>JAVBJF010000007.1:612500-1812500 GCA_033439095.1 Pseudococcus viburni | reverse complement strand
CTTGAATTCTCACACACGAAAAGCGAAACGTTTCATCTCACGTCAGTTAAATCACTCATTTCTAAGGCCCTGAAAAAAATAAAAATCAAATGATGTAAAAAACTCACCTAACTATGTTATGTTTCGATTATGGAGATAATTCAAAGCCTAGGAGAACAAACGCACTCGAAGGTGAAAGCGAAAAATACTACATAATTATTAATTAACAAATCATTAGGTAAATAAGTACACCAAATAATGAAAAATCACGACGAAAACAAAAATCAATAAGTATTAAAAACTGACATTAAATAGGTATTTAAAATTCAAAAAAAAAATCTTAATGAAAAAATACCTAAAATCAATCCAGCGAGACTTGTTTACACCATATAAGCTAACTAAATACTGATTAGTGAAGTGATGAGGAGTGAGAGAACTGCGTATCCCCAGAAATAAAAATTAGGTCACATGATTTGAAAACTCTAAAACCAATGCGATTAACAAGGACGCGAAAAATAGTGAAATTATTCAAAAATCACAAGAAAAGATTCAAAAAAAAAATTAAAAGTACCTAACTATCGAAAATTAGAAAAAAAAACTTACCAATCATCTTTTCCAATATGAGATTTCATCAATTAAGCTGAGTTCACATCTAAACAGCAAAGGGAAGACTGGTACTAACGACGAAAGCCTGTAAAATAAAAATGATAATTGGTAAGTATTACTTTGAAAAAATTTACAATGTTATTGAAAAAGTAAAATATAATTTTTAAAAACTTAAAATTTGAGTCAAGATGATTGAAAATTGAAAGCACCTCATTCGTCACATGAGACATATTCACTCCACAAAAATCATCTGAAATCTTGTAAAAGTTAAAAATAACTACGAAATATGCAAATGCCACGAGTACCTACTTAAAATTTGCAAGAATTACGAAAATTTTACGTTTTTTTTAACCTCTTTCAAAGCTACGTATATAAGCAGGGTTAAAATAACCTAATTGAGGCAAAATAATGCAAAGAATAAATTTAATAATTACCACAGTATACAATTGATAGTCTAAGCAGTTCGGAATTTTCTTGACACCTGAAAGAAAATTAAAAAGTATCTGTATTACGTATTTCTGCGATAAAAAAAGTATAATATTAAAATTTAATTCAAGAAATGGCGTAGGTAATATATTTTTTTAATAATTTTTACCTGAAAATCAAAAATCAACTTACCAAATTCATCTTGCATCAGTCTTTAGGGTCTTTAAAAAGGAACCTCTCTTCCAAGAGTTCGATGATTGAGCAGACAGAAAAATTGCAGGCTGAGAGTAGGACATGACAATGAAAAAATTTCAATTGAAAACTATTCAAAAACGCAATTAGTAAAATAATAAAGATGTCATTACTCATTAGATAAGTAGGTATCGGGCAAATCACATACTAAAGCAATGTTGAGCTTGAGCATCGATTGTCTGACATTTGGAGAATTATGCTTTCGAAAACAGCGCCGGTGCCTCTTTCCTAGAACATAATAACAAAAAAAAATAACTTTTGGAAAAACTAAAAACAAAATAGAGAGATTTTGAAAAAACCAGGCTACTTATTTTTAAAAAATTTGAAAAAATAAAAATTTAACTTTATATTTGTACTGATACCAGTGTGTAAAATTCATCCCAAAAAATGAGAATTTTTCAATCAAATTTCCAGCAAGAACTAAGTAAAGAAACAATTGAAAAGAGAAACGTAAGTAACTCACTTCAGTGGAGGAGAATTCAAATTTTCAACCAGCCGAGTGATGAATTTTCTTGAATATGAAAGTAAGTAGGTACGTCAAATTTCTGAGCAAATCTCCAGGTCTGTTCAATTCGGCGAAGGTTCTAAATCTGAAAAAAATCAAAATTTTCAAGTTAACAATTTTCATTCATAATTAAGAATGGAATGAAAGTGAAATAAATTGAAATGAAGGTGAAATTATGAACAGAATGAAAAAAAAAATGAAACAAAGAATTTGAGATAATTGAGTAAAAATAAAATAAAAATAAGGAGTAGGTAAATTTTTTATGCCAAAGATATTATCTAAGACTAAAACGTTTCGTATCCGAAATTCGAAAAAGAAAAGCAAAAACAACAAGAAAAAATGATCAATGGAATGAAAAAATTGAACCAATGATAAGTGAGAAATTAAAAAATAAAATCAAACACACAATTGAACAAAGGTGAAATTTGAAACAGTAAAATCAGGGTATCTACTTCTTGAGGAAAACTATAGTTGCACTTGGATTTTTCCATATATACCCCCCCCCCCCACCCTCTCCCAAGAAAAAAGCTATATACTTCTTGAGGAAAACTATAGTTGCACTTGGATTTTTCCATATATACCCCCCCCCCCCCACCCTCTCCCAAGAAAAAAGCTATCTACTTCTTGAGGAAAACTATAGTTGCACTTGGATTTTTCCATATATACCCCCCCCCCCCCCCCACCCTCTCCCAAGAAAAAAGCAACGAAATCAAATTTAATGCAAAAAACATTTCAAATAGGAAGAAAATCCGTATTTTAAATTTAAATCAAAATTAGAAAAAAGGAACGTATTTTATACTTTTTATCAAAAATGAACAATATTTTGAATTTTTTCACGAAAAATTTTACCTTCTCCCGAAAAAAAACTCTGAGAACTCCATTTATTACAGAAAAAATATCAAATAAAAAAGAAAAGCTCTATTCTTCACAACCCCCCTCCCCCAAAAAAAACACGCGCCTCAAAATTCACGAATTCCACGTAAGCCCCAGCAATTTTTTTGGTTGCCCTTAATTTCGTTTCAAAAAAATAGCAATTTCGACGGAAAAACTGCGTTTTTAGTCGCTAATTGCTTTCCTTGAAATTTCGTACTAAATTCGTATTTTTCATACAATTTTGAGTTTTTTTTACGTTTTAAGGTAATTTTCGAATTTCGTGTTTTTTTCGTATTTTCTTACGTTTTTTGTGACCGTAGACGCCCCGAAAATTAAATTAAATGAAAAATAAATCGAAACCAAGTAAGTGCCTATAAAAAACAATCGAGTGAAAATGAAATTAAAAACGAAATTAGGTAAATTCCTTTAAAATCAATACGTTTACACCCAAACTGAGCACCAGAAATCGAAAAAAATAACAGCGAAAGCAATAAGAAAAGATGAAACCAATAAAAGAAAATAATTACCCAGTGATAAATGAGACAAGACAAATTTCAAAAAAAAAACACATGAATGAAAGTGAAATTGAAATTTTCAAGTAAAATGAAATGAAACGAAAATGAAATTAGAACCAAAACATTCAAACGCATTTGAACAGCTGATTCAATAAAAATAAAATTTAAAACTATTCAAAAAACAACTTAGAAATCCACAGTCAATTTTCTTGGCCAAAAATAGATTGAAGTTCAGGAAGGATTATGGCTCTATCTGGTAAAATTTTCAGGAATTCAAAAATCACGACCAGTTTACTCCATTTATTAAAGCAAAACTAAACCAAAGAAAATCAAAATCTTAAAAAAGGAATAGTATATTATTATGCAACTAGGGAGACGATTTTGGGTTATTTCCCTCGCTTCGCTCGAGCAATAAACCTCAAAATTCGTTGAAAATCACTTTATCTCCTTAGCTGCATACGATATATTTTTTGTTGTAGAGAGAGTAAAAGGCGAGTTTGAGCACTCGAGCGATTCGCGAGAGGGAGTAAAAGTAGACTTTCACTCCTTAGGAAGATGAAAAAAAAAATCCAAAAAACGAAAGCAAAATTAAAATAGCTTAAACATCAACAAAAATTGTACTGAATGAAACGAAAGTGAAATAGAATGACACGAAGATGAAATTTAGTGGAACGAAAGTGAATCTGAATGAGACGAAAGTGAAATTGAATAAAACCATCTTACTCTATGATAAAACTAAGTAATATTCAAACAAAAACGAACTACTAATCAAGAGAAACTAAAAATTAAAAACTAGGTGATCAAAAAAATAAACTTGAAAATTACAAGTAAATTTTCTTCACCAGAAATAAAATTGAAACTTAGTTCAGGAAAGATTATGGCTCCATTTGCTAGAAATTCCAAGTATTTAAAATAATTACAATTAAATAATCCCACCGAAAAAAAGCAAAACTTAAACCATAAGCGCATCCAGAAATTACCTAATGGAGGGGCTAAATTTGAGAAAAAATGGAGAAAAGGTAGAAATTCAATGAAAAAAATTGGTAGGTAATCTTGTCATTTTAATAGCTTAGCCAGGAAATTTTCAAAAAAATACTTACGTACGAATTAAAATTTTAAGATTATTATTGAAAATTTTTTCAAAAATTTGCCACCCAGAGCCGCCTTTGACAATTTGGCGCTCCAAGCACGTGCTTTGTGGGCCTTTAGGGAAATCCGCCACTGGTTGCGAGAACAAACGAGAATAAAGAACGAAAGAACCAAAAAGGACCGAATGAGAACGAGAACGATGAGAAAACAGAAAAGATCAGGAATGAGAACGAGAACAATAATTTCCTCGTTCATTTTTGTACTTCACTTTAAAAATTTTTTTTTGAAATAAATCGTACCTAGCTAAGCATATTTTAAAGATCGTTCGCGAAAATTTCAAAAAAGTACATCTTTGTATGAATTTTTCTCCATTCTTCACCTCTACTCTACGTTATCTTATCAATCGTATGTCACGTGATTGTGACATCAAAACTTTTGAGTCCAATGTGCTGTAGTCGTGGACCTAATGGGAGGGGGGGGGGAAGATAGCATACATTAGTCAGTAGGGAAGAAATTAAGTTTTTCGAATTTTTAAGGAATACAGTGAGGTTTAGAGGATTTTTTGTAAGAACATAAATTAAATATATTGAAATCTCATATCAATTGATATACAATTTTTAGAATTTGATGCAATATTAGCCTTATTAAGATAAGATTCTTTTAGACTAATTTTACTATATGTGAACTTTAAACTGAATTTACTCAAAATCCAAATAAAAGACGCCAATTTTTTATTATGGCTTTAAATAGAAAATTTCATGCTATTTCCAATGAGATATGAACGAAATTTCTAGCATGAATACTCGCGCTGCTATTCTCTTTTGAAAGTTGAGTCAAGTGTTTCACTTTCAAAACACAAGAACCTGATTCGGCGGATTGTTTACATTCGTCTTTTATCAGTTACTGGAGGTTCCATTTTAAAATAAAGTAGCATATTTGTGGCATTTTTGTTCTACAGTTTCCTTTCAAAAATCAAAATGCAGCATTTTAAAAGAAATTTTTCAACAAAAATTGAAACTCAAAATGCAACTGCACAAGAATAACTGATAACACGTAAATTTAATGTAAACAGTCACTTTCTGAGCTGCTAAATAAACTATTAACTTTCAAATCAGAATAGCAGCGTGAATATTCATACTAGAAATTTAGTTCATATCTCATTGGAAATAGCATAAAATTTTCTATTTAAAACCATAATAAAAAATTGGTGTCTTCGGTTTAGATTTTGAGTAAATTCAGTTCAAAGTTCATATATGGTAAAACTAGTTTAAAGAATCCATCTCAATAATAATAAGGCTAATATTGCATAAAATTCTAAAAATTGGTACCAATAGATAGGAAATTCCAATATCTTTAATTTATGTTCTTACAAAAAATCCTCTAAACCCCACCTTACTCCTTAAAAAATTCGATAAACCACATTCCTTCCACATAAGCTAAAAGCTAATGAATTCTATCCCCTCCCCTATTTTGTGTGAAATTGTTAGTTCCGAAATTAAACCTAGGTAATAATTTCAGTTTCAAAAATTAATCAAATCAGATGAAAACTACTTCCATTGAAACCAAAGAATATAAATAATAAAAAGAAAACATGTGTAAAACTAAAAAAAAAAAGAATCCTTCCAAAATTAAAACACATTATGTAATAAGTAAATAAAATAATAACATCACTCACCCAATTACTCCGAATGCTGTGCTGATTTAATGGCTTGTTTCACAACAAAATTATACTCCAGTTCAATTTCTGTCCACCGCAAAAAGAAAAAAAATCAAGTAAAGAAATTATAACGTGAAACCGACAGCATAATTTTCATCATTATAAAATGCAAACAACTAGTTTCCGAAAAATCACCATAAAAAACACGATCGCATAACACGAAAATAAAAAAATAGCATATTAGAGCAACAAGCATCGACCACCCGCAATGACTGATAAACGCATACTGATACTGAACCAACTGAACTTCTGCGCACTGCGCAGCGCGTCCCGCTACTAACTCCCTCCACTGACTCCGCTGTGGCCTAGCGGCAACTAGTAGAACTACCCCCATCACTATCGCTTTCGTCAAGCCTCAATGATTCATCCTTCTTTTAGGACATGGGACATGTTCAATCAATAATTTAATTTTATATGTACTAAAAAATTTTCAAGTTAAAATTTTTTCACAATTTTTCAGGGATGTTAACCGTAACCAAAACCGTAACCGAAATCCAAAATTAACCGCTAAAAATAGATGATTAACCGTAACCGTAACCGTAACCAAAATCGAACTTTTGGAAAAATGAAACCGTAACCGTAAACCATAACCGAAATAAATAAGACTATGTAACCGTAACCGTAACCATAACCGAAACGATTTTTTCCGGTTTTCGGTTAATTTTTTTCTTTATTTAAAAAACAAAAAAAAACTTCTTGACTCTTCATGTGTGTTGTGTAATTGAAATTTGAGTACAAATTGAAATGAAATAATTGAAAAAGATTTCAGCCATGATAAATGTTGTGATTTTGAGATTTTAGGTTATCCTTTTTTAATAAAAAATTAAGAAAAAATGATTATCTCTGCACTGAATCAGGTTTCGGGTCTTAATTTATCACTTTTTGACAGGGGTTGAGAACGGAACGGGAACGGAACGGAAAACCGGAACGGGAACGCCAGGTTTTTCAAAATGAACGGAACGGAACGGTAAAACAGATCGGAAAAAATTTGGAACGGGAACGGAACGGAACGGAACGCAGAACGGACCGTCTAAAGAACGGAAAAACGGAACGGAACGGAAAAACGTTTAAATTTTATCCGGTTTTCCGTTCTTCCTTTTTTTTAAAATTTGTACTATCTCAAGTGTTTTCTGGATATTAACGCCAATGAATACTAAGGTGATGGAAAAAATAAGAAATGATGAAAAAATGTGAAAAATGTTTTCACATTTTTTCATCATTTTCTTATTTTACTACGAATAAATTTGAAATTCAATTTAATATGAAAAATCGACAATAAAAATTGAAAATTACACAGGTATAAAAAGAAAGATGGTGATTTTAATTATTATTTAGAATTTTGCAATTCACATTGTTAATGGCGGAAATAGGTATAGGTAGGTATGTTTAGAAAAATCGATATAAGTAACCACTTTTTCATGATCTATAAATTTTTTCTATAATCACATGATTTTTTGGCGGAGGATGAACCGCGGGGAGGGGGGTAGCCGAGTGAAAAAAATTGTGAAAAAACATCAATTTTCCAATTTAAGTAGCTCTAAAAAACCCTTAGAAAACACACTGAATCTTTGCCTTCAGACAAACAGGAACAAAAATTTTGAATTTTTGAAAATACAAAAAATTGTTGTTTTCATGTTTCATCCTCCGCCAAAAAATCGTGTGATTATAGAAAAAAGTTGAAGATCATGAAAAAGTGGTTACTTATATCGATTTTTCTATACATACCTAGTACCTACCTATACCTATTTCCGCCATTAACAATGTGAATTGCAAAATTCTAAATAATAATTAAAATCACCATCTCAATTTTTATTGTCAATTTTTCATATTGAATTGAATTTCAAATTTATTTGTAGTTTATCGACTTATTAGTAGAGAGCAGAAAAATATGCACTTTTTAAAGAAAAAATATGCATAAAAAATGCATATTTTTCAGAAATATGCAAAAAATATGCATTTTATGCAAATTTTGGCTTAGAAAGTGCATATTAGGTACCTATATGCGCATATTTTGACATTTTTGGGTGCATATTTTTCCGCTCCCTACTTATTAGGTTATCATTTTGTTTACCTTATTTTATTCCCATCATAATGATTCATGTTTACGTAGTTAACAACGTGACAAAATTATAAATTTATGAAAGCTCAACCTTTTTTGTAAAAAAAAAAAATTGGAACGGAACGGAACGGGAACGGGAACGTTATAACGGATCTGAAAACTGGAACGGAACGTAGAACGGGAACGCTTCAAAGTGTATCTCGAACGGGAACGGAACGGAACGGAACGTTTAATGAACGGAAGAACGGAACGGAACGATGTAACGTTCTCGTTCCGTTCTCAACCCCTGCTTTTTGATTTATTTTTGAAAATTTTGAACACCAATGGTCAAATTTGAAAAATTTTGGCGATTTTTTTGTGTATCTGGTCTCTTTTTACTCATTTTTAAAAAAATTAACCGAAACCGTTATTTTTAACCGTAACCGAAATTTTTTTACTATAACTGTAACCGAAACCGAAAACCGAAACCGAAATGAGAAAAAAATGTAACCTTAACCGTAACCGGAAAAAAAATTTTAAAAACCGAAACCGCTAAACCGTAACCGTTATTTTTTTTAATTTCGGTTAACATCCCTGCAATTTTTTAAAAAAATTTCATGTTTGAATTTTTTAAAAAAATACTACAAGTTTGAATGTTCTAAACATTTGTTCCAAGCCCAATTTTTTCATTCTGAAAATTAAACCGAAAAATTTTATAGTCCTCCGGCCGAGGAAAGAAGCTATTAAATTTCAGTAGCAGCACAGCTACCACAAAAAAAATTCCAAAAAGTTGGTAAAATCATTTTCGAAAAAACATCCTGTTTATGGAAAAAACGTTCAATTTTCAGAACACTGTTCAAGTTTTGGAAAACTTCTCGATCTTTATTAGAAAATTGTTCACTTGAAATGGTAAAAATTTTCAAGTTTTAGGAAATTTCCTTCAATAAATATATAGAAAAATCAAGTGTTAACAACTTCTTCAATTTTTGAAATATCGTTCAAGTTATGGGAAAAGCCTTCCAATTTTCAGACAATTGTCCACGTATAAGAAACTTCTTCAGTGTTTTGAAAATCGTTAAATTTTTTGGAAAATCTGAAATTTTGTACAAATTTTGGGGAATATCGCCCAATTTTAAAAAAATTGTCCCTGACTTAAAAATGGTAAAATCAATTCCAAATGACAGGAATACATGATAAACGCAAATATCTCCAGGTGTACCTAATCCGAAGGAGTTTGAACCCTAAATGGGGGTTCCGAAAAGCGTTTCCCGAATTATTTTATTTTGATAGAATGTCCTGTGCTCCGTTCGAATCACCCATTGGGTATCACAAACTCAACGAAACCGACATCGAATTTATAAATTCTGCTCTATCCGCTTTGCACGGCTTCCGTACTCCCATCTCATTTGAATTATGTCCAATCAACGCTGAGAGCAGTCAAACAGCTGTGATCGCCGATGTCTGCATTAACGATTAAAGCATTGAAATATAATATACCTGTTTTTTGTCATCTTTCAACCAATATACAGGGTGTCACGAGGTCACGACGCAGATTGAATGATTTTTTGGTATTAGTATTTAGAATGGATAATATTTGAAAGATAGATTAATTTGATTAGATAACCGTTCGAAGTTATAATTGACTCAAGATTTTAATTTCTTCACCTCCCTGAACCGTTTTCTTTAAAATTAAATCAAGGGTCACGCTCGTGACCTTTCCCTCCGCCCTACCCTGACATATTATTTTCTGCCCTCGCTAGAATTTTTTTTTGAGGCAGTGGAGCTGGTTTAGTGTTTCTAGAGCAGTCATCGTATTTCGTGAACGAGGTCTCATAAATAGCATACCCTTCAAGCAGAATAATATCATCGCATTTACTGATCTACCTAAACACGTTAATTGGATTTCGAAAATGTGAAATAAAATTGAGAAAAAAAGGACGTCAGAAGAGCAGAACTTTACGTGTGTTATTTTGAACCCATCTTTTCAACCCCTTTATTGAAACCAAAAAGCAATTTTTTCAGGAGGCTTTCCAAATAAAGTAAACTATTTTATCAATTTTCGTCAAAATCTAAAATCTGCGTGTTTTTTAAAAAAATTCTTCATCTTCATCTTCAAAAAAAAAATATCCAAGTTTTAGAAAATTATTTTAATTAGAAAATAGTTCATGTGTTATAAAATTCTTCTAATCACCAAAATTACCTACAGTAGATAATTTTTAGAGAATTACCTATTCAAGTTTTGGAAAATTGTTCAGTTTCAGGTTTGAAAAATGGTCGAAGAAGGAAACTTCTTTAGTCAATTTGTAGAAAATTTTTCAAGTTTTGAAAATTTTTCAATTTTTGAAATATTTTTAATTTTTGAAAAAATGTTTTGTTTATGAAAAAACGTTTAATTTTCAGAAAATTGCTCAAGTTTCGGAAAACTTCTGGTCTTTATTAGAAAATTGTCCACTTGGAATGAGAAAAATGTTCAAATTTTCATCGTTCGATTGATTTTTTTTGTCAAGTTTTGCATTGAATATATCTGAAAATCCGCACTCACAAAATTAGGTACCTACTACCTACGTAGTTATCCAAATCCAAAACACGAGGAAAAGACTTTTCGAACCAACGAGAAAATTTCAGGATCCATTCAGCAGATTCCAGAATAGTGTTTTCGGTGGAAAAACTCCAAGTACTCTAATAGGAGATTCAAAAACAGTAATCACTTTTTGAAAAGCTCAAAGTTGAACTTTGGTGGTGAAAGCTCAACTTACATGATGAGAACAAAAGATGAAAGCTACGATTTAAAAATCTAAAAAAATTACAGTAAGTAGCCCATTTCACCCTTTTTTCAATCAACGAATTTTCAAGATTGGATCTCTACACCCCTTGGGGGTACAAGGGTCCACAATTTTGATCAAAATTCAAAAAAATCGAAAAAGTAAAGTAACATATCGATTACTACCAATTCGAGGGCGCTGATTTCGAATTCGTACTTAGTTTTTTCATCCGACCCCTCTGACCCCCTCCCCCCATTAGCCTCCTTGATGGGGTCAAAATTCAAAAAAAATTAAAAATAACGTGTGACCTGTCGTTTGTTAGGGTTTTAAGGGTACTGAGTTCGAATATTTGCTTATATTTTGAATTTGACCCTTCAGCGCCCTTCTAGCCCCCCCCATATTGGGAAAAGTATGTTGAGAAATAAAAATATCGTGTGGCATTTCGATTCCAACTAATTTGAAGACGTAGAATTCGAATATCGACTTACTTTTTGTAATCTGACGACCTCCCTTCCCTCTCCGGTGCTCTGATCAACCCTCCCCTCTATCTAAAAATCGTATTCTTTCACTTATTTGCTTTTCCGGAAGGGGAGGGAGGTCGTCAAATCGCAAAAGGTAAGTCGATTTTCGAATTCTGCGTTCTTAAATTAGTTAGAATCGATATGTCACACGATATTTTCATTTCTCAACATACTTTTCCCAAAATTGGGGTGGCTAGAGGGGCACTGAAGGGTTAAATCCAAAAAATTCACAAATATTCGAACTCAGCGCCTTCAAAACCCGAACAAACTACAGGTCACATGTAATTTTCATTTTTTTTGAACTTTGACCCTGTCAAGGAGGCTAATGGGAGGAGGGGAGTCAGAGGGGTCGGATGAAAAAACTAAGTACGAATTCGAAATCAGCGCCTTCGAATTGCGATGTGTTACTTTACTTTTTCGATTTTTTTGAATTTTGATCAAAATTGTGGACCCTTGTACCTCCAAGGCTCCAAGGGGTGTAGAAATCCAATCTTGAAAATTCGTTGAATGAAAAAAGGGTGAAAAGATCATGAAAATTGATCTTTCACCTCCCAAGTTCAACTTCAAGCTTTTTTAAATGTGATTATCGTTTTTGAATCTCCTATAATTCTCTTTAAGAAGACGGAAACAATTTTCGCCCAAGTACAATATTTATCTCGAGATATGAGCTAGGGTCCGGCCCAGGCCCTGGCCCAAGCCCCGAGCCCCAGAGCCCCAATTTTTTGTCTTGAAGCCTAATAGTCAAGTCCTGAAACCCAAAAAACTTCATTTAACGAAGCCCCGACCCGAGCCCTGAGACCGTTTCTCTGAAAACCAAGCCCTAAATGTGAGCCCTGAGCCCCGTATTGTGATCGGAGCTTTTCGGAGCTTTTCAGGGCTTTCTGTGAAAGTGTTGTATGGTGTAAATACAATCGTAATTACAAATTATTTTTTGTAAAATTTTATTAAACGAGTAAGTTGTGTAATCTCTCAATTTACAAGATTAATTAATACGAAAAATCTCATATCCCTAAAACCTAAATGATCTGAAATGATCACTCATTCCATAATATTTCATTATTCAAGAATGATTACAATATTCAGTTTATATTCCGCGATTTATTCAATGTATTTAGGTTCTTAAGGAATTGGAACAGCAAAAAAAATCGAAGTTAGCTGTTGGCTAATTGAAAAAGGTAAAAAAAATTGAAATTAAATCAATAACTGAAATGGAATTTTTTTAGCTATGAAATTTTAATTTTTTCAACTAAAACTGAAAAATCTGAAACTAAATAATTAAATATGGGAAAAATTTTAAGGGGAAAAAATTGCAAGCCCCGAAAATTTCATCCAAGCCCCGAACAGTGAGCCCTGAGACCGAACCCCAAAATGCTCAGGGCCCGACCCTAGCCCAAACCCCGATAATTTTTTTTGGAAAGCCCAAGACCCGTGCCCCGAAGACAAAATCGTTCGGGGCCGCACCCCTGGACATGAACCTTCAAAGTTGAGTAATTTGGCTAAAAATCACCATTTCATAAAAATTTCAAGGCCTGCCTGCTCCCTCCGGCCCTTTGACTTTGAAGGTTGAAAAAAAATGATCGTGGTATTCGTAATTAAGTAATAAGTCAAAATTCATTAAGAAATCGAAATTTTTTAATAACATTTAATTTATTTCAACATTTGGAATACTAGCCATAGGCCTATGAATGCCAGCAATATTTTCATCACAATAATCATCATATTCGCCATAAATGCTTTCCATTGGATACTCTTTTTTCAATTGCCATGTTCGATGGGCACCAAGCTGGTATAGTTTACCACCATTCACGTGTAAAATGCCTATTTCACATTGAGTAACAGTTGACAGAAATTTATGGTCATAACACTTTTCAGGAAATAAAATGCTAAGCTCATAAGGTACACTCGGACGAAATCTACGAACTTCTTGCGGATTACACACAGAAATATCAGTACCGTTGATGATAATCATTTCTAACTCACAGTTACTGCTGGTGACCATTCCTGAAATAACTTCCCACCTGTTTTCAGGGAAATTGTATCTGTCGAAATTTAACGTGGAAGAGTTTTCGTGACGTCTTAACATTCTGAATAAGGTTTTTCCATCGCTGGTAAAAAGCACGTTTTTTTGGACGCCCTCGGGGTACCAAAATCTCATCCAGCGGTTCAATTGTGGTAAATATTTCAACACGACTCCGTTTTGGAAGCAACAGTACACATTGTTGCGACAATTCAACAACACATATCTCAACTCGTGGTGTTTGTCCATGTTTTGCGGTATACGAGCCAATGAGACGAACTTTTTAGACGAAATGTTATACACTTGAAAAGAAATATGTTCGCAAAATGTGTCAATAATCAAGAAAGCGATGAAGACGTTATCATCGATGGTGGTCGCTGAGACAACAGTATTCAAACATAGATTACTAAGTTTATGATCTTTGAATAAACACACCGATGCGATTTCTTCCAATTCGGCGTTGAGAATAGATATCGCTTTGAGACATTTGGACGCGATAAATATCGGCTCTTCTTTGAATTCCCTCGAATTTCTATTCGTCGTGTCGCGAGGAATCGGCGAAGTCGACGAAAGCATTTTCTCCAATTCATCGCGAACAAATTGCTGCGAACAGGTACTCCAATCAGGTACAGGTTCCATTTGGTAATCGTCGCTGCACAGAGTGTAATTTCGATTTATAGCCAGGGCGATCCGAGGTATAAATTGGTATCGATTCTGGATATCGTCGATAACCCATTTCGAACAAATATCCAGAAGTCTGGACGGATCATCGATGCAGAAATCAGCCGGCAATGAGGATGAATCGACGGAGTGGTGAAACGTCGACGAGATCAGCAAATCTTCCAAAATTTCAATGGAAATTGCACAAAATGGGGAGAAGTCGTAGATTTTGGGCCAATTTACTAAAATACGTTTACAAAGCAAACATCTTTGCAGAAATTCCCACCTGATATTATCGTTTTGGCGGATAAAATTCAGTATTTCGGCTACAACTTGGAAACTAATCGAGTCCAGGTTATCTTTGATCCAGGATTTGCATTCATTCAACAGGTTGTTGATTTTCAATACATTGGCAGCGTTCAATATTCCAATGATTGTGTCACATGTTGGCGATATTTCTTCGCTGTAGATGTATCTGATCGATGATTCGAAAGTGGTTCGATCGATGCCTTCGACATCGAGAGAATATTCTTCGTCTTTATTCGGCTGGCGAGTAGCTTCGGAAAGTTCGGTCGAAAGGATGTTGGCGAAATAGCCGGAGCACGAGTGTAACTTGTATCGATGCAGTTTGTATGTTTTTTCTTCGACTTTGATCGTGATATCGTAGAAATCTCCAGTTTCCAGAAATTTCGCCATCTTCTCTCGTTCGTGTTGAGTATTCAGATTCTTGAAGGACGTGTCTTCCTTTTCCTCCGTCTCTTCCGTTGTTTCCTTTTTTGGAACGACTGAAAGCGAAATTAACAAAAGGTGAGTGTGGAAGAAATCAAGACAAGATTTTTTCAAAATTGATATAAAAAATGCGGTATTGGTGGAGCGATTCCATTCAGAAGCAGAGGTGCCTAGAAACCTTTGACTATAGAGTATATGGACCGAGCTAGCTGAGTAAATAGCGTCGTCAGACATCCTACCGAGAAAGAACGCTTCTGATTGGTTGTTTTCTTATCATGTAAAATGTAAAAAATCAGATCTCAGAGAGTTTTTATCGTAGAAAGTTCGTTCATAGCTCATATTGAAGTACTTCAAAAATAAACAACTTTTCAATTCTTGTGCTTTTTCATTTAAACGAGTAATTTTCAAGCAATTTGCATCAGCGGCATACACTACTACAACGAACGAGTGACTGAGTCTAACGTTCGTCTCGTCGTTGTGGTTTATGCGCGTGGTGGTTGAGGGGAACAGGACGGTATGATTACCCAATCAGAAGCGTTCTTTCTCCGTAGGATGTCTGACGACGCTTTTCGTACCGTTTGTACACAAGTAGCTCGGTCCATATACTCCATAGTCAAAGCTAGAAACCCAAATTCTTGAAGACCAAGTTTTCAAAAAAAAAATTTGGGGCGCTTCCTTTCAGAAATCACATTCTCCCCCCCACTCTTCTTCCAAAATCACAATCTGTCAATCCATTGCTGAAATTACCCCCAAATTGAAATTTTTCAAAAACTTCGGCCTCTCTACGTCTGGCTTTATTGTATTCCTCCTTCCATAATTTTAAAATAATCCAAATCCGACAGAAGTGATTTTTTTAGTAACCTTATTATTCCTCAAAATTATGCCAACTAACTTTTTTTTCCCTAAAAACTTATTTTAAATGTTTGAAAATCGAATTTTTTAAATGCTTTGGCCTCGTACGCTCGACCTTACCGAATTTCTCCTTCCATAGTTGTAATGTAGAAATTTAATCCAAAACATTATTTTACCTCACATTAAATTCGAGATTAAGGTATACATATAAATATAAATAGTCCAGGAGCCCGAAAAGCACATGGATTGCACCCCCCTTTCACCGATCCTCTGAAACATGATTTTTCTTGAAGGGGGCATCCTAAGCAATATTTTAAGCGGTTGTATTCCAAAAAAAAAGTTGACTGTACTAACAACATGGCGGCCATTTTGATTGACAGATTCGCCCAAAATCGGAATTTTCACGTCTTAACTCATTGAAACACACAAAATCATACTTTTGATAAAAGAACTTAAACTCCAACATCAAATTTGAATAACCCCTTCTTTCCAATCCCTTCATTACACTGGGCGTAAAAGTCTTAGTAATTACACACGCCCAGTATAAAAAAAACGTAATTAAAAAAAAAAAAAAATTACACAAGTCGACACGATTTTTGTGTTTGGGTTCCGATTGAAAAATTTGGGTTGCTTTTATGTATCTAATGAAGGGAAAAATAATTTTTTTGTCCAAAGTTTGCTTCGGGGTGGGGAGCCAAAAATGTGATTTTTCAAGAACAATACACACGAATTTGAGAAAAATGTTGGAAAAAATTAAAATTTTTTTTTTTGATAAAATTTGAATTTTTTTTTGATCCAATTTTATAGAAAATTTTAGGCTGAATCGAATGCCGCAAACTGCAGACCTCTATCTCTGTTAGAAAAAAAGTTACGGTAAATTAAGTGAAAAAATCGCATTTTTTTTCGCCTTGCTCACCGAAAAGTGGGATTTCTGAGAAATCTAAGCGTTCTACGACCATAATGACCATGAACAAAGTTGTAGAGAATTAAATTTCTTATCGGATAGGTGCATTCAGATTTTTCCGGGAGGCGTAGTTTTCGAGATATTTTCGAGTAAAGTTGAACATTAGTTGAGGCAATTGAGAAAAAAAGAGAAATGAAGTAATTTTTTGCTGTCAAAAGTGTTACAGCAAAAAATTGTGGGAGGTCGTGGTAACTTCTAAAGGTTAGTCACCTTCCACAATTTTCCGCTGTAACACTTTTGACAGCAAAAAATTGCTTCATTTCTCTTTTTTTCTCAATTGCCTCAACTAATGTTCAACTTTACTCGAGAATATCTCGATAACTACGCCTTCCGGAAAAATCTGAATGCACCTACCCGATAGGAAATTTAATTCTCTACAACTTTGTTCATGGTCATTATGGTCGTAGAACGCTTAAATTTCTCAGAAATCCCACTTTTCGGCGAGCAAGGCGAAAAAATGCGATTTTTTCACATAATTTAGGAAAGTTTTAACCGTAACTTTTTTTCTAAAAGAGATAAGAGGTCTGCGGTTTGCGGCATTCGATTCAGCGTAAAATTTTTCATAAGATTGTACCAAAAATTTTTTTTTAATTTTTCTCAAATTCGTATGTATTGTTTTTGAAAAATCACATTTTTGTCCCCCCCCCCATCCCCCCAAGCAAACTTTGGAAGCCACGAATGAGCATATTGGTGTTTTTTGATGTCTAGAATCAGAATTTGGCCATGAGAACTGAAACACAGAACAATTTTTTTTTGTTGACTTGTGTTATGGGACATACGAAAAAATTTATAATTACATAAAATGTTCTACATAAAATTTAGAACATTTTTTATCATATAATATTGAACCCGTGAAATGGTCGCACTTTTTAATCCGACCTCCTACCCGTGCTCTAACTGACCCCTTCCTCAAGTCTTAGGTGATCAATACGGAATCGAATATTTCAAAAAATTATGAGGAGGGGTGGGATCAAAAAGTAAGTCGATATTTGAAT
This sequence comes from Pseudococcus viburni, assembly GCA_033439095.1. Lineage (NCBI taxonomy): Eukaryota > Metazoa > Arthropoda > Insecta > Hemiptera > Pseudococcidae > Pseudococcus > Pseudococcus viburni. The sequence continues at coordinate 1,795,000 of JAVBJF010000007.1, read as the reverse complement.
TCTACGCCCTCAAATTAGTTAGAATCGAAATGTCACGCGATATATTTTTTTTTCAACATAGTTTTCCCCAAAATTGTGGGCTAGAGGGCCCCTAAAGAGTCAAATCCAAGAAATAAGCAAATTTTCGAACTTGGCGCCCTCAAAAACCTAACAAACGACAGGTCACACGTTATTTTTCATTTTTTTCATTTTTAATTGCATTTTTTGTTCTTATTATGAAAATTGAGCTTTCCTCACCAAAGTTTAACTTTGAGCTTTTCAAAATGTGATTACCGTTTTTGAATCTCCTTTTAATCATTTTTTAGACCCCGCAAACCAGTTTTTCCTCAAGTACAACCTATCTCGAGACATGAGCCTTCAAATTGGGGTAATTCGGGTAAAAATAGCAATTGCATAAAAATTTAGAGATCCGCCTCCCCGCCCCCTTGAGAGCTAGAAAAAAAATGATTATGGTTTTGTGAATAGATCAACAAGGGAAACGCTTTAAAAAAAATTGAGCGAAATCGGAAAACCCGACTTCATTTAGCCCTGGAAGATCGGTGATAAATCATTAATTTTCAATGCAAAATACTGATTCTCAAAAGCAGAATTTTATCAAAGACTGATTCAGATTTAGAAAGTTGCACACATGTTTATTCTAGAACTAGAATGATTAAAATATTACGCGAGCGAAGAGAGGACAATTTTTTTTTGAAAAATCATGTTTAAAGAGCAAAAAATTGCCCTTTTCTCCGCATTTTTGTAATTTAAAGAATCCAAGAATCCCCTTTCCTAACCTGGGGAGGGGGGTTTATAGCCCCGTAGCCTCCTGGGTGGGCCACTGCACACGTGGATATTTTGAAAAAGTAAGAAGTATTTGTAAATTCCAATCAACGAGGGTTTAAACCACGTTTCCGCGATCTAAGTAAACTAGTAGTCAGAATAGGTAACAAGTAAACATGGAAAAATTTGCCGCGCGCAACTTCGCGCGCGTGTATCTCGCAAACGCGACCATTTCACGGGTTTGATGGTATGACAAAAAATGTTCTAAATTTTATGTACAACATTTTTTGTGATTATAAATTTTTTCGTAAGTCCCATAATTAATGAGTTAGACGTGAAAATTCCGATTTTGGGCGAATCTGTCAATCAAAATGGCCGTCATGTTGTTAGTACAGCCAACTTTTTTTTTGAATACAACCACTTCGAATATTGCTTAGGATGCCCCCTTCAAGAAAAATCATGTTTCAGAGGATCGGCCGGGGGGGGGTGCAATCCATGTCCTATTCGGGATCCCGGACTATAGTCAAATTTAAAATTTCAAAAAAATTAGTGGTACGAATGTTTTGTGGGTGATGTAAACAAGGCTGCAAACTCATTTAGGGGTCGATCTCTCAAATTTTTCTCAAAACCTTCTAACCTCACATTGAATATTTTTTCCAAAACTACCCAAGAATCATTTCACTCGATTGACGAAAATAATTCAAATTTCACCTACCATTATAGCATTCTTCTCCTATTTCTCCTTGGCAGACCACCATTTTATAAAATTTTCTCAGAACCGCGTCCGAGGTTATTTCTTCACCGGCATTACCCATCTTGACGCTGAAATCTTCATCGTTTATGACGTGCGTAAACTGCAATCTGCGTTTGGCTGCGTTAACCAATTTGATCCCGTGAGGGAGCCGATTCTTGACATCGTGGAAAATCCAGTCGACGCAAATTCGGCAACATTCCCGGATACTGTCGACATTCTCAAATCCGCAGCCCTGTTCGTGGCTTGAAATTATTCCAACGAAGTGGTCGAGCGACAAGCGAAAAAATTCTTTGTAGTGTCGAGCCTTCATCAAATGTTTGGACAGGAAATTAAAAACAGTCGGCGTGAAATCTTCGAAATTACGATTCTGCGCCACGTATTCGCATAATTGGAATATTTTCGTATCAAACGATGGCTTATTTTCGAGAATATTATTTATTGAATCTTCGTAAATCTTCAGATCGATATTTATCTGCAGATAATCCATCGCCATCAACAGAGTAACATAATTATCGACGTTTAAAGCTAATTCCAATTCTTGGCCGTAGATTATATCAATTACAGTGGAAAATGTGTCACTGTCCATGGCCGGAAGCTCTATCAAGTCGCATTTTTTTTCGTGAAAATCTTCGGTAAATAATTTCTCGAAGTAGTCGGATTTACAAGCTAATTGCAGACGATCTAAATGGTAAATGTCTGCGTCTACTTTTACCATGATATCCGCGTATTTACTACGGATAAACTTTTCAGACGCCTGATTTTGACAGTCTATTGTTGTCTCGATCGAGTCACCACTGCTCATGATTCTGCTTCAAGGACGCAGTTTTTTTCTGCAAGGAGAAAATATACGAAATTTTTTACAAATTTGGCTGATATATTTAATTGTTTATTCTAGGTTAAGAGGACTTTTTTCGTTAATTAATTTCACTCCCCTCGACCCTAAATCTACCCCCCTTTCCCCTCACCAGACCTTATAATCTGACTACGATCAAAAAAATTTTAAAAGAGAGTAATTTTTTGACTTTTTTTTTCAAAAAATTATTTTAGTATGGAATGGATGTCTTTGCTGGAAAATACCGTAGGCCCTCATTCAGGGGTTCCACAATATTTCAGAAATGATTTTCCCTGACTTTTCCAGGGTTTCCAGACCAAATTTTCCCAGTTTTCCATACCTTTTTCATACGATATTTATGAAACTGGGAGGGGGAGGGGTGGATTCGGTCATGTGAAAATGGTCAAGGGCACCCGTACGTTGTTTCCAAACGAAACAGGTTTTTAATAAATTTTCAAGGTGTCTCGCAGAATTCTAGAACAAAGAAGTATGACTTTTTCAAGTCTGAATTTGTTTTTTTTGAAATTCTTACAAGGGAAATATCCCAACTCAAAGTAGAATTTTGAGCCCAAACAAAAATAAATCAAAAGTACATCATGAAAGAACCCCATATCCAAAATTTCAGGAGCTGAAGTTCATTTCTCGAATTTTGGCGAATTTTTGAAATTTCAAAATTACCTCATCGCCCAGCAAAATATGAAGATTTGATCTAATCAACGAAAAAAAACCTAATATTTAGTTTATAGGTACCCGATTTTTGATAACATTTTGCAATCTTCCAGGGCTGGAGAAAAGGCCATAAAAATAGTCCATGTGAATTTCGGCACTAATACTTAATCGCCAATTATGTACCCATATTAGTGACCTTTTCAATCGATTAAAGCATAGTTTTTCGAAATTCTTAACTTTGATTTCAAATTCACATTTTTAGGAAGAAAATTTTCCTGGAAAAAATTGAATTGGAAGATAGGTACCCTTTTTTTGAACTACCCTATCGATTGGAAGCGATTTCGAGACGTTTCGAAGTTGCCCGAAAATTGTGGTAGTCTCCAACTTTCAGCTTTTCGCCTCGATGCGTGTGCAGTGGGCGCATTTTTGAATTTTTTCTAGAAAAATTTCTAGCTCAAAAATGTGAATTTGTACTCAAAGTTACGATTTTCGAAAAATTCGGCTTTAATCGATCAAATAGGTCACTAATATGGATAATTAGCGATTTTAAGTGCTGAAGTTCATTTGGACCATTTTTATGGACATTTCTCCGGCGCTGAGAGATTCCAAAATTTTATGGTGGCTCTGAAACGTCTCAAAACCTATTCCAATCGATTCGGCGGGTCAAAAATAGGCTATATACCAAATTTCAGTTCTTTTCACTGATTATATCAAATTTTCATATTTTGCAGGGCGATGAGGTAATTTTGAAATTTCAAAAATTCGTCAAAATTCGAGAAATGAACTCCAGCATCTAAAATTTGAGATATGGGGTTCTTTCATGATGTACTTTTGATTTATTTTTGTTTGGGCTCAAAATTTTACTTTGAGTTGGGATATGTACCTCTTTTGTTGATAAAAAAAAGATCAAAATGACGAGTGCGACAATCATTCCTTTATGGTCGAAGTGATCAATGGTGCGAACACACCAGGGTGAAAAAATACTGTGATGATGAGAAATAGGTGTCAGTGGTTTTTTGGGGTAAAAACATCCGTGTGAGAATCATTTTTGAAAAAAGCAAAATCAAAATTTTTCAAACGTAGTCAGATTTTAGGGTCCCATGGGGTGGGGTAAATATGGAGTCGAAGGATAAAATTTCCTATCGCATTGTTTTGAGGTTCTATACACAACTTTTGTGTTATCCCCATTCAATTTTTGAAAAAAAGTTGCAAAATGATCACCTCTAGGATACACGTTTTATTAATTATGTACATGAACATTAAAAAGTCCAGGTACTTACATTGGATGATTTTGCACTAAGAAACTCTCCAACTTGGAAGCACACTTTTGTAATCAAGTAAAAATTGATCTCAAATTCAACACAACTATTATTGGAACAAACGCGAACTAATTCTAACCCAAAACATGCAGATAACTGTGTTTATCACAAGTAACTTTGTATATTGGTAGATATTGGTATTTTGCAGTGATCCGCTTACTGAACATAGAAAAACGACATGTGAAATTATAACGACGAAGTACAAAATGAAACTACAGACAGGCACGTACCCAGCTAACCCACCACCGAAACAGTTGTAAGGGCGAAGTAAGGGTGGAACGGTCACGTGATAGCACAAGCAATCTTTTATTATCCTCGAAGGTTGCGACTGGTTTTACGTTTTAGTATGGTCTCATGGTCTCGCTGGTGTATCGTGTACGTAGTTCACTTTCACCTCCCGTTGATATTTCTGTTCATCTATTCCATTTATCTTTTCATACAAATCCTGCTAGTCCACAGTCCAACTGGCAAAAAGTGCTCTAGAAATCGAAATCAGCGTGCTTTTTTGTGGCGCAAAAAAATCAGTTGGCTTATTGTGGGCATGGGTCCCGTAGTATGAAAAAAGTGTATTTTGGATTTTTTCCCTTGCACAATAGGGAGCTGGGGCCTAAAAACCCTTTTTTTTCCAATTTTTTCAACTTGACCGGGCGCAAAAAATTTTTTCACAGTGTGATAGCAGACACTCCCCCGACTCCAAATATATGTCACAACCCTTGGGCCACTTGCACAATGGGGCCCTAGGTCCCCCAAAGTGCGATGATTTTTCGCCAAATTTAACAATTTTTGGCACTTTAAACGAAGTGTATACCCATTACCCATATTCATTTCGCATCCGATGAGCCAAAGTTTAAGGAAAATGGTTTGCGCAATACGCCGTGGTGGAATTTCAAAGTTGAGAAAATGTGTGATTTTCACCCCTTTTCATCATAAATTAAGTTATCAAAAAAATTCTGAAACTTGGGTTGCGACCTATCAAAATGGGTTAAAATTTTACAAGCAGAACGAAATTATTAGTGAAAATTGAATTTAAGCAATTTTGACCCTTTTTGAGCCTCAAATTGAGCCTCATTTTTGAGTATTTCCCAAAAATTGGCATGTGACCTATGAAAGAAGGCTAGAATTTCGTCAAATACCTATTCAAAAAGTCATCCAAAATTATTTTTGAGCAAATTTTGAGAATTTTGAGCCTAAAATAGGATCAAATTTTGAGTATTTTCCAAAAATTGGCATATGACATATGAAACTGGTACCTATAGAATTTTTCCAACAATTCAAATATGTCATCTAAAACTATTTTTAAGCAATTTTCAAAAATTTTGAGTCTCAAATTAAGCAAATTTTTAGTATTTTCAAAAAATTGGGAGATCACATACCAATTTTTCGAAAATACTCAGAAATTTATTGAAATTAATCATATTTTGGGCTCAAAATTCTCAAAAGTTGCTCAAAAATGGGTTTGAATAACATTTTTGAATTTTTGAAGAAATTTTATAACAATTTTTGGAAAATACTCGGAACTTGATCCTATTTTGGGCTCAAAATTCTCAAAAGTTGCTCAAAAATAGTTTTGGATGACATATTTGAATTGTTGGAAAAATTCTATACCACTTTCATATGTCACATGCCAATTTTTGGAAAATACTCAAAATTTGATTCTATTTGAGGCTCAAAATTGTCAAAATTTGCTCAAAAATAATTTTGAATGACATTTTTGAATTTTTGACGAAATTCTAGCCTTCTTTCATAGGTCACATGCCAATTTTTTGGGAAATACTCAAAAATGAGGCTCAATTTGAAACTCAAAAAGGGTCAAAATTGCTTAAATTCAATTTTCACTAATATTTTCGTTCTGCTTGTAAAATTTTAACCCATTTTGATAGGTCGCAACCCAAGTTTCAGAATTTTTTTGATAACTTAATTTATGATGAAAAGGGGTGAAAATCACACATTTTCTAAACTTTGAAATTCCACCACGGCATATTGCGCAAAACATTTTCCTTAAACTTTGGCTCATTGAATGCGGAATGAATGTTTTTTTGCGCCCCAGACCACATGTCGCATACAGAAGCATTATTGTGCCAAAAATGATCAAATTTGGGGGAAAATCGCACTCTGAGGGGCCTAGCGCTCCATTGTGCAAGTGGCCCAAGGGTTGTGACATATATTTGGAGTCGGGGGAGTGTCTGTTATCACACTGTGAAAATTTTTTGCGCCCGGTCAAGTTGAAAAAAGCTCCCCATTGTGCAAGGGCAAAAATCCAAAATACACTTTTTTCATACTACGGGACCCATGCCCACAATAAGCCAACTGATTTTTTTGCGCCCCAAAAAAGCACGCTGATTTCGATTTCTAGAGCACTTTTTGCCAGTTGGACTGTAGACTATGCGTGAACCACCGTGCCAAAAACAGCATTTTCGAAGAAAAAAAACACTTTTTTTCAGATGTAAGTGTAAGTACCTACAATAGGGTGGAATTACAAAAAAAAACATGCCAAATTTGGTGGGGTGGTTTACGTTGAGCGGGAAACCTCCCAAAAAAATTTGAGCCCTAGGGGAAGAGGAGGGGAGCAAGAGGTGCTCAAAGTGCACCTTGTTTTGAAAAAAAAAAAACGTTGTTTTTTGTGTTTTTTAGTCAATCAAAATTGTGTGAGAAGCCTTCGTAGCACTTTAAAAATGCGATTTGAGTTTCTACATCTCCCTAAACCATCGCCATCTTTCTCCGATCAAAACTCAGACCGCTACAAGGGAGTTGGAAGGTTGCAGATTGCAATATTCCAATAATAAGAAATTTTCACTAATCTGGAATAATTTTTTTTACATCGAGTAATTGAACAAACATTTCTTTTAACCACTAAAAGTGAATTTTGAAAAAAAATTGAAAATTTTATACACCAGTGCAGCCAACAGCAAATCATAAAATTCCAAAATACGGAATTTATATAGACTTTGAATTGATTATTTTTTCACCTGAAAATATTATGTATTTTTTTTCCAATCACTATAGAAGTTTATTTCGGATTTTTTTTTGGGAAATTTTGTACGTCAGAGTTAGGTATGAATCGTGAAATGCTACACTATGGAATTTACGTTGACCTCGAATTAATTTTTTTATCATTTGAAAAATTCACAACAATTTTGTTTTCAATCATCAGAAATGAAAAAATTGAAATTTTTCTTTGAAAATTTTGTACGTCAGTGCAGCCAGTTGCTAATTGTGATATTCTGATATTATGAACTCGAATGCATTATTTTTTCGTCAAGTAATTGGACCAATTTTTTCTCCTAATCAATAGATGTATGTTTTGAATTTGAAGATATCAGAATATCAGGAAATTTTACCGGAAAAAATTTAAAACTATGCCCACAGCGTACGTATTGAGATAAAAATCTGTATGTTGGTAAATAACTAAATACCTTATTTTCAAGGAGCGGATTATTATGTTCTAAAAAACGCGAAATATGTACATATTTCATGCGCTAAAAAAGGGCGAATTATGTAAAAATACCTATGAGCTAAAAACTCAAAGTGTGTGAAAATATGTGAAAACCTGAAAACGATATGGCATCAAAACAGATTTTTTCAATCCGGTCATTTAAATACCACTCAAAGTGCTATAATACAGGGAATAGGAGTCGACTCCGGAGTCAAGCAGAAGTCAGGAGCCATGGTCTGAAATTGACACCGGAGTCAAGGTGGGGTCAGGAGTCAACTTTCTCCCTGGACTCCGGGAGTTGGGTGGAGTCAGAAGTCAATTTTTTGGCTAATTTCTATTCCCTACTCCAAAATTGGAGTCAGGAGTCAGGGTAACAGATTGACTCCGGAATCAAGGTGGAGTCAGAAGTCGACTTTTTGGCTGATTTCCATTGCCTGCTCCAAAATCGGAGTCAAACTGACTCCAAATTGACTTCGGAGTCAAACTGACTCCAAATTGACTTCGGAGTCAAACTGACTCCAAATTGACTTCGGAGTCAAACAGGAATCAGGAGTCAAGGTCTGAAATTGACTCCGGAGTCAAGGTGGAGTCAGGAGTCAGTGAGTGAGTTTGACTCCGGAGTCAAGGTGGAGTCAGGAGTTGAGGTCTGAGAGTGACTCCGGAGTCTAGCCGGAATCAGGAGTCAACTTTCTTCCTAGACTCAGGGAATCAAGCCGGAGTCAGGAGTCAACTTTTTGACTGATTTCTATTCCCTACTCCAAAATCGGAGTCTAGTCTAACTGACTCCAAATTGACTCTGCAGTCAAGCAGAAGTCAGGAGTCAAGGTTTGACGTCTAAAATTGACTCCGGAGTCAATCAGGAGTCAGGAGTCAAGGCCTGAAATTGACTTTGGACGTCCGGAGTTTAGGTGGAGTCAGGATTCGGGGAGTCAGTTTGAATCCGGAGTCAATCCGGAGTCAAGAGTCAACTTTTTGGCTGACTCCTATTCCCTGCTAAAATATGATTTGTTTTGGTAGATTTTAGCTAGTTTCAGTAATCTTTTGTCGATAAAAATTGATTTTTGATTCAAAATCAAAATAATTCATTCATTTTATAGGCAGAAAAAAATTTAATTTTGCGCGGTAAAGATGGAAAAAAGTGTAAAAAAAACTAAAAAGACAAAACGGGTATAATATGCCCGTAAACAAGCAAAATGGTCAAAATATGGTCAATTATGCGAGAAAAATGAAAAAATATGTAAATAATATGCGTTTCTACCCAGAATAATGCAAAAGTAGCCCCAACATATGAAACTCAAAATTCTCAGAATTTTACGGATATGCGGAATAGGAATGCTCATAGGAAAATATACATATCCTGTCCTTGCTTATTTTCTACCACCGGCAGGGGCGTATTAACCAATAGGCGGAGTAGGCGACGCCTAGGGCGCAACATTTTTTGGGGGCGCAGAATTCGGAAAGCCGTACTTTCTATAATATAAATCATGAATAAAAAAAATATATTTTGAAGCTGTGAGAAAAATTATCTCAGATGCAGCATGACCGATGACCCAAGCAAGAAACTGGGAAATTTCCTGGTACACCCAAATTTTAAATTTCAACCCCTTAATTTTTGTGAAAACTACTCACAATAGTTGGCAAACTGAATTGAAAACAGGCACAAAAAAACACAAATTTTTATCATGTAAGTACGTAATATAAAAACACGAAAAAAGTGTAAAATTCAGTAAAAAAAAATAATTGAAAAGCATGTGATTTTTACTTCAAATTGATGGAATTTTTCCATTATTTTTTCAAATCTTAGCCCTCGCTTCGCTCGGGCATACAAATCCTAACTTCTATAAAAGAGAAGGGGGTTGAGGATTTCGGCTCCTTTTCAATGATAAAATATTGATTTATAAAATTGTAAAATTTTAGCTTTTGGATGTTTTTTTTTCAAAAATTTTTGCCCTCGCTTCGCTCGGGCTAGATGAATCTACTTGATTTTTTTTAAAAACAATGGTATGAACCCTCTACTTCTCCATTGTGAGCAAAAAACTTTAAGTGTGGACAAATTAACCCTGACACTAACTATCTGCTGTGAAGAGCCCCTTTTAGTTCTTAAATTTCCATTAAAAACGTTACATATGAGTTCTGCCAATTTTTTCCACCTCCTCCCCCTCATGTGTACCTTTGAATTATTTCAGCTTTGTCTTTAGAGAAAAAATGGGGGGGCGTTCGCTTTTGCCCTCGCCTAGGGCGTGAAAAATTCTTAATACGCCTCTGACCACCGGAATCGATTGAAAATGGTATTGAGACTTTTGGAGTCTCCAGAAAATTTTGGAATTTTCCAGCACTGCAAAAATGCACTTAAAAATAGCCCATTGTGAACTTCGGCACCTTTAATAGTTGATTACCTGTATTGATGACCTATTTGATCGATTAAAGCACAATTTTTCCGAAATCCGTAATTTTGAGTTTAAAACCTTATTTTTTGACTGAAAATGTTTTCTGAAAAAAATATGGATTTCAACTCAATGTTACGAATTTCGGAAAATTGTGCTTTAATTGATCAAATAGCTCACCAACACAGGTATAGTTTTGTAATTTTCGTATCCTCTCTCTTTATAAACATACTAAAATTTGTAAAAAAAAAAGAGAGTAAATTGGGAAACGTGCTTGAAAAATGGGGGGGGGGTACTTATCGTTAGGAGAATCACTGCACCCCTGAGAAACATAAATGAATAATTAGGTATAAATGTATAATTAGGTAATAAAAATTTATACATACTTATTGCAATACAACATTTTCAATCCTAGCCATAGGCCTATGAATGCCAGCCACATTTTCGAAACAAAAAAGTTCACTTTCGCCATAAACGCTTTCCACTCGAAATTCTTTTTTCAACTGCCACACTTGATGGTCATCAAGTTGGTATAGTTTTCCAGCACGCACAAATAAAATCCCAGTTTCACATTGAGCAACAGTTGATAGAAATTCCCATGCATAGCACATTTCAGGCAATGAAATGCTAGGTGCAAAGCGTACATTTGAACAATATGTCTGAATGCTCGTTGGTTCACGCACAGCAATATCGCAACCATTGATGATAATCATTTCGCAGGTACGATTAAGCTCGCTGCTGTCCAAATATTTTGTTATTCCTGGTATAACATGCCACTTTTTTTGACGAAAATCGTACATGTTGAAATTAAACGTCGACGAGCTTTTTTGGCTTCTTAAAATTCTGAACAAGGCTTTCCCATCACTGGCAAAATGCACCGTTTCTTGGACGCCTTCGGGCACCCAAAATATCATCCAGCGGTTCAATTGTGGCAAATATTTCAACACGTAGCCGTTCTGAAAGCAGCAGTACACATCGCTGCGACAATTCAACAACACGTATCTCAAATCAGACTCCTTGCTCGTTGGTGGTATACGAGCCAAAGAGGTGAACTTTTTTGACGAAATGTTGAACACTTGAAAAGAAATATGTGCAGAAAAAAAATCGGGAACGCTGTAAGCAATGAAGACGTTATCGTCAATCGTGGCCGCCGAGACAACTATAAATGAGGAGTTAGACAATACAGGACGTTCGAAAAACCACAACGATGCGATTTCAACGAAATCCGCATTACGAATGGATATTGCTCTGCCACATTTGGACAAGACAAATATCGGCTCTTCTTCGAATTTTCTCGAATTTTCATTCGACGAGCCGCGAGGGATTGGCGAAGTCGACGAAAGCATTTTCTCCAATTCATCACGAACAAATTGCTGCGAACAGGTACTCCAATCAGACACAGCTTCCGGTTTGAAATCATCGCAGAACAGAGTGTAATTGCGATTTATGGCCAGGGCGATCCTCGGTATAAATTGGTATCGATTCTGGACATCGTCAATAATCCATTTCGAGCAAATATCCAGAAGTCTGAACGGATCATCGATGCAGAAATCAGCCGGCAATGAGGACGAATCGACGTTGACATGAAAGGTCGAAGAAACCAGCAAATCTTCCAAAATTTCAATGGAAATTGCACAAAATGGGGAGAAGTCGTAGATTTTGGGCCAATTTACTAAAATACGTTTACAAAGCAAAAATCTTTGCAGAAATTTCCACCTGGCATTATCGTTTTGGCGAATAAAATTCAGTATTTCGGCTACAACTTGGAAACTAATCGAGTCCAGGTTATCTTTGATCCAGGATTCGCATTCATCCAACAGGTTGCTGATTTTCAATCCATTGGCAGCGTTCAATATTCCAATGATTGTGTCACATGTTAGTGCTATTTCTTCGCCATAGATGTATTTGATCGATAACTCGAAAGTGGTTCGATCGACTCCTTCGACATCGAGAGAATATTCTTCGTCTTTATTCGGCTGCCGAGTAGCTTCGGAAAGTTCGGTCGAAAAGATGTGGGCGAAATAGCCGGAGCTCGAGAGTAACTTGTATCGATGCAGTTTGTATGTTTTTTCTTCGACTTTGACAGTGATATCGTAGAAATCTCCGTTGTCCAGAAATTTTGCCATTTTCTCTCGTTCATTTTGAGTATTGGGATTCTTGATGGACGTGCCTTCCACTGCTGTTGTTTCTTGTTTATCAACGACTGAAAAGCGAAATTAACAAAAGGTGGTGAGTGTGAAAGAAATCAAGACGAGATCTTTCGAAATTAATATGAAATTGAGGCATTTGTGAAGCGATTCCATTCGGAAGCGTGAGGAAACAATAAGGTAGTGGGAGAGTGAATCTTAAACTTTCCATACTGATTTTTTTCGATTTTCCCCACGGATGAAAAGCTAGCTAAAAGCTGCGAACAACTGAAAGTGTGAAAGCTGGCCAAATTTAGGTGACAATCCAAAAACCGAGAGTTCAAAAGTTTTAAAAATATGTAGTCAAAACCTAGCAGAAATCTTTTTCTTTCAGCTTCATTTTTTAGCTTTCTAATTGAAAATTTGAAACCAACATTAAAAAATTTTCAACTAGAAAATTGTTTCTCGAATCTCAGAATACATATTTTCAACTCTTAATTTATTTTTCTTCAGATATTTTTCAACTTTGAACATTTTTCCGCAAAATATTTTCCAACTCTAAAATTTGTTCATCTAAAATAAAATTTTTCAACAATTTTGAAATTTCTCCCTCCAATTTTTTTCTTAGGTCTAAAAAATTTTCAACTATGGTATTTTTTTTCTAAAAATACACATTTTTCAACTCTAGAATTTTTTCTCAATATTAAATCTTTTCTCAAGCATTTTTTATTTCTCAAAAGTTTTTCTAAAAATTTTAATTTTTCCAGTTCAAACTTTTTACTAAAATCATTTTCCGGCTCTAAAATTCTTAGATTAAAAAATTTTGGTTGGAAAAAATTCCAAGAAACTTGAGGTGAAAAAAAATTTGAGAGAAATTTTGAAATCAAAGAATGAAATTTTGCTGTTGATAGTTGAGATAAATATCAGTATAAATGAAAAAATTTTGATTCAAAAAAAATTTTAGTAAATGAAAACTGAAAAAAATCTTGGAGTTGGAAAAAATTTGAGGAAAAAAGACTCTGGTGTGGTTTGAGGTCATTTGGCCCTTGGTGGAACTTAGACAAAATTGTTATGCCATTCTTCTTGCCTATGCAGAAGACGATTTTAGAGCGCAAAAACGAATTTTTACCACACCCCCTGGGGGCGGGGGCTTCAAAATATGGATTTTCGAGCTAAAAATTCTATCTCCGCGAGTTTTCAACCGATTTTTTTCAAACTTGGTTCGTAGGTAGAAGTTCTCGAGTGGAGTGCCCTGAAATCTTTTCACATTTTTTCGACCACTATAATGACCTTAAATTTGACCTTGAAAATTTCAAATCGCCCTGGGGGCACCGTTTTGGCGGGTGGTATAAAGAAAATATTATTTTTATGTTTCTCACTCTATTTTACACCCTTCAGATTTTTTTCAGATTTTTTCGATTGGTGGCCTATACGTGACGTTTGAAATCCCGATAAATCGGTTGTTTTACCTAGTACCTACTTGAGAAATACACTTTGAAAAAAGACAAAAATGTTAATCGCAATTTTATTGCTGAAAATGCTTCTATATGATGTCCAGAGTCTGTGATAAATTCGCACCGACCCCCTATTGCTTTCGGGGGGAGGGGGCGGACCCCTTATAAGAGAAAAAATTATTTTCCATCGATTTCGCTCAAATTCACGTAAAGGGTTCTGTAAGTGTAGAAGTTCTCCCCAAAAAATGTTTAGCCCCCCTCGACCTCAGGTGGCTGAGCCATTGCTTCGCAAACTTGGACATTTTTGGTTAAAATGACAAAAAAAACGAGTATTTCGATTATAAAACCGCCCTAAAATTATAATTTTGAAAAATTCGGTATTTTTGTGCACATTTTGAGATGACGAATCCGACTAGCCCATCAGATTTTTCATTCGAAGTGTTCACCCCCCTCCCCCTCCCTACGGTGTACAAATCGTGTTTTTTTCAGCAAAAAATGACCTCGTTATATGGTGACCCAAAAATGGCATTTTGCGAGAAAGTGAAATTTTTCTGATATGTTCAGTATGATGTCTTGAGTGTGGTAAAAACACACTACCCCTAACCGTCGTGCTTTCTCCTGGTGAGGGGGGGGGGGGGGGTGAAGCTGAGGGAGCCCGTTTCAAAAATATTAGGGTACAGTAATATTTTTCTACAAATTTCAGCTCCCGACACATCAGGGGGATGAGCCATAATTTCCCAAAGTTGAGCTATTTTTTAAAAATTATATAGAAATATTCTCCAAAAAATTTTAGAATCCCGCGGCTTGGGGAGAAGGATTGAGCCATTGCTTCCCAAAATTTCAGTTTGGGTTTTATAATCGAAAAATTCGTTTTTTTTGTCATTTTTACTAAAAATGTCCAAATATGGGAAGCTATGGCTCAGCCCCCGGAAGTCGAGGGGGACTAAAAAAAATTTGGGGAGAACTTCTACACCTACAGAACCATTTGCGTGAATTTGAGCGAAATCGATGGAAAATAATTTTTTCTCTCATAAGGGGTCCGCACAGTGGTCCACGCCTATAATTTAGCTGGACAAAAATCAAATTCAATGCTTTGATTGTTTTTAAGACTTCAATGTATGTTTTTTGGGTCGCTGAATACGAATTTCACCTCAATTTTCACATCTGACCCCCCGAGGGGGTACTAAGGGGGGTTGAAATCCAAAATTTGAGATTTTTTTCAAAATTAGAGTGTGACATATCAAAATATATGTTTTTTGGGCCGCTGAACACAAATTTCACCTCGATTTTCACATCTGACCCCCCCGAGGGGGTACTAAGGGGGGGTTGAAATCCAAAATTTGAGATTTTTATTGAAATTAGAGTGTGACATATCAAAATATATGTTTTTTGGGTCGCTGAACACGAATTTCGCCTCGATTTTCAGATCTGACCCTCCGAGGGGGTACTAAGGGGGGTTGAAATCCAAAATTTGAGATTTTTTTCAAAATTAGAGTGTGACATATCAAAATATATGTTTTTTGGGCCACTGAACACAAATTTCACCTCGATTTCCACATTTGACCCCTCCACATCGCCCATTTTATGCCCAAAATTTATATTTGACCTACTCAAGATTTCAAAACCTTCACATCATTGTTCAAATTAAAAAAGGCTCGAGTTTTAAAAAAGCAACAAACAGTAATATTGATTATTACAAACATGAAAAAGAGGTGTTTACAACTAAAAAACAAAAAATAAAAAAAAGAGTAGATTTAGAAAAAATCATCAGCTTCGTCATCTTCGGATTCCATGATTTTTTCTAAATTTACTCTTTTTTTTATTTTTTGTTTTTTAGTTGTGAACACCTCTTTTTCATGTTTGTAATAATCAATATTACTGTTTGTTGCTTTTTTAAAACTCGAGCCTTTTTTAATTTGAACAATGATGTGAAGGTTTTGAAATCTTGAGTAGGTCAAATATAAATTTTGGGCATAAAATGGGCGATGTGGAGGGGTCAAATGTGGAAATTGAGGTGAAATTTGTGTTCAGTGGCCCAAAAAACATATATTTTGATATGTCACACTCTAATTTTGAAAAAAATCTCAAATTTTGGATTTCAACCCCCCTTAGTACCCCCTCGGAGGGTCAGATCTGAAAATCGAGGCGAAATTCGTGTTCAGCGACCCAAAAAACATATATTTTGATATGTCACACTCTAATTTCAAAAAAAAATCTCAAATTTTGGATTTCAACCCCCCCTTAGTACCCCCTCGGAGGGTCAGATCTGAAAATCGAGGCGAAATTCGTGTTCAGCGACACAAAAAACATATATTTTGATATGTCACACTCTAATTTTGAAAAAAATCTCAAATTTTGGATTTCAACCCCCCCTTATTACCCTCTCGGGGGGTCAGATGTGATAATCGAGGTGAAATTTGTGTTCAGCGGCCCAAAAAACATATATTTTGATATGTCACACTCTAATTTTGAAAAAAATCTCAAATTTTGGATTTCAACCCCCCTTAGTACCCCCTCGGGGGGTCAGATGTGAAAATTGAGGTGAAATTCGTATTCAGCGACCCAAAAAACATACATTGAAGTCTTAAAAACAATCAAAGCATTGAATTTGATTTTTGTCCAGCTAAATTATAGGCGTGGACCACTGTGATCATGTAAAATGACAAAAATTTCTTTTCAATACCATTTTCATGGTTGCGAACGGTTGCAGCTAAATTTTTAATATGTTGTAGACGAGACCTTGTACTACACGTTGAATAAAATTTTGGACCTCTGAAAACCTCTTTTTTCCTTTTTGAGTCCAACATATAAAGTGTATTGTGCTTACCTAATGAATAATACTGTTCTGATCCTTTATTTCGTAAAAAAATCGATGACTGAGCAATAACACATTATATACACACATTTAGGTAACTAGTTTAAACACCCATTATTTTTTTTAAAATAGGTCTAAGGAGATAAAAAAGTATACTCTACACAGTGGCGATGTCATTATATTCTACCTACTGAGATAAAATCTTAGCTTTGTGCTGCCATAGTGACTGAACAATGTGTTTTTTCTATGAAAAAACACTTGATATGAGGTCTGTAGATAGTTTGAGATAAGATAACGTCATTGTTGAAATTATTTTCGAACTTCGAATTTTTGATTTTTGTCCAGCTAAATTATAGGCGTGGACCACTGTGGTCCGCCCCCTCCCCCGAAAGCAATAACGGTTGGGGCGGTGCGAATCTATCACAGACTCCGGGCATCATATAGAAGCATTTCCAGCAATAAAATTGCGATTAACATATTTGTCTTTTTAAAGCACATTTTTGATGCTATTTCTCCAAGGCTAATTACGAATTACACTGGTTTTTTGAATATTTCACCAACTTAAACCACTCGAAAAAATCTGAACAAATTCTAAGAGATGTGAAATACATTGAAAAACTTCGAAAAAAATTATTTTTCTGCCTTTCTCAAAATTGTGTCCCCCAGACGATTTAAAATTTCTAAGTCAAATTCAAGGTCATTAAAATGGTCGGAAAAATCTGAAAAAATTTCAGGGTACTTCCCTCTAGTACTTCTAACTAGGCGCCAAGTTTGAAAAAAATCGGTTGAAAACTCGCAGAGATAGAATTTTTAGCTTGGAAATCACGTCTTTTGCCCCCCCCCCCGGGTGAGATGAAAATTGGCTCATGCGCTCTAAAATCATCTTTTACCAAGACAAATCGAATGGCATAAACATTTTAACAAAGTTCCACCAGAGACCAAATGACTTATCTCACTAGAGCCATTTCAACTTTTTCAAATGGGTTTTCTAATTTTTTCAAAAATTATCAGATTTTTTGAAAATTTACCAACTTGACATGGTTTGTCTTATTTTTATTCGGTTAATATGTATGCTCATTGTCATTGATAAATTGTACATTTGAAATTTTATAAGTTTTATAGGCTCAAACGTATTATGGGTCATGTGTACAGGACTGCAAAGTCATTTCAGAGTCGATCTCTCAAAATTTTTCTCAGCAACTTCTCACATTGAATATTTTTTTTAAAACTACCCAAAAATTATTTTACTCGACTAACGAAGATTATTCAAATTTCACCTACTATAATAGCTTTCTTCTCCTATTTCTCCTTGGCAGACCACCATTTTATAAAACTTTCTCAGCACCGCATCCGGAGTTATTTCTTCACCGGCATTACGCATCTGGACGCTGAAATCTTGGTCGTTGGTTACGTGAGGAAACATCAATCTGTGTTTGGCGGCGTTCACCAACTTGACCCCGTGAGGGAGCCGATTTTCGATATCGTGAAATATCCATTCGACGCAAATTCGGCAACATTCCCGAATATTGTCAACATTCTGAAAGCCGAATCGCTGGGTCGAAATTGTTCCAACAAAGTGGTCGAGTGACAAGCAGAGAAATTCTTTGTAGTTTCCAGCCTTCGTCAAATGTTCGGACAGGAAAATAAAAACAGTCTGCATCAAATCTTCGAAATTACGATTTTGCGCCAGGTATTCGCTTAATTGGAATATTTTCGTATCAAACGTTGGCTTTTTTCCGAGAACATTTCTAATAAAACCTTTGTAAATCTTCAGATCGATATTCATCTGCAGATAGTCCATCGCCATCAACAGAGTAACGTAATTATCGAAGTTTAAAACTGATTCCAGTTCTTGTCCGTACATTATATCGACTACAGTGGAAAATGTATCGCTGTCCATGACCGGAAATTCTATCAAGTCGCATTTTTTTTCGTGAAAATCGTCGGTAAATAATTTCTCGAAATAGTCTGATTTACAAGCTAATTGCAGCCGATCTAAATGGTAAACGTCTGCGTCTACTTTTACCATGATATCTGCGTATTTACTGCGGATCAAATTTTCAGTCGTCATTTTTCTGTAAGGAAAAAATATACGAAGCGACTTACAAATTATAGCTGATATTTTTAATTGTTCATTCTCAGTTAAGAAAACCTTTATCAAAAATTGAATGGTTAACGCCAAAGTTGTGTTTTGACATCCAAAAACAAGATGGTAAAAATTTCCCCTCCCCCTCCTGACTCCAAATTTTCCCCATCCCACCAGATCTTAAAAGTTGACTATGATACAAAAATTTTAAATAGAAAAAACAATTTTTCTGAGTGTTTTTTTTTAAATCAAAAAATGGTCTAACGTAAATATGAATGTCTTCATTAAAAAATACCGTTGGCACTCATTCAAGGTGTCTACAATTTTTCAGAAATGATTTTCCCTGACTTTTCCGGGTTTTCCAGGTCTTTTGCACATAATTTATGAAACTTGGGGAAGGGGGAATTTGAAATCTCGTCACGTGATAATGGTCAAGGTCGTTCGTATGTTGTTTTCAAACAAAGTAGGCTTTAAATAAATTTTCTAGTTGTCTCGCAGAATTGTAAGACAAAGAAGTATGACGTTTCCAAGTCTGAATTTATATTTTCATAGGTAGGTATGAGCTTCTTTTGAAATGAAAAATTAATCTAAAGAGGAGGTGAAATAATTCATGCCAATTTTTTTACTTTTCTCAATGGTTTGAGAGAAGAACAATTGAAAATTATACATTTAAAAAAAAAATCCAGAATCAAGATTTATATTAAATATGAATTTTTTCCAGTAAAAAAGCAGGAACGAAGCATTTATTGCCCTAGTGAAGCAAAGACGAAATTTTTTGAAAAATTAGGTACTTAAGTAAGAAAAACAAACATTGCCCTTTTTTGGTTGTTCTGAGAATGTCACTGCATTGAGTACAAATCGTAAACACATGTATATCTTGTAAAAGAGATGACGACGACAGCGAAGGCTTCGTATACAAATGTAGAATGAAGGAACGTTGCCTTGCCCGCCAGAGTCCAAGTAAGTTGGACTCGCGAGTCCGATTGCTAGAGTCCATGAAATTTGGACTCGCGAGTCCAAAGCGAGTCCAAATTTACGAGTCCATAACAGATGGACTCTAGAGTCCTTTGCGAGTCCGGTCAACGGACTCTGCGAGTCCGTTGGCGAGTCCGTTCAGAGTCCAATAAAAATAAAACTACCAAACAAATCAAGTTTATTATTTAAAAAAAAAATTGGCATTTGGACAGTGGCAACTACAACGGCATCACAACTTTTTTTATTCATTGGCATTTGGACTACGGCAACTTTGACAGCATTAAAAAATTTAATGGACTCTGGTTGACTGGACTCGGACTCTTGAATGGACTCGCTTCTAAATCGTTGAAATTGGACTCGCGAGTCCATGATGTACGAGTCCATGCAAAATGGACTCGGACTCGGACTCGGACTCGGACTCGGAGTCCACGAGTCCGAGTCCGAGTCCATTTTCAGAGCGGACTCTGGTCACCTCTGCCCCTACGTAAAAAAGTGCGATTTTTTGTTTTTCAACAACCAAATTCGTACAGTACGATCGAACCATGAACAAAATTTTCCAGGAAAATCATGTTCGAAACCAAAAATGAGCATTTTTAAAAACAATTTACAAGTTATTTTTGGCCTTTGGTAAATGGAAGGAAAATTGAAAAAATTACTGATTTTTGGTTAAAGGTATGACTTTTGTTTGACTTGTATGGCCCAAAATCAAAAGTATCAAGTAAGGGTTTTTTTTACGAAAACATGCATTCAAGTATCAGTTTTTTTTCGTTCAATTTGGATAACAAGCAGTGGCGTCGGAAGCTTTTTTTTGGGGGGGGGGAGGGTGCAACTGCAAAGTGAGTACAAAGACTTGGAATAACAGAAGGATTTTCGGGGGATGAGGCAAAAAGAAACCTTTTTTCGCACTGTTGACCCAAATAATTCATATAATTGTGATTTTGTTCATGTCCGAGCGAATTGAGGGCTAATGTCTTTTTTTCATGATTCAATCCTACGAAAATCTCTATTTGATGCAATTTGGGATCCAAATGATACTTTGCACCTCTGCCAGAATTTTTTTTTTGGGGGGGGGGGCAATGCACACTTTGTACCCCACCTTCCAACGCTACTAATAACGAATGCAAAATTTAAAAAATTACATACTTTAATTAAGGAACGCCAAAAAAATATGATAAAATGAGCAGAAAAACACTTCACAGATGATTCATCTTCCTTCTGAATTTTTCTGAAATTCTAGCGGAAATTTCAAAATTCCTGACTTTTTCCTGATCTTTTCCAGACTCTGGAAATTCCCCGACTTTTCCAGGTTTTCCAGAAAGTGAACACTGTCATTTTTCATAGGGTGCTTAAACATTTTTTCATGTTTTTTCAATATTCAACGAAAAATCGAAAAAAATTTCTCTCCAAAATCATGTTGATATTTTGAATAATGACCTGGATGGGAACTGATGATGAAAAATCGTTGTCGATAATTTTAATGTGTTAAATTTTCACCTTTGTACTAATGTCATTTCTGGAAAAATTTTCTCAAAAAAAAATTCTCAGTTTTAAATGGAATATTGAAAACGTATGAACAAAATGACACCAGGCTGTAGTCGCGAGTCATTTCTGGTCCGCGCTCTGGCCAGTTTGACCAAAGTGAGATCCACAGTTGAATAATTTAGTCGACACTTCGACCCGTTATTGGTTATCGCATCTTAAGTCATGCCCAGGTCATTTATGTTTTTTATCAAGAATTTTTTTTAAAAAAGTGCTATTGACACAAAAATTGAAAAAATTTCTCATAAATGCTACCTTTTAATGTTTATAATAATTATGAACTGAAAAGTAGGTATTTATAGGAATTTTTTTCAATTTCTGTGTCCATAGTACTTTTTTTTTGAAAATTCTTCATAAAAAACACATGTTTGAAATTACCGGAGTGCGATTATCACCCCTTTATTGCCGAAGTGATCAAGTTAATGGTATTTTTAGGTAAAGATATCCATACAAAAGTCATTTTTGAAAAAAAAAAATTCAAAATTTTTCAAATGTAGTCAGATTTTATAGGGTCTGGTGAGGAGGGTTAAACGTGGATTCAGGAAGAGAAATTTTCTGTCACATCATTTCGAGGTCCAGACACAACTTTTGTGTTACTTCCATTCAATTCTTTGAAAAAAGTTGTAAAACGATCACCTTAGGTCCTCTAGGATATCTACACCTACACGTATTATCAAATAGATCAACAATAAAAAGTCCAGTTACTTACATTGGGTAATTTTCCACAAAGCAGCTCTTCAACTTGGAAATACCACTCTTGTAATCGAGTAAAAATTGATCTCTGATCCAACAAATTATTATTAGAACAAAAGCGAACTACACCTAACCCAAAACACGCAGATAATTGTATTTACCACAAGTAACTGTATTTATTTGCATTTTCAATCATCTGCTTACTAAAAATAGAACCACAACCCGAGAACTTTTAACGACGAAGTACTGAATGAAACTACAGGCAGGTACCAGCTACCCACACCCACCACCGAAAATTAATGTGAAGGCGAAGTAAGGGTATAGCGGTCACGTGATAGCACAAGATAATCTTTTATTATCCTCGAAGGATGCAACTGGTTTTTAAAGTCTTAGTTTAGCTAGTCTCGCTGGTGCATCTTTGTCCTTCACTATTTCTCTTCGTCTATTCACGAAATTATCTTTTCATACAAACCCTGCGTGAACCACAGTGCCAAAAACGGCGCTGTAATGAATTTTCGAAAAAAACACAATTTTTTTTATATGTAAATGATTATAATTTACTGAAATCTAGATTACCGGCGCGGCGCTTAAATTGGAATAGAATATTGATGTACATAGGTTGGCCGGAAACTACTGAGACAGATCTCGTCATTTCTCGCCAAATTAACCTAGCGACTTGATTCAAAAACTATTCGATAGCTCAATCCTTCCTTTATTACATACTAAAATTTCAGGTTCCTAACGCGCGGGAAAAAAAAGTTACGGCGTTTCACGCGAGACAATTTTGGTGTACCCCTGGAAATCAGTTTTAGGAAAAAAAGTGCATAAACCGTTACACGTTTGGCCACAACTCCGGTTAAAGGAGTACTGGGACATTGAAAATTTAGTATGTGGTAGCTGAATGTATGCTCTACAACTGCTTTAAAAATTTTTTCGAGAGATCGCGCGGTTGTCGAGTAATATCCGGTTGAAAAAATTTCCAGGAGTACACCAAAATTGTCTCACGTGAAACGCCCGTAACTATCGACGCTCGTCCCATCGTATCTTCACCGTAAGCAAGTCGAATATAATCGTAGGTCTGTGTCGCTGTGTATCCTAGTCGGAAACAGAATTGTACATTCACGCATTGATTACGTCTTAACTCCGAGTCATTCATTGTCGCGTCACTATGGAAATGCACCGACAGAGGGGTAAAAAACATACAGGATACCGGGAGCGTGCGTTACGCGTTTGGCCACAACTCCGGTTGAAGGAGTACTGGGACATTGAAAATTTAGTATGTGGTAGCTGAATGTATGCTCTACAACCTGCTTTAAAATTTTTTTTCGAGAGATCACACGGTTGTCGAGTAATATCCGGTTGAAAAAATTTCCAGGGGTACACCAAAATTGTCTTGCGTGAAACGCCGTAACTTTTTTTCCCCGCACGTTAGGAAGCTGAAATTTTAGTATGTAATAAAGGAAGGATTGAGCTATCAAATAGTTTTTGAATCAAGTCGCTAGGTTAATTTGGTGAGAAATGATGAGATCTGTCTCAGTAGTTTCCGGCCAACCTATGTAGGTAATCAGATTTTATGTAGGTAGACTTAGAAATGAATCATTAAAAAAATGCAATGAAAAGGGGGGTAATCATAATCAAATCCAACCAGATGCAATGGCGTCGGAAACTATTTTTTGGGAGGGAACAAAATGAGTACCAAGACTTAGAATACCAGAAGGATTTTCGGAAGAGGGGGCAAAGAGAAGCATTTTTTCGCTATGTTGCCTAAAATAATTTCTATAATTGTGATTTTATTTATCCTTGAGCAAAGCGAGGGCGAAGCTTTGAAAAAATTGAGTTTTCAATGCCCAAAAAAAACATTTTCCTCCTTGCAGGCATGCCACACAGATTTTGGGGGAAAATGGTGACTTTAGTGACTTTTTATGAGGCAAAAAGTGACCTATTTTTCGAAAAAAGTGACCAATTTTTCAATTTTTTTTCATAAAGAAATACCCTTCCCCACCAAAAAAATCATAACTCAAACTGTATTTCTCTCTGCAATCGTGCTCAAAATAATTTTTTTCTGAAAAAATTTTTTATCAAGGGTAAGAGTGCCATATTTCGACCACTTTTTTTCAAAATTCCACCAATCAAAGACTTTGATCCTTCCTCCACCACCCCCCTAAAAATCTGTGCTAATACGATCATTTTTTGTATTTTTTGGGGTATTAGGTCCCAAAAGAGGGGGTTCAAAATTCGGAAAATATTTCCGAACGCTGCGCCGATTTTTTTTCTTTCAGCAATAACTCGCTCCCAAGACCACGTAGAAAAAAAGTAAAAAAAGTAAAATGTTCGTCTTTTAACGCTCTACAACGTTTGTTTGGACCAATTTTTGGAATTGTTCACTGTAGCTTAGCTATTCTTAGGGGAAAAGGCGGCTCTTCCTACAGAGGGTCCACCCCCCTGGATGTACTATGCAAAAAATCGCTCCTAAAAGTCGATTAACCCGATTATTGGTAATTATTTGTGTTAATGGGAAATTTTCAAAATTGATTTTTTTTCTGAAGACCCTGCCTTCTCCCTATGACATCCTGGGGAAAAATGGAAAATAACAAAATTGTTCGTTTTTTAATGCTCTACAACTTTTGTCTCAACTATTTTTTCGTTAGTGCGTAATTTCCAAAATTATAGACGAAAAACCAAAATTTGAACCCCTGGACTAAATTATGCACCAATTTTAGGGGAGTTCGGGAATCTTAAAATACATGCCCTACTGAGCTTATATACGAAACTTCCCCTATCTGCTAATTTTTTTGGGGTCAAAACCTAAAATGACTGTACTACTATAGGCGATTTTGTTTTTTTAAATTTTCTCCGCTAGTTTTGCCTGTATTGTTGTCATTTTGGTCTCTAATTGTTTATCTGTGAAAAAGGAGCATGAAATTTTTTTTTCCCGGGAGATTGCGTCTATAGAGGCCAAAATCAGCCGGTGGTCGAAATTAGGAAGCGGCCGAGATTAGGGCATTTTACCCTTAATAAATCTTTACTTGAAGCTACGAGTTTAAAAATATGATTCAAATAACTGAAAAAAAGAATGAACTTTTTTAATTACCAAAAGTTCCGTCTAAAATAAGTTTTTACTGAAAAAAATCGTAATATTCTGCATCTAAAAATTACGAGTTCTAAAAAATAAGCTAGTATTTTTTCAACTTTATGCAAGAGCGGAAGGCCATTTGAATGAAAAAAGTGACTTCAGAGTGAAATAGGGACTAATAGTGACTTTTGGCCAAAAAAGGGACTTTTAGTGACCAACCCTGAAAATAGGGGACAAGTCACTAAAAAATGTGACTCTGTGGCATGCCTGTCCTTGTTTTAATGCTTTTTTTTTTTTTTTTTTTTTATTTATTTATTTATAATGGGTTCGGACTACATGGTCCATTAGCCCAGCCCTATAACAACACAGCATGAATTAGTAGATAATCAGAAACGAATTACATTGTCAGTGAGTACTGTGACTCTCTGTAAAAAATCGCCTACTAACTGGTATAATTCAACACTTGGATAACTAAGGAGGGATAAGGCAGAGAAAGGAGCCGGAATACCTATAACCAATATCTTTTTATAAAGTTCAGTTCTTAGTTTACGAAGAGGAGGACACTCGAACAAAATATGATTTAGATCACAGCTGACTTTGGGAAGGGAATGAAGAGGACATAAAGGGGAGTCAAGTATACCAATTCTAAAGAGGTGATTAGGAAGGGAAGAGTGACCAGTCCTCAGTCTCATAATCGAAGTTGAAACATAACGAGAAAGATCCTTCATTTTCCTGAACCAAGGAAACCTTGGAATCTCAGGTTCAATTATGAGGAATAAAGATTGTTGATTAGAGAAGGATGTTTTATAATGCTTATTCCACATATTACTATGAACTTTATGAACAAGGGGAATAATATCTTTGACTATTATGGAATTAATAATCAATCCATCTTGAGCTGCTTGTTTAGCTAAGGTATCCACATCTTCATTACCAGGTATCTTGGCATGACCAGGAATCCATAACAATGAAATTTCTATATTCCTTTTACTCAGTAATAACCTAATTAAATTGCGTATTTGTAAGGATATTATATTAGAATGATAATGAATTTTCTGAACAGAATTTAAAGCTGCTTGAGAATCGGAAACTATAAGAAATTTTTTAAATGAAGACTGTGATTTCAAAATAAATAATATGGCTTGTAAAATGGCGAATAATTCGGTGGTTAAAACAGAGGACACATTAGATAACTTGAACAACCCAGACACATCTTGAAGTGAAGGAATCTTAAAAGCTGAGCCACATCCCAAATCAGATTTTGAACCATCTGTAAAAATTAGCTTATACTCAGAATATTTGTTCACAATTAGGTCCTGAAACTCAATTACAGGAGGCCTATCACCCCTGGGCAAGAAGTCAATCATAGAAATGTCACT
This sequence comes from Pseudococcus viburni, assembly GCA_033439095.1. Lineage (NCBI taxonomy): Eukaryota > Metazoa > Arthropoda > Insecta > Hemiptera > Pseudococcidae > Pseudococcus > Pseudococcus viburni. The sequence goes on along the minus strand of JAVBJF010000007.1, from coordinate 1,768,707 downwards.
AACTTGTTCAAAATTTAGATTGAAATACAAAGATCGATTGGCAGTAACCGCTTTCTGTTGAATTTTTCTCAGCTTGTTTGAGACATTTGATAAAAGAGGTATTTTAGCTTTGGAAAAACGCCATTCATCGTATAAGTTTAAATAATCAGTATAAGTTGGTCTACTTTCAATTTCAAGTCTCTTAATAATAAATTTATAAGCTAAATAAGATCTTCTAATTGATAGAGGGGGAATTTTAGCTTCAGCATGAAGAGCCGGAAGGGGTGTAGATTTCATAAATCTACAACCCACTCTAATGCATGCTGCCTGAAACCTATCAATTAACACCAATGTAGTTTTACTTGCATTACTATATAGAATTGAGCCATAGTCTAACTTCGAACGGATAACAGTCTTGTAGAGCAACAGAAGAATACTTGGATCAGCACCCCAAAAGGTACCAGCCAGACACTTAAGTAAGTTTAAGTTGTGATAAGTTGAAATACACATTGTGTTGACATGTTCCTTCCAATTTAAGCGGTGATCCAATACCATACCTAAATATCTGGTGGACTCTTTAATTATAAAGGGTTGGCCATCGACATTCACCAAAATGTTAGCTAGATTATAAGGTCGATATGTAAAAACTACAGCTACACATTTATGAACTGAAAGTTCTAAATGGCGATAATCTAATCCTCTTTTTAAAATTCTTAGAGACTCGTTTAAGTACTGATTGGCTAAATAAATATCAACATTTATAGAATAGATAACTATATCATCAGCAAAAAATAGCATGAAGATATTACACCTAGTTCTACATAGACCAATGATATATAAGTTGAAAAGAGTGGGGCTTAGAGAGGAGCCTTGAAGAAGACCAGTATAAATTGTTCTACATTCTACAATATCCTCAATTAGAACCATGATTTCTCTAGCAGAGAATAATCTACAAATTAATATAATTAAATGTTCAGGGAAACCAAGATCCTTCAAAATATTTTTCAACACTGCCAAAGAAACCCTATCGTATGCACTTTGAATATCCAGAAAACTAGCCAGAACAAACTTCTTTTGAATTAGAGCTGAGTATATATCACTCACCAGTTTAGAAACACAATCCATAGTGTTTCTACCAGGACGAAAACCAAACATACAATCTGGAAAAATACCACAATTTTCACACCAGTGAACAATACGTTGGTTAATCATACTTTCAAACAATTTACGAAGACATGAAGCTAATGAAATTGGTCTCAATTTAGAATCATTTTTTTTAGGGATGGGGACCACCTTAAACCTAGACCAAGCTAGAGGAATGATAGCACTTGATAGAATGAAGTTAAAGATCTTGAGAAGAATATTAATACCAGTTTGTGGGAGGTTTTTAATCATTGCATAATTTATTTTATCTAGACCCGGAGCAGTATTAGATTTTTTGTTCAAAGCATTTAGTAATTCCGATTCAATGAAAGGTTTTTCTAATGGATGATGAATATTCTGAGGAATGAAATCACAAAAGATGACCTCCTCAGAATGTGGAACATAAGCAGGAGCAAGTGAGTCTAAAAAAAGTAGAAGTTTATCTTTTGTAATAGCAGCATAATTATTGGGAAATACCCCACACTTGATTGCTTTTGTCATTTTCCAAATATCGGATATATGAGTATTCGGATTAAAAGAATTACTAAAGGACTGCCAAGAGGACCGCCTAGCTTTTTTATAGGCTTTTCGACTTTGAGCTTGAGCCTTTCTATACTCGATAAAATTTGAGTTGTTAATACAAGATCTTAATTTACTGAAAGCTTTACTACATTTATCTCTAAGTTCCTTACATTCGTTATTCCACCAGAATTTGGTTAAATTATGTTTTGATATATTATTGGATGAAGTCTTTGGACAGGCAATATCCATTGCATCACATAAAGATTGAACAAAATCACTATAACTGTCTTGGGAATACTTAGTAGGGAAATTACTCAAAGAGGATTCTAAGACTTCTTTATAAATATCCCAATTGGCTGACCCATATTTCCATTTATCTTCATTAGGTTTCTGATTTATTGAATTACTCAAATTTTGGAATAAGTGTAAAAAAATAGGAATATGATCACTACCATAAGTGTGATCCAAAGTAAACCAAGATTGGTTTAAACACATTGTAGGAGAGACAAAAGTAAGATCAATAGTAGTTGGATTCCTATTAGATCCATAATAAGTAAAGGAATTATCATTTAGCAGACAAACATTTGTACTTGAAAGAATACTCTCAATTTGGTTGCCTATATGGTTGACTGAAGTAGCTCCCCACACAGGGGAATGAGCATTAAAATCTCCTCCAACTACAAAGGGAGAGTGTAAAGAGGTGAAAAATTTCAAGAAATCTTCCTCATTCACGGAAGTTGAGGGAGGGATATAAATTGATGAAAAACTACATTTAAGATTGAGATAACAAATTTCTACTATACAACAATTAATAGGTTGGCCATTATCATGTTTAATTGGATGAGTCACAAAATTTAATTGCTGAATGTTATTTTTAATAAGAATGGCTGAGCCACCATACCCATCAGGGCGATCATCACGGTACACATTAAAATTTTTAACATGAAATTTATCAGTAGGTTTTAACCATGTTTCAGAAAGAAGAAAAATATCAACATTATAATTTGAAATGAGAATTTGAAGTTGTTCAAAATTAGCCTTGACACTACGACAATTCCATTGCAAACATACTAAACCTTGAGAAATATTATTAATGCTTTAAAAATGCCCATCTCATGTGATTTGAAGGGGAGAGGGGGTACAATATACCTTCTGTAACCCACTTTCCGACGCCACTGACCAGATGTGATCAGATGAAAACAAATCTCATTGGTGATTAGGTGTTTTTTCAAAGAATATGCAATGTGATCAAATTCAAACACATCACAATACATAAAAAAAAATTGTAAAATTTATTTTACTTTTGACCTCTAAGAATAACATGCTAATGTAAGTAGGTATAACTCGAGAAAATTTCAAAATTACAATTTTATTCCAAGTTTCACCCTTTGATCCTTCCCAATCAAAGAGAAAAAAAAATTGTAATCTATGTCCTCGCGAAAATATATGTACATTCTGCTGTAGGAATGATTCAAAAAAATTGCAAACATAATTTATTCCGACACCCCCCCCCCTTTCCTAAAAGCAAAATATTACTGAATTTGACTCGGGAAAAACGCAAAATTAAAATTTTACTACCAATCATTATCTCATTTCAACCATTTATTCCTTCAAGAAAAGTATTGTCAAATTCATGTTCTACACCCTCAAAAACATAGATTTCGATAAATCATTGAGAAAAAAAACAATATTTAAATAGGCACATTCTTTCTACCACTCCGACCTTAACAAAAAATATCACCGAATTCGTATCCTTCGCCTTCAAAAATATCAATTTTCGATTTATCACTCGGGAAAATTGTAAAAATTCCAGGGAATGGGAGTCGACTCTTGAGTCGGAGTCACACTAACTCCAAATTGACTCCGACTTGACTCCGGAGTCGGGGAGTCAAGCCGCCGGAGTCAGAAGTCAACTTTTTAGCTGACTGCTATTCCCTGAAAAATTCAAATTTTTCAAATACTCACCCCCTCTCCACCTCAACCGTCCATTCCAATTAGATAAATATTCCCCAATTCGTAGGAAATTAAATTTAGACGTTAGCCCCCCCCCCCCCAGTGCTATAATTATCCATTTTCAATATTTATAAAAAAAATAATGTTTTACTTGTTCAATTCGAGAAAATCTTCTCTGAATAGGAAAAATTGGGAAAAAATCCCATTTCAGTAAATTTCAATCCCCTCCCATAAGCAAATTTTGGTTTGTCCCGAATGTTACCTTCTATTTGAATTTTGAAGAAAGCAAAAATATATAATACAATTAAAGCTAGAATAAAATCAATCTTATTGCACACTAAATATGAATCAGAGAAAACGGCCGATACGAGCAGCAGGTCTATGAACGGCGGCTAAACCATCGTATAACATTAATTCATAATTATCATTTTCGTAATCCGTTTTTATTTCTTTTTTCAACTCCCAACTTAGATCCGAAGCGGGTAACTGATGCTCATAGAGTTTATTATCAAACACATACAACAATCCATTTTCATATTGGGTAACCGATGAACATTTTCCAATCGGCATGACACTTTCTTCAGGTAGTGGCAACTCACACCAACTTTGACTATTACCATCGAATATACACAGCATGGATGGAAAGACCGCAGCTAGATCACTACCATTGGCGATAATCAAGTTGTGCGGAGAATTGTATATCATGTCCGATGTTATTGTCAATTCTGGTAAAGATGTCCATGAATTTCGATCGAAATCGTACGATTGGAAAATTTTACTCGCACTACTATGTCTGTCATTGGGGTCTTCACGTAATAAGAACATTCTGTACAGCGTTTGTCCGTCGCTAGTGAATCGTATTTTGGAATTTATAGTCGCATGGGCGTCTGATTCTACGAGTACTATCCAACGGTTCAATAGCATCATATATTTCAATATGCAACCACCCAGGAAGCAACAGTAAATATTGCCGCGACAATTCAACAACACGTATCGATTCGTGATGTGAAATTTTTCTGGTATGGAAGCTAAAACGGTGAATTTTTTGGACGAAATATCGTAAGCATGAAAAAAAATGTCATCAACATATGCATCGAAAAAATTCGTAGCGATAAATAGATAATCGCCCATTTTGGTAGCTGATATCTTGTCATGAAATCTGAATTTCTTGCCGTAATCTGCTTTTCTGTTGACGCACAATGACACGATTTCATCGAACTCTGCGTTCAGTATACGGATGGAGGTTCTACTCGATGTAACGAATATCGGTTCTAGTTTGAATTCTCTGGCGGTATTTGTAGACAACGTATCGCGAGAAATCAACGAAGTCGATGAAAGAACTTTTAATAATTGATCTTGAACGAATTGCAGCGAGCAGTTGCCCAAATCAGGCACCGGTTCCATTTTGTAATCATTAACGTCCACCATTCGGTTGCAATTTATAGCCAAGGCGATTCGTGGTATAAACTGGTATCGATTCTGCACATCATGAATTACCCATTTCGTACACATATCGAGCAATTTATTTGAAACTTTGTCGTAGAAATCATTCCTACGCAATCTGAACCAATCATCAAGGTAATCATGAAACGTAGACGAGACCAATATTTCCTCCAGCATATCGATTGAAATGACACAGAATGGCGATACGTCGGCCAATGCAGACCAACAAGTTAAAATACGTAGGCAAAGCAACCCCTTGTAAATGTTGTTTAACTTGACGTTTTGAGTTCGGTGAATGAAATTCATCAATTGGACTGCATCGTCGAAAGAGATCTGTTCCCAATGACGTACTATCCACAATTCGCATTCTTTCAGTAAGTTGTCGATTTTCAACACGGCGGCTGATTTCAATATGCCAACGATGTTATCGATTGTTAGCTCTTTCTCTTTATAATAGATGAATTTGATGGAAAATTCGAAGCTGGCTCGATCGACTCCTTCGATATCGAGTAAATATTCTTCTTCTGTATTCGAATGTCCAGATGGAGTCGATTCGGCGGAAAAGACATGGGCGAAATAACCAGACTCCGAAAGCAACTTGCATCGATGAAGTTTGTACGGGTTTCCTTCGACTTTAATAGTGATATCGCAAAGATCGCCGTTTTCCAAAAATTTCGACATTTTTTCGCGATCATTTTGTTGATTGTGAGTTCTGCTGGATTTGCGTTTCTTTACTAGTGGTTCCGATTCTAGCATGACTGAGAAAAAAAAAAACGAAAAGTGATGGTTGAGTATACGTTTTCATTAATAAATCAGTGAAAATTGTAGAAAATCACTGGAAAACAGAATTGCAGCGCAGCAGTAAATCAGTGAAAAAATTTCACTTGAAGCAAACAATGAAAAAAATTGCTGAAAAATTAGTGAAAATTCACTGAAAAGTGAGTAAAATCTTTGAAATTCGCTGAAAAATCGGTAAAATTCGTTGAAAAATTCGCGAAATTCTTGAAAATCTGCAAAAATGCACTGAAAACCAAAGAATTTTGCTTATTTCTCCTGTGCTGCAATTCTGACTACTCAGGTAATCGGGGGGGGGGGGGGATTAAAAATTTTTCAGAGTTTCATTTAGTGAGATATCAAACCTCATTGTTTCAGAAAAAAGTGGATTTTTGTTGCGATTTGCAATTTTAATTAGACTCATCCGCCAAGGAAAGTAGAAAGGGTACCGGCGGTTAAGATAGGCGAATCTGCCTCCGAGCTGAAATTTGAAACTAACCGATGGAATTTAGTTCTAAGGGTCTGAAAACCACGTGGTGAAAATTTTGGCCCTCTACCCCTCTCCTAGCACTAACAGTGTGTCTAACAAAATCTCAAACCCCTAAAGAAGGACTTTTGAAGGACCTTGGAAGGACTTTCAGCACAACATTTCCAAAACTAATATTGTACACCCCCTCCCCACCACCACCACCAAAAAAAATTCAAACTCATTTTAGGAGGACAAATTTTTTCTGTTTCAAAATATTTCATTGTTTAAGATGGAAGAGAAGAGTTTTTACCATGATTTCGAAAAAAAAGTAAATTCACTGAGCCTAAGCGAAGCGAAGGCGAAAATTTTTGAAAAAAAGGGCATCCAGAATCTAAAAATTTCTTCATTAGGTAAAATAAATGAGACTATGGTTGTACACTATGCTGAAGGGTGTTAGTGGGGGGTTTGAAATTTTTTTTTTGATGATGTCTTCTTAGTCAGGTCTCAATCGTACATCCGCGCGCTATTCCTGTGAAAATTGATTTTATGATTGATTCTTGTCCTGGACACTAAAACAAAGAAATTAAGCCCGTATGCCCTTTTTCCCCCTCCCCCTTTCCTCAGGGTCCACCACCAACATTTCAAATGTTATGGGTCGTAATAAAAAAAATGTTCGAGCAAAAGTTGATCCTCTGCACCTAATGTACATTTTCAATTCTCATCAAAATCCATTTTGGGGGCAACTCCTGCCCCCCCCCCCCATTTAGAAACAAAACATGTTTTTGAGAAAATCTTAAAATCACGTTTTCCTTATTTTAAACGAAAAGTTTCAGAGATACGACAAAATTTGTAATCACAAAAAGTATTCAGAATTGAATTTCCTTTCCAATGAGCTATATCACGACCATTTTCACCATCTTTTCCCGACAGAGTGGACCTCTCCTCCTTCCTCGTTTTCACAAAATTTGGACCCACAAACAAAATTTGCTCCAAAATGAATTCCGACAATAAATAAAATTATGCTTGAGATATCGAAAGACAAAAATCGTTCAATTTTTTTTCGTGGGGTCAACATTTGAGATAAGGGGGAGGGGGAGAGATCCACCCTGTTGAAAAAAGTTGACGAAAATGGTCGCGATAAAGCTCATTGGAAAGGAAATTCAATTCTGAATACTTTTGTGGTTACAAAGTTTGTCGTATCTCCGAAACTTTTCCTTTAAAATGAAGAAAGCGTGATTTTGAAGTTCGATGAAAACGGTTTTATTTTCAAATGGGGGGGGGGGCAGGAGTTGCTCCAAAATGGATTTTGATGAGAAATGAAAATGTACATTAGGTGCTGAGGAACAACTTTTGTTTGAAAAATTTTTTCATTACAACCCATAGATAAGGCGATACACATTTGAAATGTTGGGGGTGGACCTTGGGGAAAGGGGGAGGGGAAAAAAGGGCATATGGGCTTAATTTCTTCGTTTTAGTGTCCAGAACAAGAATCAATCATAAAATCAATTTTAACGAAAATTTCGCGCGGAAGCCTTTTTTTTGTACGATTGTGACCTGACTATCTGGCCAAAAATCGCGTTTGAAAACTTCAAATTGAGTTTTCTGTATGATGTTTCAGAGGTGCAATTCTGAATGTTATATTTATTTTATGTACCTAGTCCGTGATATTTTTTTCAAAATTTTTTAGGTGGTGGAACATCGAATAATGCGAAAAGCCATTTTTCCACAACGCTTTTTCACTCATAAAAATGGTCATTTTTGACTGAAAAATTTTTTTCTCGTAATTATATCCCAAAATACGTATTTATACACCACTTGACCGATTTTCACTTTATTTCATATCTTTTTCGTGATTTTTGTAATTTCAAGTTCAAATAAATACAGCTCGAGGCTCAAAATTGAATATCTCACTTTCTTTGCATACGAAATCTTACGCTCGTCATGAAAAGGCTCAGCTCCGTTTAGTACAGCTCCAACTAGATCAATTACCAACTCGCGATAAAGACTTCGAGAAAATTTTGATGAGATATCACGAAAATTTTCATTTTTTTCAAAATTAAAATTCAGCAAAACGAGGAATACGGAAAACCGAATGTTACCTTTTTTTTTCTCATTTTTCACCAATTTTGAGTGCCTGTGGAAGGGATTGGGATTACCAGAACACAAAAAAAAACTAATAAATTATATAGTATAATAGGTATAAGTACGTCATTTTCTACGTATCATCTTGAATTTTTGTATAGTTTCCGAACCTTGAAGAAGAATTAATTCCTCTCCCTCTTCATATTCAGAAGACCCAGAAATAAGTACTTAGGTAAATAAAAATTAAGTCGTAACTGTACATAGAAAAAAAACGCATCGACCTCTCCGAAAGGGGTGGAGGGAAGGAGGATAGTGATTATTTAAAATAAATATGGCACAAGTCAGGGAGAAAAATTCGAGCAAATTTGAAAGACCAAAGGCCAAAATTTTGTAAAATGCTTCAATATTTTCCGAATCATTTCGTAAACGTTTCACAAATATTATTTACAATAAAAAAAACTTGATCAGGGAGGGGATTGATCGGCTGATTACTCGATTTCTGGCTAATAAATGTATTCAAATTTCACCTACCAACGTTGCTTGCTCCTATCTCTCCCATACGGACGACCATTTTGAAAAAATATCTCAGCACAGTATCCGGTGTTATTTCTTCGCCGGCATTACGCATCTTGACGCCGATATCTTCGTCGTTTATTTGGTATGGATACAGCATTCGGATTTTCACGGCGTTTACCAGCTTCACGGCGTGAGAAAGTCGATTCTCAACATCGTGAAATATCCATTCGACGCAAATTTGACAACATTCTCGGATATCGTCGACTTTAATAACTCTTCGTCGGCTATACCTTTTCCGGGGCGCTTCTATAATTCCCGTTAGTACACCGACCACGTTATCTAACGGTAGAGAGAAAAATTCACCTAGATGTCGTATTTCCATCAAATGCGTGGATAAGCAGCTGTAAACGTACGGAGACAAATCGTCGAAATTACGATTCCCCGTCACGTATTCGCATAATCTGAATATTTTCTTATCAAAAAATGGCTTCTTTTCGATGAAATCTCTAATGAAACAGCCATAAACATTCAGATCGATATTCATTTGAAGATAGTCCAACGCCATCAACAGGAAAACGTAATTATCGGTGTTGAGGGCTGATTTCAGGTCTTGACCATAAATGATATCGACAATCGTCGAAAATGTATCGCTGTCCATGACCGGAAGTTCCAATAAGTCGATTTTTTTCTCGCGAAAATCTTCAGTAAATAATTTCTCAAAGTAATCTGACTTGGACGCTAAGTGCAGCCGATCTAGATGGTAAACGTAAGAGTCCACTTTTATCTTGATATCCGCGTATTTACTTCGGATTACGTTTTTTGTTGGATTCTGACGTCCGGTTGTCGTGTTGATCGAGTCATCGCAGCTCATGATTATGGTTCGAAGATGATTTCTTAGACTCGATATATCAATAACTTCGAAGTTCAAACACACTTATCCGAGCTAATGGCAGAAAATTATTTTTAATTATCACAAACTCAAAATCGTAATCGCAATTGGACTTTGATACTTCAATAACATGAAATATATTTAACACCGAAGTCGCATACACTTCTAAAGTAACAGTAACACTGAAGAATGGAGAAAAAGAAATAACGGTAATGCGAGGAGCCGAGGACTCCATGTACAGAAACCTCTGGATAACCCTCTCTCCCACAGCAACGATGCTTAATGGCCTGTCACATAGGAGCCACGGATACGACACAAGCTGTGAAACTCCGTCTCCTTCTGTTCTTCTGTTGGAGAGCCAGCAGGTAAAAGGTAACTGGTTTTTAGTGATTTGCTAAAGGGACTTTGAACAGATTTGCAGTCTTCCCGGTTCCATCCTTGAAATGATCGCGAGCCTACATATCATCACGAGATGGATGATTACTTATTCTTTACGTGTAGGTGTAGAATGCTTTTTTTTACCACCCAGCAAGGTTTTTTTTTTCAAGTCTAACTTAAATAATATCGTCATTGCAACGTTCAAATTTTCTCAATTTTTTTCTAACCCTAAAAATTGTTCACATTTCTTCGGACTCTGAAATTTTCCAAACAAAAATGTTTTTTTACAATTCAAAATATCTCGCCAAATTTATTTCGAAGTACAGAAATTTTCCTGCAAGATTCTTCGAACTAAAATTTTATTCGTTCAAATTTATTTTTTCTTCCACACTTCAAGATATTCCACAAAATTTTTTTCGAACTATAAAATTTTTAACGAAAAATTCTTCATACTAAAATTTTTGTTCGGATTTATTTTCTCTTTCACACTCCAAGATATTATTCCATTCCCTGAAAAAACATTCCACCAAAATTTTCCCCTGAAAAATTCTCCGAACTAGAATTTTTGTTCAAATACACTCTAAGATATCAAATTTTTTTTGAACTATATTTTTTCTTGAAAAATTTTTCGAACTGAAATTTTCGTTCAAATTTTTTTACTCCATCGCACTCTAAGAAATTGACTGTAACAAAATTTATTCGTACTATGACATTTTTTCTTAAAATATGACAAAACTTTCAAAATTTTTTCCACCTCTTTACAACTCTCATTTTTCTACGCTTTTTCTCAACATTTTTTGAACTCGGAAATTTTTTTCAGAATTTCCCACCGTCATTCCGATCCTAATTCTCCAGGGGCGGGGGAGAGGGGGGCGACCCTTGTAATTTTCGTATAATTCGAATTTTTTGCAAAATAGATAAACTTTGAAGGCGCATATCTCGAGACCGGTCAAGTCCAAGATGAATCTGTTCATGCGATTTTGTAAAGAATTGAAAGTGGATTCAAAATTGATAATCATATTATGAAAAGTTCAAAGTTGAACTTTTGTGATAAAAGCTCAACTTTCATGATAAGTACAAAACATGAGGGGCCCCATTTAAAAATCTGAAAAAATCACTATGAAGAGAACTTTTAATGTATTTTTTAACTAATTACTTTCCAAGATGGGATCTCAATACCCCTGGGGCACAGGGGTCCTCAATGAGAATATTGTGACACTTTTTACTTTTCCCTATAATGACGCGTGAACTTCGGATGTGTGTCTATAGATTTGAAGCTCTAGTTTCTGAATATTGTATTGAAAATTCGTTCCTGACCGTTGCGAGAGGTGTACAGGCAAAAAACTGTGATTTTCGGGTAGGTATTTATCAAAAATAATATTGGAAAATGGTGGGGGGGGGGAGATAACTTGAGATTTGGGGCAGTTCTAGTTATCAGATTTCGAAAGTAGTGGAATATTCGTTTTTAGGAAGGTCGAAGTATATGAAATTGATCCCAAGAACGCAGATTTTGCTCAATCGTACCCAGGGTTGACGCGAGTCCTTGAAAATTGCGACTCCGAGTCGAGAGGCGCGAGTCCTTAGAAATTGTAGCTCCGAGTCGACACCCCGCGAGTCTTTCACAAAAAGACTCGGAAAAAGACTCGGAGTCTTCAGCGAGTCTTTTTCAGAGTCCCCCTTCTTTTTTTTTTTAAATTGCAGTCAATGAATTTTTGCAGTGAATGAATGGTAAATGATGAATTCCATCTTCACGACTTCGGAAAGTTGAAAAAACCATTGAAAAACCAAAAAACTTCACTTTTTTTACCTTCAAAAATACCGTCAGATGAGAAAAAAATAAAACTGCGACTCGTAAAAAAGAGTCGCTCGCATAGTATTTAAACTTTTTTAGAGTCGTTAAAAAACGAGTCTCAAAGAAAAAAGACTCCGAGTCTCATTCCGAGTCGACTCCGAGTCTTCGAGTCCTTTGCGAGTCCTTTTTCAGAGCAGACTCTGGTCAACCCTGATCGTACCACATAAGGGGAGGAGGTGGAACCTCAAAATACCACCTCACTCGCACCCCTATGGTAAATTTCGAGTGTTTCCCGTTTTCTGAAAAAAAATTTCATCTTGTTGTGCATTATACCATCTTTCATGCTTCTTCCATCAAAAGCCACTTTCTTAAAATGCGACTGTACTATATCATCTATGGTACACATTTCTGTTCATAGAGGGGTGGGGGTTAAGAGCTGACCTCATGCTCCTCGTAAAAACAATTGTGATCCTAGTATCATATACCTACGACACTGAAGAAATAACATTATTTTACAGTATTTTTTCAAAATATCATCGCTAAAACAGCAACTTTTAGATAATAAAGAACCAAAGGTCTAATTGGGAGGGGCGTATCTTGTGTTGGGAGAGGTCGTACAAAAATTTTCGTAGAATCAATTTTATATAAAATTTTACGCTCTTTAAAATTATATAGAACTATTTTTTCAAAAGAAGTGATAGAGAACGAGAAAAATGCAAAAACCCAGGGAATAGGAGTCGACTCCGGAGTCGAGCCGGAGTCAGGGAGTCAAGGTCATAGATTGTCTCCGGAGTCAAGCGGAGTCAAGAGTCAAGGTCATAGATTGACTCAGGAGTCATAGTGGAGTCAGGAGTCAAGGTGTGAGTTCGACTCCGGAGTCAAGGTGGAGTCAGGAGTCAACTTTTCCCCTTGACTCTGGGAGTTAAGTGGAGTCAGAAGTCAACTTTTCGGCTAATTTCTATTTCCTGGTCCAAAATCGGAGTCAAACTGACTCCAAATTGACTCCGGAGTCAAGCGGAGTCAAGAGTCAAGGTCATAGATTGACTCCATAGTTGAGCTGAGTCAAAAGTCAAGGTCATAAATTGACTCCGGAGTCAAAGTGGAATCAGGAGTGAAGGCGGAGTCAAGAGTCAACATTCTTCATTGACTCCGGAGTCAAGGTGGAGTCAGGAGTCAACTTTCTCCTCGACTCCGGGAGTCAAGCCGGAGTCGGGAGTCAACTTTTTGGCTGACTCCTAGTCCCTGCAAAAAACTGGTTTTGGGGGCAGAAATGTGGACCTAGGGGGAAATGCCACGAGCAAATTTTGGTGGAGTTTTTGTATGTTCATCAGGACACCTTCCAGAGCACTTTGGCCTTTGGCTCAAAAAAAATTTTCTCCCACTTTATTCCAAGTGAAATCCTAATTTGACTGGACTAAAAACAAATACTTGTCGGAAATTGAATGTTTTAAACGTGATTTATACACGTTTTAAACATTTGATGTGTGTTTTTTTGACAACCCAGATCTTGGTTCGTTGGTTCGCTTTTCGGAAACGCTGATCAAGAATATACCCACACCATACCCCTGTATTTTTCGTATTTCTGGATAGGTACCAGATTAAGTTCAATCACGGACGTCATATATTAATCTGGACTCTTCACTGAAGGTAGTGCGGGGGATTGGGAAGCGTGCCAAAAGGTGCGGGGTAAGCCACGCCCAGGATGGTAAACGTTAGTTATCAACCGCATTGAAATATATTGAAATACGTACACGTAGTTATACCTATCATCTCATTTTCGTTGTTATTTTTTAAATTATCCGCCAAAAGTGAATTTTTTTTAACCCCGTTTGAATTTATGAGTACCAGCTCCATATGATTTCAATATAATTATGAAATTGTGAATTTGTAACGATCGAAAATGGTGCAAACGTGTTGTGCAGTAAACTGAAGTTACTTTTATTTACTCTAATTCGATTTTTAAGTATTATTTCAGAATTTATTCGTTGCCAAAAGGAAAAATGAAGTTACTTTTACTCTAATTCGATTTTTAAGTGTTATTTTAGAATTTAATTCGTTGCCAAAAAAAAATGAAGTTCCTTTTACTCTATTTCATTTTCTTAGCTTAAGATTATATTAGGTATATCACTAGATCGAAAAAAAGTGATTTAATTTTTTTCTAAAAAACAAAGTTACTTTTTATTTTAATTTCTATTCCAGTAAACGATTAGATTTATTCGTTACCCAAAGGAAAAATGAAGTTACTTTTTATTCTAATTCAATAAACCTTTGTATATTGTTTGCTTAGTTTGAGTTAGTTCTTCTTATTCAAAAAAAAAAACCAGGAGAAATGAATTAAATTGCGGGTAATATTTGTATATCCTTTAAAAAATCATACTTTTAAAAAAAATTGAAATATCTACTTGATAAATTACCATTACTGCTGAAAAAATCAAAAAAAGTTAGGTATTCCTATTAATTTACGTGTTCAACTACGAGAATGTTTACCAACGGGGGCGGAGCTTACATTCCGGTTACCCGCACCTTTTGGCACGCACCACTCACCCTCAGTGAAGAGTCCAGATTAATATATGACGTCCGTGAGTTCAATTTAGAACTAAAAATAAAAGATAGGCCAGCTTCGCACAAGAAAAATTCTATATATTAAAAAAAAATAAAAATAATGCAATTAGACCTAAAATAAAATCAACTTATTGCGCACAAAATAAGCATCACAACACACGGCCGACACGAGCAGCAGGCCTATGAACAGCGGCTAAACCACCGTATTTCAAGAATTCATAATTAGCATCTTCGAAATCCAATTTAATTTTTTTTTTCAACTCCCACTTTAGATCCGAAGCGGGTAACTGATGCTGATAGAGTTTATTACCATGCACATACAACAATCCATTTTCACATTGGGTAACCGCTGAACAATTTCCAATCTCCGTGCCATCTTCTTCAGGTACAGGTAGTGGAAACTCGCACCAATTTTGCGTATTAACATCGAATATACACAGCATCGATGGAAAGAACGCAGCTAGATCTCTACCGTTGGCGATAATCAAATTGTGCGGAGAATCGTATGTCATGTCCGATGTTATCGTCAATTCTGGTAAAGACGTCCATGAATTTCGATCGAAATCGTACGTTTGGAAAACTTTACTGTCAATAATATAACTGTGAATGCGGACTTCAGGTAATAAGAACATTCTGTACAGCGTTTGTCCGTCGCTGGTGAATCGTACTCCGTCATCTACAGTTACATGGTCATCTGTTTCAACGAGTACTGTCCAACGATTCAATAGCATCATATATTTCAATATGCTGCCATCCAGGAAGCAACAGTAAATATTGCCGCGACAATTCAACAACACGTATCGATTCGTGCTGCTACATTTTACTGGTATGGAAGCTAAAATGGTGAATTTTTTGGACGAAATATCGTAAGCATAGAAAAAAACACCATTAACATATATATTGAAAAAATTCGTAGCGATGAATAGATAATCGCCCATTTTGGTCGCCGATACCACGTCATGGAATCTTTGTTTCTCGTCGTCATCTGCGATTTTGTTGACGCACAATGACACGATTTCATCCAATTCTGCGTTCAGTATACGAATGGTGGTTCTGTTCGATGTAACGAATATCGGTTCTTGTTTGAATTCTCTGGCGGTATTTTTGGATAACGTAGCGCGAGAAATCAACGAAGTCGATGAAAGAACTTCTAATAATCGATCTCGAACGAATTGTTGCGAGCAGTTGCCCAAATCAGGCACCGTTTCCATTTTGTAATCATTAAAGTCCACCATTCGGTTGCAGTTTATAGCCAAGGCGATTCGTGGTATAAACTGGTATCGATTCTGCACATCATGAATGACCCATTTCGTACACATATCGAGCAATTTATTTGAAACTTGGACGCAGAAATCATTACTACCCGTACGCCATCTGAACCAATCATCAAGGTACTCATGAAACGTAGATGAGACCAATATTTCCTCCAGCATATAGATTGAAATCGCACAGAATGTCGATACGTTGACCAGTACAGACCAACAAGTTAAAATACGTAGGCAAAGCAAACCCTTGTAAATTTTGTTCAACTTTATGTTTTGAGTTCGGTGAATGAAATTTATCAATTTGACTGAATCGTCGAAAGAGATCTGCTCCCAATGATCAACTATCCACGATTCGCATTCTTTCAGTAAGTTGTCGATTTTCAACACGGCGGCTGATTTCAAAATGCCAACGATGTTATCGATTGTTAGCTCGTTTTCTTTATAATAGATGTATTTAATGGAAAATTCGAAGCTGGCTCGATCGACTCCTTCGACATCGAGTAAATATTCTTCTTCTGTATTCGAATGTCCAGATGGAGTCGATTCGGCGGAAAAGACATGGGCGAAATAATCAGACTCCGAAAGCAACTTGCATCGATGAAGTTTGTAGGGTTTCCCTTCGACTTTTATGGTAATATCGCAAAGATCGCCGTTTTCCAAAAATTTTGACATTTTTTCGCGATCATTTAGATGATTGTGAGTTTTGCTGGATTTGCGTTTCTTTACTAGTGGTCCCGATTCTAGCATGACTGAAAAAAAAACGAAAAGTGATGGTTGAGTACGCTTTCATTTATAAATCAGTGAAAATTATTGAAATCACTGGAAAACAGTGAAAATTGCAGCGCAGCAGTAAATCAATGACAAATTTTCACTAAAAGCAAACAATTTGAAAAAAATGCTGGAAAATGAGTGAAAATTCACTGAAAAATGAGTAAAATCTCTGAAATTAGCAGAAAAATCGGCGAAAATGCAGTGAAAACCAAAGAATTTCGCTGATTTCTCCTGGGCTGCAATTCTGACTATTTAGTTGCGGGGAGGGGGGGGTGTGGACGAATTTTTCAGCGTTTCATTTAGTTAGGTATCAAACCTCATGTTTCAGAAAAAAATGGATTTTTATTGCGATTTGCAATTATAATTAATTACCTAGACCCACCCCCTGGAAAAGTGAAAATTTGTAAAGTGTTTTTCGGGTTAAAAAAAATTCAAGAAATCGATGCCGCCGCAAACCTGGAAGTAGAGATGAAAAGCTAGCTATAAACTCTGGTATATTTTCCAAAACTACATGTTTTTCCAAAAATATACATATATTTTCCTAAAATACATACAGGGTGTTTCACGAATCGTCTGCCAAACGTATTTTTTTGGATATACCCGGGTACCACTGAAAAAAAACTTGAGATGAACATGTTGCCTATTTTAAAAATTGAAGGGGCAAATGCTGCTTCTAAAAAAATCACGTCAAAAATTTTTTCAACCACGGGAATGGATAATACTTTGAAAATTGAAAAAATTTTCACTTGATGCCATTTTGCCTAACTTTAAAATTGAAGGTGCTGCAAATAAAATTATTCCAAAAAAATTCTAAAAAATAAACTGATCAAGGGAATGGATAGTATGTTGAAAACTGAAAAAATTTTGTTTCATAGACTTTTTGCCTAACATCCAAAATGAAGGGGCTAAGGGCCACTCAAAATAAATGGGCTTCAAAAAAATTTAAAATTTTCTCAATTTTAATGATTCTCAGCTCCTTTATTTTTGATGTTGGGCAAAAAGTCTACAGAACAAAATTACTTCAGTTTTCAGCGTACTATCCATTCCCTTGATCAGTTCATTTTTTGAAAAATTTTTTAAACAATTTTATTTGTAGGCCCATTATTTTAAAGTTAGGCAAAATGTCATAAAGTGAAAATTTGTTCAATTTTCAAAGTACTATCCATTTCCATGGTTGAAAAAATTTTTGACGCGATTTTTTTAGAAGCAGCATTCGCCCCTTCAATTTTTAAAATAGGCAACGTGTTCATCTCGAGTTTTTTTTAGTGGAACCGTAGTCGGTTATATCCAAAAAATACGTTTGGCAGACGATTCGTGGAACACCCTGTATTTTTCAACTCTAGAAATTTTTTTTAGCTCTCAAAATTTTTTCTCAAATTATTTTCTAGCTCTAAAATTTTTAGAATAAAAAAATTTGCGTTGGAAATTTTTTTAAGAAATTTAAGGTGAAAAAAAAATCGAGAGAATGTCAAGTTTTTAAAAATTTAAAAATCCAAGAATGGGATTTTAATTGAGAAATTGAAAAAAATCTTCAAGCTAATAAAATGTTTGTGGAAGAAATTTTAGTTTGGTACGAGAGAGGGTTATTGGAGTTGAAAATTTGAAATTTTGAGAAAAAATTTTGAAAGCTGAAAAAATTAAAATTTTGAGAAAATAGTAGCTAGCTGTATGAATCGAAAAGCTAAAAGCTAAATCTAAAAGTTTTATTTTGAAATTTTCAGCCGAAAGCCAAAAACAGAATTTTTATTTTACAGTTTTTTATCCCTGCCTGAAAGCTCTATCTCTTTTTGTGTTTTTGGTAGGGTTTAAAAATTAAAGTAGGTATAAGTACGTCATTTTCTACGTATCATCTTGAATTTTTGTATAGTTTCCGAAGCCTTAAGAATTAATTCCTCCCACTCTTCATATTCAGAAAACCCAGAAATAAGTACTTAGGTAAATAAAAATTACGTCATAAACGTACATAGAAAAAAACCGCATCTACCTCTCCAAGAGGGGTGGAAGGAATGGCACAGGTCAGGGAGAAAAATTTGAGCGAAATTGAAACTTGAAAGACCCAAGGTCAAAATTTTGTAACATGCCTCAATTTTCAAGTCGTTTGTAAACGTTTAATAAATATTTTTTACAATAGAAAAAAAACTTGATCGGGGGAAGGGGGTTGATTGGTTGATTACTCGATTTCTGGCTAATAAATGTATTCAAATTTCACCTACCAATGTTGCTTGCTCCTATATCTCCCATATGGACGACCATTTTGAAAAAATATCTCAGCACCGTATCCGGTGTTATTTCTTCGCCGGCATTTCGCATCTTGACGCCGATATCTTCGTCGTTTATTTGGTATGGATACCGCATTCGGATTTTCACGGCGTTCACCAGCTTCACGGCGTGAGAAAGTCGATTCTCAACATCGTGAAATATCCATTCGACGCAAATTTGGCAACATTCTCGGATTACGTCGACTGTAATAACTCTTCGTGGGGTATATCTTTGCTGGGGCCACCCTTCCGAAATAATTCCCGTTAGTACACCGACCACGTCACCTGACGATAGAGAAAAAAATTCACCTAGATGTCGTATCTCCATCAAATGTGTGGATAAGCAGCTGTAAACGTACCGAGACAAATAGTCGAAATTACGATTCCCTGTCACGTATTCGCATAATTTGAATATTTTCCTATCCAAAGATGGCTTGTTTTCGATGAAATCTCTAATGAAACAGCCGAAAACATTCAGATCGATATTCATTTGAAGATAGTCCAACGCCATCAACAGGAAAACGTAATTCTCGGTGGTGAGGGCTGATTTCAGGTCTTGACCATAAATGATATCGACAACCGTCGAAAATGTATCGCTGTCCATGACCGGAAGTTCCAATAAGTTGATTTTTTTCTCGCGAAAATCTTCGGTAAATAATTTCTCGAAGTAATCTGACTTGGACGCCAAGTGCAGCCGATCTAGATGGTAAACGTCGAAGTCCACTTTTATCTTGATATCCGCGTATTTACTTCGGATTAGGTTTTTTGTTGGATTCTGACGATCGGTTGTCGTGTCGATCGAGTCATCGCAGCTCATGATTATGGTTCGACGACGATTTCTTGGACTCGATGTATCAATAACTTCGAAGTTCAAACACACTTATCCGAGCTAATGGCAGAAAATTATTTTAAATTATCACAAACTCAAAATCACAATCGAAAGTGAACTTTGATACTTCAAAAACATGAAACACCGATGCCACATACGCTTCTAAAGTAACACTGAAGAATGAAGAAATAACGGGCAATGCAGGGAATCAATGTACAGAAACCTCTATAAAACTGACCCTCTCTCCCACAGCAGCGATGCTTAATTGCCTGCCATGTGGGAGCCACGGATACGACACAAGTTGTGAAAATCCGTCGCCTTCTGTACCTTCTGTTAGCAGGTAAAAGATAACTGGGTTTTAGTGATTTGCCAAAGGCACCTAGAAACCTTGAACAGATTTTCAGTCGTCCCGGTTCGATCCTTAAAATAATCGCGAGCCTGCATATTCTCGCGAGATGGACGATTTCTTATTCTTTACGCATAGGTAGGTACAGGTAGGTGTAGTGTGCCCTTTTTTTTACCACCCAGCAAGGCTTTTTTCAAGCCTAACTGAACTAATATCATAATGTTCAAAGACATAGGCGGAGATGGACCATAGTTTTTTTTGGGGGGGGGGCTTGAGCCCAGGTAAAAAAAAACACATAACAGAAATGTTGATTTTTGACCCTCCGAAATTTTTTCTACCCTAATCATTTCATTTCACGTCATTTTTACTCAACTTTTCATAAATATGAAGAATCGACGAAAGGAAAAAAGGTTTATAATTACCGTCATTTCGAGAACGAATTGTTTAAAATCGTGCCCGAGCGAAGCGAAGGCAAAAAATTTTTGAAGAAAAATGAATCCAAAAGATAAATATTTCTTCACTTTTTTGAATCAATATTTTTGGTATTGAAATGGAGGCGGAATCTTCAACCCTTTACTCTTAAATATATTTGAACCTTGATCTGCCCGAGCGAAGCGAGGGCGAAGATTTGAAATATTGGTGATTTTTAGAAAGAAAATAATAAGTTTTTTAATAAGTGTGTTGTTTGAAAAAATTCCATTACTTTGGCGTGAAAATGTCATGATTTTCGAAGTTTTTCACAAAATTTTGGTCTCTTTTCGTGTTTTTATGCTACATGGTAAAAATTTGTAATTTTTTGTGCAATTTTTTTGGAAAATTTTGAAAACAAGTCAGCAAATTTCGTTATAAATCGGTATACACGGTACCTATCATCAGCCAACTCCTAATTATTTTCATCATTGAAGGAGCGATTTTAGTTGCTTGAAAAAAAGAAATTCGTTACATATTGATAGTTTATCTCTTAAAAATTAAGTATATTTGCAGATTTTTTTAGAGTGAAATGTATGTACCTATACACACGAAAATGATGGGGGGGGGGGGGGGGCTAATTAAACAATGGGGGGGGGGGGCTCAAGCCCCCCCATGCCCATCTTATCTTCGCCTATGTTCAAAGAGCATTTTCTGGTAAGATGGTGAAATCGGCCCTTGAACCGATCGGGACAAAAATCACCTAAAATGTTGGCATTGTGGTGTAAAACCACTCCAAAAAAATTCACCCCCCCCCCCCGTGTTACAGTGTTATATATGATGGAAATTCAATATTTTTCATCTCTAAAAGAAGTAGTCCAAAAATTTTGAAATTTTTACAGATTTTATCTGAGAATTTTTTCAAAAAAAATTCCTGAATTTTCTGAGGTTTTCTACGATTTCTCCTGAAATTTTCAGGTTTTCTAGGCTAATTTTTCGATGTCTTGGAGATTATTTACATATGTGACCTTCCAGGAAGAAACCGACCTTCGGTCCGAAAAAAAATTAAAAAAAAAAGTTTCTCAATCAATCCAAAACAAATGATAATCATTGTTTTGGATTGATTGAGAAACTTCTATTTTAAATTTTTTTTCGGACCGAAGGTCGGTTTCTTCCTGGAAGGTCACATATGATATTCATGAAAAATCGAGGAGATGGCAATTTTTTCGCATGATGTGCAATAATTTTTTTTTCAAAAATCACTATACTTTTTACGAGATTTTCAAATGCCCCTTTTTCGGCCACGAAAACAATTCAAATTCAATTCTGGAAATTTCTAAACCTTCCTCCCCCTGCATAAAAACTTGAAAACTTGAATTTGTCACAGAAAAAAATTTAAAATGAAGAAAAATCATTGTAAAGCAAATCACTCAATAAAGTTTTGAAAAATGGATAAAATGATGTCGAGGTGTCTACCAAATCGTGCGAATAAAATTCGGATTTTTCCAGGCCGAAAATTGAAAAATTTCTTCACAAATCATTGCTCCTCCTCTCTCCTCAAAAATATGACTTTTTTGACCTTTAATTCAAAATTGTGAATTTTTCAAACATTCGAGATTTTATTTGAAAGTCGAGTGGAAAATTCATTTTTCAATTTTTTTTTAAAATTTCAAAACA
Organism: Pseudococcus viburni; assembly: GCA_033439095.1. NCBI lineage: Eukaryota > Metazoa > Arthropoda > Insecta > Hemiptera > Pseudococcidae > Pseudococcus > Pseudococcus viburni. The sequence continues at coordinate 1,746,651 of JAVBJF010000007.1, read as the reverse complement.
ATAAAAAACCATTATACTTTTCAAAATTTCCAACTCGAACCAATTTTCATGACTGGAAAGGAAAATCTATGATTTTCAGATGAGGCAAGCTCCCTTCTTTGCTATTGCTACCATCGAACCTTCTCTGTCTGGCTCACGACAGACTGAAAATTTCATTTTCCTTATTCTCTTCTTCAGTGGTACCCCGACAATTTCAAAAAAGTGAGGTCAAGCATATCGCCCAAAAAAAAAGTATTCAAACGTGAAAGAATAATTCAAAAATTTTAAAAATTGATTGAAAAAAAGAGGAAAAAAACATAATCAGATAATTTTGACATTTTTGAGAAAAATAAATATCAATACAAAATGAAGATTTACGAGACAATTGCAACATCATGATTTGCTGTATTTTTCACAAGTCTTTCAATGAGACCCTAAAGTTTTTTGAATCATTTGAAAATTGAAAAGCCGAGAGTAAAAACTCACATTACCCACCAAAAGCGATTTCGAGAAAAACGTAACAAAATCTGTTTTTGTACCTTCGCCGATCATCAGGAGTGTTGAAATCATTTTACGTTGTCAAGTAGGACCTAAGAATAGGATTCCCAGAAAATAAAATTTTTCGATCTTCCAGCTATCTTTAAATGAGAGGAGACGAATGGCAAATATGAGTTCTGTCTCCAACATACATTTTTTCAACACTTTTACAGCACCTACAGAAAAATTTTGTAGGATCAAAGTTGTAGAGCTTGAAAAAAGAAATATTTTTTGTCTCTTGACATGTTCGCCCAAGTTCAATTGTCTTCAAGTTATGAACCAGTTTCGAAATAAATTCCAAAATTAATGCATTTCGAAACATGGTAGTCTACAGTTCAACCGGCAAAAAATACTGGTCCCATAGTCCCGAAAAAGTGTATTTTGGATTTTTGCCCTGGCACAATGGGGGCTGTAGCTTAAAACCCCTGTTTTTTCTCATTTTTTAAATTTGGCCGGGACAACAAATTTTTTTACAGACTGGTAGCGAACACTCCCCTGACTCCAAATATATGTCTATTTCCTTGGGCAACGAGCACAATGGAGTGCGAGCGCCCTTAATGTGTGATTTTTTGCGAAATTTGAGCATTTTTGGGTCAATAATGTCTCCATAGGCGTCATAAATGGTCTGCGGGACAAAAAAAAATCACCTCAACACATATGTACATGGATTTATTCCATATCCATTAAGCCAAAGTTTATGGAAAATGGTCCGCGCAATAGGTTGTGGTGAATTTTTGAAGTTGAAAAAACGTATCATTTTCGCCCCCTTCTGTTAACACTGAATTATCGAAAAAAATTCGAAAATTGGGGTTGCGACCTATCAAAATGGGTTAAAATTTCACGAGCAGTACAAAGACATTAATAAAAATGTAATTTGAGCAGTTTTTAGCTCAATATTGGGTAAATTTTCAAGTATTTCAAAAAGTTTACGTATGACCTATGGAAATTGGGACAAAATTTCACTAATAACTTAAAAATTTGGACCAAAACCTTTTTTGAGTATTTTTTGAAGATTTTGAGCACTGGCCAATTTTTGATTGTATTTAAATAATGGACGTGTGACCCATCGAAATGGGGTAACATTTTACGAGCAATGCAAAGATATTAGTTAAAATGTAATTTGAACATTTTTGAGCCAAAATAAAGCATGTAATTAGAACAAAATAAACAGAAATAAAAAACAAAAAAAAACAACATTTTCACTAATATCTCTGCGTTGCTCGTAAAATTTTACCGCATTTCGATGGGTCACACCGGTCACACGTAAATTATTTAAAAACACTAAAAAATTGGCTAGTGCTCAAAATCTTCAAAAAATACTCAAAAAAAATTTTGGTCGACATTTTCAACTTATGGTGAAATTTTATCCCAATTTCATAGGTCATGTCATACGTAGATTTTTGGAAATATTTAAAAATTTACCCAATATTGAGCTCAAAATCGCTCAAAAATGCTCAAATTACATTTTCATTAATATCTTTGTAATGCTCGTGAGATTTTAACCCATTTTGATAGGTCGCAACCCCAGTTTTCGAAATTTTTTCGGTACCTAATTCATTTCAGATTTAACAAAAGGGGGCGAAAATGATGCGTTTTCTCAAAAATTCATCACAACCTATTATGCTGGCCGTTTTCTATAACCGTTGGTAACTCCTGGAGGTTAGTCACCTTCCACAATTTTTCGCTGTAAAACTTTTGACAGCCAAAAATTGCTTCATTTCTCTTTTTTTCTCAATTGCCTCAACTAATGTTCAACTTTACTCGAGAATATCTCGAAAACTATGCCTCCCAGAAAAATCTGAATGCACCTATCCGATACGAAATTTAATTCTCTACAACTTTTGTCATGGTCATTATGGTCGTAGAACACTTAGATTTCTCAGAAATCTCACTTTTCCGCGAGCAAGGTGAAAAAAATGCGATTATTTCACATAATTTAGGAAAGTTTTAACCGTAACTTTTTTTCTAAAAGAAATAGAGGTCTGCAGTTTGCAGCATTCGATTCAACGTGAAATTTTTTATAAGATTGGACCAAAACAAATTTTTTTTCGAATTTTTTTCAAATCCGTGTGTATTGTTCTTGAAAAATCACATTTTTGGCTCCCCCCAAGCAAACTTTGGACAAAAAAATTATTTTCCCCTTCATTAGATACATAAAAACAACCCAAATTTCGCAATCGGAACCCAAACACAAAAATCGTGTCGACTTGTGCTACGGTTCATAACTCGAAAACGATTGAACAAAGACAAAAATGTCAGGAGAAAAAATACATATTTTTTCAAACTCCAACTTCGGTTCTACGAAATCTTTTGTACTCGTAGCTGCCAAATGTGAATTTTAATATTTTCTCCCTGAAAAGAGTGATATGAAAAAAAAATCGAGATTGTGAACCTTGATCTTTTCAATTACGGTTTCGTTCAACTTTCAGTTAAAAAAAATTTTACAAATATTTTTGAACCTTTCTCGGATACGAAATAATTACCCCGTTGAACACAAATCAATATAATCAACGCTTGAACCAATCGCACATTACAAACATCACAATAAAATATTATCAAGACGAAAATCAGGTCTATGAACTGCCGCCAAACAGTCATACGATTCATATCTTCCGCATTTCAGGACCACATCTTTTTCTATCTTCCACATTTGCTCCGAATTAGATACCTGATATCGGTATAGTTTATCATGCTTCATAAACAACAATCCACTTTCGCATTGGGTAATAGCCGCAAAGCTCATGAATCCGCTATCAAACTCAGCAGGAAGCGTATTCCGTCGCCACCGCGATGAATTTCGATCAAATATGTAAAGCTTTTTGGAATACAGGACCGCAATATCGTCTTCATTCACGATCATTAAATTGGTCGGATGATTCGGTAAATTGTTCGCCGCGGATGCTAATTCCAGTACAGATACCCACGAATTCCCATCGAAATCGTACGATTCGAAAAATTTATTTGTACTACGATAGCGGTCAGAACCATCGTCGTCGACCGTTTCGTACATTCGGTACAATGTTTTTCCATCACTGGCAAATTTTATATTTTTTTTTTTACCGGTCCTCCCTTCGGAACGAACAAGTAACATCCAACGGTTCAAATTCATCAAATATTTCAATACCATGCCATTTATGAAGACACAATAAACATCACCGCGGCAATTCAACAATTCATACCCCTGGTTGCCACGAAATGGCGGGCAAGCCAAAAAAGTGAATTTTTTCGACGAAATGTGGTAGGCCAGGAAAAAAATACGATTTTGAAAATAATCTAAAATGTTGGCAGCGATGAATAAATTATCACCAATTGTGGTCGCCGATATCAAATGAAGAAAACTGTAACCTCCGTCGTTATAATCGATAGATCCACGATTATCGTTGTACAACCATAGGGATACGATTTCATCCATTTGGGCGTTTAAAATACATATCTTAGTTCTGTTTTCCGCAATAAACACAGGTTCATTTTTTAATTCTCTGTCTCGTTTCAAAAATTCGTCGCGAGAAATCAACGAAGTCGAAGAAAGCACTTTGAATAACTGATCTTTCACGTGCTGCCGAGAGCAGTTGCTCAAATCAAGCTCAGCTTCCATTTTATAATCATTATAGTGCAACGTACGATTGCAATTTATAGCCAAGGCGATTCGTGGGATAAGCTTGTATCGATTCTGAATATCATCGATGACCCAAATCGAACACATATCGAGTAATTTGTGGGGATCGGAGATGCAGAAATCAGCAGGCAACGAAGATTCATCGACCTTCACATGTAACGCCGAAGGGATCAGTAGATCTTCTAACATGTCAATGGAAATGGCACAAAATGGCGACAGCTCGTGTGTTTTACCCTCAGACCAAGCTTTTAGGATACGTTTACAGAGTAAATATTTGTACATGTTTTCGAGCCGGATTTTTTCATTTTGACGTATAAAATTCAAAATTTCAACCACGGTTTCGAATTGGATATTTTTAACGTGATCTTTTATCCACGATTCGCATTCGTCCAACAAGGTGTCGATTTTCAATACGCTGGCTGTTTTTAATACGCCGAAGATGATGTCGGAATTAAGATCTATTTTTTTATGATAAATGTATCTGATCGATACATCGAATGTGGTTTGAGTGACACCTTCGACGTCGAGTAAATAGTCGTCGTTTTTCGGCTGGTCTGATGGTTTGGAGGGCTGGTTTGAGAAAATTTGGGCAAAATAGCCCGAGTCCGAAAGCAACTTGCATCGATGAAGTTTGTACGTTTTTCCTTCGACTTGGACAACGATATCGTGAAAATCTCCGTTTTCTAGAAATCTGACTAATTTATCTACTTCGTGTTGGTCGATCTCGGGACAACTGCTGTAGTCGTAATATTCACATTCACGCGATATCGATTTTTGCATAACTGAAATGTGAAAATAAAATGGGGTGGGTGAGAAGTGGGGTACGGTGGAAAAATTTATGATAAGTGTAAGTATATTTCTTCGATGTGATATGCTTGAGAAATGGATTGAAATTTAAAAAAAATACACGTCCTGAAATTCGACAAAAATTGACGAGGTAAATTATGTACTTTGAAATAGGAATATCTCAATTTTTTGAGCATCTGGCCAAGAGAACGGGGAGGAGTCGAAGCGAAGCTAGAGGATCTCAAAGTGAGGAGGTCAATTTTGCATGGTTAAAATAAAAACGAGACGTTAGTCAGTTTTTGGTACTTTTTCATGGTGAAAATTGAAAACCTTATCCCTCCCGAAAAATATGCGATTTGAGATTTCGGGCTTTGCTGTATCATTGGCCTCAAAATTGGATACTACTTTTTGCCCCGTACACGTTTTTTTTTTTTTTTTTTTTTTGAAAGAGTTACAGGTCAAGGAGTCATTTGGCCTCTGGTGGAACTTGATGACAATTTTTATGCAATTCAATTTGTCTTGTAATCAGGTTTCAATCGTACAAAAAAGGCTTCCGCGCGAAATTCCTGTTAGAATTGATTTTATGATTGATTCTTGTTCTGGGCATTAAAACAAAGAAATTAAGCCCGTATGCCCTTTTTTCCCCTCTCCCTTTCCCCAGGGTCCGCCACCCAAAATTTCAAACAAAAGTTGTTCCTCAGCACCTAATGTACATTTTCATTTCTCATCAAAATCCATTTTGGAGCAACTCCTGACCCCCAAATTTGAAAATAAAACAGTTTTCAGAAGACTTCAAAATCACGTTTTCTTCATTTTAAGCGAAAAGTTTCAGAGATACGGCAAAATTTGTAACCACAAAAATATTCAGAATTGAATTTCCTTCCCAATGAGCTTCATCACGACCATTTTCGCCAACTTTTCCCGACAGGGTGGATTTCTCCCCCTCCCCCTTATCTCAAAAGTTGAACCCACGAAAAAAAAATTGAACGATTTTTGTTTTTCGATATCTAATGCATAGTTTCATTTATTATCGGAATTCATTTTGGAGCAAATTTTGTTCGTGGCTCCAACTTTCGTGAATACGAGGGGGGGGGAGAGAGGTCCACCCTGTCAGGAGAAGTTGGTGAACATGGTCGTGATAGAGCTCATTGGAAAGGAAATTCAATTCTGAATACTTTTTATGATCACAAATTTTGTCGTATCTCCGAAACTTTTCGTTTAAAATGAAGAAAACGTGATTTTGAGGTTTTCTCAAAAAGCAAGTTTTGTTTCTAAATTTGAGGGCAGGAGTTGCTCCAAAATGGATTTTGATGAGAAATGAAAATGTACATTAGGTGCTGAGGAACAACTTTTGTTTGAAAATTTTTTCATTGCAACCCATATGTAGATAAGGCGATAAGTTTGAAATGTTTTGGGTGGACCCTGTGGAACGGGGGGAGGGGAAAAAGGGCATACGAGCTTAATTTCTTTGAATTGAAGTTTCCGGTAGGTCGCACTACAGTTTATTTTTTCGAAAAATAACTCCCAAAATTTTGTCCTGGTAAACTCATTTGGACGATTCAGTCTGGTCATTTGAAGGAGGAGGGAGGGGGTAAAAATCGGAATATTTAAACTTAAAAAACTTTTTTTTTTCATTGTTTCGACTCAACGTACAATTTTTTTTCATCCAACTAAAACTGAAAATTTTCCTCAAAAAAAAATGTTCAAACTCAAACCTATTTTTTCGTCTAAAAATGCTGTTTTGCGATAATTTTGAGAGCAGTTTTCTTTGCCTTCCCATTCGAACGGGCCTATGGATCAATTCTGGTTAATTTTTAATCGAATAATTTGAAAATAACTGATACTCGATCAAGTTGAAGCGAATATCATAATTGATAAAAATCGCAGGAGGATGACTATTTTTGACTAAATCATTCGCGACCGATTCGTTTTCCACCGAATAGTTCAAGGATTTTCCATTTAAATAATAATTATAAAAAATGAATATTTTGAAGTCTATCTTTGTTTTTTTTAAATATTTCCTTTGCTTCGTGCAAAAAATTTAATAAAAAGAGAATGATTTTTCAAAACTTGATTTTGCTTTCATAAAAACTGCTTATTATTAGCTCGATAAAAATCATGATTTCAGTAAGGGAAGAAGGATGATAAATAAATTTTGAATTTTTCAGAGAAATTGTGGTTCTGAAAATTTTACACCTGGGAAGGATTTGACAGATGGTTTTGTACTTTTTTTCAAAAATTTCAGAACAGGTTGGCTAAGAAGTTATGTCTATATGTTGGGTGTGTCATGCACAAAACGACCTGATAAGAAATTTATTGTCTTGGCTTCGCCTGTACCCCCTCCTCAGCCCATAAAATCTGATCAGGTTCAAATTTTCAATTTTGTTTTCGAAAAAAAATAATTCAGAATGCATATTTTCACCCAAACATACCATCAACACCAATTTTTAAATTTTAACGTTTCATGTTTTTGAGCTGGGATAAATAATTTTTTTGCGTGACTTTTTGAGTCCCATTTTAGATATGTACATATATTGGCATTTTATCTAACCTTTAAAAACTCAGAAGAATTTTGAAGGAAAGATAAAATAAATTTTGTTGAACTTTTAACTAACTTAAAATTTTAGAATGACGAATACTGCGAAAACAGGGTGTCCACAATATCTCAGAAATGATTTTCCCCAACGTTTTCAGGGTTTCCAGACCAATTTTCCGAAATTTTCCAGATCTTTTAAATATGTTATTCCTGAAGGATTGAGAAGGGGTGGGGTTTTTGCGTGATGAAATTGTGCAGAAAAATGATTTAAATTGCATAATGTTCAACAATTTTTTTTTTCAAAAATCATTACTTCTTATGGGATTTTTATTAGATGCTCCCTTTTCCGGCCACAAAAACGACTAAAATTCAATTCTGAACATTTTTGATGCTACCTCTCTCTCAACTCGGCACAAAAACTTGAGACCTTCAATTTATAACAGAAAAAATTTCAAATAAAAAGGAAAAACTTTAGTATCACCCAGATCGTGAGACTAAAAGTACGGATATTTCCAGTCTGAAAATTCAAAAATTTCTTCACAATTAAATACCCCCCCCCCCCACACAGATCTCAATAAATTTTACGAAAGTCCCTAATAATTACAATCGTTTCGGCTTGGCCCAATAAATAATAGATCGATGAGAAGTAAAATATCAATTATTTTGATGAGATAATACAAATGCGATAAGCCCGAGCGAAGCGAGGGCGAAAATTTTTGCAAAAAAAGACCCTTCAAAACTTGAAAATTCATCACTTCACACCCCAGTAAAGTTTCCCAAAATGTGACCAAAAAATACAAATTCTTTTCCATTCCCTTCCCTCCTATAAAATGAGTCCAGAAACTTCAGATAATTTATTCTTCTTCTGGATTTTTACAAAATTCCAGCGGAAATACCGGAAATTTCAAAATTCTCTGACTTTTTCCGGTTTTCCAGAAAATGGACACACTGGAAAATATTTAACAATGGTAAAAAATTCCCGCCATGTCGGGAATTTTTTACTTTACTTTTCAGGACCATTTTTTTCGTGGGTTTTAAATATCTAGACCTAGGTACTCAGGGGAAAATATTTTAAAATTTTCTGTAGTGATATCAGTACCTCGATTTTTCAAATTTTTGAAAAAAAGTTTCATTATCACGAATTTTTTTTAATTTGGAAAAATGGCCTGTGGCCTGGATGGTAGAGAAGGTGTCAATGGAAATTCACTGCTGATAATTTTTTTGTGTTGAATCATTATCAAATACCTACGTCGAGAATTTTTTTTTAAATTTAGGTACCTACTGTAAAAAAAACATCAAAAAAGTGATATTTTTCAAACTTCTAAAAAATTAAGTAAAGGTGAAAAATGGACCCCAAAGGTATTTTTGGGTAAATATATTAAAATAATTTTCTTGACCAAAACTTTTTGAACGTGATTCGATTTTAAAGCTCGATGGAGAAGAGAAGGGTGGAACGATAGAAGTGAAATTTTTACCACGGTGTCTTCAGGCCTACACGAAGATTCCTCACTACTCTCTTTCTGATCTTCATCTTTCGAAAAAAAAGTACAAAACAATCACCCCTGGTACTTAGTCTTTTAAACCAGCCGGATAAAATTATTCCTTCTCAAGCACAACTGAAGGAAGATCACTTACACGAATCTTTGGTATCATGAAATTCACCTACCAACATTGCTAACTCCTATTTCTCCTTGATGGGCGACCATTTTGATAAAATATCTCAAAACAGAGTCGGATGTTATTTCTTCGCCGGCATTACGCATCTTGACGCTGAAATCTTCATCGTTTATTTGGTAGGGAAACATCAATCTGCACCTAACGGCGTTTACAAGCTTTACTGCATGAGGAAGTCGATTCTCAACATCGTGGAATATCCATTCAACACAAATTCGACTACATTTAAATATATCGTCGACATTGCGGAAGCCGTATCGCTGCCCTGAGATTATTCCAACGGCGTGGTCCAACGGTAAAGATAAAAATGCTTCGTGGTTTCGAACCTCAGCCAAATGCACTGACAAGCAGGTATAAACGAACCGCAATAAATCGTCGAAATTTCGATTCTCCGCCACGTATTCGCATAATTTGAACATTTTCTCATCCAAGGATGGCTTCTTTTCGATGAAATTTTTAATGAACTTGCCGTAAACACGCAGATCGATCTTCATTTGAAGATAGTCCATCGCCATCAACAAGAAAACGTAATTATCGTCGTTCAGGGCGGAATTGAACTTCTGTCCGTAAATGATATCGACAACCGTCGAGAATGTATCGCTGTCCATGACCGGAAGTTCCAAAAAGTCGATCTTCTTCTCGCGAAAATCTTCGATAAATAATTTCTCGAAGTAGTCAGATTTGCATGCTAATTGTAGCCGATCGAGATGGTAAACGTCGGAGTCTACTTTTATCATGATATCAGCGTATTTACTTCGGATTAGATTTTTCGATCGGTTCTGACGACTTGTGGTGTCGATCGTGCCACCGCAGCTCATGATTATGATTCGATCGCGAACTATACGTATTTCTGGAAAGAAGAAATATTGCATTGATAATTCGTTGCTCCAGCAAACGGTGTATCTCGACCAGTGGCGTAGCAAAGTATTTTTTCTGGGGGGGGGGGGGGGATGGCGTTTCCAATAATTTCAACTTTGAAACTGAAATTTGCCAACTTTTGAGATGAAATCATAAGCGTATCCAAAAATTTGAAAGGGTGCGGGAGTTTTATGTCCCTATCTCGAATCAAACACTAGGGCAACGTATTCGGAATAAATGAAACACCATAGATCGGTCACTGTCTGTATTAATCAATAAATAACAACTTCATAAATTAATTACCGAATACTACGCGAATTATGAGCAATAAACATTATTAGCATTAAACACATTATAAGCAATTACGAATTGTTGGCAATTATCACGTTATTAAGCACAATGGTATTTTAGGCATCAGAGCGTTATAGGCAGTTGAATATTTACGCATACGCGTCACAGGAGTATTAGAAAGTAGCGTTATCTTAAGCTGGGTTTATACTCACCGTAACTGTCCGTAACTGTCTGTAAGAAAAGTAGAATAATTTTTACTTTTCCGTAAGACGCTGTAGAAAATATTCTGTAACAGACCGTAACGTTTTACGGCCAGTATAAACTACTCCGTAACACTATGTAGTTTTTACTTTTCTGTTAAATAAAATTACGGCCTGTTACGGTGAGTATAAACCCAGCTTTAGTACTGACGTTTCAATGTTGGCGAGATGTTGAATTCGCCGTAGGTAGGAGTATATGAATCAGTGTCGCCTAGTACCAGGCGCGAAATGTTCATCTTTGATGCTAGTATGGCCATAATGTTCCGTTACAAATTATTCAAGGGAGAGGCTGAAAATTCGAGTAAAAGTGGAGTGGGGGGCATAAACAGATTTGAGCAAAGAAAAATTGTAAAATTGTAAAATTGTAAAATTTTTTGGAACAATCAATACACTCCTGTAATCTGAATTAGTAAAATTTACCTGCTTGAATCAGGGAAATGAATTTAACTAAGAATTTGTGATTTTTCATTGATCTCTCAAGCTCATTCCATGTCAACTCGACCAGGTTTTGACCTTGGGTCTTCCGATTTCGCTCAAATTTTTTTTACGAGTTCCCATCGATGGTCTAATGAAAGAATCACCGTCATTCCCAGAGGCGTCGTCAAGGGGGGGCCCGGGGGGGCCAGGCCCCCCCGGAAAAAGTTCTGGCCCCCGCTTGGCCCCCCCAATTCATGTTGTGTTTATAAATTTACGTTACAGTTACATCAAATAGGGATTTTCAAAGCATTAAAACATGAAAAAACGTATTTTTAAGGCATTTAAAATCCAATTTTTTCAAAACTTCGCCCTCGCTTCGCTCGGGCACTAACAAAATAACACTTTTTTAATTTAATTGAGACGACAGTGCGGAAGAATGCTTCCTTTTTACCACCTCCCCATTTTTAGCAGGTGAAAAAAGTCAGTCCCCCTTTTGCACTTCGAAAAAGCAGAAAAATTGTCCAACACATGGCCCCTTTTGTGCCCCCCCCCAATTTTCCATTCTGTCGACGCCACTGGTCATTCCGATCCTAATCGTTCAATGTGGTGGGGGGGGGGGTCCTTGTAATTTTCGTATAATTTGTATTTTTTGCGAAATGGCTCAACTTTGAAGGCGCATATCTCGAGATTGGTCAAGTCCAAGACAAATCTGCTCATGCGGTTTTGTAGAGAATTGACAGGAGATTCAAAATTGATAATCATATTTTGAAAAGTTCAATGTTGAACTTTTACGGTGAAAGCTCAACTTTCATTATGAGTACAAAACATGAGGGGCCACATTTAAAAATCTGAAAAAATTACTACGAAGAGAACTTTTTATGTATTTTTCAACTAATTACTTTTCAATATGGGATCTCAATACCCCTGAGGGCACAGGGGTCCTCAATTTTGGCCAAAATTCAAAAAAATGAAAAATAACGTGTGACGTTTCGTTTGTTGGGTTTTTGAGGGCCCTGAGTTCGGATATTTGCTCATTTTCCAGATTCAACCCTTGGGTGCACCCCTAGCCCTCATTTTTGAAAAAAACATTGAATTTTTTCAATTTTTTAGTAATTTGGGAGTCAGTGTGGGGCACGGGGTGGCGGATCGAGAAGTTACATTGATAATCAAGTTCAGCACCCTCGAATTAGTAAAAATCGATATAACAGATGCTATTACCTTTTTTTGCGTGTGTTTTCTCAAAATTGGAGGCTAGGGGTGCACTAAAGGGTTGACATCATTTTTTGAATTTTGACCTCATCAGAGGGGCTGATGGGAGGGGGGGAGTTCAGAGGGGTCGGATGAAAAAACTGAGCACATATTCGAACTCAGCGCCTTCGAATTAGTAGAAATCGATGTATTAATTCATTTTTCCATTTTTTTTGAATTTTGACTAAAATTGAGGAACCCTGTGCCCCCAGGGGTATAGAGATCCCATCTTTAAAAGTAATTAGTTGAAAAATACATAAAAATTTCTCCTCGTAGAATTTTTTCAGATTTTTAAATGGGGCCCTTCATATTTTGTACTCATCATGAAAGTTGAGCTTTCACCGTAAAAGTTCAACATTGAACTTTTCAAAATATGATTATCAATTTTGAATCTCCTTTCAATTCTCTACAAAACCGCATGAGCAGATTCGTCTCGGACTTGACCAATCTCGAGATATGCGCCTTCAAAGTTGAGCCATTTCGCAAAAAATACCAATTATACGAAAATTACAAAGCCCCCCCCTGAAGGATTAGGATCGGAATGACGGTGATTCTTTCATTAGACCGCCGAGGGGAACTCGTAAACTTTTTTTTAGCGAAATCGGAAGACCAATGAGCCTTTAATCAAGTCAAAATTATTGATTTTTCCTGACAAATGGGAATTCATTGAGAAATCAGTGATTTTTGACTGAAAGATCAGTGAAAAATCATTACTTTTCAATGAAAATCATTTCACTGATTCTCAAAGGCAGAATTTCATCGAAGACTGATTCAGTTTCAGAGAGTTATTTGTATGTTTATTTAAGAAATAGAATGACTAAAATATTGCCCAAGCGAAGCGAGGGCGAAATTTGTTTGAAAAATTACGTTTGAATAAATAAAATGCATTTTTTTCATATTTTTGCAATAAAAAATCTCCTTTCCGAGCTTGGGGAGGAGGACTCGAGCCCCTTGAGCCCCCCTTGGTTCCGCTTATCCAAAATTTTGGTTTCATAAAATGGTGTTGCAAAGTGTGCAGTGATGTACCGAAGGTTGAATATTGAATTGAGGAGGGCAAAATCTCAGAATTTCAGGCTCGATTTTTGAAAAATTTTGAAAATCAATTAATTCAGGCACGAAACAGAACGACCTTGGGGGGGGGCAGGGATGGATGGTACAAATTTGCAGACTGGACTAAATTTTTTCATCACTTCTACCTCTCAATCAATAATTCATTTCTTTTCCTGAATAATTTCATTGTATGTGTTTGAAAAACTCCTTGAAATTGTCTTTTTGTCCCAAACGAAGTAAAAGGTGGAAAATTTCAAGAAAAATTATAATTCAATTTAAAATTTTTATAGTTCTAATGTGCATGTAAGAGAAATGAATTTGGCCTGAGCGAAACGAGGGCGAAAATTTTAGAAAACGTTAAATTCAAGGCGCCATAAAGCAATGTTTTAGGTTAATAAACTTGAATGAAAAATTGGCCACTTTTATTTTAAAATTATTGAAGGAGAAATAATTATGGCGAGGCCAAAACTTTTAAAAATTCTGATTTTCCAATATCTAAAATAAGAAAAAAAAATGTAAAATTAATTAAAATAATTTTGAGAAAAAATGCGAAAAAATTCACTTTTGTAGGATTTAGAATTGGATTGTGATTTCTGAAAGGGAGCATTTTTCCCAAAAATAATTCTTTGTTTGGTCAAATTTGCCAACTTTTTCAGTGTCTGGAGGGGGGGGGGGATGAGTCCCCCCCACCATTCGCTACGCCACTGATCTCGACAAATAGATTGGTATTGAAAATAAGTAAAATAATATACTCACACTAGATAATTTCTTGCACTCGGTATCTCAATACAACCTCGAGGTTCAAAAACACTATTATTCGAGCTAATAGCTGAAAATTATTTTAAATTATCACAAACGCAAAATCGAAATCATAATCGAACTAGAATATTTCAAAAGCATGAAATATATTTAACACCCACGTACATACAGGTCTAAATTAACACTGAAGAAATAAAGTTAAGTGAGTGTACACCAAAGTCTACTAAACGGCAACCTCTTTCATACAGCAGCATGTCACGTATGAGCCACGAATAGTCGAATACGATCAACGATGCAAGATGTGAAATCTTCCCGATTTTGTTCTTTTGTCGAGTAACTATTTGTAGCATAGATAACTATGCAGGTAAAGTAGTTCACCAAAACCACATGGAGCTTAAACACGTTTGCAACCCTCTCCCTCCCATCATGAAAAAATCATCATGAGTTTAAATAGGGGAAGGACGATTTTTACTCCTGTACTGTACTTTTTTTTCACCACACATAGTCTACAGACCAAACCGCAAAAAGTGCTCGGGAAGTTGATTTTACTGTTTTTTTTGCGGGCAAAAAAAATTACTAGACATAATGTAGGTACTGGTTCAGCATTCCCAAAAACGGCAAAAAAAATTTTCTAACCCTGCACATAATAGGGGGGGTGGGTCAAAAGGGGGTATTTTTGGACCTAGGTCCGGGCAAAAAAATTCAAGTGAGGTTCGATAGAGTAGTGTTCCCTGATGCCGAACATGCATTTTTTTCCACTGCACACCTGCACAATACCAATTTGAGGCCCCTTAAATGCAATTTTTGGTCATTTTTGGCCTTTTTTCACCCTATTGTGGCTCTATATCCTCAAACGTGAGAGGGGGCAAATTTCTTTTGTCATATTCCGTTAGACTGAATGTTTATACGCCCAAAGCCGCAAAGTTGATCGAATTAAACCTGCAATATTCGATGTTATCAAATTTTAATGTTGAGTAAGTATGAGTATTACTCAAATTTCAACTTTGCGATAATTGTTTCAAAAATAATTGTGCGACATATTAAAATGGGTTAAAATTTCGCGATGGATCCGAAATTGACGATAATTTTTTTCCATTCCCCCCCCTGCACCCCTAATTAGCTCCCTTAAATTTTTTTCTCATTTTAGTGGTGCGACCTATCAAAATGGGTTAAAATTTCGCGCCGGATTCGAAAACGACAAAAAAGATTTATCTCCTCTACCCCCACCCCTAATTTAGTCCCCTTAAATTTGTTTCTCATTTTAGTGGTTCGACCTATTAAAATGGGTTAAAATTTCGCGCTGGATTCCAAAATGATAATTTTTCTCATCTTCTCTACCCCTATCCTTACTTAGCATCCTAATTTTTTTTCTCATTTATCGGTGTGACCTTTTGAAATAGGTCAAAATTTCACACTACATTCAAATTGACGTTTCTACTCGATTTGATAGGTATGTAATGTACCTATAATTCGAATATGATCCTAATAATGTTTGAAAGGTTTTGTTTTGTGGCCGAATCATAATTTTTTGTTCTACAACTTTTTCCCTTTTTTGCAGTGCTTATGAGATAATTTATTCAGAAAAGTGAAATTCATCATTTTTAATGAAATTATTACTCATTACTCACTGCAAAAGAAAAAAATTGTAGATCAAAAATTTATGGCTTTTCAATCCTTCACAACTTTTGTATCAAGATTTTTTTTGTATCGTGATTTTTTCACAAACCCAATTTTTTTGGGACACCTGAGTGAACAAATTTAGGAAACGTAAAGATAAGTTTTTTCGGTTCTTTGTTAATTTTTTAAACGTTTTCGGTTACTCTTTGGTAATTTTTTAGAATACGTTTAAAGTCATTACTCATTAGATACCTACTCAAATTCTGTTAAAGCATTATATTTTTTTAACCTAAGCCTAATTTTTTTCTACATATTAATTAAGAATAAAATTAAGTATGGTCTCTAGACATAAATTGAGAAAAAAATTTAAGGGGCTAATTAATGGTGGGGAGAGTTGGAAAGAAAGTATCATCATTTTCGGATCCAGCGCAAAATTTTAACCCATTTTAATAGGTCGAACCACTAAAATGAGAAACAAATTTAAGGGGACTAAATTAGGGGTGGGGGTAGAGGAGATGAAATTTTTTTTTGTCGTTTCCAAATCCGGCGCGAAATTTTAACCCATTTTGATGGGTCGCACCACTAAAATGAGAAAAAATTTAAGGGAGCTAATTAGGGGTGCAGGGGGGGGAGATGGAAAAAAATTATCGTCATTTTCGGATCCAGCGAGAAATTTTAACCCATTTTAATAGGTCGCACAATTATTTTTGAAACAAATATCGCAAAGTTGAAATTTGAGTAATACTCATACTTACTCAACATTAAAATTCGATAACTTCGAATATTGCAGGTTTAATTCGATTAACTTTGCGGCTTTGGGCATATAAACATTCAGTCTAACGAAATATGACAAAAGAAATTTGCCCCCTCTCACGTTTGAGGATATAGAGCCACAATAGGGTGAAAAAAGGCCAAAAATGACCAAAAATTGCATTTAAGGGGCCTCAAATTGGTATTGTGCAGGTGTGCAGTGGAAAAAAATGCATGTTCGGCATCAGGGAACACTACTCTATCGAACCTCACTTGAATTTTTTTGCCCGGACCTAGGTCCAAAAATACCCCCTTTTGACCCACCCCCCTTTTATGTGCAGGGTTAGAAAATTTTTTTTGCCGTTTTTGGGAATGCTGAACCAGTACCTACATTACGTCTAGTAAATTTTTTTGCCCCAAAAATTGGACAGTGGTTGAACACTTTTTGCTGTTTGGTCTGTAGACTAACATAGAACACCACGCAGCAACGTTCTTTTTTCAAGTCCAATCGTTTTCGTCATTTTCACAACGTTCAAATTTTCTCTATTTTTTTCTAACCCTAAGATTTTTCACATTTCTTCGGACACTGAAATTTTTCAAACAAAAATGTTCTTTTACACTTCAAAATATTTCGCCGAATTCATTTCGAACTACAGAAAATTTCCTGCAAAATTCTTCGAGCTAAAATTTTATTCGTTCAAATTCATTTTTTCTTTCACACTCCAAAAGATATTATCCATTAAATTTTTTTGAGCTGTAAGATTTTTTCCTGAAAAATTTTCCGAGCTGAAATTTTCGTTCAAATTTTTTCACACTCCAACATTCCAACAAAATTTTTTCCTGAAAAATTCTCCAAATACTAAAATTTTTGTTGAAATTTTTTCACTCTCACATTCTAAGATATCAATTTTTTTCGAACTATAAAATTTTTTCCTGAAAAATTTTCCGAACAGAAATTTTTGTTCAAATTTTTTTATTTTATCACACTCCAAAGATATTTCAACAAAATTTTTTCGTACCATGAAATTTTTATAAAAATAAGACCAATTTTCAAAATTTTATCCACCTCTTTTCAACTCTCATATTTCTACGCTATTTCTCAACATTTTTTGAACTCTGAAATTTTTTTCAGAATTTAGTCGGCCTGCAAATTTTTTTTTAAAACTTATCATTTTCTGAATGGTGTATTTTACTTTACACGCGAGACGTGACATCATCGTTTATATCGTATTTGGGGCTGGAAAAATTTTAATTCTAAAAGTTCCGAGAAAAAATGTTCAGTAAAAAATGTCGGAGTAAGAAAACAAGTAGGGAATATTAAAATTTTAGAGTTCGAAAAAATGAGGAATTTTTTTTAAATTTTACGTTTGAAAACAATAAGAAAAATTTAAAAATAAACAAATCAATTCGAAAAGATCTTGGGAAAAAAATGTAGGGCTAAAAAAAGTACTTTCGATTATTACCCAATACCCATCCTCTTTCAATTTCTGAAGCACCCTTTCCGATTTTCACCAATGCCCTCATTGTTTTTACAAACTTTAATATGTTTATAAGAAGAGAAGGTAGGTACAAAAAATACAAAACCATACCTACCTGTATTGGTGACTTATTTGATCGTTTAAAGCAAAATTTTCCGAAATTTGTAACATTGAGTTGTTGAAATTCATATCTTTTTCCCCCAAAAAAAGGTGTTTCACTCGAAAGTTACGAATTTCCCGAAAATTATGTTTTAATCGATGAAATAGGTCGCCAAACAGGTAATCAGCTATCAAAGATGTCGAACTTCGTATGAACTATTTTTATGGGCTTTTCTCCGGCACTGGGAAATTCCTAAATTATCTGGAGGCTCCGGAACGTCTTGAAACCGCTTCCAATCGATTTGGGAGGTCAAAAACGGGGTATATACCAAATTTAGGCTTTTTTCGTTGATTAAATCAAATTTCCATTGCAGGGCGATGAGGTAATTTTGAAATTTCAAAAATTCGCCAAAATTCGAGAAATGTACTTGAACACTTTAAATTTTGGATATGGGTTCTTTAATAATGTACTTACTTTCGATGTAAGTATTTTTGTTTCGGCTCAAAATTTTACTTGAGTTGAGAGGTTGGGACACCTCCCTTGTTAAAAATTCGTGTATTTTTTGGTTTTGGTTTTTTTTTTTTTGAGTAGGTATGAAGCAACTAATTTTGAAATCAGAAAAAAATATATACAATGTCTGACGACGCGATTAGCCTTGGGCCTTCATTTTTTTTTTGGGACCCCACATTTTAGGGATCTGCCCCTTCAAAGAGGTAGGGGTTAGGCGACAGTTCTAACAATTCAAACGGAATGTATCGATCAAAAAAGAATATTTCAATTTCAATGTGATTCTGAACAGCCAAAAATTTTCGTATTTAGGAGCTCTGAGGAAGCGCGCTGGGGGAGGGAGACAGAGACACCAACGTTTTCACATCCTGTTTTGTTTTGAAAACATATTTCCAACAAGAATTAGGTACCTTTTGGATCGCAATTTCTGTCGTGTTTCGGCGTTATAACGGCAATTTTGAGCGTTTTTCAAGTTTTAAGGGTCCACAGGGGCCAGGAGGGGGTGCGAATCGAAAAATGAACTACAGCAATGATTTGTACACCTTACGTAGTATATTTTCACAAAATTTCGGTTTCGAGTTTCCACCGCTACAAAATCCGCATTTTGGGAGGTTGTGCGTGCCCCCTCAAGGTGGTGGGGGAGGAAAAATTATTTTGATAGTGAAAATGGAATCTACAGATCAATATCTAACATTGGACATCAAGATATTTCATTTATAACAAAAACTCGATTTTTAGGATTTTTTCAAAATTGCGAGCCCCCTCCCCCCTGAAGAGGAGGGGAGCGCGGGTGGTTCCCGGTCTCAAAACTTTTGTTAGGGCCCCAAGATTCATTATACCCAAAATTCACGCTTCTTTCATTAAATGCAGTTTTTTTGGACCTGGCCCTGTTTTACGGATTTGCAGTGGGTGGTGAGCAATTTTTTTTTTCGAAGTTCCGAGTCCGCTTGATTTTGCACTCTGAATTATTTTCAAACTAGTTTTTTTCCTGTATATGTATAATTATTTTTTCAACTTCAACAATTCAACATTTTTTCAACGTAAATTTTTCAAGTCCAAAATTTTTTGCTCAGTATTTTTCAAACTTCTACATTTTTTTCAACGTAAATTTACAAACTCGGATTTTTTTCCTGTTAATTTTTCAAAATTCCAATTTTTTTCAACCTAAATTTTCAAACTCCGAGTTTTTTACTGTAAATTTTTCAAACTTCAAAATTTTTTCAATGTAAATTTTTCAAGTTGAAAATTTTTTGCTCAGAAAGTCAGAATCTTTCAAACTTTTACATTTTTTTTCAACGTAAATTTACTAACTCTGAATTTTTTTCCTGTAACTTTTTCAGACTTCAAATTTTTTTCAAGGTAAATTTTCAAACTCTGAATTTTTCTCCTGTAAATTCTTCCCTCAACATTTTTCAAACTTCAACACTTCTACGTAAATCGGAGTCTTCTTCAGGAATATTCTGAAAATTGAAAAATACAATTGAAAAAAATTATTTTTCACAACTACATTGAAAATAATGAAATATACAATAAGAATAAAAAATAAATGTCTTTATTGTATTTTTCATTATTTTATTTTGGATGTTTGTGTTAAAAATAATTTTTAATTGTATTTTTCAGAATATTCCTGAAAAAGACTCCGATTTACGTTTCAGAAGTTTTGAAGCTTAAAAAATTTACAGGAAAAAAATTCATAGTTTGAAAATTTGCGCTGAAAAAATGTAAAAGTTTGAAAAAATTAGAGGAAAAAAATTTAGACTTGAAAAATTTACGTTGAAAAAATGAAAAAATTTGAAGTTTAAAAAATTCGAGTTTGAAAGTTTGTTGAAAAAATGTAGCAGTAGAAGTTTAAACATTTTTGGACTTGAAACATTTACATTGAAAAAATTTTGAAGTTTGAAAAATTTACTGGAAAAATGAAAAAAAATTGAAGTCTGAAAAATTTACTTACAGGAAAAAAAAGTCAGAGTTTGTAAATTTACGTTGAAAAAAAATTTAAAAGTTTGAAAAATTCTAAGTAAAACATTTTGGACGACAAAAATTTGCGTTGAAAAAATTTTAAAGTTGAAAAAATAACTATAGCGGAGAAAAACCAAGTTTGAAAATAATACAGAGTGCAAAATCAAGCGGACTTTGAAAAAAAAAATGCTCACCACCCACTGCAAATCCGTAAAACAGGGCCAGTTTTGGGGGGTTGCCTCTTCACTACCAGTTTAGGTTCAATTTGGAACTAAAAATAAAAGGTAGGCCAGCTTCGCACGAGAAAAATTCTATTTAAAAAAAATGAAAATAATGCAATTAGACTAAAATAAAATCAAACTTATTGCACACAAAATAAGCATCACAACACACGGTCGATACAAGCATCAGGCCTATGAACGGCGGCTACACATTCGTTATTCATTAAATCATAATCAACACTTCCGTAAGAAAATTTCGATTCTTTTTTCAACTCCCAACTTTGATCCGAAGCGGGTAACCGATGCTGATAGAGTTTATTACCAAGCACATACAACAATCCATTTTCACATTGGGTAACCGATGAACAAATCGCAGCCCATTCGCCACATTCTTCAGGTAGTGGAAATTCACGCCAACTTTGCCTAATACCATCGAATATACACAGCTTGGATGAGAAGAACACAGCTAGATCGCTACCGTTGACAATATTCAAGTTGTACGGATAATCGAGTATTCCATTCGATGTTGTCAATTCTGGTAAAGACGTCCATGAATTTTGATCGAAATCGAACATTTGGAAAATTTGGCTCTTTCTAGAATAACTGTCACCTTCACAGACTAGGTACATTCTATACAGCGTTTGTCCGTCGCTAGCGAATTTAATTGCTTTTATACTTATCTCGGTGCTGCTTCCTTCGAGTATTGTCCAGCGGTTCAATAGCATCACATATTGCAATATGCAACCATCCTGGAGGCAACAGTAAATATTGCCTCGACAATTCAACAATTCGTATCGATCCGCGAGACTACATTGTATCGGTATGGAAGCTAAAGCGGTGAATTTTTTGGACGAAATATCGTAAACGTGAAAAAAAATACGATTAAGATATACATTGAAGATATTCGCAGCGATAAATAAATAATCGCCCATCTTGGTCGCCGATACCGCGTGATGAAATCTCGAATCTGCGTCATAATACATGTCTTTGTAGAGGCACAACGACACAATTTCATCGAATTCTCCGTTCATTATACGAATGGTCGTTCTATTCGATATAGTAACGAATATAGGTTCTAGTTTGAATTCTCTGGCGGTATTTTTGTTCAACGTATCGTAAGAAATCAACGAAGTCGACGAAAGCATTTCTAACAATCGATCTTGAACGAATTGCTGCGAGCAGATGCCAAAATCAGGCACAGTTTCCATTTCGTAATCGTAAAAGTGCGCCATGCTATTGCAATTTAAAGCCAAAGCGATTCGGGGTAGAAGCTGGTATCGATTCTGCAAATCATAAATCACCCATTTCGTACACTTATCGAGCAGTTGATCCGGATCTTCGAAGCAGAACTGCACAGGCAATTCGGATCTATCATCAACGTTAGCAAGTAAAACAGGCGAGACCAATATATCTTCCAGCAAATCGATTGAAATGGCACAGAATGGTGATACGTCGACCACTGCAGACCAACAAGTCAAGATATGTTTGTGAAGCAAACATTTGTAAATGTATTTCAACTTGATGTTTTGATTTTGGTGAATGAAATTCATCAACTCGACTGCATCGTTGAAAGAAATCTGACATCTGACCATCATCATCATTACGTACTATCCACGATTCGCATTCTTCCAGCAATTTGTCGATTTTCAACACAGCGGCTGCTTTCAATATGCTAACGATGTTATCGATTGTTAACTCTTTTTCTTTATAATAGATGAATTTGATGGAAAATTCGAAGCTGGTTCGATCGACTCCTTCGATATCGAGTAAATATTCTTCTTCTGTATTCGAATGTCCAGATGGAGATGATTCGACAGAAAAGACATGGGCGAAATAACCAGACTCCGAAAGCAACATGCATCGGTGAAGTTTGTAGGGTTTTCCTTCGACTTTAATAGTGGTATCGCAAAGATCACCGTTTTCCAAAAATCTGGACATCTTGTCTCGATCATTTTGTTGATTGGAATTTTTTCTGGATTCGTGTTCATTTACTGGTGGTCTCGATTGTAGCATGACTGAAAAAATTAAAACCAAAAGGAGTGTTTGAGTGTTGGGAAATTTAACGACTGCATTTGATAAATATTTCAGAATTCGATCTCGCCGCTACATTTAGTCTACAGTACAACTTGCAAAAAGTGCTGTAGAAATCGAAATTAGCTTGCATTTTTGCGGGCTAAAAAAATCAGTTGGCTTTTTATGTGTAATTTGTTCCCTAGTTCCGAAAAAGTTTTATTTTGAATTTTTTCACTTGCACAATGGGGAGTTGGAGCCTTAAACCCCCCGTTTTCTCCATTATTTAAATTTGATCCGGGCCAAAAAAATTTGTACAGTGTGGTAGCTGACACTCCTCTCACTTCAAATATATGTCAACTTCCTTGGGCTACTAGCACAATGGAGTGTCAGCGCCCCTAATGTGCAATTTTTCGTGAAATTCGGCCATTCTTGGCTCATGGCTCCGTGAGCGTCACATGGCCTGCGAGCCAAAAAAAAAAACAAAAACACACCTCAACAACACATAAATGGATTCATTGCACATCCAAAGCCAAAGTTTATGGAAAACGGTTGGCACAAATGGCTGTGGTGAATTTTCAAAGTTGAAAAAACGCATCATTTTCGCTCCCTTTCACCAGAACTAACTTATCCAAAAAAAAAATCGGTAACACGGATTGTGGCCTATCAAAATGGGTTAAAATTTCACGAGCAGCACAAAGTTAGTAGTGAAAATGTAATCTGAGCATTTTTGAGTCCCAAAATCAGGTCAATTTTCAAGTATTTTCCAAAAACTAACGTGCGACACTTGAAAATGGGGTAGAATTTTACCAAAAAATTGAAAATGACTATCAAAAATTTTTTGAGCAAATTTTGATAATTTTGAGCACAGGTCAATTTTTGAGTATTTTTAAATAATTGACATGTGACCTATGAAAATGGGGTAAAATTTCACGAGCAGAACAAAGATATTAGTTAAAATGTAATCTGAGCATTATTGAGCGATTTTGCGCATTTTTGAGCCCCAAAAACAGGTAAATTTTTGAGTATTTTCAAATAATTGACTTGTGATCTATGAAAATTGGGTTAAATTTCGCCAAAAATTCAAATATGAGAACCAAAATTTGCTACAATCAATTTTTGAGAATTTTGAGCTTTTGATTGAGAATAATTTGAACAGTTTAAAAAAACCATTACGCAACGTATCTAAGTGAGATGAAATTTTATAAGGAAATTATAAGTTGTGATCAGAAAAATTTTGAGTGAAACAAAACCAGCAACTTGAGCTTAAAATTTTCAAAAAAAAATTTTAACAAATTTTGGTTCACATATTTGAAGTTTTGGCGAAATTTCACCCCATTTTCATAGGTCACACGTCGTCAATTGTTTGAAAATACGTAAAAATGGACCTGTGCTCAAAATTCTCAAAAATTGAGCAAAAAAATTTTGGTCAACATTTCCAAGTTTTTAGTGAAACTCTAACCACATTTTCATAGATCACACGTCAGTTTTTGGAAAATACTTGAAAATTTGCCTGATTTTGGGGTTCAAAAATGCTCAGGTTACATTTTCACAACTAACTTTGTGCTGTTCGCGAAATTTTAACCCATTTTGATAGGTTACAATCCGTGCTACCGATTTTTTTGGATAAGTTAGTTCTGGTGAAAGGGGAGCGAAAATGATTCGTTTTTTCAACTTTGAAAATTCACCAAAACCCTTTGTGCAAACCGTTTTCCATAAACTGTGGCTTAATGGATGTAGAATAAATCCATATGTATGTGTTGAGGTGGTTTTTTTTTGGCCCGCAGATCATATGACGCCTACGGAGCTAGTATTGAGCCAAAAATGGCCGAATTTCACGAAAAATCGCACATTAGGGGCGCTGACACCCCATTGTGCAAGTAGCCCAAGGAAATTGATATATATTTGAAGTGAGGGGAGTATCAGCTACCACACTGTAACAATTTTTTTTGCCCCGGATCAAATTTAAATAATGGGGGAAAACGGGGATTTTAAGGCTCCAGCCCCCATTGTGCAGATGAAAAAATCCAAAATACACTTTTTCGGAACTGTGGGACCAGTACATATAAAAAGCCAAACTGATTTTTTTGGACCGCGAAAAAGCACGCTTAATGAACACTTTTTGGCACTTGAACTGTAGACTAATTAATCATCTCACCTGTTAACTGTAGGTACCTTTTTCTCAAAATTTTAATTAAATTTTTTTATTTTTTTCAGCTTTTGAATTTTTTTTTCATAATATCAATTTTCTCGACTCCAATAAATTTTTTCCCCACTGAACTTTCTTCCTCAAATTTGTTTTTAGCTTCAAGATTTTTTTCAATTTCTTCGATTTTTATTTTTGCTAAATTTTTTTCATTTACTCGTACTAATATGTATCTAAAATTATCAACAGTGAAATCCTATTCTTTGATATTAAAATTTTTAAAAACTTGACATTCTCTCGAATTTTTCTCACATTAAATTTCTTAAACTGTTTTTCAATCCATTTTTTTTTATTTTTTATTCTAAAAATTTCAGAGCTGAAAAATAATTTGAGAGAAACATTTTAGCTAAAAAAAATAGAATATTGGGAAAAAAATTTCAAAAGCTGTAAAAATTGAACTTCTGAGAAAAAATTTCGAGAGCAAAAAATTTTGAGAAAGATTCAATTTTGAGAAAAAAATTCTAGAGTTGAAAAATGAAAACTACGTATTTTCGGAAAAATACCAGAATTGAAAATTTTTTATACCTGAAAAAAATCGGAGGGAAAAATTTCAGATTTGGTAAAAATTTTATTCTAGATGAAAAAATTTTAGTTGCAAATTTTCTGTGTTTAAGCGTAAGAAGTCGTAACTCCATTTTAAAAATTAAAAATCGGTATTTTGAAAAAAAAAATAAAAATCCCAAGTAAAACAGTGCTTCAGCTTTCCTGTAAAAAGTAAATTTTTGGAGTTACGTCCTTGATGAGATTATTTTTTCGAACAATTTTTCGATAGCCCTTCAATTTTAAATTTTAACAAAAAGTCATAAAGTGAAAAATTGTTCAGTTTTTAAAGTACCATTCTCACGGTTGAAAATTTTTTTTGACGTGATTTTTTCAGAAGCAGCATTTGCCCCTTCAATTTTTAAACTAGGTAACATGTTCATCTCAATGAGGTTATTTTTCATAGTACTCGGTTATAATCCAGAAAAAATACGTTCGGCAGACGATTCCCAACATCGCATAACGAAAATTCTAATTTTTTTCAAAATTGAACATTCTACGAAAGTAAGAAAACGGAGAACCAAATTTTTTTTTCATTTTTGACCAACTTGAAGTGCCTGTAGAAGGGGTTGGGATTACCAGTAACCTCAAAAAAATCGAATAAATGATGTCATACGTAATTTTCCACGTATTATCTTGAATTGTAGTAAAATTTCATGACTTCCTCCCTCCCTCTTCACGTTCAGAAGAACCAGGAATAAAGCAAAGTTAAAACGTGATAAATGTACGTAGAAAAAAACCGCCTCCTCTTCAAGGGAGTTGGAGGGAGGGGGGTTGTGATTTTTCAAAATAACGATGACACAAGTCAACAAGAAAAATTCGAACGAAATCGAAAAATCGAAAGACCCGAGCCCGAGGCCAAAAATTTATAGCATGCTTCAATATTTCTCGAGCCGTTCTGTAAACGTGTAGTAAATTTTTTTTACAATCAAACACAACTTAATCAGGGAAAAGGGTTATTGGGTTGATTACACGATTTCTGGCTAATTAATGAATGCAAATTTCACCTACCAACGTTGCTTGCTCCTATATTTCCCAAATGGACAACCATTTTGAAAAAATCTCTCAGCACCGTGTCCGGTGTTATTTCTTCACCAGCATTACGCATCTTGACGCCGATATCTTGGTCGTTTAATTGGTATGGGAACAGCAATCTGATTTTCACCGCATTTACCAGCTTCACAGCGTGAGGAAGTCGATTCTCAACATCGTGGAATATCCATTCAACGCAAATTTGGCAACATTCTCGGATATCTTCGATATTACTGAATCTTCGTCGGACTCGTACTTCCCTAAATCCAGTTACTTGTTCTTCCGTAATTCCAGTCAGTATACCGACCACGTGATCCAAAGGTAGTGAAAAGAATTCTCCTAGATGTCGGATCTCCATCAAATGTGTGGATAAGCAGCTGTAAACGTACGAAGACAAATTTTCGAAATTACGATTCCCCGTCACGTATTCGCATAATTTGAATATTTTCCTATCCAAAGATGGCTTCTTTTCGATGAAATCTCCAATGAAAGTGCCGTAAGTAAATAGATCGATTTTCATTTGAAGATAGTCCATCGCCATCAACAAGAAAACGTAATTATCGATGGTTAAAGCTGATTTCAGCTCTTGACCGTAAATGATATCGACAACCGTCGAGAATGTGTCGCTGTCCATGACTGGAAGTTCCAAAAAGTCGATCTTTTTTTCGCGAAAATCTTCGGTAAATAGTTTTTCGAAGTAATCAGATTTGCATGCTAAGTGCAGACGATCTAGGTGGTAAACGTCGGAGTCCACTTTTATCGTGATATCCGCGTATTTACTTCGGATTAGATTTTTTGCTGGATTTTGACGACTGGTTGTCGTGTCGATCGAGCCGTCGCAGCTCATGATTATGGTTCGATCACGAATTATACGTATTTCTGAAGAGAAAAAAAATCACGTGGATAATGCATTGCTGTATTGGTATTGAAAACAAAATAAAACAATATACTCACATTAGTTAATTTTTTACACCAAGTAGATATCTCCAACGAAGTTCAAATACGATTATTCAAACTAATAATGAAAAATTATTTCAAATTACACACAAATATAAATTTAAGATCACAATCGAACTTCGATACTTCAAAAACTTTCAATGTATCCCACATCCTGGTATACGTAAAGATTGATACAATAATCTAGAACCTAGAACTGTGTAAACCACAATCCAAATGAAGTGATTAGTGAATCCTCATTCCTGCAGCTGCGATAATGGTCGGTCACAGCAGGTATAACGCAGGATATGAACGAGATAGTAGGTGATCTCTGGTAACTGGTTTTAGTGGTTTCTAAAATGTCAAATGTAGCTTGAACTGTGTTGCAGTTCTTTCCTTCCATTCTCCGAAAAATAATATATGTTTTTTGTCTACA
Organism: Pseudococcus viburni; assembly: GCA_033439095.1. Classification (NCBI taxonomy): domain Eukaryota; kingdom Metazoa; phylum Arthropoda; class Insecta; order Hemiptera; family Pseudococcidae; genus Pseudococcus; species Pseudococcus viburni. The sequence goes on along the minus strand of JAVBJF010000007.1, from coordinate 1,718,848 downwards.
GCGATGTCGGAAGGTGGGGCGTGGGGCTGCACCCCCCCCCCATTCCGACAGGAGTGCAAAGTATCATTTGCACCCCTCCCCCATTGCATCAGATTGGGATTTTCGAAGCATTAAAACATGAAAAAAGGACTTTTTTGCAGAGATGAAACGCTAGTTAAAAGCTTTAAGCGAAAAGCTGAAAGCTGACTAAAGGGTATAGCCGGATAAGGGGTGTTTTTGGCCCCAGCCCCGATTTTTGATCTAATGCTCCCAGATTGTGTACCTTGATGAAAAAAAATTCTGGAAACAATTTTGGACCGCCAACCCCCTCCCTTCCAGAGTTATGGCCATTTGATTGCATCATTTTCGAGAAATTTTCAATTCCAACAGAAGTGAATGAAATTTTCTGTTCTTTGGTAAAAAGTTACATCTCGTAGAGGTCTATTAACGATAATTTTTTCATCAATTTTGGTGCGGTTTTGACCATTTGAAATTTTCAACTGTAAAAAAAACCTTAAACAGCGAAGTTCGACTAATTTTTGAAAATATTGTTTTTTGACGTAGATTCACGTCACGTATTCAGTTTTGGCGTTTGACGTGGCGCAAGGGCCAAAAATTGCAAAAAACCGTAAAAAATGTTATTTTGGCAGATTTTTTCAAATTTTGAGCATTTTATACGAAAGAAATGACCAAATGAAAAAACCAATCCCATATTCGTGTTCAGCAGATCAAAATACCACGATAAACACCTTTTTCGCGATCATTTTACTTTAAATCTCGAAATTTAGTTTTATTGTCATGAAAAATCAGTGAAAACAGTGAATTTCGAGATTTAAAGTAAAATGATCGCGAAAAGGGTGTTTATCGGGGTATTTTAACCTGCTTAACACGAATTCGACCTTAGTTTCTTAATTTGCCCATTTCCTTCCGTATAAAATGCTCAAGATTTGAAAAATCAGACAAAATAACAATATTTCTGTTAGGGTTTTTGGTAATTTTCGGCCTTTCTTCCAAAGAAACGACCAAAACCCCTTGTACAAAATGTAACATTGTGCCAAAGAACAGAAAATGTTTTTCACTTCCGTTGAAATGAAAAATCGATTCAAAAGCTAGCCAAAAGCTCTTTCTTAAAGTTTCATTTTTTATCTTTTTACTTGAAAATTCGAAACCGACATTAAAAATTTTCCATTCTCAGAATAGGTAGCCCTAATACATATTTCAACTCCTAATTTCTTTTTCTCCAGATATTTTTCAACTCTGAAAATTTTCAGAAAAATACTTTCCAACTCTAAAATAAAATGTGACCCGTGCAGGGAAAAGGTACCTAAAGTCGGATTTTTCAAAAATGAGTTTTTTGGCTTAAATGATAGGGGAGACTATGCGGAACATTTTAAGACCTGGATGAGCATCCTAAGTCAATTTTTCGGTGAGATAGAGACATTTGAAAATTAGAAAAAATTATGACTTTCAAAAAAAAAATAATCGAAAAAACACGTTTAAAGCTGCGTAGAGGTCTGAACTACCTAAAAAAGCGAAAAAAAAATTTTTGAAAAAAATTGCCCATTTTTCATATTTTTGTCTCTAACTCAAAATTATGTTTTCCGACTTTAGGTACCCTGTCCCTGCACGGGTCACAAATTTTTTATTAACTGTAAACTTTCTTCCTCCCAACTTTTTTCTTAGGTCCAAAAATCGTTCAACTCTTGTATTCTTTCTAAAAATACACATTTTCCAACTCTAGAAAACCCTCTGACGTGAAAATTTAAAAAGTCATCCCTATTCTTGAATATTGCTTAGAACCACTCATAAACCTCTTTCAACTCAATTTTGCGACTTTTATGAAAATTTTACCAAAAATCTGTGAATTTTTCGAATTTTCTCCTCCTTTTACCCAGTCTGCCGGGGCTTAGGCAGCACTTAGGGGCCGGCAGACCTACATATTCGGATTCAGTGCAAAAATCCTGTAATTTGACACCATTTTCGACCATCAATGTTTTCGGCCGAAAGTTCATGAGAATTGTGAACTTTCGAGCTTTCGCTGTGCTTGCTTAAAAGCAGCAGCTGCGGATCGGCAGACTGGTGGTTTTCAAAATAGGGGGTCATACACTCGATTGTTTCGGCCCATTTTCGGTAGGTTCGGCTCTTGGACTATGTGCTGCAATTCTGACTATTTATCAGTGACTTTTCACTCATTCAGAATGAGAGAGTAGAGTTGTGAAACCTTCTTTGTGAGCTCGAGCGAAGCGAGGGCGAAATTTTTTTGGAAAAAGGCATCGAAAAGCTGAAATTTCTTCATTTATTTAATCAATGTTTCAGCACTGAAAGGGAGATTTTCTTCAGAATTTTTTTCGGAACTGCCCAAATTTTTTTGCAGATACCCAAACAAAGTATAAATCCGAAGAAAAAAAGTGACTTTCAGTGACCTTTTTTGAGAAAAAAGTGACCAAAAAGTGACCGAAAATTCAAAAAAAATGGGGGGCAATTTTTCATTTTTTGGGGGGGATTTTTTTGATAGTTTTCTGCAAACATTTCGAAGATAAATCAACTGAAACGACGTGAATAATTTCATTCATTAAATTCATTTAATATTATAAGTTTCAAAAGGTTAATGTTTTTCATTCTTTATATCATTACTCAGAAACAAAGTATTGACAATTGAAAGGGTAAATGTCCTTTCAAAAAATTTGGATAAAACTTATTTTTAAATGAGGAATACGTTGATACGAATTTTCAATAAAGGTAAAAATGAGAAATAGAACCGGTAAGAGCGAGTGGCAGGCCCCAATGCAAAAATTTTCCAGCTCCCTTTACCCTCTAAGGTCTAAGATTCAAAATGAAAAAGTTCAACTCCCTCTTCCCTCCACTGTTTTCAAATATCAAAAATTGTAATCAATTTTCAACTAAAAATTGCAATTACGACGAAAATCTGTTTTTTGCTCTTTTTCTCATTACACTTCTTCAAATTAAATACTGAAATACGTAAAATTCTATCGAAATTGACTTTGACGAATAATTTTCCAAATTTTGGTGATTTTTTCAAATTACAATCCAAATTTTGAAAACGTTTAACCAATTTTTCAAAAAAATTCTGTTATTCAAAGATTTTGATTTCCTTGACATTTACGTACTCAATTCTTTGAATATTTTTTAAATTTTTTGGAAATGCATTGATTTTTTAAGATTATTTAGTAAAGTGTAAAGTTGAAGGGTTTTCAACAATGATGAGACACAAAAAGGAGTGACCAATGACCATCTCTTGTCAATTCGATCAGGGTTTTTACCTCATTTCATTCGATTTCGCTTACATTTTTTTAACAAAGCCTAATCACTCAACAAAGAAAAAAATCAACATTAGGTGGTCTCAAACCCCCTCAAGGTTGACTCTTTCCTGACTGCAGAATTCGGGTACAAAAAAACATATCCTGGATACAGAAGAAAATTCGCGAGTAAGGTTATTTTGACTGGGTGACCTTTCTGAAAAAAATTTTGAACTACCTAGTACCTACCCACTCAAAGAAGAACAATGCTAAAAGAAAACTCAGAGTAACGTCAATTTTGAAAAAATAAATGAAGGTTTTGCCATTATTGGGTAATGCCACCCGCTCGGAATCTCGATACTTCTCCCCTAAAAAGGTACGATTCAAGTTTCTACTTTCTACACCTTCCTGAATCATTGACCTTAAAGGGGATTGAACAGTTCCAGTTTCAGATCGCTAATTCTATGATTTTGTGATTTTTGCATGATAAAAATCACTCACATGAACTCCTCAAAATTGAGCTAAAAATTTTTTTTGGTCATGAAATTTCAAATTTGTGATGAAATTTATCAAAAAAATCTCGACAGTGCTTCTATTTCAGGGTACCTAACACATTTATTTTTTGAAAAATCGTTTAAAAAAGTGACTTTGGGAGGAAAAAAAATGACTTTTAGTGACCTTTGGATGAAAAAAGTGACTTTTAGTGACCAAAGTCGAAAAAAGTGACAAACATCATAAAAAAGTGACCTGCTATGATGCCTGACTAGAACAGAAAATTGAAGATTGCGATCTACTGCGCGCAATAAATACTCTACACAATTTAATCAATAAAAATAATATAATTAGCGCTGAACTATAATCAAAGTGTACACAAAATATGGGTCACAATGCACGATTGATACAAGCAGCAGGCCTATGAACGGCGGATATACATCCGAAATGCAACAGTTCATAATCAACGCTGCAGATATCCAGTTTTATTTCTTTCTTCAACTCCCAAATTTGATCCGAAGCGGGTAACTGATGCTGGTAGAGTTTATTACAACGCACATAAAGCAAACCGTTTTCACATTGGGTAACCGATGATCGAGTCGCAGTCCAATTGCTACATTCTTCAGGTAGTAAAATCTCATTCCAACGTTGCCCATTACTATCGAATTTATATAGCTTGGATGAAAATAACACAGCTAGATCGCTACCGTTAACAATAATCAAGTCGAATGGAGCTTCGCATACCTCGTTCGATCTTATTGTTAATTCTGGTAAAGACTTCCATGAATTTCGATCGAAATCGTACATTTGAAAAATTTTACTCGTTCTAGTAATGTATCTGTCACTGGCGTCTTCAACTACTAAATACATTCTGTACAACGTTTGTCCATCGCTAGCGAATTGTATTCTATTTTTATTTATCTCCGTGGCGCATTTGGCGAATACTTTCCAGCGGTTCAATAGCATCGAATATTGCAATATGTAACCATCCACGAAGCAACAATATATATTGCCGCGACAATTCAACAACACGTAATCTGGTATTTCGATACGCTGTAGAGGAAGGTACGCCAAAGCGGTGAATTTTTTGGACGAAATATCGTAAGCTTGGAAAAAAATACGATTACGATATTCATCGAAAATATTGCCAACGATAAATAGACAATCGCCAATCTTGGTCGCCGATACAGCATGACAAAATTCCGATTCGTTGTCGCCGTATTCGCCTTTGTAAAGCCACAATGATACGATTTCATCCAAATCTGCGTTCAGTATTCGGATGGTGGTTCTACTCGATGTAACGAATATCGGTTCTTGTTCGAATTCTCTGGCGGTATTTTTGGACAACGTATTGTAAGAAATCAACGAAGTCGACCGAAAAATTACTGATAATTGATCTCGAACAAATTGCTCCGAGCAGTTGCCCAAATCAGGCACCGTTTCCATTTTGTAATCATTAAAGTGTACCATACGATTGCAATTTATAGCCAAGGCGATTCGAGGTACGAGCTGGTATCGATTCTGCACATCATAAATCACCCATTTCGTACACATATCGAGCAGTTCATCAGGATTTTCGACACAGAAATTCGCAGGCAATTCGGACCAATCGTAAATGTGCTCATGTAACGCAGACGAGACCAATATTTCCTCCAGCATATCGATTGAAATGGCACAGAATGTCGATATGTCGACCACTGCAGACCAACAAGTCAAGATACGTTTGCAAAGCAAACCTTTGTAAATGTATTTCAACTTGACGTTCTGATTTCGGTGAATAAAATTCATTAACTCGATTACATCGTTGAAAAGAATTTTATCATCATAACGTACTATCCACGATTCGCATTCTTTCAGCAAGTTGTCGATTTTCAACACAGCGGCTGCTTTCAATATGCCAACGATGTTATCGACTGTCAACTCAATTTCTTTATAATAGATGTATTTTATGGAAAATTCGAAGCTGGTTTTGTCGACTTCTTCGACATCGAGTAAATATTCTTCTTCGGTATTCGGATGTCCAGATGGAGATGATTCGGCTGAAAAGACATGGGCGAAATAACCAGACTCCGAAAGCAACTTGCATCGATGAAGTTTGTAGGTTTTTCCTTCGACTTTGATAGCGATATCGCAGAGATCGCCGTTTTCCAAAAATCTGGACATCTTGTCTCGATCATTTTGTTGATTGGGATTTGTTCTGTATTCGTATCTATTAACCTGTGGTCTTGATCCTAGCATGACTGAAAAAAAAACACAAATGGATCTAACAAATGAATTTGAAAAAGCGACCCATTTCAGTCAACAGTCCAACTGTCTACAGTCCAAGTGGCAAAAAGTGTTCATTGAGCGTGCTTTTTCGCCGGCCGAAAAAATCAGTTGGCTTTTCAAGTGTATTAGTTCCGAAAAAAAGTATTTTGGATTTTTTCCCTTGCACAATGGGGGGCTGGAGCCTTAAAACCGTCGTTTTCCAAAAACTGACGTGTGACCTATGAAAATGGGGTAGAATTTTACCAAAAAATTGGAAATGTTTACCAAAAAATTTTTTGAGCAATTTTTGAGAATTTTGAGCACAGGAAAATTTTTGAGTATTTTTAAATAATCGACGTGTGACATATGAAAATGGGGTAAAATTTCACGAGCAGCATAAAGATATAAGGTTAAGTGAAAATGTAATTTGAGCGATTTTGAGCATTTTTGAACCCCAAAACCAGGTAAGTTTTCAAGTATTTTCCAAGAACTGAAGTGTGATCTATGAAAATGTGGTTAGAATTTCACTAAAAACTTGGAAATGTTGAACAAAATTTCTTTGGGCAATTTTTGAGAATTTTGAGCATTGACGTGTGACCTATGACAGGGTGTCCACTATATTTCAGAAATGATTTTCCTCGACTTTCCCAGGTTTTCCTGACCAATTTTTCGAAATTTTCCAGACCTTTTAAATATTATATTCGTTAACCCGAGAGGGGGGGGGGGGGGGTAATTTGTCACATGATGTACTTACATCCCGAAATTTCGCATAAGAATGATATAAAATGAATGCGGTCAACCGATTTTTTTTTCGAATTCACTAGATACTTTTTACGAGATTTTTAGATGCTCCTCTTCAAGCCAAAAAAAAGATTCAAATTCAATTCTGAAAATTTTTGAACCACCTAACTTCCCCTCACCACAAAAATTTGAAAATTTGAATTAATTACCAACAGAAAAAATATGAAATTAAAAAGGAAAAACCAAGTATTCCAACGCAAAATTTAGTTTGAAAAATGAAAAAAATTATGCCAGGATGTCTACCAAATCAAGCGAATGAAAATTCGGATTTTATCGGGCTAAAAATTCAAAAATTTCTTCACATTTTATTCTCCCTTCCCCCATGAAAAACGCATGTCTCAAATTTATAAATTCACGCAATCCCCTGCCATTTTTTAGTACCTCAGTACCAATAAATAAAAAAGTCAATGAGGAGGTAAAATATAAATTATTATTTTATAGAAACATAGAAATGTGTTAAGCCCGAGCGAAGGGGAGGGGGGAGAATTTTTGTGAAAAAATATCTTCAAAATATAAAAATTCGCCACTTTTCCCTCATTCATATTTTTCAAAAAATGGCCAATAATTTCGAATTCTGTAATTTCTATTCCCGCTCCTTTTGTTTCAACATCGTAGTGAAGGGCATCATGGCATTTCTTTCTTATTGTTATTACAGCTCAGTAAAAAGTAAGTTTCCAAAAAATTTGAGATTTTAAATAAATTTTGCAGAAAGAAAGAGTTTAAAGTACCCCGAGCGTAGCGAGGGAATTTTTTTTTTGAATAAATACATGCATTTTCAGTATTAATTTTATTGTATGTACATTACGGCCAACAAAAAATTACGAATAAAAAATCAGATAAAAGATGTAATAATCCGGCCCGAGCGGAGCGAGGGCGAAATTCTTTGAAAAATTTATAATAAAATAAGCAAAGAAACACTTTTCTGAATGATTCAGTTTTTTTTTGAATTTTGACTTTTCCCTGACTTTTCCAGGCCACCAAAATTCCCTGACTTTCCCGATTTTCCAGAGAATGGACACCCTGTATGAAAATGGAAAATGTGGTAAAATTTCGCCAAAACTTCAAATATGTGAACCAAAATTTGTTTAAATCAATTTTTGAGAATTTTGAGCTCAGTTGCTGCTTTTGTTTCACTCAAAATTTTTTTGATCAAGACTTGTAATTTCCTCATGAAATTTCGTCTCATTTTGATAGGTCGCGTAATGGTGTTTTTAAATTTTCAATCAGAAGCTCAAAATGGACAAGTTGCACGAATTTTTTTTTGGAAAAAAATCATGAAAAATCGAAAGTAGACATTAAAAGATGAAGATTAAAAAAAAAAAGAAAAGAAATTTGGTCCATTAGAACTCTCGCAATGATTTTTTGAAAGTTGCGTTTTCTCGTGGTGTTCAAAAACGGGAATGTGGTAAAATCTGGTAAGGTGACGTCACACCATGCAATGTTTGTTTTATAATAATTCGCGACGTGGCGCGCACTCGCGTATAAGAATTTTTATGCGGCGTAGGCGCACACCCGCGCGTAAGAATTTTTACAAATTTTTTGTTTTACATTCTTTTTTTCAAATACGTATTTTTTTACAAATACGTTTTTAATTATTCGCCTGCATTTTAAATAGTCGATAATGTCATCGGCTTCATTTGGTTTCAAGATTTCCCCACACATAATAAATTTCGAAGGGACAGCATCACGTTTTAATTTATGTTTCGTATAAATCTTACGCCCAAGAAGAAATCGCGAGTAATTTTGGAGATCGTTCGGTAGCTAAAAAAATTATTTAACCTTGATAATTCACTGCCTAAATTTGATGATTTTTTAATGAAAAATTGATAAAATACTACGTAATTATGATTTACTGACATCAAAATGATCTTCACATACACTAAATTGTGTATTGGAAGAATACCTATGCAAACAATTCATCTCCTTCAACCATCGTTTCCGTAATTTCAGGTTTTCAGGGGACGAAAAAAGGAATTTATCATTTTTCCTTTTATTCCAACAATATGGAACAATACAGTGAGATTCGTGTTTGGGCATATTAAAAACAGATAGTAGTTATCAACAACTTCAATAATACGTATAATAATTCAACCCGCTTCATTATTGCCAATCAGCCAAGTATTTTTCGCGATAAATTTCATGGTGTGACGTCACCTTACCAGATTTTACCACATCCCCGTTTTTGAACACTACCAGAAAACGCAACTTTCAAAAAATCGTTGCAAGAGTTCTAATGGACCAAATTTCTTTTTTTTTTTTTTAATCTTCATATTTTAATGTCTACGTTCGATTTTTCATGATTTTTTTCCAAAAAAAAATTCGTGCAACTTGTCCATTCTCAAAAATTGATTAAAGCAAATTTTGGTTCACATATTTGAATTTTTGGCGAAATTTAACCTCATTTTCATAGGTTACACATAAATTATTTGAAAATATTTAAGAATTGACCAGTGTTCAAAATTCTCAAAAATGTATTTAAAAAATGTTGGTGAAATTCCAAATCTCAAAATTCTCAAAAAATTGATTAAAGCAAATTTTGGTTCATATATATTTGAAGTTTTGGCAAAATTTTACCCCATTTTCATAGGTCACACGTGAATCATTTGAAAATACTCAAAAATTGACCTGTGTTCAAAATTCTCAAAAATTGCTCAAAAAAATTTTGGTAAATATTTCGAATTTTTTGGTGAAATTCTAGCCCATTTTCATAAGTCACACGTTAGTTTTTGGAAAATACTTGAAAATTGGCCTGATTTTGGAGCTCGAAAATGCTCAAAAATGCTCAGATTACATTTTCACTACACCTCCTCACCGACCCTTGAGAGTTGGCTTTTGGGTTGAGGGTCAAAAAAGCCCCAGAAATGGATTCAAGAGTTTACCCCTGAAAAGTCATTTGAAAATTTTTTCAAATAATTTTTTGAGCTTTTTTCGTGCGGTTTTTTCATCATGATATGCAATTTAATTCCCCCCCCCCACCCCCATCCAAATACCAGTAACTCGAGATCAATTACTCGTGATCGAGACCGAGGGATTTTACTTCGATCACACAATTCGCATACTTCGGTTTTCATCATATCGTTCGCGAATGATTCTCCCAAAATTGATTAAAAATGACAGCAAATGACTAAATTCTCATTTTTTTCAAAATTTATGCAGGGTGTCTAAACAAAATTTGCTGAGAAAAAAGCTTGACTTAGCTTGAACTTTTGGAATGACTTTTTGCATGACTTTTCCAAGCAACCCCTCCTCCCTCCCAAAAAATCTATGCATTTGTGTGCTTGTACACTGAAAAAACAAAAAAAACAAAATTTTACCCAAAAAAATAATAACGGGGCACCATTCACAAAATTGGCAAAATTTATTCTGAAAAATAATATTTATCACGAAATTAGGTATTTTTTTAGAATAAATTTTATCAGTTTTGTAAATGGTGCCCCGTTATTATTTTTTTGAAATTTCGATAGTAATGACATTTTTGAACTCAGCGGAGTTCAATCATACGAAAATAACACAAAAAAAAGGGCTAACAGCCCTGGGTTCTGAACTTCCCCTCCCCATTAGACCTCCTCCTCCCTCTCCAATGGGGTTTGACGATGTCCTCCCGGATTGAAAAAATTTCTTATAATGTCTTTGTTCACCATACCAAATTTCATGTCTCAATCATCATTTTCCGGTCACTTGCAATCTGCCACTGGACTATCCCCTCTCTTTGCTCAATTTTAGCACCAGCCCCCTGGGTTTGTGCATATCATTCATAAATCATCTGATAGGAAATTTAAAGTAGATCAAGTTTTGTAGACCCCATTTTTGCACCAAGATCAATATTTAGGCAGATATAAACTAAAAATCAGATTTTTGAAGAAAACTCCTCTCTTTGATCAACTATAGCTCCAGCCCTCTTGGGTTTGTGAATACCATTCAAAAGTCATCAGATAGGAAATTTCACATAGAATAAGTTTTGTAGAACCCATTTTCGCGCTAGCACCAATATTTTGGCAGATATGGGCCAAAAACTTGATTGAGGGAGGCAAAGGTTCACAATTTGGGGGACTTCCGCGCACCGGACACCTCAGATTCGTGTTCATTTCAGGGCATCAAACTGGACCATTAGAGTCATACATCGGTTGGCCACTCAGTCTTTCCTTATGGATTGTTGATTACTTAATTTTTGCCTAATAATGTTTTCAAATTTCACCTACCAACGTTACTTGCTCCTATTTCTCCCATGTGGACGACCATTTTGAAAAAATATCTCAGCACCGTGTCCGATGTTATTTCTTCGCCGGCATTACGCAACCTGACGCCGATATCTTCGTCGTTTATTTGGTATGGAAACTGCCTTCCGATTTTCACGGCATTTACCAGCTTCACAGCGTGAGGAAGTCGATTCTCAACATCGTGGAATATCCATTCGACGCAAATTTGGCAACAATCTCGAATATAGTCGATTTTACTGAATCTTTGTTGGGGTAGCTTGTCCGTAAATAATTCATTATCCAAGTCCGATACCGTAAGTATACCGACAACGTGGTCTAACGGTAGAGAAAAGAATTCACCGAGATGTCGTATCTCCATCAAATGTGCGGATAAGCAGCTGTAGACGTACGAAAACAAATTGTCGAAATTACGATTCTTCGTCACGTATTCGCATAATTTGAATATTTTCATATCCAGAGATGGCTTCTTTTCGATGAAATCTTTGATGAAACTGCCGTAAGTATACAGATCGATCTTCATTTGAAGATAATCCATCGCCATCAACAAGAAAACGTAATTATCGGTGGTTAAAACTGATTCAAGCTCTTGACCGTAAATGATATCGACAACCGTCGAGAATGTGTCGCTGTCCATGACCGGAAGTTCCAAAAAGTCGATCTTCTTTTCGCGAAAATCTTCGGTAAATAATTTCTCGAAGTAATCAGATTTGCACGCTAAGTGCAGACGATCTAGGTGGTAAACGTCGGAGTCCACTTTTATCATGATATCCGCGTATTTACTTCGGATTAGATTTTTTGCTGGATTCTGACGACCGGTTGTCGTGTCGATCGAGCCGTCGCAGCTCATGATTATGGTTCGGTCACGAATTATACGTATTTCTGAAGAGAAAAAAAATCACGTGGATAATGCATTGCTGTATTGGTATTGAAAACAAAATAAAACAATATACTCACATCAGTTAATTTTTTACACCAAGTAGATATCTCGATAGCAACGAAGTTCAAATGCGATTATTCAAACTAATAATGAAAAATTATTTCAAATTACACACAAATATAAATTTTCGATCACAATCGGTGTTCAATATTTCAAAAACTTGAAATGTACGTATCTCACATACTAATATGTATAGACTGATAAAATAATCTAAAAATACACCAAATTCTACATTCATAAACATAATGCCAACCCTCTTTCGTACAGCTGCGAAGCTGCGAAGTGGTCGGCCGGAGTAGGTAAAATACAGGATGAGATGGAGATATAAGTGCCTACTACCTATACCTAGAAATCGGGTAAGTGGTTGTCAAATGTAGCTTGAACAGTGTTGCAGTCCTCCCCTCCCTTTCACTTAAAAATAATCATGATGATCTTCGTCCAAATGAAAATTAAATTCACGAATTAGGTACCGAATATTACAAGCGGTCCAGTAAAATTTCAAAATAAAAAAGCACAGGACTTCAACAGGATATTTTCAGTGTGTCAGATTGATTTTGTTCTAAAAAATAAAACTTTGATAACCTAATTTCACCGAAAAAATCACCAAAAATCCGCAGTACACTTGCATGTAAAATTTTCCAATTCAGCGTCAAAGAAATCTCTTCAGTTCTTTCCTGCCTATTTCATTAAAAAACGAAATACAAAGACTTTTTTTCACCTTTTTTTTTTTTAGTGTCGTATGTAGATGCGTAATATGTATGTGTGTGTCCGAATGAAGCGAAGACGAGATTTTGTTTAAAAAAAAAAAAAAAAGATAATTCTAGTTACTAAAATCATTTTTTTTCGTGTTTGAATTAGAAAAAAATCAGTTTCGAGAAAAACACGTAATTATTTTTTCAACAAATACGTATTTTGAATGAGAATCTAAAAATTTTCGATTTCACACAAAAAAAAAATGAACTGAGAAAATTTTGAAATAATTTGTGGTGTTTTATACAGGGTGTTCCATGAATCGTCTGCCAAACATATTTTTTTGGATATAACCGGGTACCACTGAAAAAAAAACTTGAGATGAACATGTTGCCTATCTTAAAAATTTAAGGGGCAAATGATGCTTCTAAAAAAATCACGTCAAAAAATTTTTTTGACCATGGGAATGGATAGTATTTTGAAAACTGAACAAATTTTCACTATATGACTTTTTGCCTAACTCAAAAATTGAAGGGGCTACAAATTTTTTTTTCAAAAACAATTTTTAAAAAATCAACCAATCAAGGGAATGGATAGTACGTTGAAAACTGAAGAAATTTTGTTCTGTGCACTTTATGCCTAACGTCGAAAATGAAGGGGCTACGGCTCGCGCAAAATACGTGGGCTTCAAAATTTTTTCGAATTTTTCCAATTTTGAATGACCCTTGGTCCCTTCATTTTTGATGTTAGGCAAAAAGTGTACAGAACAAAATTTTTTCTGTTTTCAACGTACTATCCATTCACTTAATTAGTTAATCAGAAAAAAAATGTTGAAAAAAATTTTTTGTAGCCCCTATAATTTTCAAGTTAGGCAACAAGTCATATAGTGAAAATAAGTACTATCCATTCCCATGGTTAAAAAAAAATTTTGACGTAATTTTTTTACAAGTAGCATTTGCCCCTTAAATCCTCAAGTTAGGCAACATGTTCATCTCAAGGTTTTTTTTAGTGGTACCCGGTTATATCCAAAAAAATATGTTTGGCAGACGATTCATGGAATACCCTGTATGAAAAGGATTCACTTGGTCACAAAATTGATTTCGAGAAAAACGCAAAAATGTGAATTAGGGTCGAAAATATCGATTTTTTGTTTTTGATGGATTCGTGTACTTATACTGTATGGTGCTTCTACTTTCACGTGAGATAGTTCGGAACTTGTGAAATACGTTTTAAACAGAAGAAACACCAGAATAAAACTTGAAAAATGATATTGTTTTTATTCATAAAATCATCGATTTTAATTTGCGTTGGGTTACTTATGTTGGAGCTATTTTGGAAAAATTTGGGAGTCTGAAACGGCTCCTAAAGCAAATTTTTCGGATTCTTAAGAGAATTTCCCAAAAGGTTTAAAAAAAATCGAAATTTTTTACCATAAATACTCAAAAACTTGAAACGCGTTTTTCTCAAAACTACATTTTCCAATATCGAATTTCAAATTTATAAAACCGCCCATTTTGCATGAAAAAAGGCCACAGATCATTTGAAAGGTAATTTCATGTAGATGCAGAAAATGCCAACATCTCGAAAACGATTTTTGAGACCAAGTGCACCCTTTTCGTAACAAAGCGTCCAGCTAGTGGTCGATCATACCTAATTTTTACATATAACCGGGTACACCAAAAAAAAGTTAGACGAACAAGTTGCCTATCTTGAAAATTAAAGGGGTAAATACTGTTTTTAAAAAAATTACGTATTTTTTTAATCATGGGAATTGGGAATGGATAGTAATTACTTTGAAAACTGGATACATTTACATAATTTGACTTTTTGCTTAGTTTGAAAATTGAAGGGGCTACAAAAAACGTTACAACCCATTCCCATAGTTGAAAAAAAATTTTACGTGATTTTTTAAAAAAACAGCATTTGCCCCTTCAATTTTCAAGATATGCAACTTGTTCATCTAAGTGTTATAGGTATCTAAAAATGAAGTATGGCAGTCCGCTCACTGGACACCCTGTAGAACATCATATTTTTTTATAGAAATGAAAACAGGCATCACAGCGAAATTTGCAAAAAAAATAACTTTAGCGGCCAATTTCGATCAAAAAAGTGATGTAAGAGGAAGTAAAAATTGATCAAAAATTAAAGTTTTTGAGAGACACATTTTTTAATACAGTACCTACGAAAATTTCGAAGATCAACTGAAACGACATAAATGATTAAATTGGTCAAAACAACATTTATTTATGCAATATTCTAATTTATACTTGGACCAATGAGCCCTAGCATCAGTATCTCTTTCAAGCAGAGGTTCAAGTTACTCATCAAACGGCACTTGGCACTAGCAACAATAAATTTCAAGAAAAATTTTAAAAATCAGCAATGACCTCGAAATGAAAAAAAACGAGTAGTTTTTGTTTAAAAAAATCGATAAAAAACGATTTTTGAGAGGTAAAAAGTGACCAAAGTGACTGGAGAAATAAATAAACATAAAAGGTGACCAAGGTACTAAAAAGTGATTCCAATATGATGCCTGTAGGATACTTTATCTAAATCTATCAAGTGGGGACGAAAATTTTCGCTAAAAAAAAATAGATATTGAAACCATCAAAAGAACTAATTTTTCAAGTATATTCATTTCAATCAAATTTCGTACTATTTTCGAACTTTTGTACTATTATTGTACCAATAGATACCACGAATTCCCCTGAAGAGAACTAAAGATGTCAAAAAAAATCGAAATTCAAGTGAAAAAATAGCACGATTTTTAAAAAAAATTCAAAATTACGCGAATATTTTTTTTTCTGAAAAATCATGCTGAAAAAGCAACGAATTGTTTTTTTTCAACACCAACGAAATATTTTCAAATTTGATCAACAATTTCAATACTTGTTATGGAAATTGGGCGCCTCGCACACGTCCCAAAACTTGTGCGTTTGACCGCCTCGAAGTTCTATTCGCTGATTGACTTCTAATCAAAGATTGAAAAAAAGTAATTGTGTGATGAAAATAGTGACCAAAGATTTGAAAAAAATACCAAGTCATGAAAATAGTGATCAGTTGGACACATTGCATTTTTTAAATATTTCCTTTTTTAGGGTGAGGGCAAAAATATGTTTTAGAACAGCATTTTTTTTATGGATAAAAAAAATTGAAAAATGTTCAAACGAAATACGAGTAATTTCAAAATTGTGAAAAATGGGGGAAGGAAATAAATTGAAAATTTCAAAGTTTGATTGAAAAAAAACACGACAAAACCATATCAAACATCAGGACTCACAATCAAAAAACAAAACAGAACTCGCGGACTGTTAAACACCTTATATTATATTTTTGAATTTTAAAATTGAATAATTTACCAAAAATATGAAACGATTTACAGTGGGCTCAGTAGGCAATTTAGGCGGAAAAAAGTCCTATGAAATTGAATTGAATTTTTTTTAGAACGAGATATACAGGATGTTCCATGAATCGGCTGCCAAACATATTTTTCCGGATATAACCGGGTACCGCTAAAAAAAACTTGGGATGAATATGTTGCCTATTTTGAAAATTGAAGGAGCAAATGCTGCTTCTAAAAAAATCACGTCAAACAATTTTTTCAACCGTGAGAATGGATAGGACTTTGAAGACTGAACAAATTTTCACTTTATGACTTTATGCCTATCTTTAAAATTGAAGAGGCTACGAAAAAAATTCTTAAAAAATGAACTGATCCAGGAAATGGAAAGTACGTTAAAAACGGAAAAAATTTTATTCTGTAGACTTTTTGCCCCACATCAAAAATAAAGGGGCTAAGAGTCATTGAAAATTGAGAAAATTTGAAAATTTTTTGAAGCCCATTTATTTTGAGCGATTCGTAGTTCCTTCATTTTCGATGTTAGGTAAAAAGTTTACAGAACAAAATTTCTTCAGTTTTCAACGTATATCCGTTCCCTTGATCAGTTATTTTTTGAGAATTTTTTTGAACAATTTTTTTTGTAGCCCTTTCAATTTTAAAGATAGGCAAAAAGTCATAAAGTGAAAATTTGTTCAGTTTTCAAAGTACTATCCATTCCCTCGGTTGAAAAAATTTTTTGACGTGCCCTTTTTAGAAGCAGCATTTGCCCCTTTAATTTTCAAAATAGGCAACATGTTCATCTCAAGATTTTTTTTAGTGGTACCCGGTTATATCCGAAAAAAATATGTTTGGTAGATGATTCATGGAACTTCGACGCTGAATTCAAATTTAACATTATTTTTGCACCAGGAACCTCGGAGGGGGTGTCAAAAATGTAAAATGGGGTCTAAAATTGATATTGGTTTCCAAACCTACATTTTCAAGGGTGCTGAATCCAAATTTAATATTATTTTCGCACCTGGATCCTCGGGTGAGGGGTGAGGGGGAGGGTCAATAATGTGGAATGAGGTACGAGTATATATAGTTGATATGGATATCCAAATAGACATTTTGGAAACTGTGACGGAAAGGGGTCACCACCCCTTGAAATTAAAAACTCGTGATACTCATCTTCAAAATTGGAAACTTTGATTTAATTTCTAACTTGAGATGTGACTTCGAAAATCACATCAAGAGGACGATAACTTGATAATTGGCTCATTCCATGTCAACTCGACCAGGTTTTGACCTTGGGTCTTCCGATTTCGGTCAAAATTTTTTTACGAGTTTCCCTCGATGGTCTAATCAAGGAATCACCGTCATTTCGATCCTAATCCTTCGGGGGGCGGGGGTGGCCCTTGTAATTCTCGTATAATTGGGATTTTTTTGCGAAATGGCTCAACTTTGAAGGCGCATATCTCAAGTTCGGTTATGTCCAAGATGAATCTGTTCATGCGGTTTTGTAGAGAATTGAAAGCAGATTCAAAATTGATAATCATATTTTGAAAAGTTCAAAGTTGAACTTTTAAGATGAAAGCTCAACTTTCATGATAAGTACAAAACATGAGGGCCCCCATTTAAAAATCTGAAAAAATTACTATGGAGAGAACTTTTTATGTACTATTCAACTAACAACTTTTCAAGATGGGATCTCAATACTCCTGGGGGGCACAGGGGTCCTCAATTTTGGTCAAAATTCAAGAAAATGTAAAACGTGAAGTAATATATCGTTTTCTACTAATTCGAAGGCGCTGAGTTCGAATATGAGCTCAGTTTTTTCATCCGACTCCTCTGAACCCCCCTATCAGCCCCCTGATGGGGTTAGAATTCAAAAAAATGAAAAATCACGTGTGACGTGTCGTTTGTCAGGTTTTTGAGAGCGCTGAGTTCGAATATTTGCTTATTTTCCGGATTCGACAATTGGGTGCACCCCTAGCCCCCAATTTTGAGAAAACACATGTTAAAAAAAAGAAATAGCATGTGTTATATCGATTTCTACTAATTCGAGGGTGCTGAGCTTGATTATCAACTTACTTTATTGATCGGCCATTCCCATCCCCCCATTTTGACTCCCAAACTGTTAAAAAATTTTAAAAAAACGGTGTTTTTTTCAAAAATTGGTGCTAGGGGTTCACCCGAGGGTCGAATCCGGAAAATAAGCAAATATTCGAACTCAGCGCTCTCAAAAACCTGACAAACGACACGTCACACGTGATTTTTCATTTTTTTGAATTCTAACCCTATCAGGGGGGCTGATAGGGGGGTTCAGAGGAGTCGGATGAAAAAACTGAGCTCATATTCGAACTCAGCGCCTTCGAATTAGTAGAAATCGATATATTACTTCACGTTTTACATTTTCTTGAATTTTGACCAAAATTGAGGACCCCTGTGCCCCCCAGGAGTATTGAGATCCCATCTTGAAAAGTTATTAGTTGAATAGTACATAAAAAGTTCTCTCCATAGTAATTTTTTCAGATTTTTAAATGGGGGCCCTCATGTTTTGTACTTATTATGAAAGTTGAGCTTTCATCTTAAAAGTTCATCTTTGAACTTTTCAAAATATGATTATCAATTTTGAATCTGCTTTTAATTCTCTACAAAACCGCATGAACAGATTCATCTTGGACATGACCGAACTTGAGATATGCGCCTTCAAAGTTGAGCCATTTCGCAAAAAATCCCAATTATACGAAAATTACAAGGGCCACCCCCCCGCCCCCTTGAAGGATTAGGATCGAAATGACGGTGATTCCTTGATTAGACCATCGAGGGGAACTCGTAAAAAAAATTTGAGCGAAATCGGAAGACCCAAGGTCAAAACCTGGTCGAGTTGACATGGAATGAGCCAATTATATTTACATGGTACCTACTTTCTCAAAAAATAAACCATTCAAACCGGTTTGAAAATTTTAGACAAGTTAAATTTTTTTAAATTTGAAGAAAACAAGTAAATCAGATAACTCTTCTTAATTTAATATTTCACACGAAAAAATCTTCATTCTTGAAACTGTCAAGTGCAGACACATTATTTCATACTTGGACGAGTCAAAATTCTGACAATTTCGAACCACATCAAAATAAAACCATCTATAAGCAACTAGGCAAGTAGATAGGTAGGTAAGGGTACCAGCTATCGAATACACATTTTTAAATACTTTACGATAAATAAATACTGAAAAATAGGTGGGAGTGTGTCAGGTGTAGATAGCTACATGTAAGTATTACGTCTACGTCGACTGAACTTAATTCTCAACGATATGACAATGGAAAAATTTATTAGTTCCTAGTGCTATAGCTTTTTGTTTTTACCTGAAGTCAGTTCTGTGACAACTCCGATAACTGAACTGTGAAGCTTTCTTCGTTGCGATTATGATAAAAAAGCGAAAGCTTTTACCTTAAGTAGGTAGTTCTAGAACAATTTACTCGCGATATAACGTGGTGATTGTGGTATTTTTTTTAATATTTTTAATTTTTCGTAGTTTAACTGTTAGATACGCGAATTGTTTTTTTATATCGAAGTAGCGTATTTTACGTGATCAATTGACTGGTAAATATTACACCACCATAATTACATTATCGAAATAAACGACAAACTTAAAAAAAAAAAATTGTACTCAATATACAATTTTTGAAGTTCTGTTCATTTATACGTAAGGTTAATATGAATCCAACCGGACCAATATCAGAAAAAAAAAGCTAAAACAGCTATAAAAGAAATTCCAATATACCCACAAATTTTCTGGCAGAAATGCATCCGATCGAGGGAGGAAAAGGGTGTGTTTGGAGATGAGATTACTGATATATTGACATTGACTAGAACTCTCAATTTTTCCTTTTTTTTTTTCTTTTATCTAATACGAGAGAGGAGTTGAGAAAATTGCATTTCAAATCGTCAGAAAATGGGAAGAACACTTTGAAATCAGAACAAATTTTCAAAAAAAATTTACACATTTCGTCTCCAGGGTGTCTACCGATATTTCAAAATCAAATTTCGCGACTTTTTCGCGACCTTTTTTAAAGGTATCTAGTATCTACCTCTCAATTTAACACCCCCCCCCCCCCCTCCAAAAAATCAACGAGATCAAATTTATTACAGAAAAAATTTCATACGCGGAAGAAAATACGTCTTTAATTTTGAAAAAAACACAATTTTTCACAAAAATTTTCCAAAAGTGAAAGTTTTATTTTATGGTAAACGAAGCGAGGGTGAAAATTTTTACGAAAAATCTATGTTCGAACGGATAAATTTGTTAAATGATTATTGAGCAATAAATTCATGGGAATTCTGGAATATTAACAGATTATCAATATAACGATGTGATTATTTGGCCCGAGCGAAGCGAGGGCGAAATTTTTTCGAAGAATTTATTTAAAAAACAGCAAAAAAATACAAATTTCCAAATGATTTTCTTCTTTAAAACATCCCTTAGAAAATTCCAAAATTCTTAATTTTTTTTAGATTTTCCTGAGAATGGACACAATATTTCCTTTGAAATTCCCAATCGTGATCGCTACTTAGTATCCCACAAGAACATATTTTTCCGCTAAAAAATATTCAATTGTCTGAAATAGAAGGGAAGAAGGGTTACAATTTAAGAACGGGTTTTTAAAATTTATGAGCCCGAGCGAAGCGAGGGCGAAAATTTTTAGAAAAAATGTTCAAAAAAGGTCAAATTTCTTTGCTTTTTCTGTTTTGTAAAAGGCGAAAAAAATTGAAGTTATTTCGGAAAAATTCGCGAATCTATATATATTAATTTTGATGAATTTTGGGTCAATTTCGCGACTTTTTCGCGACTTTCGCGACCGGTAGACACCCTGGTCTCAGTGACGTCAGTATCCAACTATTTTTTTATAGCAAAATTCACAACTTTTTATACTACTTTCCAAAAATGATTATATTATTTTTTTTCCTTTATATGGGTTTGGACTACAAGGTCCATTAGCCCAGCCCAAAAATCAAAAAACCCAACCATTGAAACCGTAAATTCTAATTGATGCTTTTTTGGATTAATTTCGTACCAGTCTTCAGACAAATTCATTTACTGCCCCTCCCCACTCCAAAGATCATTAAAAATAGTTTAAACCAATTCAACTGATTTTTTGTTGCAAAAATTACTAGGTACCTTCTTTTAAAATTACTGCCTTCTTTTACACTACTTCATTTTGAAATATCAGAACTGTCCTCTTCATCCCCTTAATTGAGATTGTACAGAACTTCAAATTTGTGAATTCGAATTTATACTTTTTCGTATCAATCTGCTGACAAATTCGAATGCTGATCCTCCCCCCCCCTTCTTTCACAAATCACAAAAAGAAATCTCAAACTTGATACAAGAAAAAATAAAACTATTCAAGTAACACAATTTACAAATTTTTTCCCATTCCTAATTTTATTCTCTTTATTGTCCGCCTCATGCTATCAATAACAATCGACAAGCTGAATTCGAGCTTGCTTTCTTTCAAATTGAGCTCTTCCTCTTTCTCTATGGAGGGGAGGGGGAGAGAAAAATGGAAATAGATTAATTTCAACCTGAAATTTTTTCAACTAAAAAATATGAATGCAAATTTTTGAAAAAATTCATCATTTTTGAAAATATTGTCACATTACTTTGTAAATGGTTCATTTTTATACTAATAATATAATTCTGTAATTGAGGACAACTGTAATAATAGGACTTCCGTAACTATTGACTTTTTATCCTACGTGGTGTCTACTGGACATGAAAAATTAAAATTCTTACTATTTTCTGAATTTTTCTTAATATTTTTCTTGCTTTAAATTTGCCTAAAAAAGAATCCCCTTTTCTATCCTTCGATTACAAAATTAAAGGAATAGCAAAATGTTGAAAATTCACGCTTCTCATAGTAAAATTACTAAAATTCTGGTTAATTTCTGTTTTTTCTAGTTTTGTAGACTCCCTGCCCTACTGTCCATGCTCAGCAGATTAAGAAATTAGATTGAAAAACACAAACAAAATTGGCATTATTGAGAGGGGAGAGGGCTAAAAATTGAAATTATTTCAAATAATATATGAAATTGTTTCCAATTTTTCAGACTCGAGCGGAATTTTTCTGTTTTCTCAGCTCAAAATGCAAATTTTTTTGAAATTTTCATACTCAGTCGAGGCAAAATTATAATAACAATCAATTTTCAAAACGTAGGGAGGGGTGGTCATGCCAATTCGGGAGATCTAATCTTGGGATATCATTACAATTTGTGGGGCTACAATAAAAATCAAAAACGAAACCCATACTCGTGTGGATTAGTTTCCATTCAACGAGGAATAGCTCTTCAAAAATATACCTTCACAGCATCTCAATTCTCAGTACTCTAATGTAGGCAAAATTTTTGAAAAAAATAACATAGAATAATGAATAAGTGAAAAAAAAAAGATCACTCGTGAATTTATAGTAGGTAAGGGAAAGAATCATCGTTGGTTTAAACGAAAATACACATTGTGTTTTTTTCAACGATTAAGTATGACAAAATTTCCATTGTTTATCTCATATGACAAGTCTTTACGAAAATATTCTCAATTCTGTAGTTATTTTGACTCCTATAGACAACACATTTCAAGCTTTGAAACTCCATTAGCTCTCAATTATTTTTACCAAAGATGGGGTTTCGACGATCTAGGTTCAAATTTATTCCAAGTTTAAATTTTTTCAACTCCAATAATTTTCAATTCATTTAATTCTATTTATTTTCAAAATAGAATACAATTTTAAAACTTTCTTAATTTTTTTTAAAATTGCATACAGGGTGTCCGGTAAGTGGTCTGCAATACGGTACCACTAAAAAAACCACGTTAGATGAACAAGTTGCATATCTTAAAAATTGAAGGGGCAAATGATGTTTTTCAGAAAATCACGTAATTTTTGTTTCAACCATGGGAATAGATAGTACTTTGAAAACTGAATAAATTTTCATTATGTGACTTTTTGCTTAACTTGAAAATTGAAGGGTCTGGAAAAAAATTTGTTCAAAAAAAGTTCTAAAAAAATTAACTAATCAAGAGAATGGGTAGTATGTTGAAAAATTAAAAAATTTTGTCCGACAGGCTTTTTGCCTCACATGAAAAATGAAGGGGCTACGGGTCATCCAAAATTGAGAAAATTAAAAAAATTTTGAAATCCACTTATGTATTTTGAATGACCCGTGGCCCCTTCATTTTTGATGTGAGGCAAAAAGCCTGTCGGACAAAATTTTTTAATTTTTCAACATACTATCTATCCATTCCCTCGATCATTTAATTTTTTTGAACTTTTTTTGAACAAAATTTTTTGTAGCCCCTTCAATTTTCAAATTATGCAAAAAGTCATATAATCAAAATTTATTTAGTTTTCAAAGTACAGCCCATTCCCATGGTTGAAAAAAAAATTTACGTGATTTTTTAAAAAACATAATTTGCCCCTTCAATTTTCAAGATATGCAACTTGTTCATCCACGATTTTTTTTTTAGTAGTACCCGGTTATATATAAAAAATGAAGTATGGCAGGCCACTTACCGGACACCCTGTATATTTACTTGTTTAAAATTTCTTCTGACTACTTATTAAGTTGGAAAAAATTTTTAAAAAAATTTTTTCAACTTTATATTATTTTAAATTTTTTCAAAATTGGACATTTTTTTGGAATTTTTTTCAATCTTGTTACGCTATCCCTCAGAAATTCGTAAATCGTAAACTCAAACGAAAATAAAATAATTATTAGACCCGATACAATGGAATGTCAATTTGACAACTACGCCTCGTATATTTCAGAATGAAGTGTTCCTGTGGTAGTGAGGTGATCAACGCAGCATTGCGCACGCATAATTTTTGGCCATCAGCTGTGATTTCAAATTTGGAAAAAAATTCTTGTATTTTTCGTTCATTTGAACGAATCAGTTTTCTTATTATCAGTAAAACAAAAATTGTTGTTTTAAGAAAGAAAATTTGCAACCAAATATTTCTGAATAAAAATCAACAATTACCTATTTTCTGCGATTTTTGGAAGCTAAAGTACAGCCTTAAAGAAAACGAAAAAATTTAGAGGTGAAAAAATTGAAATTAGGATAAATTTGGACTTGAATCGTCAAACTCTCATTTTTGGCAAAAAAAAATAAATAGAAACTAGTGAAACTTTAAATTGCTTTATTATCGTGAAAAAAATATCGAAAAATTCAAAGGTTCTTATTTTGTTTTTTCCAGAACTTTTAGATGCGTTGAAAATCAGAGAAATGCATTTTTTAAATAACGTTTTTACGCGATTGAGCTATAATTTAAACGCACTGAGACTTAACGTGGGCAAATAACAGGTACCTAGATACCCATCCAGACTCGAATTAATGCTGAAATCAGCGAATTTTGGCATTTTAATCTCATCTCTGGCCGAATTTTCAAGTAAAAGGGGCTTTCACGGTCATACAGGGTCGTGCAGAAAAAATCTGGGCTCAGAACAATAATGTGGGAGCAAAAAAAAGTCCGTGGTCAAGTCGAATTTGTTGTTCCTTCACAATGAAGAGACAGAATTTTTTTTCTCTCGCAGGCTCCCTAAAAAAACTCAAGCCCAGGGAGAACCCCACCACATTTCCCCTCTCCTTCTGCACAGGTCTCAAGTCATAATGAATTAAATACGCCTAATTTTACTTGCAATCTGATTCCATCTTCTCACAAACTCTTTTTATGCTTCAATATCAATATCTAATCCTATCAATTTTGATTTCAGCTCTCACCCACGACAATGGTATTCGTCGTCAACGATGCCCTATTCGAGCACGCCCTCCAGAACACCGATCAGCACCGCACCTCCGGCCCAGTAACCGTGACGAAATTCCAACAACAAACCGTATCCGGCGTCTGCGTCGGATTAATCACCGAAATCCACTACTATCTTATCGATTACACCTGCGATAACATCTCGTACACGAAATCTCTGGTGGTAAAAAACCCCTTCAATAAACCATGCTTCGAGATCTCTCGCGAAAGAGGATACTACTCCGCCGAGTACATTCTATACGACACTATTATCCCCGAATTCAACAAACTGCTCGACATCGAGCTCACTCCCAAACCGTACAAATCGACTCAAGATCTAGTAGTGATTTTAGATAACCTGGTCGATCAAGGTTTCATTAACGTCGATAAATATCGACAACTCGACCATCAGCAGACCCTCAGTGCCCTACAGTTATTGGCCAAATTCCACGCAGTAGCTTATAAATTGAACGAAACTAAGCCTCAGTTGTTCGAATTCTATAAACGTAAAATAGAAATAGGCAAATACGTCGTTCAGCAGCTAACTCGAAGTTTTCAAGCGTTGGTGAAATTTATCGAAGAAGACGACGACCTGACGTCATATTTGGATTATGCGAAAACAGCCATTGATAAATTTCAGGCAAATCCATCGATAATATGTCGTTACGATAGCGATCGATTGATGACCCTGAATCATGGCGATTATTGGATAAATAATATTCTTTTTAAAGAAACCAGCAAAGGGTTGGAGCTGAGAATGATCGATTTCCAGCTCACTCGCTGGGTATCTCCGGTATTCGATATAATGAAACTGATCGTATGCTCGGTCCAGTTTCAGGTAATCGAAAATCATTCCGAAGAAGTATTTCGAGCCTACGTCGACGAATTCAACGGTACTTTGAAATCTTTAAATTGCAATTACTCGTACACCTTCGATGAATTCAAATCTGATATGAAATATCAAAGGTACAACTACCTCGTACATTTGGCTATTTTTCTCAGAGCTTTATACGCGATGCCCGAGAGCGTCGTGGCCGACGAATCCAACAACGATGCTATTAATTTAGATAAAATGTTCATTCAAGATCATAATAAAGAAATACATTATAAGAAAAGGCTGCTGCCTTGGTTGAAGTATCTCAAGGAGTCCGATATATTTCGGTTGGATGACGATGATGTGTTTTCGTCAGCTTCGGAGACCGTTGTGTAGAAATTATATTCAATCGCGAATAATACTTATTGCGTTATCTGCTCCTTATTTATACCATTACATGCAGTATAATAAATCGTATTTCGTTGTTTCCATCGACTTTTATATGCAGTTATTCTTAATTACGAGCTTTGCATAAGTCGATTCGATGTACATGAAAGAAATTTTTTTCTCGATAAATTTCAACCATACGATATTGAATGGACAATACACGAGCTTCGTAAAAAAAACCACATATCATTCGTCGACGTCACCAATGCCTCGCCAAACCTTGGGTAAAAAATTTTCCAAGATAAAAAAATTAAAAAAAAAACGCATCTAAGTACACAAAATTTTATAATAAAAACATCAGCCCTGATTTTCTCATCAAGGCCATTATTAATCTTATAATTATTTTCTATCAACAGGGAAAAAATAAGGGGGAAAAAAAGGAAAAAATTACGTTTAAAAAAATATACAAAAAAATTATAACTTTGACAGTTTAACTTCCCATATTGGCCACGTTATCGCATTGAAACCTCCATTTGAACTAATCGAGTGTACACATCGCTCATAAATTGGAAAGGAACACGTCCAACAAAAGAAGTAATGGCTTGGGCTCGGTGACGAAGTAATGACATGGTCTGAAAGCCACAATGATATATGAGAATTTGTATGTGGTTTTTTTTCTCTTTGATGAAAGCGAATGTGAGTGTATTTCGCCTGATATTCGTAAGTAAAGTTTTTAAATCACTTACCCTCTCGTTCGAATCGTCGGCTTGTCTCATTGAATAACCTTGCCTGCGAAGAGAAAACGATATCGGTAATTTATAATGAAAAAGTAGTTCGAGTGTGGGGTTGAGAAAATGTTGAAAAGGTCGATTTTAAATGGTTTCTCTTCCATTTTAATTTTTCAGATTTTCAATTTTAGAAATCATTTTGAGCTTGTTTTGATCAAATTTCATGATATTTAACATAATTTCATGCGAATGTAAGTGGATATTTAACATGATTTTTTTTTTATTCCTCAAAAATGTATTTGTTATGCCTAAATCTGGCAATTGTCGAATGAGAGTGCCCGATTTAGGCAACGATCATTTACACCATACAAACTGAAGTAATTGAGAGGCGATTCACAGGATTATTTAATTATCGTCCCAATAATATCACAAATCTTTTTGGCCATTTTTTTGCATTAACAGTGCTCTGAAAATGATACCAAGTTTGAAAAATGAATTTTTCGGGGTGCAAATTTACACAGATTCGTTAGATAAATGGATTCAAACGAGAAATTATTTTCAAAAGGTCTTGCAGTGTATTGAAACAGGGTAAAACAAATTAAAATAGAATCAAATTTAACACAGAACTCGAAAATACCGATGGAAATTTTTTTTGAATCATATCGATTTTGAGCTTAGTGTTTCATTTGCTTATGACAATAGAAAAAAGTTTCACGTAAAAATGTGATCTTGTGACCTACCACAGTCGCTTAAAATTTCACAAGAAATTGGAAAATGTCAATAAAATTTAATTTTAAGCTTTATCACCGATATCAGGATCAAAATTTCATTCGCTGGTGAGAACCTTTTAAATAAATGAACGGAAAATTATACTCATCCCTTTTTTTTGAATTTCCTGGTCAAAAATTGAAATTTTGCTTTTAATGAAGGGAGCTAGTTATTCTCTCTACCCCTTTCCCATTATTATATTCGACATTCCTGCTTTTTTAAAAGTTCAAAATCAGTTTTCTCAAAATTTTTTTACAGTTCAGTGATCTCAAAAATTTGTCAACTCTAAAATTTCTTTCAGATTTCCATAATTCATAAAGTTCAAATTTTATCCAAATTTTTCAGCACGTTTAATTATTTCCCACTTTTTTTAAAAGTTCAAATTTTAAGTGACAGATATTTTTCCCAAATTCTTTAGACCCATTTCTTTTTCAATTCGACAATCTCTACAATACCAACAGAAAAGACGTTTAAATATAATGCTGAAGGTAAAAAAAGAGGGAAATATATGTATAATATTTGTAAAAAATCCGATTTGATGTATAAAAAATTTGAAAAAATTTGAACCTGATAAATATTTAAAACAGATTGTAAAAATCTGAAAATTTATAAAAAAAATGTTAAATATTGAACTAAAAAAAAGAAATAGAAAAACTTTGAACTCGAAAATATTTTTTAAAGAATAGTAATATTCCAAAAATATTTGTGATGTTATTGGGACCATAATTAAATAATCCTTTGAATCGCCTCTCAATTATTTCAGTTTGTATGGTATAAATGATCGTTGCCTAAATCGGGCACTTTTTCCCAATTTCTTTGCCAAATTCGGGCATTAGGCAGCTTTTTTGTCTAATGTTCGCAATCGGCAATTTCCCGATTTAGGCATAACATATTCATTAGGTTTCCTTTTCGGAATAAATGATTCATTTGGGAGGAGGCGGAGGAGAAGGAAGACCTCGCAGATTAGAAATACCATTAAATCAGCAAATTTTGAATTTTGGAGATTATTGCCTGTTACCATACCAATATTACAGACAAGCGTCCTCCCTTCGAAGATAACAAAATTTGATTTGCTGAAATCAACAGCACAAGGGGTAGGAAGGGAGAAGATGGTTGAATACAAATATTAATAAAATTTAAAGCTTACTTCAATGAGTTATACTGATTATGGAGAATATTCATGACGGCGAGCAAAACATCAGGCAATACTTGAACAACCAACATATTCGCTGACTTAAATTCGTTAACTTTTAGTTCAACTTCTTCGCTGGACAAAGGTAAAAATTTGGATTGCTGGATGAGCTGAAAAAAGAAAATTAGAAATAAGAATAAATTAATGCAAGAGAATTTGTTGGAAAGATTAAGTTTATTATAAAAATTAAGGAAATAGTTTTCGAAAAAAAAAGCCAATACGAAAAAATAAGAAGTTTGGGAGGAGGAAGGAATTTTTTTTTGCTTCAAGACAAGATTGACAGCGGATCCTCAGAAAATATTGCCGTATTTCTCGTCACAAGTGATTTTGAATGCCAATAATTTCAAATTTCAGTTCGAAGTGTACAGGGTGTACAGAAAATCACAAAATATGTTGAAAAAAATTAATGTATTCATATTTTTATCAAGTCGAGTCGACAAACTAACCATAGAAACAATTTTCAAGAAATTCCAATAATTGATATGTATTTTAAAAACCGATTCAAAATTTTACAACCGGTTGTTGACCGGGAGGGGAAGAGGATTAAAAACTTGACGGTGCTAAGAAATTATTAAATCAGTTTAACGATGTAAAACCAGTTGTCAATGTATTTTTTTTTTTTTTCAAAAAGTTAATCAGGCCAAAAAATTCGTGGAATGTGAGAGACGGGTATTTTCGTCCAAAAATTACTAAAATTTTGAAACTGAATCAACCATTCGAAACCAGAAGTCAATGGTTTTTTTTTTTCAAAAAATAATGATGTCAAAAAAATTTACAGAAAATATGAGAGACAAATATTTTTATTCAAGAATATAAATTTTAAACCCGGTTCAGAGATTCGAAACCAGTTATCATTTTTTTTTTTTTTTTTTTTTTAAATCAATCACGAACTAACGCCAGATTCGTGTTTAGCGGATCAAAATACCGCGATAAAATCTCCTTTTATGGATAATTTCAAGAAAATATCCAAAATAATTTATCCCTTTCATTTTTTATGATCGATAGAAAAAGTTGAAGCGAATGAATCATTTCCTAAAAAATGATTTATTTTCTCTGCAACAGACAAACGATGATGTACTTCAAAATTGAAAAAAAAGTAGAAAAAGAAAACAAAAAACTGTTTTTCAAAACAATCCAAGATATACTTCAGGTTTTCTGAACCAGTACCAAATCCCAAGAGTTCTTTTTTCAAAAACTGTCTTTCATCCAAAGGAAAAAATTATACCAAAA
Organism: Pseudococcus viburni; assembly: GCA_033439095.1. Lineage (NCBI taxonomy): Eukaryota > Metazoa > Arthropoda > Insecta > Hemiptera > Pseudococcidae > Pseudococcus > Pseudococcus viburni. The sequence continues at coordinate 1,688,991 of JAVBJF010000007.1, read as the reverse complement.
TGCACAAAGTTCAAAAATTGCCCACGATTGTATACCGCTAAGGCGCTAACTTCTACTGCTCTTACATATAATTAGTGCCATTATTCATGAATCAAGTCAGAGAACCCATGCTTTCCAAAAAATATATTCGTTATTTTTTCTCAATTTTGAAAATCGAGATCGCCACAGTTTCTACAGCTTTATTTTGGTTTTCCTATAAAATTTAGTCAATCCGGTGAGACGACGAAGTTTTTGAAAAAAATTGTCTTCAAATATTATTTCAATAATTTTCTAACGCCGATACAAAAAAATTGTACTTGCGTTTTTGGTTTGTTTTATGCTTGGAATTTGATGAACAATTTCCAGACTGTTTTTTTTTCATATTATGTTTTTAGATTTTAAAAATTCGTTCAACGTAATAAAATGATTTTTTTTTACAAATCATCAAGATTTAGTTCTCTATTTCATCAAACATACAAATTCGTCAAGATTCGTCGTAATAGTAAGTAAGAAGGGAGAAGGGAGGAGGAGAGTAAGAATCCAAAGAATTTAAAATTTTCGAATGCTCTTCCGCCATCTAACGATACATACCGATAAAGCTGACTGGTATTCGCGATTGTTGTAATATTGGAAGAACGTGTACAGCAGACAGAACGCATCGAAGGTACGTTTCGTATCGATATGGAAACTAATGCTCGACTCATTGGTGCGTTTCAGAAACTGCTCCGAGTAAGCGTACAAATTATTACGAATTTCTTCGGATTGGCAGCTGGAATTGGTTAGATGGCGGCTCATCTGACTGCTCCATACCGACATCATTTTTTCGTAATGCTAGAAAATGCCATGGCAAAGATTAATTTCACTCGTTATTAGAAAGATGCAGAAAGACCAGATTCGAGGTCATTATACTTACTCCGCATAATTCGTATAATTTAATAGCGTTGAAATAATCTCCTTTGATTTCTAATGAATTGGCTACGTGACTGATTAACTCGTCAGTTCGGAACTGGATAAAAATAAGCAATAAAATAAACAAAATCGTTCAAATCGCGATAAAAAAAATGCCTAAAATCATACCTTAGATCCGGCGAATTCATCATACAGGCCTTTAACGCGACACCCATCCGGTTCCAAGAATCCGAGAATTTGGCTATAATTTTCGGTACTTAGAATTAACTCGTAGACTAATTGAGGGAACATTTGCAGATTGCTTTCTTTACTCGAATACGAAACATTTCTAAAAAAAATCTCAAATTAAACCAATTCTTCGATAATTACACGCAGATAAAAACAAATTTACAAACCTCAAAGAAAATAGATAATTTAACGCCACTTCGGCATCAGCTTCGGGTAACGTGCCAGCATACGTTTTAACAATGGTACACAAATTGAGCCTTTTCAAAGGTTTAGGATCTACCTTATAGACGGAGGATAAAATAGGCCTGGAGATATTATCAGACAAGGCTAATAATCCTTGCTCATGCAAAGCAATAGCAATATGAACGGAATGCGTGGCGAATTTGGCGCTTCTGTACAAAATTTCAATGCCGGCTTCGAACTGTCCGGTCAAAAAGAGCATCTGGAAGTACACATGGGGTTGCTCCGAAGCATTGAAATATGTTTCGCCGTATTCTTCCGAAATCAATGATTGCAGCAGGAAGTAACTTAGGCGGTCTGAGCTCGGTACGAGGCTTTCGTTCAAGTTATCAGATTCACCATAGTCGCGAACTTGGCATAAACGCAGCCATAGGTAATCATCGGCTGTTTTAACCACTTCTGGATGCTTATCGGTGACATCGCAGCCGCCAATGGCGCAGTATACAATTCTATAAGAAGAAATAAGATGAGAATGGAGGAAAACGATAATGTTTGGAGGGTGAAAAGTCGATAAATACCTTTTGAATGGGTCTGGAGTGTTTCGCACCATTCGTTTGTACTCGAGTAAGAAGTTCTTTTCGGTTTGGGGTGCTAGACGACGAGACGACGTGTTACGCATTTCGCAGACAATCTTCACAAGGTCACCAAAATCACTACTGCAATTGGAAATGAAATTAGAATCATATTCGATGAATTCGAGCATATTTTCAACGTACCTGAGCTGTTTAACGCAATGTAAGGCAGCTTCGAGGTCTCCACATCTTAAACAGTAGTAAAACACCGGCCAGAACGGTAATCCGTCAACGAACACTTGTTCCATACCAAGATATTCGGTTACATTGCCAGCTTTGACGAAACTTCGGACTAAAGCGTAAGTACCAGGTTCGCCTCCGCGACAGGCAGTCAACATATTACTCGATACTACAGATTCCATGAATAATTTGTACCTAAAATGTACAAAAAACCTTGTAAAATTCACCGAAACCAAATTAACGCAAAAATTTATTTTTAATTTTTTACTCACCGATCTTCTAAATAAATTCGAGCTTGTCGAATCATTTTATCGATAACCATGGAGCTGGTTCTGGCTTCTAGAATAGTTCCTTTACTAACCGGAGGTATTTGACTCATCGTCGAAGCTATTTTCCATAATTCGTTCACTTTCTAAAAATAAAATCAATATAATCATTTTGTTATGTAACGAATTGAAGCTAAAACACGATGAAATGTCGACATACTTGATCATTCGGAGCAGCCACCGACATGAACTTCGATAATAAATCTAGTTTCGTTTTACCATTCAAAACTTCTTTATTGTATTCGATGAGTTTTTCAGCGTAAGCAATTTGATACTGATCCATATGACTAGTTGAACTGAAGTATAATTCTTTCAACGGATATACCTGCATAACACACATTATATTTTATCAAAATAATCATTTACTTGAAGAATTATACATCAAAAAACTGGATATACCTTTCTAGTAACGGGTATCTCAGGATCTAATTCAGATAAACCGTACAAACAATTCAAAAATTTCAATCTACGGTTACGAGCGGTTTTCTTGATTTCATCATCGATTCGTTTCTGATGTTCTTCTTCCAACTGTTGATCAAAATACTCGGCATAATTACGAAATCATTCAAACCCAACCAGAAACCAAGTTACAGATAAAATTACCGTTTGACTCGTGTACTCTACAATGGACAAAATCGAATTCTCCAATTCATTTTTCAAAAAAGCGTCGATATCGGTGACAGGCGTAGGATCCAGTGGCTGTAACGATCTTCGAGCTGTGATCCGTTCAAGCTTTTGCGACAAGAATGGTAAATCTACTCCTCGAGTAGACAGCAATAAATTCCTAATAAAACAATCGATATAGAAAATATACGATTAAAAGACTGAATAACTAAAACACGAACACTTACGCTTCGTTATCTTTCAACCCTTCGCTGGTGAGTCTGGACCATAGTTCGTTGGTAGCGTCGTAGACTTGTTTGAGGGTTCGTTCGATTTTTGGCAACTCGCCTATGTTTTCTTCGGGATTTAGGGCGAGTTGTTCGGCATTTATGAGTAAATTATTTAAATCGGTTTCTTCCATGATGAAGAACGATCTTTGGAAGTTGGTTAGCGCGAAACGTTGGTTAAGAAAGGTAGCGTCGGTTCAAGGTTAGGCGATCGAATTGAACCAAGGCCGGATAATAATGACACTCTTAGAGATGAAAATTCGAAGAAAATTAATTAAAATTAAAGTAATATCGCGACATATTTACTTTTCTGTAGAAAAACACATGAAGCACTTTTTTCAGGTTTTTCTGAAAAGAAGTGCCGGCATTTTCTTAGACCATTTAGTTGTCTAAGGGCATTTTTGATCGCACGTTGTTACTTTCAGGGAACGATAAAATGGCCGCTCAACAAATTAAAAATCAGATAAATGCATTCAAATCTATTCTAGTCGAATAATTATTACGAAATAATATTCATTGTGGTTTACTTACGAAGTTTTTCCAACTTTTGTGCGATTTTCAATATTTTTCAGAACCATTGATCGTTTTTTTTAAAAAAAGTGGGAAACAAATTACATTTTTGCGTTGGTAAATTTACTAAACTGATCAGCATGAAACAAAATGAAAATAAAGTGTAATTACGTAGTAATAACGCGTTTGCCCACCAGGCAAAAACTCGTTTTTTGATTTTTATTTTATTTCGCCATTTTGTCATGTTTTTGCTGGTTTTCTATTTTTGATTTCTCATCCGTGTTATCAGTTCCTTCTTTCCATGTAATTTCTACAAAGTGTGCACGTGTGAATTAAATTATTTCGGCTCAACTGTAGATTTTTGCCTTAATTTAGCGAAATAGTAACATTTTTTGTGAGAAATAACTTGTTGATTCTTGATATTAATCAAGTGATTCAACTCAAATCATCCACATTGTTCAAAATGAAAGCGATGAGCTATTTCTGTTTTGCATTCAAGCAACCTCGTCATCAATCCTTGGTAAGCTACTAAAACTCTCAAGCATTTATATGTACTTCTACTTACATACATAAATAAATTGAAACTGATTACCATCGTTGTACACTTGTACTTACTAATTTCCATCATATTTTGTTATCGTTAGCTTGGAATTTCCGTACGTTTGAATTCCTGCATCGATAGAAGCATGTCAAACTTTACAACGAATACACAATTGCGTGAGAATAACTCCACAGGAGCGTCGAAAGAACGCGTTATTCGCGAAAAATACCAATGTTGCACTTCAACCACACGATACGAATGCGATTTTACATGGACGATTCAACACTTCAAGTCATTTTTACTTGGCGAAGGCGGTAAAATAATCAGATCACCAACGTTTTCAGCTGCGAAAGATACGTGTAAATGGTTTTTGGAACTTCGTACCCCAGGCAGCGACGATTATACTCTACTGAATCTCAAAACGTACGACAGCAAAGCTGACTTCGATAACTTCGGTCCAATAAGCGGTGAATTCACGGGCTCGATAATGAATTCAGATGGCAGTAAGAAAAATACCCGTAAAAAAAATATTGAGTTTCATTCGAGTAGTTCAAACTGTGGCATTTATTTCATGAATGACAAAAGTGTGCTCACCGATGAAGATTTTATTCCGCAGGGTGGATTAATAATCCATTGTGCGCTCTCCTACATCCGAGGAAATGACCTCGTACATGTTTTCGATCAGCGTAATACTTCTGAGCCGAATACATGCCTACCTTATGCAATGGGAGACTTCGAAAAAATACTCAATAATGAAGAGTTGAGCGATGTTACAATATACGTTGGTAATGCAAAATACCCGGCGCATAAAGTCATCTTGGCAGCAAAAAGTTCATTATTCCAATCTATGTTTACTGGAAGACATAAATACCCGACATATTCAGAGAGTATATGCGTTGACGATATCGATAAGAAAGTTTTCCTTGAAATGTTACGTTACATTTATACAGGAAAGGTCGAGAACATAGAAAGCATGGCTTTCGATCTATTCATCGCAGCTTATAGATATGAAGTTGCGGGACTAAAGATGATGTGCGAAAACGAATTATGTAGAATGTTGGCAGTGGATACGGCAGTGAAAATTCTATCGTTTTCGAATACTTATAATTTAGAGAAATTGAAAAATCGGGCGATCGAGTACGTTAAAATAAACTTAGCAGAAATATCAGATTCGAAAGATTGGAATGACCTGATATCTCAACCAGATTTGCTGAAGGCGGTACTGAAAGCATAAAATATGAAAAGATTGTTACAGAATTTTTCGCTTAGATTGCAATAATTTTTTTACCTATACTGGTTATTTTAAATTTTTAATACTTTTTTCATAAGATAATGTTCGATGTTCAATAGAATTATAAGAATACCTACATCTTGTTTTTTTTTCTATCATGTGAGAATTTTTTTTTGCAGTTTCATACTTTCATTTACCAAAAAATCCATGTTTATTGAATTCAATACCCGTTTCTTACAAAAAATTATAGAAATTCATTAATGATGATTTTACACGTGGAATAAATTATTATCATAACCTGGCCATAAGGTAGGGCAAATTAGGTAGCTTTCCACATAATAATAAAATAAAATTTTTATAATATGTAGTAAACGTATCGAAACTTCGAAAGTGGAAGTTTTTTTTGGGAGTTTTCTTTTTTCAGGAAGAAGTATTCAGAGTCGAAAAAATTACATTCTATTCGCCGTTGAGTTTGGACTAGTGATTAAAAAGAATCCTCAGAGAAAAATATTGAAAATTTTAGGAATCACTGATTGTAATTTTTTCAACTTTTCAATACGTTAGGTATATTATAATAGATCCAAAGCATTCAGCGAAGGTGGTTGTTTTCAATTATTCTTAGGCCAAATAAGGAAAAAGAAACTCAATTTATCAAAAAATTTCAAAAAAAAATTGAAAATTTTTGGAACCACTGAGTGTACAACTTCTCAAAATTCTCACCATTCTATATAGGACCATATTCTCACACGGAATGAACGTTCGTTTGAATTGCAACTTCGCAACCTATTCAAGATAGCAGGGATGAAGAGCTAACTAACTGCTAAAAGTTCAATTTCAATTTTCAATTCTTTGAAGTTTAAAGCGAAAAGCTGAAAGTTGATCAAATTTAGGCAACAAACCGAAAGTTGAAAGTACAAAAGTTTTGAAAATACCATGCTAAAAGCTAGTCGGAAGCTCTTTCTTACAGATTTATTTTGAAGTTTTTAACTTGAAAATTTGAAACCGAAATCAAATTTTTCAACTAATTTTTTTTTCGATTCCCAGAATATTCTCAATTCTTAATTTCATTCTTTAATAATTGCATGTAAATAGGTGGCAGTATTTAATTCTACGACATTCACAACTGTAATGTCTAATTCGATCTAAAAATATGGAGGCGCTTTCCATCTGTAACAGACTATGATTTAAAAATATCATTTCTTACTTGAGAAATAAGCGTCACGAATGGATTAATTAAAATTTCAAGGAATTCAAATTTAAAATTTGTTAATGAACATCGAACATCAGATAATCGACAGTTGGTTTTAAAAAAATGATTATCGAGTGGATGGAAGATTTTGATCACGTAGTCTTTCTAAATCGTTCGGATCAATTCGATTAATAAGTTATCTCCATTAGGTATATGTACTTGGTTTCAAGTACCTACGTAACTGAGACTATTATTCCATCCTTTTACGACTTACATTAGGAAGAATTAAGTACTACTAAACTGATGCGAATTTTCGTAAGTTCTGCCTGACGTGTTGTAATTGTTCTTTTTTCCTTTTTTTTTTTTTTTATTTAAGTATATACTTCAAATTTTTACAAGTAGGTAAGTATGTACTTGCAACCCCTGACTTTTGCGTTTTTTAAATTAAATTAAATCGTTCTATTTTTTTAAGATGGCCTAACTCAATATCCGAAATTATGACAAAATAATTTGAAAAATGCATAGGAAATTTCAAATTTTCCGTTCATTGAAGGTAAATGTTGTACGTAGACTAATGCCCTCTTGCATAATTTCAGAAAATGAAACTAATATTCATACATCTTATAATGATTTCGTTGGGAGTCAACCTTGCTAATAATGCAAATAGTCAGGTGAGTAGTTAACACTTTTGTAAATAAATAGGTTTATTTATTTTTGAGATTCGGTCACGAAATAAGGGCGTTATCACCCCTTGAAAAAAGTCGAATTTCGAAAAAATCAAAAATTAATTTCATAAAATGAAACCTGCAAGATGGTTTTAGGAAAACATGCTCAACTATTTAGGTAACCAATTATTGCAAAAATACATTGAATATCAATTAAAAATCCACCTAGCTTTTATAGATTACACAAAAGCTAGACTCCCTGCTCCACACTTTTCTGTAGGTATTTGCGGAGTTAGAAGGAAATGAAGGAATAATGCGGGAACTTATTGAACTAGGTAATATAAAGCAGGACCTGCTATTAATATGAGTAAAACCAAGATCCTGATTAAAGATAGTCAAAAAAAGACCGATGACCGCTGGGTTTTTGATGTGCTATATTAAAACTGAGAACTGGATTTGATGGATAATTTAATTGAGGGTTAATGTTGTGGTCCGGAGGGGAGAAAGAATAAGTGTTGGGTTGTTGGTTCATCAATATGCTCCTAATTAAAAATTCATGATGGGTCCGGTCGGGTTCGGTCCATGCGGTCCTACGACCTTTTTTGAGGACCCGGTCGGTCATCGGTCCGGTCCTCCAAGCCTGGGCGGGACGGTGGGAGGACGATTTCAGTGACCTTTTTAGAACTCAAACTGTTAATAGGATTATAATACATTACATAGAAACGAATGGGAAAGATTACGTGAAACCTTCGCCCAATTCTGGGCCTAACGGAGATCAATTAAATAGCATATGTGAATATGTGTATAATTGCTAATTGATGTAGGTACCTACTACCTATATAAGCATTCGCTAATAAAGGTATTGAATATTGTAGCCACAAAACAGTAATTCAGAAACAACCTCAACAACCTCTACAACCTCTGACCCGCTGATGGCTCAAGTGAGTAGTTAACATTTTTATAATAAATAAATGGTTCCCACCCGTTTTCCCGAAGCCAATTTCCCGAACGGACATTTTCCCGAATGACCGATTTCCCGAAAAAAATTCCCGATTCCGTTTTCCCGAATGGAAAATTCCCCAATTCAATTTAAAAATACTTTTATTTTAGTTTATAATACAATAGTATGAGCGAGAGTGCATAGGTATTCAATTTCCTGTCTCCTTTCCAACCAACTTAAAAGTTGAGAATTATTTTAAATATCGTTTTGCATCAGGTCAGTGTTCTATTTTAACGTAACCGCATCAATCTCTAATAATAATTAAATGCCACCGAGTAATTAATCTTTTTCTAAAAAAGTGGGGGTGGGGTCAAGTGGAACGTGAATTAGTGATAACAACCGATTCCACTTGACCCGCCTGGTGTACCAAGTGGAACGATTTTTACCACTTCAGAAAAAAATTCATAGTGTGGAAATTTTTTGACCAAACTGGAAAAGGAAGGGGGGATTTGTAGCCAAAACGATGAGGCTTTCCGCTTTCGAATGAGCCAAAAACGAAATTTCTGTCTTCAATAGGGAGCTCACAATTTTAATTTTAAAAAATTTCGTTCCACTTGACCCTTGACCCACACACACCCCTATACTCATTTATGATGTAAAACAGCGGCCTCAGACGTGAGATCAATCAGTTGAGAATTCCATGGAAATTAAAAAATTCCAAGCTTCACACTTCGCCAGAAATGTTAGAGAAAAACCCTATTCGAGAGTAGGTCATTTGGGAAATTGATCATTTGGGGATTCTATTAGGGATTTTTCCATTCGGAAAAAAGGATTCGGGAATTTTTTCGGAAAATCGGTCATTCGGGAAAATGTCTGTTCGGGAAATTCGCTTCGGGAAAATGGTTCCATTAAAATTGAAGCGTGTGGACCTCGCATTGTCGCCAAAACAAAGATAAGAGCATTCTCTTTTAATACCACAAGTTTAATCGATTTTTAGCTATCTTTAGATTCAGCGTTTTTACGTCAAAAATGATTTTTGTGACTGTTACGGGTACATATAAACATTGGTGAAAAAGAGTTGTTCGATAATTTTTCACAGAAAAGTTATAAAATTTATGATTAGAGTTCTACCTTCTACCTACACTCGAGCAAAATGGGAATCAACTAGGATCAATCTAGTGCAACGGGCAGAGACACTGCAGTAGGTAGTACCTAACTACCTACTAGTGATATTGATGTTTCTCTTTCTTCAATATAGATATATCGATATTTTTCAGGAAACTCCATTTTCTTTAAATTAAATGTATTTTTATTATTTTTTTACAAGAGGAAAACGACATTTTTAAAAGTTTTGAACATTTTGAAATGATGAAATGAGTTTTATTCAAACGCTTGAAAGTGAAAAAAAACTATGAGAGCAGACCTAAATTTAATTTTAATTAATTCAAAAAATCAAATACTCAAAAATAATGAAAAAAAATGAAATTTTCATTTTCTCAAATTTAATTCGAAAAGCCAAATGCTTAAAAATAATAAAACAAAAAAAATACCTAATAGGATCCCCATCTCCCTAGTTTATCAAATTCTAAATGTCAAAAGGTCCTCGGGGTGTCTACTGGAACGAAAAACTTACGAAAATACGAAAAAAACACGAAATTTGAAAATGACCCTAAAAAGTACGAAAAACCATCAAAATTGTACGAAAAATTTGAAATTAGTACGGAATTTTAAGAAAAGGAATATTAGGGACCAAAAATTCAGTTTTTAACTCGAATTTGCTATTTTTGAAAAAAATCTACCCCTCGCTCCGCTCGGACCAAATTTTTACTCCTCTTCGTTGATTTTTTTCATCATTTTTTGGCGACCGTGATGTACAAAAAAAAATTGATATTTAAATGCACATCTTTATCCATCAACTTACGAATTCTTCAAAAAAAATTTCCCTCGTTACACTCGGGAGTAATTTACACTCTTTCTTTCTACAGAATGTATTTAAAATAAAATCTACTTTTTATTGGAAACGTACTTTTCTAAAGTTCCGATGAGAAAGGAATGCCATGCCATGATAATGATGATACCTTGACTACAATGTTGAAAAAAAAAAAGGAAGAATGGAAGAGAATTTGAAATTGTTAGTCGCGTTTCGAAAATCTTATGAGGAAAAAGTAATGAACTTCAACTTTTGAAAGTTTTGCAAAAATTTTCGCCGTTCGCGCTTTGCTCGGGCTCAACAGATTAATATTTCAACCAAATGATGGATATTTTATTTCTCGCCGATTTTGAAAAAATTGCACGAGCTTGCATGGAATTCATAAATTTTGATGCGCGTGTTTTTTTTGGATGGGGGGGGGGGGTGAATTGTGAAGAAATTTGAATTTTCAGCCCTGATAAATCAGAATTTTCATTCGCGTTATTTGGTAGGCACTAACATGATTTTCTTAGATTTTTGAAACCTTTTTCTGTAATAAATTTGAGTTCTCAGAGTTTTTGTGCGGGGGAGGCAAAATTTTTAGAAAAAAATACAAAAAATTGTTCATTTTTGATAAAAGGTATAAAATCCGTTGTTTTTTTATAATTTTGATTTAAAATACAGATTTTTTCGGGAGGGGGGGGGGGGGATATTTATCAAAAAATCCAAGTACAACTATAAGAAAAATGACGTACGAAAACGAAATTTTGTTTTCCTCAAGTAGTAGACACCCTGTCCCTATTTCACATTCAATTCGAATTTTAATTCAAAAATCAAAAGTTCAAAATAATACGTAGGTATTGACTCCTCCACGCGGAGTGGCTGCATTCTATACGATCTTGTTGGAACTAAGATTTTTTCGCAGAATTGGGGGGATGGAATACATTGCGTATATGGGAGAGAGGAGGTTTTTCGGATTTTTAAGGAAAATGGTGGGGTTTAGAAAAAAAAATGTGGAAACAAAAATTGAAGATATTTAAATTTATTATCAATTGGTATAAAAAACTTTTGAATTCCATCAAATAAAAGCAATTTTATTAATATTTCTTTCTACTCACTTTTTGCATATGTCAGTTTTGAATTAAAATTACTTAAAATCTAGATCGACAACACCAATTTTTTGTTTATGCAAATTGTAGAGAATTTTATGCTCTTTCCAATGACGTATTAACGATCTTAATCGCGTTAATATTAAAGCCGCTATTCTCTTTTTAATGTGTCAAAACATGAATCGCCATTTTTGAAAATAACCGATCAGCTAATCAGCTGTATTGAAATATAAAGATAATTGAAAATGACAACAGCGGCTTCAATATAAACGCGATAAAGATCGTTAGTACGGTATTGGAAAGAGCATAAAATTCTCTACAATTTGCAATAATAAAAAATTGGTGTTGTCGATCTAGATTTTAAGTAATTTTAATTCAAAGCTGACGTATGCAAAAATTAAATGGAAGAAATATTAATAAAATGGCTTTCATTTCATGAAATTCAAAATTTTTTTATACCAATCGATAATAAATTTAAATACCTTTAATTTTTGTTTCTACAAATTTTTTTCTAAACCCCACCATTTTACCTAAAAATCCGAAAAACCTCAGCTCTCCCATATACGCTAATGTATTTCATAATTTCCATCCCCCCAATTTTTCAGCGCGACTGCAGCGCTTTCGTGAGCGTGGAGTAGTCAATAGGTACCTACATTGCATATAATGAAAAAAAAAAAGAATGAGGTTTCTATTTCCCAAAATTAAATTCCAATTTTAATTCAAGAAGTCAACAGTTTAAAAATAATGAAAAACTGAAAAAAAGAGAATGAAATCCCTATTTTCCTAAATTTATTCGAATTTTAATTTGAAAAGACAGAAGCTTGAAAACAATTTTTAAAAAATAAACGAAAAAAAAAGAATGAAATTCCCATTTCTCTAAATTTTATTCGAATTTGAAAAGTCAAAAGCTGAAAACTAGTGAAAAACGAAAATATTTTTTTACAAAGTAAAATAAAGAAAATAATAATCCTATTTTCGGTTCAAAAATCAATTTTTTTAACCCTTTGGGGCGGTTTTTCAAATATCAAGAAATATCGATATATCGTTTGATATCCATTTTGATATCGATACTTATATCAATATTTGTCAGAGAATCGATACAAATATCGATATATCTAGATGGTACCAAACAGGGTGCCGAGTTGAAAATTTCGAAATCGTAAAATACCGTTTTTTGTTGTTTTTGGCAATGTCGCAGGGCGATTTCTGCGCTTGTGGTATACGCGATAGAAACTTTGAATCGGTAACTTTGGTAGTAAAAATGGTCGATCAAAAAAATCTCGAAATCGTGTTCGTCCGTCATATAAGTTTGTCAATCCTCCCTTCGTGCAGGTATACTTATTCATCAATCATTATATTAATTGGTATTCGGAATTAAATTTTTTCTCAGGCCGAAGATTTTGTAGGAAAGGGATTCGAATTTTCGGGACTTGGAAATCGCACTAATTATTTTAAATATTGGATAAAACAACTTTATTACGAAAAGCTCAAAGCTGAGAAGGAGGTCAACGCTGTGAAGGAGAAGGTCAACGCTGTGAAGGAGAAGGTCAACGCTGAGAAGGAGAAGGTCAACGCTGAGAAGGAGAAGGTCAACGCTGAGAAGGAGAAGGTCAACGCTGAGAAGGAGAAGGTCAACGCTGAGAAGGAAGTTATTAAACTTAATGGTACAGTGAATACCCTGAAAACTTCATTGGTAAGATATCTCAAATACAAAGTAATATTTCTTCTCAAATGTTTCTATCATTGTTTTACTAATTAACGTGTATCTTGTTTTGAATATTCAGATAAGTGTTTTGAAACAAAGAAATATATTTCAATCGTTCGTCGATTTTATGGGAACCGTAGAAATGTTTTTTGACGACTGCTGGCCTTTATGGATTGGAAATAGGAAGACGGATAGTTATACCGATGAAGATTGGCAGAAATTATTTTTGAATATTGAAAATCGCAGAATTCGACAACTGAAGTTACTCCTGGCTAAACATAAAATTGATGAAAAACATTTTCAGAATTTGGTATCCAGTTTTATGAAACACAGATGCAAACAAGATCATAGAAAAATACCGCTATTACTGGAGAAATCCGAACCTTATAAAGATCTCTTCGAAATCATATCCAATGATAAGTTACAGACTGTTTTGCAAGTTTTTATATTTCCCGACGCTTTGATGAAATCGGAACCGATTGCAAATGATGAGCAAAACGTTATCGCAGAAACCGAGGGTAAGAACCCACATTTACCTATGTCGACTTTATTAACTTGAAAATTTAATTAATCTGTAAAATTGCAATACCTAATGTATTTATTAGATACCTATAACTATTAACTTTTTATTTTTTACTTTTCTTAGTCGACCGTAATCAACGATACAGACTTCTAAGAATTCCGTCGTTCAAGGATTTTACCGATCACGCTTTTATGTTAGATGTAGTAAGTAATTCATATCTTTCTTCAACCTCAGGTGAAGTACCTATTGTAACAGAGTCGAGGCGAGTTTCACATTTCGATTTTTGAACATGATTTCAGGTTTTTGATTTTTCTCAATGTTGAATTTGATTTTCATAATAGGTATACTTTTAGGTTCAATGGTTCAAGTAAGATATGATATAGTTACCCAGGGTTTCACCTAAAGGGGCAGAGGGCAAGTAAGTCCTCAAAAATATTTTTTTGGGGACCTCCTTTCAGAAATCATTATGAAGCTCTGAAATTACTCCTCAAAAACCACGTTCCAAATCACAATTCTTCAATCCATCACTAAAATTACCTTCCAAATTGAAATTTTTCAAAAACTTCGGCCTCGCTGCGCTCTGCCTTATTGTATTTTTCTTTCCATAATTTTAAAATAATTTAAATTCTGTAAACGTGATTTTTTTTTTGTATTTTTCCTCAAAATGATTTTAACTACATACTTTTATTACATTTTATCATCTTAAAACTCATTTTCGATGCTTGAAAATCAAATTTTTCAAAAGTTTTGGCCTCGCTACGCTCGGCCTTACCAGTGGTGTAAAGACCAGGGGGGAAGAGCAGAAGCCCTTCAAAAATGAATTTTTTATTCGAAAGTATTTGTGATTTTAAAATCATATTTTTTCGATAGCAATAACGTATATTCTACAAAAAAATGTTGCCCTCGATTCGCTCGGGCTGAGTTTGCTATACTTTCCTAACTTCATTATAAATCAAAATCACCTCAATTTATCTACTTTTGAAAGATTTTCTCATAACAATTTTTTGAAATCAACGTGAGAAAACTTTTCATGTCAGTTTTTCACGACCCTCTCCCTTTTGCTTTTCTTTGTTATGTAATAAAAACTGATAATTGAACGTTGAAAAATGTACCTGTGGCGTCGGAAAATGGAGTTAAAGGAGTACGTAAGTTCTGGCCCCGCTTGCCCCCCCAAAAAATTCATGTATTTATAAATTTACATTACACTTGCATCAGGTAGGGATTTTCAAAGTATTAAAACATGAAAAAAACGTCTTTTTAGGGCATTAAAAATCCAATTTTTTCAAATCTTCGCCCTCGCTTCGTACGGGCGTAAACAAAATTACACTTCTATAATCTATTTGAGATAAAATTGTGGAAGAAGGCTCCGTGTTTACCCCTCCCCATTTTTAGCAGGTGAAAAAAGTCAGCCCCCTTTTCCACTGCTAAAAAGCAAAAAAATTTGTCCAAAACAAGGCTCCTTTAGTGCCCCCCCAATTTTCGATTCTGTCGACGCCACTGTGTAGAGGTGTATTTATGATAATTTTTTACTAAAATTATATGCTCCACTATAAGGGGAAACCATATACTGGTCCGTCGTATTAAGTAGGTATTTTTGAAGGAATATGAATGCTGAATTATTGTCTTCAATTTTAGGCGTTCAAGGAGTTTACAGACACAGTTAATGAGCGAAACAAATCATTGAATTATCCGGGACCAATGGCTACTTTTAAAAGCAACCAAAATGGCGCGTACGTTCTGTTTCGTAACTTTCCGGATGCTCACTTTGCCTGGATGAAAAGGGTAAGCAGGGCTGGTAAGCCAATCAATAAAACTTAAACTTAAGCTTAAAACTTGAAATGAATTTTGAAAAATGAAACTTAAACTTACGCTTGAAGCTTGAAGCCAAAATTTTTAAAACTTAAACTTAAAGCTGAATGGCCAAAAATCATTGGCTCACAGCTTACAGCTTAAGGCTTAAAGCTTAAAACCATTTTTTATAATTTTTCTTGGAGGGGGGGGGGTGAGGAAAGTTCGAACCGAGATCGATTTTTCACCTTTTTTTTGATCAGAAAATTGATTGTATTTGAGGAGCTTGGTATCAAAGTGAGACAAACGCCATAAAAAAAATCGATATTTTTCATTCCAAAAATTCCCAAGGAGGAAAAAAATTGAGATATTTGGTGAATTTTAGTGGTAATACATAACTAACAAAAGTACCTATCGCACCTCCAGTGCAATAACAACACATCTCAAAAAAAATGAACTTCTTCATTTTTGATGTAAAAGCTCCTCATTTGAATTAAAAATGAAGAAAAAAAAAAAAATTCAAGTTTTTTTCACTAAATTTTTTCAAGCTGCTAAATCTTTTTCTCGAAAATCAGCGACATGCCAATTTTATGTCGTTATTTTCAGAAAATAACGACATAAAAGTGATGTTTGAATTAAAATTGTGATGTAAATCTTATTTCAAATGATAAAAAAACGACAACAAAACCGCGCCGCGGCCATCTTTGTCAACGTACCTATATTTCACCATACTATTCACCCCAGCATACATCGCTTTTCAAAGGAAAACAGTTTTAATCATGAAAAAAAAATTCCTAGCCAAAATAAAGGGTAATTGGGAAATATTTTAAATTAATAAAATTAAGCAGTTGGAAAACAAGAGCAGCCTGAATGAGCAGCTCAAGAAAAACGAGCAATCCGTGCAAAGCGAAGGCGCGAGCCAGGGGTTGAGGCCCCTAGTAGATAAAATTATATGTATGCAGTAGGTACCAAGAATAGATTAAAGCGGAGTTTATACTGGCACTGAATTTGTCACAGAAAAAGTTGAATCTGTGTTTTCTTACGGAAGCGTTTATAATAAGGCACTGAACGATTCCCTATCTTTTCAATGAAAAGTTAAAATATTTTAACTTTTCACTGACAAATTCAGTGCCAGTATAAACTCCGCTTAAGGGTACAGGATATACTAGCATGTGGGCCAATAAATGCTTTGTTTGGAATTAGGTATATATTCCTGTTACCTAATTATTCTAATGTGACCTAACTTCTTTGTATGTATCATATATATTTCAGGATTTCCTTTATCTCTGTCATGAACATAAAAACTCCATGACCATTGTAGCACTTCCTAATGCCGGATTAAATAAAGCGCTTGCTGTCATAAAAGTTTCAGTAGGACACTTACATCTTCATGAAGTCCACAAAAAATTGGTTGGTATCATATTACTGAATATACTTGAACTGATTTGTTTAGAAAATTTTTTTTGACTAGATGATTGTTTAAGGTCGAATTGAGTTCACCAAAGCAATGTCTCACGGATAAAAATAAGACAATCTTATTTTTTGTTTTCGGCAATGGAGAAGACGCAATTCTCGCCTACCAAAAATACGTACGTACTCACCTATTCAAACTATTTATACGCATTCAAAATACAATTATGTTTAAAATAGTAAAACTATAGTAATCGTGTGATTGTATTTCAGAAAATGGTAGAAGGTGTAGACATGGAGGCGATTCAAACGATGCCAAACGCAAAGGAATTGAGTTCATGTCCAACTATAGAAAGAACTAAGGAACCTGAATAATTATATCTTTGGCCAGAATGAACAGCAATTACATACCTAATTCATGACGCTTTTCAAACAGTCACTCTTCACTCACATCATCTCCATAGTAATTTTCTTTTTTTTTTACTTTACCATTTAATTTTAAGCATAATCATTTCCTCGTTGAGTACTTTATTTATTTTTTGAAAATATTAAAATTTTTCCCTTCTTTTCGTGTAGATATTAATAAATATTTTCATACTAATACCTGTAATACGCATCATTACACCTCTTTCTATTGAATGCAAAAGTAAGTCTTTACTGGCAACCAACGAGTGAACACGCTACTGTGAGAAAAAGTAACTTTTTACTCCCAAGGGAGATAAAGTGATGCTCGTTATCTGTTTGTTTGCGTAGAGTTTCTATGTTGCGCATGCGCTATCCCATTTTTAGTACTGATAACGTTGCACTTCACTTTTCTTTCGTCTTATGGTTGCCATTAAAGATTACTTTTGTATTCAATAAAAAAAGGTGTAATGATACGTATTACAGCCTACAGGTATATATGTAGTTTAAAAAATAGCATATGCAACTTGCAAAAAAGGGTTCTATGTCACAGGGTAGGTACGTCATTCTGTAGGTATGTCAAACGGTAGGTACAAGCATGTCACAGCGTAGGTATGTCCAGAGCTTGGGAACCGAACATGAGAACCGTTTTTTTGAAGAACGGTTCTTGGGAACCAAACCTGAGAACCGGTTTATCAAAGAACAGTTCTTGAGAACTGAATCTAAGAACCATTCTTTGAAGAACAGTTCTTGGCCTTGGGAACTAAACCCGAGAACTGTTCTATGAGGAACGGTTCTTTTCTGCTCTAAAGAACATTAAGAATCTTGAAGAACAGTTCTGGAAAACCACAGCTGAAAATTTGAGTTCGGTTCTTTTCATTGTGGAAAATTTTTTTCCAGCTCAACCTGTCGCCTTTTGATCTATCAATTTTTTTTTCATTTTATATTTTTTTAGTTCCAAAGTATTTTTGCTGCAAACGGGGTTTCGACTGTGTGAGTCCGATTCTAATTTCTAAGTACAAGATTTTAATACTATGATTCATAGTATTTCGACCCGCTAAATCCGAATTTGGCAATTTTTTTTCAAAGGTCACACAAGCTCTCCTGGGGGGGGGGGAGAAATTTGAATTTCTCAATAAAATCGGGGGTCGAGGAAAGGCATTGAAGGGTCAAATTCAAAAAATAAGCAAATATTTAAACTCATTTCCCTCAATAACCTAATATGCACACATCACACGTTATTTTTTATTTTTTTGAATTTTGACTTCACCAAGGGGGCTAATAGGAGGGGGGATCGGAGGGGTTGAACGAAAAAACTGAGTACATATTCGAACTCAGCACCTTCGAATTAGTAGAAATTGATGAATTACTTCACTTTTAATTTTTTTTTGAATTTTGGCCAAAATTGAGGCTCCTGTGTCCCCCTGGTGTGTCGAAGTCTCGTTTTGAAAATTTGTTGGTCGAAAAAAGAGCAAGAGGGGCTCTTTATTGTGATTTTGTCACATTTTTAGATCGCAGCCTTGAGCCTTCATCTTTTAGAATTATCACGGAAGTTGAGCTTCAAATTTCGAAATGCCAAGTTGAAATTTTTTCAAACTCTTGAATTTTTTTCAATAAGCTGGAAAAAATTTTAATTAATTTTTAATTTGAGAAATTTCATACAGGTAGTTTAAAAAAAATGAGAAATTGTAAAATTATAATTATTCGTAACAATTTTAGAATTTGAAAAAAAATTTCAAGTAACGGGTCAAATTGAAAAAAATTTGAAGAAATTGATGTCAATGCTGAATTTTTTCCCCTTGTAAAATTTAATTTTTTCAGTGAAAATTTTCTCAACATTTTTCCAGCTTTGATTTTTTAAACTTTTTTAAACTTTCTATTTTTTAAAATTTCTCCAAACTCAATAATTGAAATTTTTTTAAAAAAATATGAAGTTGAGAAAAATTTTAAATAATCGAAATTAGACAAAGGGTATAGCTGAATTAGGGGTGAATTTGACCCCCGCTCCGATTTTCACTTTAACCCCCTTAGATGGTACCCCTTGATGTAAAAACATTCTAGAAAAATTTTTGACCCCGCCCCCCCCACCCGCTCCCTTCCGGAGTTATGACCATTTTATTGCATTATTTTCAAGAATTTTTAATTTCAACGGAAGTGAAGGAAATTTTCTATTCTTCGGCACAAACTTACATCTCGTAGAGGTGCATTTATGATAATTTTTTCAAAAACTTTGGCGCACTTTTTCATGTTTTTATTGTTTTTTCGGCTATTTGAAGTTTTCAATCGTAAAAAACACCATATAATCGAAGAGCGACCACTTTAGAAAAAATTTTGAGAGCAAAAAAATCTGAGAAAGATTTAATTTTGAGGAAAAAATTCTAGAGTTGAAAAATGAAGTATTTTTGGAAAAAATGCCAAAGTTGGTAACGTTCTGTTCCACCAGCCCTGTTCGCAACTATTCAAGATTCAAGATAGCAGGGATGAAGAGCTAACTAACTGCTAAAAGTTCAATTTCAATTTTCAATTCTTTAAAGTTTAAAGCAAAACGCTGAAAGTCGATCAAATTTAGGCAACAAACCGAAAGTTGAAAGTTCAAAAGTTTTAAAAATACCTAGCTAAAAGCTAGTCGAAAGCTCTTTCTTACAAATTTATTTTGTAGTTTTTGACTTGAAGATTTGAAACCGAAATCAAATTTTTCAACCAAAACTTTTTTTTCGATTTTCAGAATATTCTCAATTTTTAATTTCCTGTTCTCCAGATATTTTTCAACTTTAAAAATTTTTAATCAAAATATTTTCATCTAGAATAAAATTTTTAGATTTTTTTACCAACTCTGGCATTTATTTCAAAAATACATAGTTTTCATTTTTCAACTCTAGAATTTTTTTTTCAAAATTAAATTTTTTCTCAAATTTTTTTGCTCTCAAAATTTGTTCTCAGAAGTTTAATTTTTACAGCTTTTGAAATTTTTTTCTCAAAATTCCATTTTTTTAGCTTGTATGTTTTTCTCAAATTATTTTCCAGCTCTGAAATTTTAGAATAAAAAAAATTTAGAATATGTGACCTTCCAGGAAGAAACCGACCTTCGGTCCGAAAAAAATTTAAAATAAAAGTTTCTCAATCAATCCAAAACAATGATTATCATTTGTTTTGGATTGATTGAGAAACTTTTTTTTTAATTTTTTTTCGGACCGAAGGTCGGTTTCTTCCTGGAAGGTCACATATTTGTGTTGAAAAACATTCTTCAAGAATTTTAATTGAGAAAGGTTCGAAAGATGTCAAGTTTTTAAAGATTTTAAGATCAAAGAATAGGATTTACAGTTGATGATAACTATTAGTAAATGAAAAAAAATTAGCAAAAATAAAAATCGAAGAAATTCAAAAAAATCTTGAAGCTAAAAAAAATTTTGAGGAAGAAAGTTTGGCGGGGAAAAAATTTATTGGACTCGAGAAAATTCATATGAGAAA
Organism: Pseudococcus viburni; assembly: GCA_033439095.1. Classification (NCBI taxonomy): domain Eukaryota; kingdom Metazoa; phylum Arthropoda; class Insecta; order Hemiptera; family Pseudococcidae; genus Pseudococcus; species Pseudococcus viburni. The sequence goes on along the minus strand of JAVBJF010000007.1, from coordinate 1,668,277 downwards.
AAATTTCTAAAGCTGAAAAAATTAAAATTTTGAGAAAAAGGTACAGTTAACAGCTGAGATGATCAATGTAGCGGTGAAGATGGCGAAAAAAAATGAACGAGATCACACATAGTTCGATCATTTTGTTGATCATTCCGTGTGAGAATAGACAGACCCTCAGCGGATGCGCCGATGCACGTTGCACATGTGAACTTATTTGGCAGAACTAGTAGACTAACTGCGAAGTGCGAACCGATTTCGCGAAGTATTATAGATATTAGATTTGTTTTCGTACTCGGGAAATTTATAACGAATTAGTTCAAAATTTTCTGTTTAGTGCAACATCGACATCGCCTGAATTCTCAACAAAGGAACAAAATCGAACCAAGGAAATAGATAATCAAATAAGGTAAGCTCTCAAGCAAAAATAATCTTCAAGTTGAAATCTAATTTTTATCATTGTATTTTTAACGAACATAACCCTCGAGCATTTTATTCCTTATCTTCTCTTTTCTTAATCTTTAAATTCGTGTTTTCAGAAACATGTCGATCTCGACAACGAATATTCCCGCAACCGCAATCGCATCGTTAAACCATTCCATTGCCTTCATTCATAGTGAATATCGGTGTCTCACCAGAACCACGCGATTTCAATGCGTTTTTACTTGGACCATTCAGCATTTTAAATTGTACGTCGGCGACTGCGAAAATTTGTTGAAATCATCAACTTTCTCAGCTGCAGAAGATACTTGTAAATGGTATTTGACGATTTTTACACCTTCTAACCGCAGTCCGAGTACGAAACTATATTTTGGAATAAACGAAAGTCAAGTTGACTTTAGCAAATTTGGTCCGATAATTGGTGAATTCAGGTGCTCGATAATAGACTCTAAAGGACAGAAACAGAATACTGAGGTGAAAAATTTCAAACTCAGTTCAGGTTCAGATAGTCGAGTTTGCGGTATTGATTTAATCAAGGATAGAAATATGTTCGCCGACAGCAAACTCTTTTCGGGAGATGATCCATTTCCTACATCAGACAAGAAAACGGCACACATGTTTTCGATAAGCTCAGTTCTTCCGCACTGAGAGCACATCTACCTTACCCGATGGAAGATTTCAGAAAATTGTTTAATAACGATGAGTTGAGCGACGTTAAGATACACGTCGGTGATAAAATATACCCTGGGCATAAACTCATCCTGGCAATGCGAAGTTCTGTATTCAAAGCTATGTTCACGCATGATATGAAAGAAAAACATTCGAACCGCATCGACATTAACGATATAGATGAGAAAGTTTTTCAAGAAGTGTTACGTTACATTTACACGGAAAAGGTAGAGAACATGGAAACCATGGCTTTCAATCTGTTACTAGCAGCCGATAAATATGATCTCGCAGGATTAAAGATGATGTGCGAAAACGAATTATGTAGAATGTTGGCAGCAGATACGGCAATGAAGATTCTGTCGTTTTCGAATACTTATGATTTAGAGGAATTGAAAAATCAGGCAATTCAGTGCGTTAAAATAAACTTAGCCGAAATATCAGATTCAGAAGACTGGAATGACCTGATATCTCAACCAGATTTACTCAAAGCTGTACTCAAAGCATAGAATAAGAACCAATGTTTTTTCGTTGTTAGCATTTTCGAATTTTGAGATCAGCTTCCATGTTCTAAAGAAATGTTTGGATGTTTTTTAATCGCTAGAATTTTTTTCTGTTGCTGTAATATTTTTTTACGAATTTATAGGTGGTACTTTAATAGATTTTTTTATTATCATGTCAATTTGTCATTTAAGAAAAACTGCATCAAGTTATGTGCTTAAATATATTTATAATTATTTTGTAGTCTCGTACACTCATTTACCAAAAATATCAATTTATTCAATAAATACTCTGGAATCATAAAAAAGTTTTGTAATGAAAAATTGAAAAACGATTAAAGATCACATAAAGCCTGGTTTAAAATCACATCTGAAAAACGTGAAGTTACGCTGAACCGAAATTGAACGCTTTGTTTAATATGGAGGCGTTTACTCGTTTCTGAAAAAAGTTACTGAGTACTGAGAATGTTTTGTTTTCATATCACATCGAAGTCTTTGAATTTTTCATTTAAAAAAAAAATATTTGCTGCAGTTGAATGTATTGATGAATTAACGTTGTTTTAGTGCAATAATTTCGTTTTTAGAGGTTTGAAAAAAACATAATCGATTATTAACAGCATTTTTATTCCACTGTAGTGATTCTGATTTTTTTTTTCAGATGTGATTACAAACCAGGCTTAAAATTGAAGCCCCTACCTCTCCTATCCTACTTTGCCTCAAAATATAAATAGTCGCCCTTCACCACATAGGTATGTCGGACTCCCACAAATGTTTGTAAAAATTACACTCAGTGGTTCCAAAAATTCCCAAAATTTTCTACTTTGAGGATTCATCACTCCTTTAAACGATCTTTCCAGGAAAGAAAATTGAGACAACTCCTGATTTGCACCTACCAAGGGCATTCGAGTTCGCATCCATCATTGACCCAAAATAAACTGTAAAACCATTCTTTCATTATACCTATGTATTTCTTAGTTTTGAAGGTAAAATAATTTTTCGTTGTAGAGGGAGAAAAATATAGTAAGTATGCAACTCGGGAAATAATTTATTTTCCACGATTTTGAGTTATTTCCCTCGCTTCGCTCGGGCAATAAACCTCAAAATTCATCGAAAATTACTTTATTTCCCTAGTAGCATAATATATGTACTATTATGAAAAAAAGCAATGCTGTCATTCATTTTCTAAAGAAATAAAAATAAGTTGTCTCGACTCTTGACACCTTCTTTCGGGGTTTATTAAAAATCAAAGCTCTCAGTTTCCAGTTTGAATACATTCACCTTGGATTATTTCACTCTCTCCTGTAGAATTTTTCGTAATTGGACGAGTTCAATTAAAAAAATTTGGCGGGAAAAATGTTTAAATCGAAAATAATTACGTTTAAGCCACAAATTCACAAATTTTTATTAACAAGAGAGAAAAAATTGCACCCTTGAAATTTTTTCTGAGTTGAAATGTTTCATGATGAAAAAATTTACAAGTGGACAAATTTTAGCAGAGAAAAATATTTTTAAGGCTGAAACAAATTGTTTCGAGCTAGAAAATTTTTTCCTTCCTAAAAAGTTGAAAAGAAAAAATTGACACTTGTAGTTTTGATGAAAAAAACAATTTCAAGATGGAAAAAAATTAGGTAAAAGCCAAATGTGCAAATTAAGGTGATAGAGAAATAAAATCTGCACTTTAAATTTTTTCAAGCTAAAATTTTTTTCTTTTTAAAAATTATTAAGATCGAAAAATGTTCAGCACAAACTACATGAAAACGGAGGACAAATTCCAACTCTAATATCGAATCGTGTGTCGTTGTTGTTGAAGCTCCTAAATCATTTTGATCCAGATGGGATTTCGACGATCCAAATTCATTCCAAATTTCCAAGTTCAATTTTTAAATTTAAAAAAAAATTCCAACAGTTCAATCTTCAATTTTATCAAAATTTGTCTAATTTCAATTATTTAAAATTTTTCTTAACTTGATATTTTTTTTTAAATTCAATCATTGAGTTTGAAGAAATTTCAAAAAATAGAAAGTTTGAAAAAGTTTAAAAAATTAAAGCTGGAAAAATGTTGAGAAAATATTCACTGAAAAAATTTTACAAAGGGAAAAATTCAGCATTGACATCAATTTCTTCAAATTTTTTTCAATTTGACCAGTTACTTTAAAAAAATTTTCAAACTCAGAAATTATTGTTCAGTAGGTACGAACATTTATAATTTTACAATTTTTCTTCAGTTTTTTTTTTCAACTACCTATATGATATTTCTCCAATCAAAAATTAATTAAAATTTTTTCCAACTTATTGAAAAAATTCAAGAGTTTGAAAAAATTTCAACTTAGCATTTTGAAATAAATTGAAATTTGAACTTGGACGACTTGGATCATCGAAATCCCATTTGCATCAAAGTGATTTAGAAGCTAGTTTCTTATCAGTAGCTCCACAATTATGACGAGTACATCACATCCTGCAAGTTTTATAAAGATCCTCGTGGATTCATGCGTGACGAACGTCTCATCTCATTCGACTGATAAACTGCGAATTCTGTTTCCATACCGAATCCACGAAGTTATCATCTGAATGTCCTTTTACTTCAGAATTTCAATTCTATAACTATCAAGTTCAAATTTACACCCTGTTTCGCATCAATAGCAATCGAATTCTCAACAGAAAACCAGAATCGAATCTGGGACTGGCGAATAATCAATCAAGGTAAGCTTTCAAACTTAGCAAATCTTCCAGTTGGAAGATAATGTTAATTTTCATCTTTATATCTATTTATTTCAACTTCTTAAACATTTCGTTAGCTAATATCTACCAACTTCATCGGTTTCATCTCTAAAAATTCATTTTTTTCAGAAAAATGTCCGACTTAACGACGAATATTCCTATAACTACGTTAGGAACTCACACGATTCAGAAGGAATACCGATGTTATACTAGAAGCACACGATTTCAATGCGATTACACATGGACGATTCAAAATTTCAAGTTGTATGTCAACCAGGAACAGCAAAATGAGATAAAATCATCAACGTTTTCAGTTGGAGAAGGTACCTGTAAGTGGCTTCTGTTGCTTTATACACCAACTGATAAGTCCGTGAATACAGCATTACACCTCAAACCAAACTGCAAAGCGGCGGAGCTGGACAACTTCGGTACAATAACTGGCGAATGGCGGTGCTCGATAATAAACTCAAAAGGCGAGAAAAAGAATACTTGCGAAAGAAATATTCTTATTAATTCGAACAGGTCTTCAACGGGTATTAGTATTATCAAGGGCAGAAGTATCTTCACCGATGACGAACTCTTCCCGAGAGGTGAGTTGACGATTCATTGCTCTGTTTCCTACATACAAGGAAAAGGCATAGACCATGTTTCCGATCAGTATAATTTGATGAATGCATATTTACCCAGCCCTATGGAAGACTTTGGAAAATTATTTAATAACCAAGAACTAAGCGACGTTACAATTCACGTTGGCGATGAAAAATATCCGGCGCATAAGATCATCTTGGCAGCAAGAAGTTCAGTATTTAAAGCTATGTTTACTCACGACATGAAAGAAAAACAATCAAATCGTATTGACATCAACGATATCGATGAGAAAATTTTCCTAGAAGTGTTACGTTACCTTTATACAGGAAATGTGAAGAATAAAGAAACCGTAACGTTCGAATTGTTACTCGCAGCTGATAAATATGATCTTGCGGGACTGAAGAAGATATGCGAAAACGAATTATGTAGAATGTTGGCAGAGGATACAGCGGTGAAAATTTTGTTGTTCTCGAGTAATTATAATTTACAGGATTTGAAAACTCGGGCGATTCATTGCGTTAAAATGAACTTGACTAAATTTGTAGGTTCAGATGGTTGGAATGACCTGGTATCTCAGCCAGATTTACTGAAGAGTGTACTCGAAGCATAAAAATGAAGCGTATGTTTTCTCGTTATCACTGAAGCGAATTTTGAATTTTTTGAGATATAGGTATCGAGAATAAGATAACCTATGAGCTGATTTTTCTCATTTTTTCGATGTCAAACTCTATGTTTACGATTGAATAAGAATAAGGTTACTTTCCAGTGTCAAGTTGAATGTTAGAATTTAGTTCTCAAGATATAATTTTTTCTATATCTTTAATATTTTAGAAGGTATCTTTTTATTTTCTAAATTCAGTCTTTTTTTAAGCTACCGAATCGTTTATATTATTGTGATTTGAATTAGCTACCACTGTTTTTATTGTTAAATGAGAACATATTCGTTATTTGTTTTCAGTATCATATCTAAACTGTTCTGACATTTGTATAAAATTTCTATGTTAACGAAACTAAAATATAATTTTTTCATTTACCTATTTCGATATTTTTCTTTTCAGAACTAAGGGCCGTATTTTAAAACGTACCTTATTTTTAAGTAGTTTTTAAGGTACCTTAAAAAGTACCTTAGACAGAATTGGTATTTTAAAACGTTCCTTAACAAGACTTGAAACACAAATTCTGTCGGCGAGACATGGAATACCTTAAGGTACCTCGCGAGGTACCTTAAGGCAACAAATTGTTTTTTCTTACGTATTTACAGTTGTGATGATATTTAAATTATATTATAAACAGATTTACTTAGTAAAAATATGATGGTAGACCACGATATTATCGATGTAATGGACATTTTTGACATATCTACACCTATCCCAAGGATTATAGTTTTCGATGACGAATATATGGATAAAAATTTAGGTACAGAGACAAATTTTCAAAAAAATCATATTTATATCAGTGGCCTATTTTTAAAATTGAAGGGATGTTCTGTGAAAGAAGATCTAAAGCTGTCAATGGTGAAGGGTATAGGGAAGAAAGAGCTAAAAATTGAGAAAATTTCTCATTAAAATTTTTCAATTTTCCTCCTGAAATGCAATTTTCCTCAATTTTTCAGACTCAACATGAATAATATTTATCAATTTTTTAGCCAGGTCATTAGTCTTACCATGTTTGTAAATTTTATATTTAAAAATGAAAATTTGCTTTGATGTGCAGCATCTTTTGCCTTCGGTTAATCAGACCACCCCTGATTGATGGCAAAATTTACGAGCTAACTTACAAAAAACAAGTACTTACGTACTTAAATATTTTTGACTATCTTCCGTCTTGGAAGAGATAAACCTTTTAAAAAAATTATACATATATTTTGAAATTTGCAATGAACAAAGGCAATTTAAGCATACTTGAAGAAAGAGGAGGTAAATTATCAGAATTTCGAATGAAAGTTTCAAAAATTTTTGATGGCAATAAAAAAATTCTACTTCTCAACAACGAAAAAATGAACAGATGAGCCTGATATTCTTTATTTTTTTTCTTTATTTTTTCATTCATTGTGAATGGAACACCGAAATAAAAAAATAAAAACATTAGAAAAATATAGAAACTTCAAACACTGATGCAGTGTTGCCGTTTTGAAATTGAGAAATTCTCCGAAAAATTCTCCGAAAATTATGAAATTCTCCGGTAGATAAAAAAAACACGAGAGCATAAAAAATAGGTGTCTTTTACTAATATTTTTGCTGGAAGAGGGTGAAAATCTTGTTATTTTTGGTCCGGAATTAAGTGAAAATTCAAAAAACAAGATACATTTCATAGCCCGAGCGAAGCGAGGGAGAAATTTTTGGAACAAATACTCATAAAAACTTGAAAAATGACCCTTTTTGAAACAAAAAAGAGAAAATAGCAAAATTCTCCGAAAAATCTCCAAAATTCTCCGAAAAATTTATTCTCCGATAATTCTCCGGTGATTTCGAAATTCTCCGAAAAACGGAGAATTCTCCGGTAAACGGCAACACTGCACTGATGCAATTTTGATGGGATTACCGACCGGGTCCCCTACCATACCCTATTTGGCAACGCTGCAACGAGGCGACGAAACGAGAAGTGAACCCCGGTATACCCGGGTATACCTCGATAAATGAATCAGCATTGAACGTTGCATGTGCATTTATTTTTTGAAGTACCTGAGGACCTGACAAATCATGGGATCTACCTTAGTTTTTACGTTACGTATTCGGTCTAATTCCCTGCTTCTTCCCTGAATGGTGGGTGGTTTTGTAGATGAGTCAGTTACATTACAAGGAAAGAAAGGAGACTACAGGAAACCGGTTCCTGGAATTGTCCTTAGGATCCCGGTACGTGTATATAGTCGTGTACATGGTACATGGCAAGGCGATGAAAGAAATTAACTGTTACCTTTAGGGCATAAGGAGGAGGTGGAAGGGCGGTATATTTTTTTTTGGAATGGAATGTGGCATGCGTTCACTGTCACTCTATTGTATATTATTGTACCTATGTAGTATGAAAAAAAGGCAAATCGAGTTCTATTTCTTAGGTTCTGATGTAAAAATTGAAAAAATATAATTGTAACAGCCTTAGAGTAAAATTTTTAGGCAGAGCAAAAATAATTCGAAAGTACGTCATAAAAGAACCCATTCAAAATTTCAGGCGCTGAAGTTAATTTCTCGGATTTTGACGAATTTTTGAAGTTTAAAAAATTACCTCATCACCCAGCAAAACATGAATATTTAATCTAATTTCTAATCAACAGAAAAATCTGAAATTTGAAATATACCTCATTTTCGACCTTTCGAATCGATTGAAAGCATTTCCACTCCTTTAATCGCAGATTACACATATTAGTGACCGGTTTTATCTAAAATAGGGTATCTACCAGCTTTCAACTTTTTACTTCAATGCGTAGATATGCTATTGACGTATTTTAAAATTTTTTTCAGAAAAATTTTCTACCAAAAAGATATATGGATTTAAATTGAAAAATACGAATTTTAGAAAATAATGCTTGAATCTATCAAATAGGTCATCGGTATGGGTAATCTACTATTACCTTATAGGTACTGACGTTCTTATGGACCATTAATTTCCGAAAAATTTTGCAGACTTCAAAACGTCTCAGAACCACGTTCAATCAATTCTGAAGGTCGAAAATAAGGTTTACCTATTTCAAATTTCCGTTTTTTTGTTGATTAGGCACTCAAAGACGTACCGATAGGCGATATGAGGAGAGGGGGAGCTTCCCCCGAGGAAATTTTTTACTTGTGAGTCGGGAAAACTTAACATTTCAATACATTAGTTGGGAAAATTGGACAGTTGGGATTAATTTTTTTGATGAAAAATAATGGATGAAATGGTTATTTTAAAATTTGGAAATCAACAAAATTTTCACTAGTTCCAACCCAAAATTGGCAATTTTCCCAGCTCGAAAATGGTTATTTTTCTAACTCAAAATTGATCATTCTCCCAAAAGATAAGTAAAAATATCAGTTGGGACGATTGGCATTTATTTTCTTAATAAAAAATGAATAAATAAAATGGTTACCTATTTTAAAAGTCGGACATCAATCAACAAAATTTTCACTTGTTAGTTGGGGAAATTTAGTCATTTTTCCAACCTTTTCCTACTGAAAATTTGTCATTTTCCCAGCGAAGGATTAAACCGTTGTAATTTATGCTTTTTTTAGAAAAAAAAACGATTAATTACCTTGTCATTTTAAAAATTTTCACTCGTCAACTAAAAAAAATTTATACTGGTGGGTACTAGAGATGAGCACGATGCCGCTTCTAGGGTCGGCGCAGTAGCGACGATACTGGTTTTAATTCGGCATCGCTAGTAGCGGCATCGTACGATGCCGATTTCAAGCATCGCTGGCATCGCAAGAATCGCCAGAATCGCCATAATGAGAAAATGCTAGGGTACTATATTATAGTACCCTGGTATTGCAATTGACTTCACCTACAATGACTCATGCAAATGACTGGCTATCTGCGATGCGTCAACGTTAGTATCGCAAGTATCGGCAATATCGGCATCGTAGGCATCGCCGATAAAAGTAGCGTAGTAGCGGCATCGCTTGGGAAGTAGTCATGATTACAAAAAAGTAGTTGTAATCACGATGCCTGCTACTGCTACGCGCGTTTTATTGACTACTAGCGGCATCGTGCTCATCTCTAGTGGGTACTTGTAATTTGGACGAGATTTTTTCGCATTTTTCTTCAAAATTATTCCAATTAATTTCATTGCTCTTGTTCTCCTTAAAACTTGGCTATATTATATTTCTACTTTGAGAAATCATTTCAAAGTAGATCAGCAGTCGATTTTTCATTAAATTTTATTCTTCCAAAACACTATTTTATTGCACATTCAATTTGAGGTTTTCTACAATTTTCGCCCTTGCTTCGCTCGGGCCAAATCCATCTACTTATTCTCTACATTGAAATTACAAAATTTTATTGATGTAAAATTATAGGTGATTTTTCTTCGAAACTTCCACCCTTTCTTTGCTCAAGGCAAATAAACAATTTCGTATGTTTTTTCAACTACAATGAGATTGCCTGTAGGTTTGAAAAAAATATATAAATTTGAGTAACCAATGAAAAATTTATTCAAATTTTTTATCTCGAAAAGGGTCTTATAATGGGTTGTATAAACTTCAAAAGTTCGCAAAAATAATGAAAACGAGTAAAAAAAATCAAAAAAACCTCACGTGCTTTGGGAAAAATTAGTACCTACATGTAAATTTTAAGAAATCAGCCGGAAAAGTTTGAAAAAAATTAGTTACTTAGCAAATTTGAATCTTACCCCCTCCCTCGGAAGTCTGATATCAGCTGTATGTAGTTGATTTGAGTTGGGATTTTCACCTCTTCTCCCCCCCCCCCCCGGGGGGAAATGCCTTCGGTACGTCACTGTAGGTACGTCAACATCAAATTTTCATATTTTGCAGGGTGATAAAATAATTTCGAAAAATGAACTTCAACGTCTAAAATTTCGGATATAGGATTCTTTTATGATGTACTTATTTCGATTTATTATTTTTTTTCGGCTGAAAATTTCACTTCCAGTTGAGATACCTCCTTTATTAGTTTGTACTGTAGGTACCAATTATTCTCTCCCTTTATATCAAAAAACATTTTATTTTAATTCGATTTTCTCTTGAAAATAGAAATCCATGTGAAATGTGAAGGATATTAATATCCGGATATTCGGAAAAATCCGAATATTCGTGGAACACTGAGATCTGAGAACAATTTTGCTACAAAACTGAACTTTAAGAATTGGATTTTGTTCAAATTTTGAAAAATTGCCACTTATTTTCTACATTACCTATATATGTATTTAAAATTTTTCAAAGAGGGAAGGTATTTTTTACGGGGTTCGGGATAAAAACATACGTTTTCTACTTACTATTTCATTTTATTTTGCCCAAATTCGAAATTTTTAACCGAGAGATTTTTTTTTGGGTGGGGGGGGGGAAGAGAAAAGGAAGCCTTCTTCTGTTCTATCGCCTCAAATAATTTACATAGGTACCTAATGGTAATCATATAATATACGTATTTATGCCCAAGCAAAGCTTTGAAAAAAAATAAATTTTCAATCTCCAAAGAAAACGTTTTTTTTTCATTCTTTGAAACCCCTTATCTGATGTAAGTAAGGGGGGGAGGAGACATTTGTTCATTTGACTCTTTGTACTTCAGTCACTGATGTGGGAGGGGGGGGGGGTACAATGTACTACACTTTTCAACACCACTGTCCATGGAAATACATCGTCTTCAAATTCAAGTCCTGATTACCTATCAACTTTTTAATCCTGTTACCTATAGGCATGCGAATGTAAGTAGGTAATTAAGAATTCGAGATTACTAATTACGATAGTTCTCGATAGACTGAATGATGCTGGTGATCATAAATTTTTTAGTTTGCCTAATTATTTCGTTACACTTTAGAAAACAAGAATTGTGGTTTTCTTTAAAAGGGTCAACATTGTCGCATAAGTCATTTTCGAGATATTACCATATTTTGAAACTACTTGAAATTACCTTTCAAATGAGCTACTAGTGACCTTTTTTCATACAAAATAGCCGGTTTTATGACAGAGTTTGAAATTTGAAGTTGAAAAAACATACGTTTCGAGAAAAACGCGTTTAAAGTTTTCAAATGATTTTTTTTTTCGTTAAAAACGTATTTATGGTGCAAAAATTGCAATTTTTTTCACCTTATAGAGAATTTTATGTAGAATCCGAATAAGTTGGTTTTGGAGCCCTGACCCAAATTCACTTTTTTGCTTTTTTCTCGAAATCAACTTTGCGACAATGTTGACTCTTTTCCTATAGAATAGAACGCCACAATTGTAAAGAATTGAAAACCTCTAAACTTTGGGCAAAAAAAAGAATTACCTAGTACAAACCGAAAGTGTTTTCCCCAAAATCGAGATCGCAGAATGCAAATGTTTGATCAACTCCATCCTAGGAGTTACCTCAGTGCCCCATACTCCCATTTTGGCACATATTTCTCTCTTTTTGTTTTATAAAAAAAATCCTGAAAAAATTTTATTACGATTTTTTTCCATTTTCTCGACGTCTACCAAATAGATTATGTTCAAATTTCGCATACTTCTGTATTTCTGCATCAACGATGCCTGTGTTGAATTTTTTCAAAGAAAATTTCATTTTCAATGACGGAAAGAGGGAATATGAGTTGAAGTTTGTTTGTGTGTGAGTGTGGGGGAGGGGAGTAACTACTGACCTAAAATTTGGAGTCTGCGACCTCAAAATAGGGGGTAAACACATTCGGTTTCCACTAATTTGTTTTTTGTCCAAAATTTGAAGATTTTCAATTTTTTTACAATTCTTTTATCCTCAATATTAAGGAAAGTATTGAAAAAATTGAAAAATTTGTAATCACAAACATTATTCAGGGTGTCGAGTTCTATAGGAATAGTAGGTTTTAGAAACTTAATTACCAACCTTTTTCATTCGTACTAGCCTATTATAGGATGAAAAATTCGGGTAGGTAATTACGACTTCAAAACAAACCACTCCTATAGAATTCAACATTCTGAGTAATTTTTGTGATTACAAATTTTTCGATTTACTCAATAGTTTCCTTAATATTGGGGAAGAAAGAATTGCCAAAAAATGGAAAATATCCAAATTTTGGGCAAAAAAATTTATTTAGGATACACCGAAAGTGGCTCCTCCCTAAATCGAGGTCGCAGAATCCAAATTTTGGGTCGATTTCATCCTAAGAACAACCCAAAGGCCCTCACTCAAATTTTCATGCATTTTTCCATTTTTGGCTTTTGAAAATAAATTTTTTTCTGAAAAAATTCCGCACGTGCATCGAAGATGTAAAAATGTATTCGTTTGCCAAATTTGAACAAAATCCATTCAGTAGAAGCTGAGGAAATGGGAAAATATCGTAATTTGCCAGGAAACTTTGCTTCTTCGCTTCGAATGGAAAAACGTAGCCTAGTACGATAGCATACAGTGTACTTTTTTGAGTGCAGCAGAAAATCAGAAAATCGCGATGAAATCGACAAAAAAATCAATTTTCTCAGCTTCTACTGAACCAAACAGGTTCAAATTTTGTACACTTCTGAATTTTCACATCATCGGTGCACGTGTGGAATTTTTTCAAAAAAAATTTATTTTCAAAAGTTTAAAATGGAAAAAAGCATGAAAATTTGAGTGGGGCTCTTGGGTTGCTCTTAGGATGAAATCGACCCAAAATTTGGATTCTACGACCTCGATTTGGGGAAGAATCACTTTTGGTCTATCCTAAATGAATTTTTTTGCCCAAAATTTAGATATTTTCCATTTTTTGGCAATTCTTTCTTCCTCAATATTAAGGAAACTATTGAGTAAATTGAAAAATTTGTAATCACAAAAATTACTCAGAATGTTGAATTCTATAGGAGTGGTTTGTTTTGAAGTCGTGATTACCTACTCGAATTTTTCATCCTACAATAGGCTAGTACGAATGAAAAAGGTTGGTAATTAGGTTTTCAAAACTTACTATTCCTATAGAACATGACACCCTGAGTAATTTTTGTGATTACTAATTTTTCGATTTTCTTAATACTTTCCTTATTAGGTCCGGAAAAAATAATTTTCAAAAAATGACAAATTTCCAAATTTGGGCGAAATGAAATTAAATAAAACAAACTATACATATTTATCCTCGAATTTGAGGTCATAGAATCGAAATTGTTGCCCATTTTATGCTACGTATTATTGTAGAACTACCACTCAAAATTTAGCAACACCCATCTCCCTCCGACCAATAAATTTTGAATTTTGAATTTAAAAAAACTGGACCACAAGTGAATTTGACAATGTACAAGTATAATATTACCCGATGAGTTTGAAACCTTTCTGTCTGCGTCTGGTAGAACTTGAGAAAATTCTAGTAGATATTTTCTTCATTTTTATTTTACTATTATAAGTATGTTATCTATGCTCTGCCTTCAGAAATAAAATCCACCACTCATTTTACAAACCAGCTAATTTTTTGGTGTACGGTCAGCGTCAATATAAATAATCACAGCTTTAAAAAAGAACGACACTACCATTACTTCCCTAAACACGTTCGCGGTCTACCTGGTATCCGGTTAACTACCTGAAACTTACTCCTACCGCGTCATACTACTTTCACAATTCTGCTGTATTGTTGGGGGGACTCCGTCGGCAGTGCCATTTTGATTACAAAAAGTGTTGATAAATTTGTAAAAACAAGTAAATATAGCCAATTATATCTGAATAATGCGTTTTGATTGGTTGAATCATCTTTCAAGATTTGGCAACACGGTATTCAAAGCAATACGCTAATGAAATTAAGGAAGGTTTTAAAATACGACTTTTAAGGAAGCCCTTACCGAAGTTCTCTTAAGGAAGGTTTTAAAATACCAAACCATTCCTTAAAATAAGGCATCCTTATTTTTTAAGGATACCTTAAGGTATGTTTTAAAATACGGCCCTAAGTTTAACATAATTATCAATCATTCAAATAGGTATTTGTGATACTTCGTGAAATGTTTATGACCACTTTTCCATACTAAAATTTTTGGTGCCATTTCCTCGTAGGATAAAACAAAGCTAAAGCTGCACAGATTGGGAAATTTCACCTGAAAACCTTCCATCAACAGAAGATTTTTAAAGCTTTTACAACCTGAAATTGTTGGAAGGAGAAGAAGAAATTATCGAATGAAATTTTACAGCTTCTAGATGATTTGTCAAAGAAAAAAAATAATATGAGAAGCAGTTTTTTGAATTTTTGAAAATATCTTAATTTTTCATGCAGTTTTAAAGAAGATAAGACTTGAATTTTTCGAGCAAAACAGAAATGTTAAATTTTTGAATAAGTCGATATAGAAACTAAAAATTAGCAGAGAGGTTCAGACTGAATCTGATAACTATTAAAAAATTGGCTACAAAATCACGTAACAAAAATAAAATTCTATGCATTCCATTGAAATTTTTTTCAAAAAGTAATCATTTATGAGTTGAAAGTGTTGAATAACACAGGTCGATATAGAAAATGCTGTTTGAAAAAGTTTGCACGCTCGTAATTTTGGTAGAGAAAAAAATGTCAAGATCAAAAAAAATTAGATGAAGTCAAGTGTGCATATTTAATTAACACGATAGAGAAATAAAATCTACACTAGAAATTTTTTCGAGCTAAACATTTTTTTCTTCTGAAAATTATCTTGAAAAATATTATGCAAAAGCTACTAGTGTGCACTGTGCAAATGGGAGTAAAAATTCCGAATATCATGTGTCTTCGGGTTGAAATTGGTTGAAATCCGAAGATTGTCCCAAACTATAACTAAATCAGTTTGACGGAAATGGGATTTCGACGATACAAATCCAAATTCCCTCCAAGTTTAAAAATTTAGAATTGGAACGAATTTTGCATCAATTTCAATTTCTTCAAATTTTTTTCAACTTCATAATTTTGAAATTTTTTTCCAAAACTAAAATTGTTTCGAATTTTAAATTTTTTTCCAATTGAAACTTCATTAAAATTTCTTCCAAGTAATTGCCTAATTGGAATGTTTTCTAAAAAGTAAGTAATAAAAATATGAAATCGAAAAAATCAAAGTTGAATTAATTTCGAGTAAGTAAATTTAAATTAAAAACAATTTAACTGATAGAAAATTTTTTGATTGGATATAGCGTTGAAAAAAAAATTATAATTGTAGAAATTGAAAAAATTTAGGTTTGAAAAAATTCGAACTTGACGTAATTTTGAACTCAGATCGTCGAAAACCCATTTTTTGTGAAGTTTCTTCCAGAGATGAAAAGCTAGCAAATACATAACTTGCAGCGAAACGCTGAACGTCGACCAAATTTTGGTGACAAGCCCGAAAGCCGAAAGTTCCAGTTTCAAAAATAGCAAACTAAAATCTACCCGAAAGCTTTTTCTTACAGCTTCATTTTTAAGCTTTTTACTTGAAAATTTGAAACCTACGTCAAAATTTTTTTCTCTATTCTGAGAGTATTTCAACTCTTAATTTTTTTTCTCCAGATATTTTTCAACTCCAAAAATTTTACCCCAAAAAATGTTTCAACTGTAAAATTTTTCCATCCAGAATAACATTTTTGATCAATTCCGAAATTTCTCCCTCCAATTTTACTTTCAAGACGAAACATTTTTCAACCCTGATATTTTTTTCCCATACCTTAAATACATATTTTACAACTTTAGAAATTTTTTCTCAATATTAAATAGTTTCTCAAACTTTTTTTTCAACTCTTGAAATTTTTTTAAAAATCATTAATTTAGGTACTAGTCTAAAATTTTTGGAATGAAAAAATTTCGAAAAAATTTCAATTCAAAAATTTTAAATCCAAGAAGGGAATTTTACAGTTGTAGTCCAGGCAATTTAGGAGTTGCCCCCCAAAAATTAAAGCCTGATTTTTTTTTCGCATTTTACGTTCGTAATGATCCACTACAGTACTTTTTCTTTCCACAACTTCAATTTTTTAAATCGGTAGGGGTTGAAATTTTTGCGGTGACTTTTTTTGGAATACCCTACCAGCATGTATAAAAAAATACTCATTTTGGGTAAATTTAGCTTCGTATTCCCATAATTTCCAAAAATACTGTAAATATTGGAAAAATAGGTGTTTTTCACCCTTAATTTTTGGGCAAAGAAGCGGGTGTTTTCGAAAAAAAACGAACCTGTCTGATAGGAAATTACACGTAGAACATGATTGTTCATAACCATTTTTCCATTTTGAGGCTTTTTTGAGGAGATATTCCCAAAAGTTTTGATTTTTTCCAAAAATGCTGTAAATTGTTGAAAAATAGGTGTTTTTTACCCTTAATTTTTGGTCAAGCATGGTGTCCACTATATTTCAGAAATGATTTTCCCTGACTTTTCCAGGTTTTCCAGACCAATTTTTCGAATTTTTCCAGACCTTTTAAATATGATATTCGTTAACCCGGGGGGGGGGGGGGTAATTTGTAATTTTTCACATGATGTACTTACATCCCGAAATTTCTCATAAGAATGATATAAAATGCATACGGTCAAACGATTTTTTTTTCGAATTCACTAGATACTTTTTACGAGATTTTTAGATGCTCCTCTTCGAGCCAAAAAAAATATTCAAATTCAATTCTGAAAATTTTTGAGCCCACCTAACTCCTCTCACCATAAAAATTTGAAAATTTGAATTGATTACCTACAGAAAAAATGTCAAATTAAAAAGGAAAAACCAAGTATTCCAACGCAAAATTAAGTTTAAAAAATGAAAAAAATTATGCCAGGATGCCTACCAACTCAAGCGAATGAAAATTCGGATTTTTTCGGGCTAAAAATTCAAAAATTGATCATTCCGGCCTAAAAAAGTAGAAAATTGAAGCCCGAGTTTAACAAAGCCCGAGCCTAACGAAACTCAAAACCTGAGATTAATGAAGGCAGAGCTAAATGAAACTCGAGCTTGATGAAGCCCAAAACCTCAACTCAACATAACATTTCTATGTAACCTCGAATGTCGATTTGTCAGCGATCATCCAGTTTTTTTCAAGTTTTTTAACACACAAAATGTCACTCATTATGTCTATAATTATCTATAGTGAGCGTTACGTTTTACAAAACCGTTGCTTGGTCGAAATTTCCCATTTTTTTCTCAGGTCTAGCAGAATGTCAATAATATCAACGATCGTCCTAATTTTTTCCAAGTTTTTTCAAGTCTAGAAAAACGTTACGCTTTTCAAGTTTTACCCCCCTCCCAAGCATAAGACAAATCCAATGTGTTTCAAATACGTTAAATTTTTTTCAATTTTTGGGTGTTCGTTTTTATAATTTCGGTTTTTGTTTTTGCTCTTTTCGTTTTTAATAAAATGTAACGTTTTCGTTTTTTAAAAACTTTTTTTAAATTTTTGAATATTTTTTATTGGAAGTCAAAATGTGAATACGTAGGAATCAAATATAACGATGAAAACTGAAGAGTCGAAAAAATCATCAAGAGAGCAAGAAAAATGTGCAAAATATTGTGTTTTTTTAAAAACTGGAATAAAAAATGAACACCCATTATGTGAAACGAAAAATAAAAGGACATGCTTCATGTTTCATTTTTGTGTTTCCTCTTTCTCTATAAAACCTCAGTTTATTTTTGATTGAAAAATCCAATTTTCTAAGGTTTCGCCATCATAAATTGAATTTTAACTACTATTCTCTTGATTTTTGAGAGTTGGAATCTAGAAATCTTGAGCATTTTCACCCTAAATATTTCATTTTGAAAAATTTGTATCTCATTATCCCATCACAGGTCTGTATAGATTCGAAAATCAATTAAAATCATCTTTTCACTACCAAAATGTCAAAAAAATCAAAACCGAAAAAAAAACAAAAAGGTAGGTAATTGTTTTATTTTCGTTTAACGTTATTTGTAAAATTTTGTTTTCGTTTTTTTCGTTTTGTAAAATGTTGAAAATATAACGTTTTTTTCTGTTTTCCGTTTTCGTTTTCATAAAGTTCTTCAAACCCTGATTCCATATCAAAAAATTCAAGTATGATACACAAGAATTAATAATTTTCAAAACATTTTCAGCGTATGAAATCAGACGATTTTTTTTGAAACCCTCTCTTCTTGAGTCGCTTCTGAGTCAATCGATCACGAAAAAATTCTTCAAGCAAGAAAGGGCAGAATTTTCAGAATCTAATTGTGATTTGATCGCTATAGAAGATGGTAAGAATGTAGGGGGGGGGGGTGTAAATTGACAGTAGTTTTGGAAAGCCCTTTGTATAAAATTGCCTCAAATTTTCTGGAGTATTTTTAAAAATGAGATGAAAAGTATAAAATCATAAAACGTCACAAAAATCGTTAATTTCAATGAACCGTACAAATTGATTTCTGTTTCATGAAAAAAATTGTCAAAATATCGAAAATTAATTTTTAAAAATAGCAAATTTTATGAAGAATTTCCTCAAATGCTAAGGAGTTTTTTTTTTTTACCAATTTCTGTCACATTTTGAGTAAGTACCTATTTAATATTTTTAAAGCAATTTCAAAAATTTTTCACGTCATTTTGAACATTTTTTTCGAAAAATTTCAACCGATTTTTCTTTTCAACATTGAAACAAATACTATCATATGTGAAAATTTTCGTGATTTTCTACAAATTTCTCGATTAAAATTAATAAATCGTAGTTTTTTTTTCAACGGATAAAAAAAAAGTTAGGATTTATTGAGTGAGAAACTGTAGAATTGTAGTCTCGCGTCACAGATTCCGCCCTCCACCCCACCCTCCTTTCAACAAATCGTACAAGTACAAATCTGATGAAACATGGAAGAATATGGCACAAGGCTCAACGAAAGTGTCATTCCAACTTTCAACTCTCATTTGAAGGAAGTAAGAAGTATAGAATATTTTGTTTTTCGTTTTGTTTTTTTTTCAAGTAATGAGTGATTAATTGTTTCGAATTTTTGTTTCGTATGATTGCAAACAAAATGTTCACTTTCGTTTTACATTATTTAAAATTAATATATTATCATTGAAATTGATGAAATTCTCGAGATTTGGACATTCAAACATTCAAACAGGAGAACAAAAATTGATAAGAAATCACTCGAACAAGGTAAAATTATTGATAAGAATAAAAATAAGAGGAAATTTTCATCGATCACCCTAACGAATTTTTTTTTCATTTTGTCATAGAATGATGAGAATTTCCACTCGTTTGGCTCATTTATTCGGAACCACATCGAGCATCTCAGGTACACTGAAAAATATCCTCGCAAAGGCATCACAAATTCGCCACATTCATAATGCACATCGATGTACAACCACGAACACCCAATTTCAATGCGAATATACCTGGACGATTCAAAACATAAGCATGTATTTGAGCGACGAACATCGAAATGTGATAAAATCGTCGAATTTCTCAGCTGCTCAAAACGCCTGTAAGTGGTTTCTAGAGCTTCATACGCCAACTATCGAACACAATAATTCAAAGCTGTATCTCAAATTGTACGATAAAATTGATCTCGATATATTTGGCCCGATAACCGGCGAATTGCAATGTTCAATTTTAACCCCAGATGGTCGGAAAGAAGAAACTCACGAAGGATATTTTCGCCTGGATTCAGACGTCACCTCTTTCGGATTCAACGATTTCATTTCCCATACACACGACTTGACAGAAAATATAGCTTACGTTCAGCATAACGAGTTGAAGATTCATTGCTCACTTTCTTACATCCGGCATGGCGATTCTGCCAATATTATCGATCAATATGATCCTGATGTTTTGGATATGTCTTCATACCAACCGATGGAAGATTTCGCGAAATTGTTCAACAACGAAGAGTTTAGTGATCTTACGATATTCGTTCGAGGTAAAAAATTCCCAGCTCATAAGAATATTCTGGCAATACGAAGTCCAGTATTTAAAGCCATATTGACTCAAGATATGAAAAAGAAACAACTTGATCGTATAAATATTGACGACACAGACGAGAAAACTTTCCTCGAAGTGTTACGTTTCATTTATACAGGAAAAGTCGAAAATATAGAACCCTTGGTGTTCGAATTGTTAGTCGCGTCTGATAAATTTAATTTAGAGATATTGAAGATTATTTGCGAAAATGTCATGTGTAGAATGCTGTCAGTAGAAAACGCACCGAAATTGTTATCGTATTCGATTAAATATAGCTTAGAGAATTTAAAAACTAAGGCCATCGAGTTTATTAGAATGAATTCCAAACAAATAACTAATTCGGAGGCTTGGAAAGACCTGATGTCCCAGCCTGATGTAATGAAGGCTGTGCTTGAAGTGTATATGAAGTAATTGTTCGCCAGATGGTATTGATATGTTCAATTTTTCTTTTAATTTATGAGAATAAGATGACTGATAAGTTGTATTTATCATTTTTTAAATCGTTTTTCCAAACATTTTATCAATTATCAGAATTTTTCCTGATATTTTTCACTTGCATTTCTATGTCATAATACTTTATAGTACAGTCAAATTAGCTCGAACCTAGAAAAAATTCCCAACCAGCTGAATTTTGGCTTATACGATGTATAATGGTGTCAGTTATAACACAAAAAAAGTTCCCCTCCCCAAGTGTGGAGCTAGCCCCAGGAGGGGGAAAAAACTCCCCCAAAAAGTGGTTTTTCGTCTCTACGGCCTCAGGGAAGCCTCAAATCAAAAAATAACAAGTATAAAAAAAAAATCTACATCAAATTTCCTATCGAATGGGCTTTTCACTTTTTGAGATAACTCTATTCTAACCTCAGTTAGGGGTGCTTAAAGATGACCCTTTTTCACATTTTTTCAATTTCAGCCTGAAAATACACTTATTATGGGTTTGAAACGCATTTTAGGAGAAAATTTGTAAGAACTAAAAGTATTCCTCGTCCAATTCTATATCCGATAAAGTTATCATATTTTTCAAAAAATCCCAAAATTAGGGAGAGCAAAAACTCAAATTTATAATTCACACCCTAATTAGTACAGTCACAAACTACAAAAAAATGGCTTTTGATGAAAAAAGAATGAAAGTTGGTATGATGAACAACCAAGACCAAAAGAAAATTTTAATGAACGGGAGACATTTTCAATTCACCATAGGGGGTGTGAGGGAGTGGTTTTTTGAGGCTCCAGCCCCCCATGTAGTAAGGTTGAGCAAAATCGGCGTTCTTGGGGTCGATTTCATATATTTCAACCTCCCTGAACATGAATATGCAATTACTTTTGAAATCTGATCACTAAAAGTGCCCCAAATTTCAAATTAAACCCCCCCCCCCCCCTATTTACCAATATTTGTGAAAAATACCCGAAAATCGCAGTTTCTTGCCCTTGCACCTCACATAACGGTCAGGAACGAATTTTCAATACAATATTCGGATAGTAGAGGTCAAACCCGATCTATAGACTTACATCCGAACTTCACACATCTTCATGGGAAGGAGTAGGAGGTGCTACAATATTCTCAATTTTGATAAATTTCAAGAGTTTTCAATCGATTTTTTTGAACATTTTGGTCTCTGTACATGATATAAAAGATTCTGAACCATTTAGAATTGCAAATATGACAAGTCGATGATACGGGGTTCAAAATTTCATCAAATTGGTGGGGTTTTCCGGTTTTTCGTATACCTATTGACGGATTTCGTATTCTTTTTTTCACTTATTGTTGAAATATGAGCCGATGGTACTTCAAAGTGGTAACTTATACGGATCCCTTTGTATCCATTTGCGTCTCTAGGGAGGGGGAGGGGGGCGTAGGGTGGAAAAACTGAATACTATATCGTGTAATATGTTTAAATCTGTGTTTTTGAGGTCATAAAATACAAATTTGGGAATATTTTCACGTGAGGGCTTTGATTACAATGTGATTCATTGGATATGAAAAGTTGAGCGTCATATCAAATATACAGTAATCATTAAATATTTCAAAAAATGTATACGTCAGCACAGACAGTGCATTAGGTATACGAAAAACCGGAAAACACCACCAATTTGACGAAATTTTGAACCCCGTATCTCCTCAACCGTGATTCTGGGAGCCCTCGGAATTATCTGGATTTATTAGACAAGATATCGACTTGTCATATTTGCAATTCTAAATGGTTCAGAATCTTTTATATCATGTACAGAGACCAAAATGTTCAAAAAAATCGATTGAAAACTCTTGAAATTTATCAAAATTGAGAATATTGTAGCACCTCCTACTCCTTCCCATGAAGATGTGTGAAGTTCGGATGTAAGTCTATAGATCGGGTTTGACCTCTACTATCCGAATATTGTATTGAAAATTCGTTCCTGACCGTTATGTGAGGTGCAAGGGCAAGAAACTGCGATTTTCGGGTATTTTTCACAAATATTGGTAAATAGGGGGGGGGGGGTTTAATTTGAAATTTGGGGCACTTTTAGTGATCAGATTTCAAAAGTAATTGCATATTCATGTTCAGGGAGGTTGAAATATATGAAATCGACCCCAAGAACGCCGATTTTGCTCAACCTTACTACATGGGGGGCTGGAGCCTCAAAAAACCACTCCCTCACACCCCCTATGGTGAATTGAAAATGTCTCCCGTTCATTAAAATTTTCTTTTGGTCTTGGTTGTTCATCATACCAACTTTCATTCTTTTTTCATCAAAAGCCATTTTTTTGTAGTTTGTGACTGTACTAATTAGGGTGTGAATTATAAATTTGAGTTTTTGCTCTCCCTAATTTTGGGATTTTTTGAAAAATATGATAACTTTATCGGATATAGAATTGGACGAGGAATACTTTTAGTTCTTACAAATTTTCTCCTAAAATGCGTTTCAAACCCATAATAAGTGTATTTTCAGGCTGAAATTGAAAAAATGTGAAAAAGGGTCATCTTTAAGCACCCCTAACTGAGGTTAGAATAGAGTTATCTCAAAAAGTGAAAAGCCCATTCGATAGGAAATTTGATGTAGATTTTTTTTTATACTTGTTATTTTTTGATTTGAGGCTTCCCTGAGGCCGTAGAGACGAAAAACCACTTTTTGGGGGAGTTTTTTCCCCCTCCTGGGGCTAGCTCCACACTTGGGGAGGGGAACTTTTTTTGTGTTATAACTGACACCATTATACATCGTATAAGCCAAAATTTAGCTGGTTGGGAATTTTTTCTAGGTTCGAGCTAATTTGACTGTACTATTATAAAATTTTTAGTGATGCAATCTAATTTTTTTTTCATTTATGAGTAAATTTTCAAATTCTTTTACCTCTTAACGAGCGAGGCAATTTGTTTAAATTTCGACTTCAATAGGTACTTTTGTAACCAAAATCCAATGAATTATAATTATAAAAGGTATTCAAATACTCGTAAAATTATCGTAATTTACATCATTTATTAAAATAATTTTTTTTTGTTTTTTCCTTGACAAATTTGAGGCTAATCCAAACTTTATTAAAATCGGAGATGGACGATTCTGAATCAGTGAATTGGTAAGGGGAATTACGAAGAATCGTGAAAGAAAAACTCCAATTAACAATACTGACCAACTCACTGTCAGAAAAGAACCGAAATTTATACTAGTGACTGAGGGAGGGGAAGGGAACTGAAAGTGAAACATATCAAACTCGAGAGAAATGTTTTGACATTTTTTCTAATCTTAGCCGATTTATAGAAAATTTTCCAAATTTTCTGATTCTGAATCCGATTCCAAAATCGATTCTTACGAAATATTGCAAATCTAAGAACTGAGACTCATTTTTTTCGTGATTCGCTCGTTCTACATAGATTCGTTCACCTATAGTCAATTTTTGATAATTTTATTACATGCACAAGCATTTTCAACTATTTATTTCAGTTTGTAAAATTTTTATGATATCTAACAAAATTTTTCAATATTTCAACAATTTTTATTGAGTTTGAATAATTTTTACGGAGTTTTAATCTATTTTTGAAGACTTATAAATCAATTTTCAAATTTTATCAGCCTTTATTAAGGAAAAGTTGTAGATGATTTGTTTGAAAAAAATCATCAGAAATGTTGAAGCTACATAAACAATTTCAGTCAAAATGGGTTGTTATAATTTTAGTGAAAAATATAACTTAACCCAGGAAAACGTTGAAAAATAAACAAAAATATCACAAAAAATTTAAAATTGACGATTTTGTACAAGATTTAGGTAGGTAGGGAACAGTCTCAACCGTGAATTGTAATATTTTATAATACTCTAATTCTAAAACACAGTCCTTTGAATTTTTTTGGAAAATTTCAATCATATTTCACTGTTTTAGATCATTTCGATTTTTTAAAAGAATTGAAACTTATAGAAAAGATGAATTAAATGATCGTTTTCAATTCTTCATTAATCACAATCAAAACTAAAATAGTTGAAAAAAAACAGACTCTAATTTTTGGGAACTCTATTCTCAAAATCGAAAAATTGCCCTATCTGGTATCTCTGCTTGATATCTGATCGCAAAACAATTGAATAACTCGAATGAAAGGAGAACCAGAGGAAAACAATCCAGTTCAAAAAATTAATCATCAATTCTTTCGAAGTCCTATTAAGAGAGGTACATATCTATGGGTCATTAAAGTTGAAAATATTGAAAAATTATTGAACCACCCCAGAAACACGAGAAAATTTCAATAATGGCCTCCCCCCTCCTCCTCCTCAGCATACTTATTCACCATGATTTTTGGATTTTCCAACTTTTTCAGGATTGATAAGTTTTTGGATCTGTGAAAAGAAAATTTTAAATGCCATTTCGGAACCTCTGCTTTGAGCTCCGATAATGGCTTTTTTTATAGTTACTTAATTATTTTTAGAAAATTTTCAACTCCTGTCCAAAATTTATGCCTTAGGGATCGAAAAATTCAGTATCGATAGGTACCTATCTGGAGTTTTCAAATGGGGGTGTTTTTCATAACCAATCAGGACTATTGTAATTTAAAATTGAAATTAGCTTCAACGTTGACTCATTTTTTATGTGAGTTCATTTTTACCAAACTACCACCTAAAATGTGATTTTTACTATCCCTTATTCCGCATAATAATTCAAATCATAATTTTCAAGGTAAAAAATAATCAGTAGATTATGATTTTAAAAAAATGTTTGTTTTTGTTGGCAAGAAGAATTCAAAAATTGCCAAATTGGTCGAAAATTGTATTTTGACCGGACGTGCCGAATAATGGATAATAATGAACCCCATTTGACCTCGTAATTGGGTGAAATGGACTTTAGAATTTTTTCAAGGGTACCCAAAGTTGACTCTTCTAAAAAAAAATGATCCACGTTAATGAATAACGATGTCAAAATTCTATGCTATGTCATCATTTCAAAGTTTCAGGAGTTCCAAATTATTAATTAGAAAGTCGATGGGGAAGACATCGCCTAGCCTCAATGGAAAGATTCCAAAATGGCACCCGAAACTTTCAATAATTTGAAAATTTTCTCCCTTGACTTGATCTCAGAAAAATTAAAAAATCTGAAAACGATAATCAGCCCGTATTCACCAATCAATTGTTTCTTTTATAGTGATTCCAAAAAAATACATTATTAGACCGTATCAATTTCGATCAGATGAGATTGATGAGGTCATTGAGGTCATTCTCATTCGCCCTTCTGATGGGTTTTGGGAAAACCAAAGTTCAATATGTGAGCCTGGATATAGAAACCACCCTTAGGGATCGAAAATTAGTTTTTCAGTTGAAATTCCCTTTTGATTCTACTCCTTCCGAAAGGCCCAAAATTAGTGTCAACTCAAAAACCAATTTTTGACCCTAAGGGTGGTTTCTATATCCAGGCTCACATACAGGGTGTCCAACAAAATTTGTAGAGCAAAACGCTTGACTTAGCTTGACCTTTTGAAATGACTTTTTGCATGAATTTTTGAGGGCCACCCCACGAAACTTGGGCAAAAATCTCAGGTGGAGAGGGGTGAGGGGTAAAAATGAAAAATTTGCTGACCAGTCATATTGAAACTATAGAAAACAAAAATTCTTGCTTTTTATGTGCTACTTTTATGACTTTGAAGAAAAACTATAATAAATTCCTTAATAACCTTCCCCCTCTCCCTGTAAAAAATTGAAAATTTCATTTGAGATCGCCTTCAAGTCTTCCAATAAAATTAGAAGAATACATTTTTTTTCGTTTCAAAATATTCAATTGTCTGAGATGGAAGGGAAAAGAGATCATATCGTAATTTTTAGGAAAAATTGTGTAAAATTATTCAGCCCGAACGAAGCGAGGGCGAAAATTTTTGAAAAAAGCACTCAAAATCTTAAATTATTTTATCAAGATTCGTGCTTTTCTTCGTGTTATGTTTTAACTAAAGTAATATAGTTTTAACTTCCAAAAAAAACGATCTATGGACTCATCTCCATCGAAAATTTTTTGAAAATTCCCATCGAGATCGTTACCGAGTCTTTTTATAAAAGAGAACGACAATTTTTTTCACTTGAAAATATTAATTGTTTGGGCTGGAAAAAAAAGAAGGTTCTTACCATAATTTTGTAAATAAAATTGTGTAAATTTATTAAGCCCGAGCGAAGTGAGGGCGAAAATTTTTGAAGAAAATGGGATTTAAAAGCTAAAATTTCTTCACGGTTTTAATCAATGTTTTAGTATCGAAAGCTAGACAGGCGAAATCTTCAACCCTTATCTCCTATATTTAAGTATAAATTTTAGATCTTATGTGCCCGAGCAAAGCGAGGGCTAAGATTAGAAAAATTGGCGATTTTCAAAAAAAAAAAAATAGAGCCCCAAAATTCGCCTCGAACTGAGAACTCATGGTTACTCAAGTCAATTTGGCCCCATCAGTGGCGTGTCGTCAGAATCGAAAATTGGAGGGGGGCACAAAATGAAAAGGAGCCATGTGTTGGACAACTTTTTTTGCTTTTTCGAAGTGGAAAAGAGGGACGAGGGACTGATCTTTTTCACCTGCTAAAAATGGGGAGGGGGTAAAAAGAGAGCCTTCTTCCGCGCTTTTGTTTCAGAATTCAGATAAATCATAGGAATGTAATTTTGTTTATGACCGAGTGAAGCGAGGGTGACGCTTTGAAAAAATTGGATTTTTAATGCCCTAAAATGATATTTTTCATGTTTTAAATTTTAATGCCTTGAAAATCCCTATCTGATGTAAGTGTAATGTATAATATAAATTTATAAATACAACATAATTTTTTTGGGGGGGCAGAACTTTTTTCGGGGGCTGCCCCCTGAAGACGCATCTGTGCTGTGCCCCATGCCCCATTAAAAAAACGAAACTAAAAGTAAAATTGAAATACTGGAACTAGAACTAAAACCGAAACTGAAACTCAACCCTGGATTTAGCATTTAGCCATGTATTGTATTTTTGTATTACTCGTAATTACGTGGTAATAACGTTTGCAAATGCAAAAGTAGTGCAGCTAGCTAGTCAGACCATGAAACAGCCAAAATCCAAAAAATTTGTCTATTTCATCACTTTTTCTTTTTCATTTTTTTGCTCATGACTGTGAACTGTGAAGTGTGAACAGTCGAGCACATGCAAATGTGATGATTGATTGTGATTTGTGATTGTGATCATTGTGAATTTGTGATCATACGATCGATGATTGTGAATTTGTGATTTTTGAAAAAACGTAAACAAACAAATGAAAAATTATGACGTCACACTTCTTAGCGCGGAGATTACAAGTGCACGTGTAAATTAATTCGATAGAACAACGGATTCGGCTGTATTTTGATATTACTAGTTCGAATTTTCCAGCTTGGACAACATCGATCGACTGAAATTCTCAACAAAAGAACAGAATACCAACCGGGAATAAATTATAAAATACGGTGAGCTTTTCAGCATAATTATGAAAACAGAAGCCACGAACCTCTTATCATTCTACTTCTAACGATTCTACTTTTCAGATATTACCATCGGATTCTCTCACAGCCATGTCCGACTCATCACCATCACCAAATAAACTCGAAAATCCTCCCGAACCGTCGAAAAATAACACCACTCGGGCCACATTTCGATGCTACACCGCGAACAAACGATTCGTTTGCGATTTCACCTGGACAATTCAGAATTTCACCTTGTACACCAATGAACACGAACGTAGCGTGTTAACATCGCCGACATTTTCAGCTTCGGAAAACTCGTATAAATGGTTTTTAGAGCTCAGTACTCCAACCGATGACCAGCCCAATACGAAATTATACTTGAAAACATGTCGATCCGAACTCGAACAACTGGGCCCGATAACCGGCGAATTACGATGCTCGCTGATACTCCAGAATGGCCAAGAAGGATTTCCCGCCGAAGGCAATTTCCATCTGGATTCCAAGTATTCATCTTACGGTTTTGGTGAATTTATCCACGACCAGGATATATTTAAACACCAAGCATATGTACCAAAGGATGAGCTAACGATTCACTGCGTGGTTTCCTACCTTCATCAAAATGACGTCAATCATTTTATCGATCGCAATATTTCGTGTGATTCTCGCCAATCGACTCAGAACTTCGATTATTTACTCGACAACGAACTCTTCAGCGACGTAACGATACACCTCGGTGATAGGACATACCCGGGCCATAAGATCGTTTTGGCATTGCGAAGTGAAGTATTCAAAGCGATGTTAACTCATGACATGAAAGAAAAACAACAAAGTCGTATAGACATTGACGACATCGACGAGAAAACATTTCGAGAAATGTTACGTTACATTTATACCGGAAAGGTAGAGAATATAGAAACCGTGGCTTTCGAGTTGGTCGCCGCAGCCGATAAATATGATCTAGCGGGGCTAAAGGACATGTGCGAGAACGCCGTGTACAGAATATTGGAACTGGAGACAGTGGTGAAAACGTTATCGTTTTGTGAGACGTATAATTTAAAGAAGTTAAAAACTCAAACCGTCGAGTTTATCAAGAAAAATTGGAAAAAAATGGCCGATTCGGAGGCCTGGAAAGATTTGAAATCTCGGCCAGATTTAATGAGCGTTGTACTCGACGCTTCCATGAAATAGAATGAATTTCATTTTCGATATGTGCTCTTATTAGTTATTTAGGTTGAAATTTTCCTTTTTTTAAATTATATATCATTTTTGTTTGTATTAATTTTGTTACCATTTCGACACATTAAATAATAAAATTTTATCCAGTGACATAGATGGTTTTCTATCATATCGAATACCTAAGTTCAATATATCTACAACTACTCAACTACTTCCCTCCACCAATTCCGGCAAAATATTTGGGTGGGTTGGGAAATAGTCTACAGCCCAAGAGGCAAAACGTGTTCATTGAGCGTGCATTTTCGCTGGACAAAAAAATCAGTTGGTTTGTTGTAGGTATGGGTCCCGTTGTCCCAAAAAACCGTAGTTTGGATTTTTGCCCTAGCACAATAGGAAACTGAGGCCTGAACCCCCCCCCCCCCCCCAACTTTTTAATTTGACTTTGGACAAACATTTTTTCACATTTTGGTAGTAGATACTCCCCCGACTCCAAATATATGTCACATCTCTTGGGTCACGGACACAAAGGGGTGCTGGATCCCCCAATGTGCGATTTTTTGCCAAATTCGATCATTTTTGATACAATAATGCTTCTGTAGGCGTTTTGTGGTATGCTGGACAAAAAAAATCAAACGCAATGTATTCTTGAGTCAAAGTTTGAGGAAAACTGTTGGCACAACGGGCCGTGTTGGAATTTCAAAGTTTTGAAAACGGGCAATTTCCTCCCCCTTTCATTAAAAAATAAGTTATGAAAAAAAATCTGAAACTTGGGTTGCGACCTATCAAAATGGGTTAAAATTTCACGAGCAGAACGAAATTATTGATGAAAATTAAATTTGAGCGATTTTAACCCATTTTGAGCCCAAATTGGTTCAATTATCGAGTATTTTCAAAGAATTGGCATGTGATCTATGTAAGTGGGGTAGAATTTTGACAGAAATTCAAAAATACCATCCAAAACTTTTTTTGAGCAACTTTTAAGTATTTTGAGCCTCAAATTGAATCAATTTTAGATTACTTTCAAAAAATTGGCATGTGGCCTACGAAAAAGCGATAGAATTTCGTCAAAGATTTTAAAATGTAATTCAAAACTATTTAAAACAACTTTCAAGTTTGAGTAATTTCAAGTGCAAAATATTTTATTGGAATGCGAAAAAATGAACAATCTCAACTAATGAAAAGGAAAATAAAAAATTCAAATCATACATTCCGTTGAAAAAATTAGCGGGTTTCATTTCATTCAGAAAATTATCCGAATTCGATTTTGGTTTCTTTATGAAATTTTAATCCATATTGATGGGTCTATCTAAAAATCGACTAAATCAAAGGCTCAAAATTCTCAAAAGTTGCTCAAAAAAAGTTTTGGATGTTATTTTTGAATTTCTGGAAAAATTCTACCCGACTTACATAGCTCACATGTCAATTTTTTAAAATTAATCAAAAATTGACCCAATTTGAGGCTCAAGATTCTCAAAAGTTGCTCAAAAAAATTTGAATGGCATTTTTGGATTTCTAGCAAAATTCTACCCGACTTACATAGGTCACATGCCAATTTTTTAAAATTAATCAAAAATTGACCCAATTTGAGGTTCAAGATTCTCAAAAGTTGTCAATTTTTTGAAAATACTCGAAAATTGACCCAATCTGGGGCTCAAAATGGGTTAAAATTGCTCAAATTCAATTTTCATCAATAATTTCGTTCTGCTCGTGAAATGTTAACCCATTTTGATAGGTTGCAATCCAAGTTTCAGATTTTTTTTTACAACTTATTTTTTAACGAAAGGAGGAGGAAATTGTGCGTTTTCAAAACTTTGAAATTCTACCACGGTCTGTTGCGCCAACAGTTTTCCCCTAAGTTTGGCTCATCGGACGCGGAATGAACCCAAGAATACATCGAGTTCAATTTTTTTTGTCCAGCATTCCGTATAACGCCTACAGAGGCATTATTGTGTCAAAAATAATCGAATTTGGCAAAAAAATCGCACATGGGGGGCCCAGCACCCCTTTGTGCCCGTGACCCAAGGAATGTGACATATATTTGGAGTCGGGGGAGTGTCTGCTACCAGAATGTGAAAACATTTTTTGTCCAAAGTCAAATTTGAAAATTGGGAAAAAAGGGGGATTTTCAGCCCTTAGCTTCCTATTGTGCCAGGGCAAAAATCCAAAATACGGTTTTTTGGGACTACGGGACCCATACCTACAATAAACCAACTGATTTTTTTGTCCAGCGAAAATGCAAACCAATTTCGCTTTCTAGAGCACTTTTTGCCCATTGGACAGTAGACTAAAAGGAGAAATAGACTTCAAAAATTACCCAAAAATAACGCGAAACCGACCGATCCAATTGAAAAAAAGAGGGGAAATAATCTCTCACAACCGATCTTAAAACCTCGCAATCCTTCGCACTTAAAAATAAATAAAAAAATCACTATCTCGATTCAATAACTAACAATCCGTTTAATTTTATACAAAATCAACATGGAGATATACACACTCAGGGGGGAAAAACAGAAACGTATTACAATAAATTACAACACAAATATAAATGTAATCTCAATGTGAAAAAAGAAAAAAAAATATACATTATAAAAAAACATCTGAGAATTTTTTTTCCAAAAAAAGATACTGTTGGATGTACGAATATATGATTTAAACGACAAAAAAATAAAATAAAAAATAAAATTACGGTTTATAATGAAAACAAAACGAAAAGAATCACTTGATATAATACGCACCGTAATTGGGGCCCGGGGAGGGGAGGAGGGGCCGGTCATAACCCCCACGCATCCGTTCCGAAAGACGACAATAACTGAGGGTAAAGTACATACCTTCTAGTCAACTGGATACCTTTACGTATATCGAGTTTGGATTAAAACACCATCGACGATCGTCCATCATTCACACGCTGACTCTGCTCACATTGCCGACGTTTCGTTTCCTGCCATCGGTACTTTCGACGGAGCCAGAAGCGCCGGCGGCGACGCTTCTGCGACAATTGGCCATTCTTCGAGTGGTCGTCGAAGGCGCCGGAGTTGCGGATTTATCTTTCTTGGTCGATCGCAGTCTACCGTGATGAGAAGACGATGGCGTTTCGGCGACGGCGGTTTGATTATGCTTTATATCGGAAGTCGTGCTGCTGGAACGCGATAAGCTGTGGTGCGTCGATGGAGTGCCGGAGGCGGACGTTGGGCCGCCGCTGTCGTCGTCCATATCGACGTCGCCTTCTTGACGTCGACGTTTCGAACGTTCGTCGGCTTGTTCGATGGCCAGCCTTTCCATTTCCCATTCTTTCTTTTGTTGTTCGATTTCGGCCTCGGCTGCGGCTAGCTGCTCTTCGGCCCATTCCGCGTCCACAGTTTCCATAAATTGCAGCGCCCATCTTTCGATCGGTGTCAGCTAAATGATGAAACAAATCGATGTTAAATAAGGTCATCGAAGCATAAACGATTCTAATTTTTGGAAATTTTCGATTACGAACCTGTTCCAAGAGAGCGTTAACTTTTTGATCGGCTTCGGTAGGGAGGGTTGAATTATCTGCGTTCTCGTTATCCACCAACGGTATGTTCTCGTCGAATTCTTCCAATTCGGCGACCGCTTCTTCTTTCGCCGTTTTGGCCGCATTTACGTCCGTTTCGTCTTCGGCAGCCGCCAAGGCGTTTTCATACGCGTTCAACGTGGATTTTTCAACGTTGACGGCGGCCACTGTGCTGGAACTGGTGCTCGGCGTGGATGCGTTGCTCGTCTCGGACGGTGCCATGTCCGACATTCGTTTGGCCGGATCTGATTCGTCGAAATCGACGTTGAAAAGGTCGTGAATGGTGGTCTGCGAAAAGGAAGAGGGTTGAAAATTATTGAATATTCGTCGAAGATGATGATGAAATTATTATTCAGTCGATTGAACGAATTGAAAACGATACTTACGGATTTGAAATACGCTGTCGTGAAGTTACCACCTTCGATGGCCAAATCGCCGAGTAATTTTTTCTGGTTAGCTTTCTTCAAGATGTTTTCTTCGACGGTTCTCTCGCTAATTAATCTGTAATTAAATTGAATCGAGAAATTAGCGATGATTAGCGACGATGCATTTTTCGGAAAAATGTTTTCTGAAGAGGAAAAAATCCCTGGCGAAGCTTGGTAATCGAATTTCAGCTATTCTCCTTCTCTGCTCTTCTTTCTAATTCAATTATTATTTTTCTCGTAAACAAACTTATTTCTGAATTTAAGGGATTTCAAAGTATTAACGAGGGCGGGAGAAGGGGGGAGGGGGAGAGACATTTTTTAATTGAATGCACAGCGTAGAAGAAAAATTATTTTCAAGTAGTAAAAAAAACTTTGATCCAAAGAAATTTGAAAACAATGAGAAATTGGTTTAAATTCATCTGTATTTCTCAAAAGTGAGAAACTTGATATCCTGGGATAAAAAATGCCCACAGTTCATGAAGGATAAAAATATGACACATACATACATTTTTTTAGCAACGTTTTACAATGTAAAAAAAACACGTTTTTGGAAATAGAGAAAAGGGTAGCAATTAAACATGAAAAAACAGAGATCTCATTAAACTTTAGATCCCATTTTCTCAGAAACCACATGACCTACGACATTTAGGGTCTTAAAGTTCAATTCAGGAACATCTCAACCATGTTTCAACAGGAGAATTTGGGGAAATCCCAACTTCATCCCAAACATTTCATCAATTCATTCAAAATCAGCACAAAATTATGAAAATCAATTCAACATAAAAACACAAAAAATTGACAGTTTTAAAAATCCTTCTGTTAAATTATAAAGAAATCTCTCCTAAACACAATAAAAAAATCAGAAAGAATATTGGTCGGATAGTTTTGAAGAAAATGGGACAAAAACATGAAAAACTAACTTTACAGGAAAGAGCTTTTAAAAGAAAAAAATTGAACTTTTGAAGACTGAAAAACACTTTTTCATAATTTTTTCCAAATTTTACCATATTTTTTCGTACGGTGTGCAAATCATAAGTCCATAGATTTAAAAAACATTGAAACTTCATTTTTAAGCGATCTCCAATTTTGCTGTACTGAATTGAGTGAAAATTTGAACTTTATCTATCGTTACTAAAATTAAGAAAATAAATGCTCCGAGTTGTGTAGAATTGTGAGCCAAAAGTAAGGCAGTATTTAATAAAATTCAATTTCATCACAGTCGTAACTTTTTTTAGGAAGCCATTTTGTCGAAACCCCCATTTGAAACCATTTATTTTCTGAAATTTCCAATTTTTATTGATGATAGGTTGACTTAAATTGAGGTAATAGTCGATTTTAATATTCATCTGTGCATGGCGAATTACTCTGACAAGGGAGGTATCCCAACTCAAGGTAAAATTTTGAACTCGAACAAAAAAATCGAAAGTACATCATAACAGGACCTCGTACCAAAAATTTCAAGTGCTGAAGTTCATTTCTCGATTTTTAGCGAATTTTTAAAATTTCAAAATTTCCTCATCGTCCAAAAAAATATGAAAATTTGATCTAATCAATGAAAAAAGCTGAAATTTGGTATATACCCTTTTTTTCGACCTCCCGAATCGATTGGAAGCGGTTTCAAAACGTTTTGGAGCCACCAGAAAATTTTGGAATTTTCCAGCGCCGCTGGAGAAAAGCTCATAAAAATAGCCCATATGCACTTCAGCACCTATAATCGCGGATTATCCATATTGGTAACCTATTTGATCGATTAAAACACATTTTCCAAAATTCGTAACTTTTTGAGTTCAAATTTGCATTTTTGGGCAAATAAGGTATCTATAAAGTTTCAACTTTTTACCTCGACGTATGCGCATTAGGCGAATTTTTCAATTTTTTCCAGAAAAATTTCTTGCTCAAAAATGCGAATTTGAACTTTAAAGTTACGAATTTTGGAAAATTGTATTGTAATCGATCAAATAGGTCACCAATATGAATACTCCGCGATTATAGGTGCTGAAGTGCATATGGGCCATTTTTATGGGCTTTTCTCCAGCGCTGGAAAATTACAAAATTTTCTGGTAACTTCGAAACGTCTCGAAACTACTTCCAATCGATTCGGAAGATCGAAAATAGGGTATATACCAAATTTCAGCTTTTTTCGTTGATTAGATCAAATTTTCATATTTTTTTAGGGACGATGAGGTAATTTTGAAATTTCAAAAATTTGCTAAAAATCGAAAAATGAACTTAAGCACTTGAAATTTTTGGTACGAGGTCCTGCTATGATGTACTTTCGATTTTTTTTTTGTTTGGGCTCAAAATTTTACTCGGAGTTGGGATACCTCCCTTGTGAGCATTTTATTTAAAATCGATTTTTTCACCTCCATAAACATCTCCCCTCCCCCTAAAAGACCATAACATTTCCAAAAATGGAAAGAAAATCACAAGCTTTTCTCCAATCTATAAAATCGATCAATTTCACGAGTCAAAATCGTTTCAACAGACAGAATTTCCTAAAACTAGCTACCCTAGGTGAAGCACGAATAAATTTCAAAAAACTGCATCCCCCTGCTTCATAGTTCAAATTTCGGTACACAAAACTTCGTATCAGAAGACGATTTCCACCAATCACGAGCCGTCATTGACTCACCTATAAATATGAACATCTCTGGTCTGTCCGATACGATGGCATCGATCTTGCGCTTGCGCATCCATCGTCGGATTCCAATCACTGTCGTAAAAAATTACAGTATCTGCTCCGGTCAAATTCACACCTATACCGCCGGATCGTGTAGAAAGTATAAAACAGAAATATCTCTTATCGGCGTTAAATCGTTCCATTAAAACCTGTACAAACGAAATAACGTGAGTAATTCAGCTTCTTTATTTTGAAAATACAATAATCGTCAATTATCATCACCTGTCTCTGATCGATCCGCGTACTTCCGTCCAATCTCAGATAAATATGGCCATGGAAGGTCAAGAATGTCTCCAGTACATCGAGCATACGAGCCATTTGGGTAAATATCAGCACCCTGTGCTGGCCAGCCTTCAGGCGTCGCAATAACCTATCCAGTGTTTGTAATTTACCGCAGTCGTACTGAATGAGTCGACTATCTGGAAAAGCTGTGGTCATTTTTGACACGACTTGATGCAGACAGACGGCTCGAGGAGCCAGTTCGCGTTCCAGCGTCGTCTCCGTGTACCGCATCGACCAGCTTTTCGAAGGATTCGGACGCGGAACGTGTAACGATGGGCGTCTAGCGTTCACAGCCGGTACGTAAACGATGAATCTGTGCCAAAACCAAAAATAAACATTGGTAAAGATTTCTTTAATTAGGAGAGAAGAAAAGTAATCAATGTTTTTCTCGTATTACCTCGAGAAAGTCTCCGATAATTCTTGTATCCTTTCTTCGATAGATTTCACCGAATTCGATAAGGCGTTTGTTAACGTATAACACATATCATAAACATGTTTCGCGTACTGAGCATTGATACAATTCACATGACCGGCGTACTTCCAATATCTCGAATCTTCCAATATGGCAGCATTCGAATCTGCATCGGCATTTGACAACGCTGATGACCACGACGGTGACGATGAAACGTCCGCAGCCACAGTTAACGTATCTCTTACGTCGCTACCGTAGACAACGAAAGGACTAGATTTACGATCGTTGGTCATGCCTAGAATACGTAATTTCTCCCTTCGCATCTGTCTACGTTTTTCTAAAACCATCGGCTGCGAGAATAAAAAAGTAAAATCAACATAGACGTATTTTCCTGCTTCATTGATCAGGAGAAAGCTACGAGAGCTCAACTTACGTCTTCCAACGACGTATCATCTTTGCTATTCCTTCCTCCGTCGTGTTGGTGTCGACTCCTGGTCGTTGTACCGACAGAACTTGTGCTATGGCTGGTGGAGAGCGATGAAGATGAAGACGATGATGACGACGAAGGCGATGAAGTCACGTTAGTTTGCGTAGAGCTTGGGACGCTGATGGGTTTTGGTATCACTACAGCGGTGGATTTCGGCGTGTTGTTTATTGTTCCGTTGGAGGATAAGTTGGTGTATAAATTCGTCTGGAAAAATACGAAAAAATGAATAAAAATGCGCGAATGATTCGATATGAAAATAGCACGAGCGAACTGAAAGACAGAAGCGAAAGAAAATATTCAATGGCACCCTCCTTCCTTCAGACAGAACGAAACGATTTAATTTTTTTCCAAAATGATACCCTAAAGAATTAATTACTTTGGCCAATTTTTCGGCACTTTATCGACTTTTTACGTTATGATATTTATAAAGCATGGGGGAAGGAGAGGGGGTAATTTTTTCCGAGTGATGTGCTTACAACCCGAAATTGTGCAGACGAATTATTTGAAATGCATGGTGTTAACGATTTTTTTAAAACAAATATATCAGGTTGTTGACCAAATCATACGGATGAAAATCCAGATTTTTTTTTAAATTTTCAAAATTGATTGCTTATCTCCCCCCCTCCCCCTTCTAAAAAATAAAAAATGGTCCTCAAATTTATAAATTTCAAGCCATTGCAATATTCAGCTTGCCCCAGTAAATAAAAAATTGAAGTAAAATATCAGTTATTTTGTTAAGATATATTTATTTACCAATGTGTTGAGCTCGAGAAAAGCAAAGACGAAAATTTTAGCGAAAAAAGCCCTTCAAAAATTGAAAATTCATCACTTTTCCCTCATTGAGATCTTCCAAAATGTAAGTTCTCTTATATTTTCTCTTTTTCATTTCCAACATCGTGGTCAATGACATCACGACATACTTTTCGCATCACAGCTTATTAAAAAGTACGGTACCAAAAAAAATTGGATTTTAAATGAATTCTGAAGAAAAAAAACAGTATAAATTATCCGCGGGGATTCTCCAGGAAAATTAATAATTTAATGAACCAACCCATGCATTCAAATATAATTTTTTTTGTAAATTAGGTACGATCAACAAAAAATGATGAATAGAAAGATTTGTAAGATATGTAATGATTTGACCCGAGCGAAGCAAGGACGGTATTTTTTGAAAAATTTATGAAAAAATGAGCAAAAAAGCACTTTTTGGATACCTTCTTTCGGATTTTTGAAAAAAGTGACCAATAGTGACCTTTCGGTAAAAAAAATGACTTTTAGTGACCAAGCTTGAAAAAAGGGGACAATTCACTAAAAAGTGACCTCTGTTTAATGCCTGAATTTCTCTTAAATTTTCAAAAAATGACCTACATAGTGATTTAATTTTTTAGAAGAAGAAAATTACCTAAAATTGGAAAAAATTTTAAATCTTATTAATCCATAAAAATTTTTCTCAATTTCCTTATTTTATGTTTTGATACAACTTCAGCAAAACTTCCACTAATTTCACTCATTTTATCAAACATTTTCTAATCTACTAGATTCCAAGTTTCATTTTCAAAAAATATCCAGACTTTTGTCCCCTCGTGAAAATATCTATAACCTAATGTGAAAAAAACTTTGTTTTCGTAATTTGCCTTTTAAATCTTAAAACTCGAATACCAACCGTTTGCAATTGAGGTATTTTAATCACCGGAGCGAGGAGATCATTGGGATTAATATTCTTCAATATTATCCGCTGACCAGGTGACATAGTCACTGCAAAAGAAAACGTTTCCGTTAATAATTCATAATTTCACCGATGAAAAAAAAAAGTTACAAATTCGTCAACTTACTGTTAGCAGGTAATAAGGTTGTATTGCCAGTATTCGTATTCAAAATATACGTTTGTTTGGTTTGAATGGCACCTTGAATGATTTGCGGTTGCGACGGTGATCCTGAAGAGCCTCCGGCGTTATTGTTATTATTCAATTTCAACGGTGACGACACCACTGGTAACATGTTTTTCAATAAGGTCGCCTGCAGGGGAATTTTCGAGCCGGCCGTTGTAATACAGAACTTCCCTTGAGATAAAGCGTTAAGCGTCGTCGTACCTACAAAATTCAACGGTAAATTTTCCAAAAAAAATAGCCATCATTTTCGATAAATAAACCTAGACTGACCTCCTTTGAATTGAAGCATGTAATTTGTTTTACTTGGTGACGTCAGGTTATCCATCGGTTTGATTTGTTTCACAGCCAAATCTATAAAAAAAATTAATTCGAAAATCAGCCAATTCTCGACGATCGATTCCTATCTTCAGATTAGCAATACTCACTGTTTGCGTCATCTTGCGGAAGAATACTTCGATACACCGGGGTAAATTTCAGTTTAGGTATGGGTGGTTGTGCTACCGTCCCAGTCGACGTCCAGCTATTTAGGACATTCTCACTGGAAACAGGAGCAACGATGGTGCTTTTGTAACCGGCTGGAATTAACGTTGGCGTCGCAGCGATGACCTGCGACGTTGTAGGTGTCGTTGGAACCGGCGTCATTGCAGTTTTAAAATACGACGTTATTTTCGCGTTGCCTTTCGCCGTGTTATTCTGCGGAAAAAATTGAAGATTAGTCGATTGCGAATCATCTTTGGTATTGCTCAATTCGTACTAACCACTTTAAGTGAGCCGGTGCTGCTATTACTACAAGCAGAAGCTGGCGATTCTTCCGGTGCGGTTTTTATCGATGGCGAAGGCGATGTAGGAGGTTTGAAGTTGACCTTCATCGATGCTCTAGGAATTGAAGGTTGTTCTTCGGGAGCTTTATCGATTTCTTGGATCAATCTTCGAGGAACGCGCAGCTTTCTCAAACGATGTATTCCCCAAGCGGACAGTTTCTCTTCTGAATCGACCATACGTAAATTTAACGAGTCTAAATTTACTCGCTGGAAAAATTCAATTCATAATTAGAATAATCTTAAAATTCTAATATTAAAATGAAATTAAATAGCATCCATTATCAGCGATTAATTCGAAATAATTCTAATTGGACAATTTGCTTATCATATAATTTTCAACAATCATAATCGTGCGAAATACCTCCAGCCCCGAACCCTCCTATGACCAATAATACGCTATTATTACAATTTCCTGACCTTACGTCA
Source organism: Pseudococcus viburni (assembly GCA_033439095.1). NCBI lineage: Eukaryota > Metazoa > Arthropoda > Insecta > Hemiptera > Pseudococcidae > Pseudococcus > Pseudococcus viburni. The sequence goes on along the minus strand of JAVBJF010000007.1, from coordinate 1,627,965 downwards.
AATCAATTACAACCCAGTCACGACGAATACCTCAAGTAGTGGCCTCTTTCTTCTATTAATCAATTATCCTTCGTATACGAGACCCCGTTCCTCGCCATTTTTCAATTATTCACGAAGCAAAGCTCACGTATCGATACACTCGAGGCTCGAATCGACGCCAATTTTCTTCCTCCACCACAAATTAATTCAAATTGCGAACCAGCGCTTCTCACCTCAAACGGATTGTAATCCAGAGCAGCGAACACCAACGACGGTGTGTGATAATCCAGAGTTTCCATTTGAAAAGGCGATATGATCGGTCTGGCTTCGAATAAATTAGGATGATTGCAAACTTTACGTAACTGCATCAGAACATTAATAACACTCAGGAGGCTTCCCGAAGATAATGTTTCCTTCGTTCTGAAAACAAACGCTCCGCGTTCAGCATCGCTCCAAAATACATCTCCGAAGCACCATCTCATCGTAGCGGATTCAGACTTACTTTGCTCGAGACATGAAATCGTCGTACAAATATCGTTGTCGATTCGATAGTCTACACATTACCACGTGCTCGTATTTACTCGGTAACTGTTTTTCGACTTCGATTTTCAATCTTCTCAACAGAAACGGTCTCAGCACCTGCATTATTCGAAATTATCAATTTAGTGATCGTGATTGCTTCGGAAAATTACGATCTGACGTTGTAATTACCTTGTGCAGTCTTTTGATGATATTCTCGTTATATTCGGCGTTCCCTTCGATCATTCCGGTGACCGGATTCGAAAACCATTCTTTGAATTCGTGATGCGAAGCGAATAAATTTGGCATTAAGAAATGCATCAACGACCACAATTCCATCAGGTTATTTTGCAAAGGTGTACCAGTCAACAATAACCGCCTGAAAATTAAAAAATCATGGTTTAGTCGAATCAAAACCTAGATATGGAAATTTTCAACAATTAAATCATTACCTTTCGGAATCAAAATTCAATAATCGTTGCCATCTCTGGGATTTAAAATTTTTTATATTCTGAGCTTCGTCTAAAATCAAATATTTCCATTTCTTGCGCCGAAAACAATGGTGATCTTGTAATACTAATTTATACGACGTAATGCAAACGTGGAATGTGTTTGGTTTGGTCCAACCTATCGAAACAGAGAAAGAATCGAGTTAAAATACATTAATTCAAAATATTTCCAGATAAAAAATGCATTCAACGTGATTCAAATCATATTGAAAAAATTACCTGATCGTTTCAATTTTCTTTCCTTCGGATTTCCGTAATAAGTTAATATTTTAAATGCCGGACACCACTTTTTGAATTCCATTTCCCAATTGAGCATCACAGACGTAGGAACTATAATTAAATGAGGACCCCAATCCTCTGAAAATTGGAAAACATCAATCAATTAACCGTATTCTCACGTTTGAAAATTTCTACCAGATTTTTTCAAACTTTTACCAACCTTTATCCGAAGCTAAATGAGCCAACAAAGCAATCGTCTGGATAGTTTTTCCCAGACCCATTTCGTCAGCCAAAATACCGTTCAATTTACGCTCGTACATGGTGACCAACCAATCTAAACCGATATGTTGGTACTCGCGAAGTGTGTGTTTCAATAAAAAAGGAACTTTCGTAACGACGCTGGTCGAAGACAACGTATTTCCTTTGGGCTGGATACTTTCGGCTATAGCAGCAACGTCGTCAATCTTTTCGTCAGTATTTTCTTCGTTCATATCGCCATTTTCCTGTCAAAAGAATTCAACGATTTTATAGGAAAAAATTTTTGAAACGAAAAAAAATCCAATAAGAAATCATACCAGTGTGCTATCTTTCAACAAAGACATGAGACCATCGCTACTCTCATCCGAATCTTCGCTTTTACTTTCGTCTTCATCGTCTTCGTCGTCGTCGTCATCTTCGTCTTCGTCGTTTTCTTCATCTTCGTCGTCTGAATTATCGACCATGCTGTTTTCATTATCGCTGAGGCCGCTTTCGACTGTGCTTTCTTCAGCAGTACTCTCTGACGAACTTTCTGCAATGGGAAGAACACAAATTAGAGGAATTGGATCAAAAAAGTGATCATTCGAGTAATATTAATTACCTGAATGCAAAGATGAATCCGCAGAATTTCTCGCCGCCGGTTCGGCGCTGTACTTTTTCATTAGTTCTTCAATACTCAAATTATTATCAGCCTGTAATGATGAATATTCGAAACTTAGATAAAAAAAAGCATTATAAAATTGAATTAAAGACACCATCTTACCTCTAATTCAGCAATCTCAGATTTATGATCGACTTTTCCTTGACGTTTTTCTTCTTCCAGTAGCGTCGATTCATCGTCACTTTCGTCGTCTTCCATTTTATATTCGTCATCGTCGTCGATAGGTTTCTAAAAAGAGAAAAAAAAGGAAAATGAAGTAAATTAAACTAGAAAAATTGGGAAAAAATCCACATTCAATTACCTCATCATTGGCTTTATCAGGAATTGGAACATTATTCAAATATTCGCTGGGTAACTGGTTCAAGAGATCTTCTAAAGGTAACTCGGATTCTCGTTTAAGCATTTCGATTTCTTTGCTATGATCTACTTCGGCTCCTCTGCCTCTTTCCTCGGCTTCGATGGTTTCTTCATCATCGCTAGAACTTTGATTCGGTTCGAATTCGACTAAAGAAACGAAAAAATCAATCTTTATCCCAATCTAATTTCAAGACAAAAAAATTAGCGAATATTCTCACCATCAGAATTCTCATCGGGAGATTGCGCTCTGCTGGTATCTTGAATCGATGCTAAGGCAGATTTATTCATACTTTCGGCCACCAATGAAGAGTATTTTTCGGTTTTATCTACGATAAAGCTGAGATGTTGATCTAAAGCTTGCTGACGTTTCTCTTTCAGTTTCGTTTGTTGCTTAAAATCTACCAGCTGAAAGAAATACGAGAATATATATAGAAAATTTGATTTAAATTCTACCAAATGAATTTCCAATCGACGTACTTTTTCCACATTGCTCCAAAATAATTTCACCATTTTCGCTAAATGAGTGGCTATTCTTCGTTTATGTAATTCGGCCGCTTTGGCTGCTTTAAGTACGAGGGCTTCTCTTTCTTGAAAATGTTTTTGAATCATGCGAGATCTCTGCACGAAAAACAGTCTTCAGTATTGAAATAAAACACGAAAAAATTCCGAACAGTAAGTAAATACCTTTCTAGCAGCAGCTTTTTTCCATTTGCGTTCTTGAGCGAAATCTCCAGCCAGCCATTCCAATTCTTCCAGCACATAATCCCAATGAGCCTTTGTTCGAGGTGGCTCTTGCACTTTCGATAATTTTCGTTCCGGCCACAATCCAGATTTTTGAAGTTCTGCTACCCTCTGCAGTACATAAGCTTCCTAGAAACCAAATCACACTTTTAAACATTGCAACAACCTTGGTATCAAATAAAGTAATGCGTAGAAAGTCAATTCTCAGACAAATGCCTCGTACATATGAATCACATTACATAGAATCATTTGCCATATAAATCATCATCGAATGAACCACCACCGGATAAAAAATTTCGTACCTGTTTGGCTTTGGCGGCTATTGACTGGGAATTACTATCAGCTACATTATTAGATACCTGTTTAGCTTTGGCGACAATCTGTTGGGAATTGTTATCGGCTTGGTGATTAGATCGTTCTGGAATCGGTTTGACTAATACAATAGGAGAATATGCTTTGCAATTGTAATCAACTGTAATTTAAAAAAAGTTGAGATCGTGTCCCAATAGCGTAAATTTCAGATAGCATTATTTACCTTTTTTCAAATCTTTTTCGATAAATTTTCGTAATGCTTGTCTGAAGTGATCGTTTTCGTTGAACAAATACTCGTGTCTGGGTTGTAGCGGTGTTGGAAATGGTAACACGGTACCGGTGTAGTTGGTTTTCTCGACGAATTCGAAAAAATCATCTTGTTCGGCTGATGTATACTTTTCTAGTAACGAAAGGTACAAATATTTCTCCTTTTCGATAATCATATCGGTTAGTAATTGATCATAGAAACACGCTCGTTTCGAATCCAGTTGAGAACCAGAATCTGAACTTCGTTTACGTTTCCTCGTCGGATTCGTCGTTTCTCCATTTAGATGCAGTGAGAATTCCGGACGACGAACCGAATGTCCCATCTGAAAAACCCGATCACAGATTAGTAAGCGTCAATTTTCGATAATCGATTAGATTTTGAAATCATACCTGATGAGTGACAGTTGCAGAGCCAGGGGAAGAAGCATGTACTCCACCTGCCATCTGTTGCTAGGTGTAAAAATTGACAACTCCACCTATCACTTTTTGCCCTTTCCATTCAGGACACTATTACGTTACAACTGGAAGGAAAAAAAATCAAAATAAGGAGAAATGTTAGTGAAAAATCGATACAGCTACGATTAATAAACTGATTAGCATCTCTTATCATTACAACGTTGGCTAACTAATTCACTTCCGCATTAATTTTGAATAAATCAGTCCAAGTTTTTACTCTCCAAAGAACAGACCACTATATCTTGACGAAAGGAAAACCGGAATATTAAGGGTCAATTTTCACAAACGAATAAATTACAAATTACTCAAGTAATTCAACCCTTTTAAATTCTAGCGTCCAAATTATTCTTTAATTACACCGAATTGACCTTCGTGCTGTTTTCATTAACACAAAACATGACTCTCGAATAATCTTTTCAACGATACCCTAGCTAGCGAAAATTTTGCAAATTTCATCATTCAATTACATTTACTTTTAATTACAAAGGCCCAAATTACAATCATTGCACATGAGCGAGCTCATTTCACCTTTTGGCTGATACAAAACACAAAGTAAATTTTCAAAAGTAGCATAATAAATCAAACCTGGACATACCGCCGATCACTTTCCCATAAATTTTCCGACCAAAAAATACATAACAACACAGAAAATTTGAAAAACCGGAAAATTCGTAATCATTACACCCCACCATAGATTTTAAAAAACATGTGTAGTATGAAACACAAACACACAATAGAAGGTCCGCACATATAAATACGTAATTAATTATTTTCTATCAAATTTTGCCGAGATTTTAAATGCATTCGATCGAGCACAAAAATTAAATACAATCGTGTATTGCGAACTTAAAACCAGACGCGTACGGAATTGAAAAAAATTAAATTACGAGACGAACAAAGTAAATTAAAATTTTTCGTCCGCCATCTTGATTTTGTTTGATAACCAGAAACAAAGCTTTTTAGCTTACCATATTCTCGTGGACAACTCTGAAGCGTAATTTCGAACTAATTGTGTTTAGAAAAAATTCACATTTTAGTAGAAAATTAATACGTAAAACACATATTAAAATAGCGATTCGTAAACGTGAAATAATTTCAATTACAACCGTACATATACCGAAATTGAATACACCGTGGGTACAATAAAATAACGCCACTATTCGCTCCTATTCCCACAAATATTGCTTGAAATAATGAACGATTTCATACGCATCCGAAAGACGAATTTCGCCGAACAAACGAACAACCAACGAGACGCCAGGATTACCTGCATTCGGTCTCCGAATGGAACCGCTTTTTCAGCCGCAAACCTGCACTTGCCCCGCCCACTCGACGCCCTTCTCGTTTCAAAAATATCGCCACAGATTAAAATATGCGGAATGAAAAGTAAACACATCCGTAATTTTTTCTTGGTAATTACGCTCGGTAATTTACGTTATTTACGTAAAAATCGATTTTTGTGAGGATTTTGAAATTTTTATTTTTTTTACGGTCGTCTTGATTGCGGGAAATGCGGGAATGATTTTGGTGTAGCAACTTGCTACACCAAAATCAAATTCGGTTGCTTGCTACTTGCTACTAGCAAGTAGCAAGCAACCGAATTTTTTTCGCATTTTTCTGAGGTTTTCTAATTTTATTTTCATTATTTTAAATTTTAAATTAAGTAAAAATTAATTAAACTTGGACTTAGACTCAATATAAGAAAGACCCAAATTTCAATTTTGCAAACCAGAAACATGGCAGGTTTTGAGGGTCTAGGCCTAGGGGTTTTTTAAACAAATCTGTCACAATAATAAAATAAAAAATACAGCAATATCTGAGTAATTACTATCGAATAATCGAGTATAGGTTTAATTTACTATACATTCACGACAAAAAGAATAGTATATTTTACTTAACTAGTGGGACAAGTACGCGAATACCAACGAGTGTGGATTTTGCAGCACGAGCCGCAGGCGAGTGCTGTGAAATCCTCACGAGTTGGTGTTCGCGTACTTATTACACTAGTTGAGTAAGGTGTTTTACTTGATTATGATGAATGCTTGTGTATCAATGCCACAATGTTTCAACTTTCAAATTCAAAGAATAATATTCGTTCAAAATCAAAAATTGAAATTAAAGAAATTTTATAACAAGTCAGATATACCTAATTGATTTAGTTATTATTTATTCATCAAACACTTTGAGTACATGTAAGCGTTTAATTGAATTTTTTCAAGGGTTTAAAGAGATAGTCATTTATGTTGTTTTCGTAAAATTTTTGGATTTCTTTTTCATTTTCTGTCACGTCAGGGATGGTAACCGAAACCATGAACCGTAACCATAAACCCAAATATAATCATTTATTTTACGTTTGTTAAAACGTAACCAGAAACCCAAAACCCAAACGAGCAGGTTTTTTTTTGAAAACCTTAACGCCCCAAACCCGAACAAATTGAAGGAACCAGATCAAACCCAGAAAGAAACCAGAAACCATAATACTTCGTTTCGGTTTCGGTTTTTCGCTTTCTTTAAATTTTTTTACGTACCTATTCAAAATACTGCCCGAGCAAAGCCAGGGTGGTAATTTAAAAAAAAATTATACCTACCTATACCTACTCTTCTTTGACATTTTTATGATAAAATAAATCTCCTTGTCGAGCTGAAGGGAGACTAGAGCCCCTCGAGCCTCCCCTACGTGGGTGAGCATATGAAAAGAAACGGTTGTTAAATGATTCAAAAATAGCAGTGAAGCAGTGATACGTCGAAGAAGATAGAAGTTAATTATAGGCCAAATCTCCAAAACAAGGGCCTGGCGCAGGAAATGGACACCGGATTCAGAATCAGCGACCTCGAATTATTCGTATTCGACTCCTTTCCCGCGTATTTAGCTATAAAAATGGCATAAATCATCGTTTTCGCAAGATGTAGGTATTCATAGCATGTTTTAGCTCCCACAAGACAACAACTTTTCAACCTATTCATTTTGAAAATATACCTACTTAATCGTTTTAACTGCTTTTAAAGCGGAAAATATCCAAAATAGGAGTCGAATACAACTAATTCGAGGTCGCTGATTCTGAATCCGGCGTCCATTACCTGCACCAGGCCTTTGTTTCGGAGATATGGTCTATTTTTACCTGAAAAATGTTATTTTAGGGCAATTGAAGCACGAAATACTCAAAAATAACGTTGTTTTTGACTAATTTGAGGTCGCTAATTACAAATTTGACATTAATTTTTACCCATCTTAGATCGATTTGCCATAATGAACATTTTCGACGTAAAAATGGGCAATATTTCCGAAAAAAAGCCCAGCGTTTGGAATGAACACCGAATTCGGAATCAGCGACCTCGAATTAGTTATATTTGACTCCTCTTTTGTATATTTTCTGCTTTTAAAGTAGTTAAAATTATTAAATAGGTATATTTTCAAAATGAATAGGTTGAAAAGTTGTTGTCTTGTGTCTTGTGGGAGCTAAAACATGCTATGAATACCTACATCTTGCAAAAATGATATTTTATGCCATTTTTATAGCTAAATACGCGGGAAAGGAGTCGAATACAACTAATTCGAGGTCGCTGATTCCGAATCCAGTGTCCGTTCCCGACGCTGGGCTTTAGTTTCGGAGATATTAGCCATTTTTATCTCGAAAATGCTCTTCATGGTGAATCAATCCAAGATGGGTGAAAATTAATGTCATATTTGTGATTAGCGACCTCAAATTAGTCGAAAACAACGCTATTTTTGAGTATTTCGTGCTTCAATTGCCAAAAAATAGCATTTTTTTGGTGAAGATAGGCCATATCTCCGAAACAAAGGCCTGGTACAGGAAATGGACGCCGGATTAAGAATCAGCGACCTCAAATTGGTCAAAAATGACCGTATTTTTTAGTGTTTCGTCCCCTAATTGTCCTAAAATCACATTTTTCAGGTGAAAATAGACCATATCTCCGAAACAAAGACCTGGTGCAAGAAATGGACGTCGGATTCAGAATCAGCGACCTCGAATTAGTTATATTCGACTCCTATTTTGAATATTTTCCGCTTTAAAAGCAGTTAAAACGATTAAGTAGGTATATTTTCAAAATGAATAGGTTGAAAAGTTGTTGTCTTGTGGGAGCTAAAACATGCTATGAATACCTACATCTTGCGAAAACGATAATTTATGCCATTTTTATAGCTAAATACGCGAGAAAGGAGTCGAATACGACTAATTCGAGGTCGCTGATTCCGAATCCAGTGTCCGTTCCCGACGCTGGACTTTTGTTTCGGAGATATTACTTATTTTCATCTCGAAAATGCTCTTTATGGTGAATCAATCCAAGATGGGTGAAAATTAATGTTATATTTGTAATCAGCGACCTCAATTTGGTCAAAAATGACCTTATTTTTTAGTGTTTCGTCCCCTAATTGTCCTAAAATCACATTTTTCAGGTGAAAATAGACCATATCTCCGAAACAAAGGCCTGGTGCAGGAAATGGACGCTGGATTCAGAATCAGCGACCTCGAATTAGTTATATTACTTATATTCGACTCCTATTTTGGATATTTTCCGCTTTAAAAGCAGTTAAAATGATTAAGTAGGTATATTTTCAAAATGAATAGGTTGAAAAGTTGTTGTCTTGTGGGAGCTACAACATGCTATGAATACCTACATCTTGCGAAAACGATAATTTATGCCATTTTTATAACTAAATACGCGAGAAAGGAGTCGAATACGACTAATTCGAGGTCGCTGATTCCGAATCCGGTGTCCATTTACGGTGTCGGGCCTTCGTTTTCGAGATATTACCCATTTTTACCTCGAAATTTACCCTTATGGTGAATCGTTCGTAGACGGATAAAAATTAGTGTCATATTTGTAATCATCGACCTCACATTAGTCGAAAACGACGTTATCTTTGAGTATTTCGTGCTTTAATTCCCCGATAATTGCATTTTTCAGGTGAAGATACTTTTTTAAACCCCGAGTCACCGATTAATGTTTTTTATGAAAACCGCTAAGAACCGCAACTGTGGTAAAAATCCAAAAACTGAAACCGTAACCATTTACTTGAATTTTTGGAGTTTTTAAGAGCCGAACTGGAACGAAATCGCAATAAATCTTTCGGAGAAACCCTTTAAAACCGAAACCATAAATAAACAAAATAAAGGGTTCCATCCATGTGTCACGTCTTTCAAATTCTTTAATTTGTTTTTTCGAAATAATTCCAACCCAAACTAAAAATCAGATCACACTCAAAGCCTCCCAAGCCACCAACCAATTCCAATCCACTCCCCACCATCACATCACTTATAAATAACTTGAAATAAAAAAACCAATTAGGAAATTTTATTTATTTAATGTGATTTTTACAATAATATGTATTCCTATTGTTTATAAATATAAATTAATTAATACCTATGTGATATATATATTTTATATACACCAAAAAAAAAAGACAGAACAAACATTTATAATCGTATAAACATAAATCGAATATACAAACACGCGCAAACACATACCATTTCAATTGTTGCACTTGCAATAAAATAAATTATCGCGCTAGAACTTTTTCAAAAAGGGCACAGAGCAAGGGAAAAGGGGGGTTTCACAATGAATACTCACATACACCATATATTTATAAATCATATACTAAAAATATCGTAACGTAGAAAAGAGAAAAAATTATACACGATATACAACGTCGTAATTATCCAATAAACCTCCGCATCCGAATTTTTTTTTTTTCGTAACATCATTATATACACGAGAGAGATAAAAGAGAGAGAAAAAGAGAGAATAAATCATTCGTATAAGAGAAAAATAAAAATGGAATAAATAAAATCCACACACACACAAAAGCTGCCAACAGCTAAGCCAGCAAATAATACTGGAGTAATTATTATCAATACTGGGATTGCGCTAAAAAAAATCATACAAATAATCAAGGGAAAAAAAGAACAATAAATAAATTATATACGTAATCACAATAATAAAAAGCGTATTTAACCAAGTTGTTAGTGCAATATGAAAAATAAAAATATTAAAAACAGACTATCACAGTAAACTTTTACCGAAAATAAGTCGTCTCACGTATTTCAAAATTTATTCACCCGAAATTTCACATTTTCCTATTACATTTCCAGTAAATTAAACTGCTACACCAAGTCATTCTCAGTTTTGCTCGTCAGGTTACTTTTTTTTCATAAATTTTAGAGAGCCATTATTCATATTGCATAATAACCACTTTCGAAAACCACATACACGAGTACGCGTTTTCTTTTTTATACAAGTTTGATTCGAAAAAAATCATTATTTTTCAATTTCATCTCTTTTTTTTCATGTGTGATATTTTATGTACAAAAACGGATGCATTAAATAAGCGATTTTTTTCCAATTTTTCAATCGATTTAAAAAAAACGAAAAAGAAAGAAGAAAACGAATTAAAATTAATTTTATAATAACGAGTTTTATTGGATACGTTAAACCGGCCATTTTCAACTAGATTTTTTTTTAAAGAAAAATTAATGGAAAATTTTCTACCTTTTTTTTCGGCTCGAAATTCGATCTCGACTCCGAACATTTCCTTCATTATTCTATATGGTTTTTTCATTCCGTAGGAAATTTATAAATGTAAATTCTCATGTCGATTTACACAGCAAGGTATTAAAATAACAATAACAATTAAAATAAACAATTAAAAGTACAATCATAAATAGGCGTAAAATATAAAAACTACATAATCGACACGTTTCGAACGTCGATACGAAATAAAATCCACAGAACCATTACATCATCAGGGGACAGGGAATTAGAACACGTTTAAAAAATTTTTTACAAAAAAGGAAAAAAACAAAAAAATAAAAACATTGCGAAACATTATCACTAGAATTTCGAGTAGATATTTTGATTTTTCTAGCGCAAGAAAAAAAAACAAAAAGAAAACAAAACAGAATCTCGATCATTTGTAAAAACCATTCGTCGGTTTATATATTACACGATAGAAAAAAAAATAAAAACTTCGTTATCGCCGCACATTACTATACGTATTCTATATACATAAAAATTCGCGGACACGATAAATTAATAAAAATGGGACGAGAAAATGAAAAACACGAAAAAAATCTAACAATTACTTTTAAAAACAGGAGAAAAAGCTATATACGTTTAGAAAAAAAAACATCCTCCTTATAATTCGCTTCTTAAAAATATAGAAAACAGAGAGAAAATCGAAATAAACAAATACACAAAGATGTCCGTAAACCTTAAAAATTATTATAAAACCATCGAGACAAAATAGACGAAAAAAGACATAAAGAGGGAGGGTGAGAGGGGGACCAGGGAAACATACGAACATCTACAATAAAAAAGGAAATAAAATCGTAATGAAAAAAAAAACACATTAGCGTATAAAATTACGTCACGCGGCCGAGTCGTCGTCTTTTTTATCGGCGCTTTGTTCGTCTTGTGCGGCTGCGGCGGCTCGGGCGATCCGGGCTGCGGCCGCGGCAGCCGTCCGTCCGGCGCTACTCCTTAGATTCTTCTTTTCGACGACGTCTTCGGTATTGAGCACGCTAGCTATGCTCTTTTTGTTTCTCGGTTTACGTTTCTTGTTCGACGCGGACGGATCGTCTTTGTCGGCCGATAAAGGCGAATGTTGCGGACTAGTCGAGCTCGTCGATTCGGACGTCGCCGGAATCGGGTCTACCTTCAGTTCCATGGGTTCGACCGGGTCGTCGGGGACGTCCCGGTGCTCAACCGGTTCTTCGACTCGGACCGGAGTCACTTCGACGACCGGTTTGACGCATTCGAGAGGCGCCGGTTCTTCGACGACGGCGGCCGGAGACGGTGTCTTGGGCGGTGGCAACATCGGAGCTGGCTCCGGCGGGGTCTTCGTTCGTTCCGGTTTCGACGACGATTTCGTACTCGTCAACGATATCGCTGCCGGGATTATCGATAGATCGGCCGCAATCGAGGGTTCTTTTCGTTCGCTCAGATCGATTCCGCCGGATGCGGAGCTGACGCTGGTTGGAGTCAGCGTGAAATCAGCCAAGCTGGCGGATGCGGTCGTCGACGGCGCCGATGACGCGTTCGCAGCAGCTGCTACGGCTGCGGCAGCCGCAGCTGCGGCGATTCCGTTACCGAACAGTTTGCTCATGGCTGGTACCGGCAGCGGAACCGAGACCGATGATTCTTTGGCACGTTTCGATGGTCGTTCGGCACTCGACGGTATGTTCTGTTCGACCGGAGCCGATCGTTTGAGTAGCTTTTCCATCAGATCGCTGGTGGCGCTGTGCGATTTGGCGGCTCGTTCTTCGGCCGCTGCAGCTGCAGCTGCCGCCGATGAACTGCTGCCGTGACTTGGTAGACGAGCGAATAGCTCCGGTGAGAATTTGCTATTTAGATTTTCGAACATTTCCTGCTGTTCTTTCAGCTTCTTCGGGTCGAATCCGGCCAAAGGCGAGATGCCCGACATTAGGTGACGTATCGAATCGATATCTCGGTTTCGATTCTTTGACGAACTGTCGCTTCGGGATTTCGTCAAGCTCTCCATCAGATGACTATCGGGTATTTGGAATTGCGAATGAGGTGTTCCCGATCGACTGCTGGATGATCGGCCGGTCGACGGTGACGATGATGTGGCATTGGTGGACGTAACCATAGCCGAGCTTCGACTGGTACTGCTCTTGTGTCTAGACGTAGTCATGGTTTGGGATCCGCTCGAAGTAATACCTCCGAGGCTACCGTTGAGCAGAGCCAGGCTGTCGTAAGCCGGAGGCAACGAACCAGGCTGTAGCGTCAATGGATTTAGACCAGATAATCCGAAAGGCGTATATAATAGACTCGGATTCAACGGGAAGAATGGGAAACTGGACGATAAACTTGATGCAGTCGACACAGCTGGATTTTTCGAACTACTACCGCTTCCACCTCCACCTCCGCTATCCTGTTTATTACGATTCTTGCTCGATTTCATTTGCTGGCCGCTACCAGAGCCGCCACCGCTACCACCTCCGCTTCCGCTTTGGTTTCCACTACCGCCGTGATCCACTGACAACGAACTGCTATCCATTCCGGCCAATCCGGGTAAACTGAATCCGGCCAAATTGGCTAAGAAGTTCATATTGCTTAGACCACCCATACCGCTCAGCGCAGCGCCCATGTTTGGTACGCCGGCTGCTAACGGAAATAGTAACGGGTTCTTCGGGTCGAAGTTGCCCATTGAAAGGCTGTTTAGTAGAGATGAAGGATTCATAGCCCCTAATCCGGCGGCAGCCGAGGCTAGCGACGAGAATGGTAGATTCGAAGCTAGAGACGTGGGCACAGAACTCATGGATTGTGCTTGAGATGTCGGAGGGCTGGCCAAGATTGGTGGTCGACCGGGGCCCTTTTTCCGGTCCAGTGATGGTAGACGTTTTTGTAAGTCGTGCGGTAGGTTGCCGCGTTCTTTCACTAGTTCGGCCCATTTCGGGTCGACGTCGTATTGAGGGTTATCGTTGAGCCAGCTGGCGAGTTTCTTTAGGGTTGGTGCTTTGCTACCGGTCAACTGTGAAAATAAATAGAACGAAGGTTTGATTAGTGATTTATAATTAGCCATTAGGTGATGAAATACGTAGTTCAAGGAAAATAAATATATGGCTATGAGCATCACCCTTCTCACCAAATAAAAGAAAGAATTATTGATAACATAGATCAACACAAGAAAATGCGGTTTAAAATTTGAAGGGTAATTTTTATAATATTTTTCGCGCTGAGCACGAGAAAAATAGCGAAAAAATCCCATCACTTTGGGATTTTTCATAATTTCAATTTTTTGTTGAACATTTTTTCAACACTTTTTGATAACTTTTGACACTCGAAGTCAACTTTCTGAGCAAAGGAAGGGTTCTACGAAAAAAATGAATAGAACATAAATTGTAGAGCGTAAAATTTCCTTTCTGTAGATTTCAGTTAGTTTTTTCTTCAGAAGGCTTGGTTTTTGAGATATTTTTAATAAAAATATAAAATTTGAACTTTGAACTAAAATATCTCGAAATCTAAACTTCCGAAGAAAAAACAAATTGGACTCTACAAAAAATAAATTTTACGCTCTACAATTTATGTTCTATTTATTTTTTTCATGGAACCCTTCCTTTGCTTAGAAAATAGAATTCAAACGTCAAAAGTTGTCAAAAAGTGTAAAAAAAAATTAGGGCGAAAAATTCAAATTGTGAAAAATCCTGATGTGATGGAGAAATTCCTATTTGTTTCTGAAATCAGCGCTGAATTTCAGACTAAAAACAATAATGAAAACGAATACAGCATTTCAAATGTTTTAAAATGTCGACCTGTGTAATCGTCGAGTTGGATCAACTTTCATTTTAAAATCGTCAATAAAACACAGAAATTTGAATAAAAAATAGTTGAGAAAATTGATGAATCCAAACGTTTTCAAGGGCATGCACAGTGTTCCCCCTCCCTTTCATTCTTGACCCAATAATTTTCAAAAATAGCAAAAAAGTTAAAGGCATTAAGGGTATGCTCTTGTTTGTTATCAGTGGAAAAATTAAAAATTGTGATATCTTAAATAAAATGTTCTGAGAATTTACTATGTGCTTTGAAACAACATCATGTTTTAAAATATTTTCAAAATTTCTCTTCCATCTTTGAGAAAAAAATTAATTTTTGGAAAAAATTAGACAAAAACAAAAAAAATTTTTCTTCAAATTTTTAATCAAAATTCTTTTTTTTCTAATATTGAAGAAAATTTTTAAAAATATCTCCAAATACCTCGAAAGATAAAGTTGTTTTAAAACACATATTACAACACTATAGAATATTTTATTCGTCAATCATCAACATATCACGATCCTAAATTTTTCATTGATAACAAGCTAGAGCATACTCTTACAAAATGAGCTACTCAATTTTTCAACAAATAATTTAAATAAATTTTTAGCACTTGATTTGCAATTTTAAATAATTTGAGAAAATTTCAAAATCTGAAGAAATTAATTTAACATTAAAAATTTATCAATTCATGGGACCATTTCTCAAAATTTGAACAATTATTACTTACTAGAAAAATTTCAAGATTAAAAAAATTAATATTACAGGGATGAATTTTAAAAACCGAAAAAATTCAACAAAAATAAACTGAATCAAAAAATGACTGAAAATTGAAACAAAATTTTAAAAATGGACCAAATTGTAAAAATTTAATGGAAAAATCAATTAATGCAAAACTTGAAAAATTACTTAAAAAATCGAAACAATTGTTAACTTCAATTTTTTGAAAATGAATTATGCACGTAACTCGATTCCCTACTATTTTCCCGAATGGCCGTTTTCCCGAATCCAGAATCCCGAATACCTAAAAACAGCTTGTATTGAAAACGAAGAGGAATGTTTGTCGAAAATTTAAATTTCAGGGCCTTCAGGGGTAAAAATCGACTTCTTGAAAATGTTTGAAATTTTTATTATTGTTTTGCAGCATTGACTGCAGAGTTCAGGGACGAAACTTGGGCGGAAATTTCGGGAAGAGGGGGAGGAGAGGGGAGGGAAAACCAAAATTCAGTCGACTCATATTTTTAAAAAGAGAGAAATTTTCCAAAACCAGTCGTACTGAAATCAAAAAACAAATAATGGTGATTTTTCGGATACTTTTTCAATCCCCCCTCCAAAAAACACTATTTATTCCTTAATGATTCCTTCTCTTCTAAAAAATGGGGGAAACTTTGAAAATTTCATTCAAAATCGCCACATTTGGATATTTCAGAACTTTTTTCATCCTCTGACCTGTATACAGCGTTTAGTACGATCCAAGTTCGAAAAACGGTTCTATTTTATGTAATAATGGTAAAAGTTGATAAAAAATTAAAATTGTTATTCGGGAACAAAAGCATTCGGGAAAATGGGATTCGGAAAAATGGTAGGGAACGACGCAACTCAAATCTAAATTAACACCGAAGGATATTAGAGTGATCGAAAATCGATATCGATGGAACAATCAATAGAATTAATCGATTTACCAATAATTATCCAAAATAATTTTTGAAAGAAAGAAAAAATACTCAAGTATGAATAAGAATGCCTAATTTACTGTCGATTAAAATTGAATTTCAACCAATTTCAATAATCAATTTTTTCAAGTTTATCGAATACTAATGATTAATCAATATCATTCGCAATCGAATTTGACAATTTTTTGAAAAATCAACGAAATCTTCGATGAATTTCAAAAATCAATCATTTATCGATTATCAAATTTACCAAGAGTATCGATTGAAATCTTTCAAAATTGAATTTGAAAAATTTAGGATAATTAACGATCAGTAATCAACTTTAATAATAAAATTATTGAAAAATTAATAAACTTTTTTGATCAATTTCAAAAAATTAAAAAATTAATTTCTCCAAATACAATAAATCTGAATTGAAATTATCAACGAATTCGTTTAAAATTATGGGTAATTTTTCGAATTTTCCCACAATAGAATTCGATTTTTTCAAATCAACCTCGAAGAAACTAGCAAGTCTTGTTATAAAAAATCAAAACTTGAACACCGATCTGATTTTTGAAACAAATTCATTTCAAATCACCTATTCCACTGCTTTTTTGACCCAAATACAATAATTCAAAAATACCAAACAAAGGCACTATTTATGAATTTAGAAGGGGGGAGGAACGAAGGAACTATCACAACAACAATTTCTGAACTTTTCACTTACTTTCTTGCCAGTTTCGCGATTAATAACGGACACGTTCTCTTCGCCGCTTAATTTCTTCCAATCCAGCAAAGTAGGATCGACTCTAGGCCTCCTTCTTCTCGGAGCCGTTAGGAAATCAGCTGATAAAGGCTGCTCTGGCATGTGTTGTTCTGCCAACCACTTATTAACCTGTACAAAAAACCATCACCAAATTACTCAATACTGCTCTCCTTTTCACTACACAACTCTCTCCTCAAAATCATGCCACTTTCAAACTTACCTTAGCATCATGCGACGAGTACGCGCTGCTGTTCATCTTGGCGGCGATATCGTTACCCTTGGTAATATCGGCGATCATAGCCTCGTACGATGATTTACCACGCTGCGTTGCCGACGACAATGCCGCAGCTGCAGCCGCAGCCACCGCCGACGAAGCGCTAGACGGTGGTAAAGGAACTTTATGACCTTGACTTTGTTGCTGTTGCTGATGGAATAACTGCTGCTGTTTCAGCATGAACTGCTGATCGCCGAAATAGGACGACAGATCAGCCGATACTTTGCCACTCGCTGCGGCAGCCGCGACTGCACCTAGAGATCTCGATAACAGCTGAGATGCCGCACTGGCTGATGAGTTTTTGCTAGAACTTCCAGCGAAGTTGGGCGAAGGTGAAGCTGGTGACTTTTTCGGGATTGCTTCGGCCGGTCCAGCGCTACCGCTGGAGCCACTGCCTGACGCGTTGCTGCCGGGAGTAGCTTGTTGTTCTCGAAGGCCGAGTACAATTTCGTCTAGTTTACGTTTCTTTTTCTCTTTACCGAGTACGGGTTCTTCGACAGGTACAGGCTAGTGGAATATTTCAAAATTAATACATCTCGTTCAATTTCGGTAACTTTTTTTCAAATTGAATACGAAACACTTACGCAATTTTTCTTTTGCATTAATTTGGTCAACATATCGTCCAATTTGCTCTTGGAAGCGGGTCCTTGAGACTGTGAGAAAGAACTCGACAGAGCAGCTGGTTGTTGGAATTGATTCGAGTGTCGATTTTTACTCGGCATCGAGAAATCTTGTGCTTCGTCCATCATGGAATTGGAATCGTTACCAGAAGCTCCGGCTCCGCTGCCACTTTTCGACGACGAACTTAAATCGATACCGACGCATCTTCCACTATCACTCGATTTTGAAGGTCCACTGCGTTAAATCAAAATGAAACGTCAATTTTACTAATTCTTGAAATATACAAGTTTTGGACCAACGATTATAAAACTTACCCAGCCGATAGATCCATCGGAGCGTTATTGGAAGCGCTGCTGGGAGTCGTACTAGGAGTACTTTTCGTCACATTTGAGTGGAATTTCAAGTCGTAAGGCATCGCTGGTATTTGCGACGATCTAATACTAGACGAGGAATGTTGGTGGGCCGGAGGAGGTTGAATATGTGACGTTTGAATTGGCGTCGTGCGTCTGTAAAAAAAATAAGAAAAATATGAATAAACAGTTCAATTTTTTTAATATAAATTTCAATAGAGTATCTGGAGAGTGATGGATCTTAATTCACAACACTTGAAAAAACTTTGGATAAACTTGTTTCCTATTTCTTGAAATTGAAGGGCCAAAAGCTTTTTCAAAAAATTTAAATCGAAATAGATTTTTAGTCATGAAGATGAATAATACTTCAAATTAAAAGATGCATAAATTTCCTATCCCCCCTCCCATTCAAAATCGAAGAAGCTTTGAACGAAAATGAAACGAAAAAATAATCTGATCATTGAATAAAATAGTACTCGACAAAAAAAAATTCAAAATGTTTTTTAGTCAAACATCAAAGTTGCAGGGGCTTAGTGAAACTTGAACATAGGCGCACCCAAGGAGGTGTTCAGGGAGCTCGAGACCCCTCCTTAGGCTCACTAAAAAAATTTTCATTTTAAAAATGTCAATACAGCAAATTTTTTGCTTTTCAAGCATAATTTTAAAAAAATTCGCTCTCCCTTCGGTCGGTCAGTAGCAGAGGTGCAGACTTCCCAACCAAAATTTGAAAAAAAGTAACTTTAGGAACCCCTGACAGTCGGAAAAGTAACCAAAAAAGTCCAAAAACGTAACCTTTTTTAAAAAATTTTAATTCATGATTTCACTTGGAAAATGTAAAAAAGTCATTCGAATTTTTACTTGTATTTCAACAAAATCACAAACTATAATATAGTTAAGTGTAATGCCATGGTATATTTTTTTTAAATAATTTTTTTAAAGCAATTTTTTTCAAAGCAAAAATCAAAAAAATTGATTTTTTGCTCAAATTCCTGAAAAAAGTAGCTTTTTTGAATGAAAAGTAATCAATAAAAACTTTCGAGTACAAAAAGTAGCTAATAGTGAATTTCCTTGAAAAAAGTAACAAAGTTACTTTAAAAGTAACCTACTGGGATGCCTGGAGGCGGAACGATTATAATCGATGCTACATCGATTGTGTTTTTCAAAAAAAAATCGGAAAACATCGATTAATAATCGATTAATCGGTTCACAAAATTTAGGTATTCTTGATTGGCCAGAGATACGTGATGTCAAAAACTCAAATTGTTTTGATTTTGATTAGAAAAAAAATTACGTCACGTATAATTTAATCAATCAAAAAATTGAAAATTATTTTCCGATTAATCGATGCGAGTCCGATTATTTCAATCGAGGGATGAGAATCGATTATAACAGATTAAAATCGCAATCGTTCCATCTCTGGTCAGTAGGTATTTTAATCAATCTTATTTATGAAAAAAATAAACATGTTACTTTCTAAATCTGAATCTGTCAAATTTGATGGAATTCTGTCTTTTTGAATCAACGAAATAAATTTCACTAAAAATCAGCGCCATTTCACTGATCTTTTAATCAAAAACCATTGAATTCTAAGTCAATTCCCAATTTGTCAAAAAAAATCAATAATTTTGACTGAAAATCAGAAAAAAATCACTGAATTTCAGTTGAATTTATTTTCCTGATTCGAAAAGGCCGAATTTCACAAATTTGACTAATTCAAATTTAGATAGCATATCGATTATTGACTCCAAAAATTTCGTAATTTTTCATTTTTTTTTTGATCAAATCTGTATCTGTATCATCCGTTTACTCAAAATACCCAGACTACCAACGCCACTGAAATAGCAGATTATTAAATTTTTTCATTGAATTTTTACCACCTTCCCATTTTTTTCCAATTTTCAGCTCCTCCCTTACATAATTTCTGGATGCACTTCTTATGCACTTAAAAAATTAACCTCAAAATTTCAAAATTTTTACTAGTTTTTCTTCTTGAAATGTTACGTGGCCACTTGAATTCTTTTTTGAGCGAAAAATTAGGACAAAATTTAATCATCTTTCGTAATTCAATTCAATTCTAAAATCCCTCATTTTTCAAAATTTTTCAGATTAGATACACGCTCGTAGCTCCATCACTTATGAATATAGGAAACATGGTCTAAATGTTTTTCCAAGTGAGTCCAATTATGACCAAATCTCGAAGATTTGATATCCACCATTCAGCAAACCTCCGCCCATTTCAATAACCAATCAATTTTCAATCCAACATACCTCGTATCATCCTCCTCGTTCGGATCCCAAGTCGGTAACGCTGCTTGCTTACCGCTATGAGCGGCCTGAATATTATTATTAAGTAAAGCGTGTAATTTAGCTGCGAAAAACCATACAAAAAAACACATTAATATCTACTCGATTTCCATTTACTATCATCGTATTAGCTTTTCAACTCTACGTACCTCTTTCGGTCTCCACATCGATGGCAATATGCCTCTTACGCTTAATACCGCCCGGCCCGGTGGGCGTAATCGACAGCGACGGATTGGTATTGAACACAGCCGCTGGTAAATTACTAGATACGGCTGCAGCCGCCGCCGCAGCCGCAGCTGCTGCCGCTGCCGACACCCGACCTGCGCCAAAGGCGTGATCGGTGGTAATGGTAATCATCTCGGATCCGTCTGGTAACGAGCAAGGTGTCAACGAGTCTCTCTTCGGAGTACCCGAGTCTCGATCTAGGTCCATATTCGACGTGTTCATGCCTGGCATTCCGTAAGCCGAGAATGTCCGGCTGACAGGCCATTCGCCGTTTTCGACGCATTCGACGATGTGTTGCAATCTGATGATGATCGCGTGCTCCTGAAAAATCAAAATCAAATCGTTAATACCTTTTTTAATCACCAAAGTCAGTTTGAGATCAAATCAATCAACAATCCTTTACCTTAGGCCATTTAATCGGATTCTGGTAACTTTGGGCGATCAACTGGGCAAAGGTTTTTTCCAACTGGGACGCTTTGGCTTGCTTATCAGCCGCAGCCGCCGCAGCAGCAGCACTGGCGGCGAAATTCGAACTCTCCGAACCGTCGGTGCTTTTACGCATAACTTCTAATTCGGGGAACAATGCTTTTAATTTTCCTACGCTTTCGATAGCTGCGGCGGTTCCACTGCTGGATTCTTTCTTGGTCAATATGTCGAGTGGTTTTTTCTCGTCGGCGACTGGTTTCGCCGTGGTATCATCTTTTTCGCCGTCAGTCTCGGTTTCTTCGGTCTTAGCGACCGACACAGCGTCTTTGGTGGTAGACTGAGAATCGCCCAAAGCAGAGGCGTCTTCTTTGGCGGTCTCGTCGTCGATATCCATTTTACTAGGTTCGTCTGTTTTCGTAACTGACGATGTTTCTTCAGTAGTCGATCTGGCCGGAGACGCAGGCTGGTCTTCGGACACAGAAGCAGCAGTAAGATCGTCTTTGGCAACTGAAGAGGATGACTCTTCGACAGAGGTAGGCGTTGATGGCCGGTCTTCGGTGGTAGCCGAATCTGCGGCTTTGTCTTCGGTTGGTGTGACTTTTCCGGTAGGTTCGTCTTCGCCAGACGAGTCTTTGGATTTGGTTGGAGGTTCTTTGATTGGTGACGAATCTGATGATGGTTCGTCAACGTCCATTTGTTCGTCGGCCGAAGCTGAGATCGATTTTTCAGCCGAGGTATCTTCGGATCCGGCAGCCGGGCTTGGGACGCGTTCGGATACTGATTCCGAGTCTTTTTCGGTCTGAAAACGAATAAAATATGGAATTATTATCAAATAAGAACGGGTTTTGGAGAAGATGGATTGAGTAAAAATACAAATATCTATTGAAAAATAACGAAAAATCAGACATGTTTCTATTCCAAGATGATTCGATCAAATTACATTGTAAATTGTCAAAATTCCGATGAGCAAAAATCATAGAAAGATTCGTTGAATAAAATCGATCTAAAAATTAATTATCCCACAAACGTTTTTTGAAAAATTTAGTCTTTTGAACTTTTCTTCAAAGGGATTATTTACACTCAAAAAACTCGCATTATTTTCAACAAATCAACACTTCTTACTACGTTTTTTTTTTTTTTTTTTTTTTTTCATGAAAGACAAATTTTGTACACAAAAATGGACGTTTCAAGTCATCAAATCAAAATTTCATGTTTTAGGTACTAATTCAATTTTTTAACAAAAAATATAATTTTTCAACATATCATCTCATTTAACCCCCCCCCCCCCATACGAATTATGAGAATTTTTTGGGTTAGATAGATGAAACAAAAATACTAACATGGGAAAACAATAAAAAATTAGCAATTCACCATTTCGAAATAATTTTATAAAAGTGAAGTATAAATCGTAAAAATTACAATAAAGAAAAATCTGGAAAAATTCATAGAACTGAATCAATCAAAAAATTGATGATCCAACACGTTGGAAAATCATCAAGCTTTTTTTACCTAGGCGTTTTTCATTCAATAAACCCAAAAACTACTACAATTTGATATAAATTGATCAATTTCATGCAAAAATTACGTTTTCAAAAACTTCGAATCAAAATTTTATTTTTTTTAAAGCAATTTTTAGACCAAGATCAAAATTTTTTACCCCCTTCCTTCCACTGTAATGAAACCTGAATTTTTTCAAAGAGACTGGAACGAGATTTTGGAAAAAAAAAACAGTTTCAACATGATGAAGAAAGAGCATCATGCCCTTCATCCACTGACTAAGCTTCCCTTCTGAGTTTTCCAGACATTTTAAAAATAATTTTTCTTCAGTTTCCCAATTTTCACGATTTTTTGAAAACTTTCAATTCTTTTTTCTCAAGACTGAAACAAGTTTTCTTTTTAAATCAACAGAAAACCACAAATTGTGAGTATATTTTTTCAAAGAAAAAAAAAACCTGGAGAGTAATTGATAGATTTCTCAAAATTTTTGATACTTCAAAAAATAATTTTCAAACACCACAATTTTTACCAAATTTTACAGATTTTTCATTTATTTTTATTATTAAAAATTTAAAACTTTCAGCCACTTTGCACAAAAATTACAAATTTTACGTTTTTTGACACGAAAAACTAAATTTTGGTAGAATTCAGAATTTTTGACTTTCGTAAGTGAAAGTATTATTTAATAATAATTCCGATGAATTTCATTAATTCTTCATTACAAAATAAAAAAAAATATCACAAAATTTCATTAAACATAGTGTTTACTGGATCTACGAGTAAAAAATGAAAATTGTTGCAATTTTCTGAATTTTTCTTGCTATTTTCAAGCAATTTTTCTTGCTTCGAATTTTCCCCCAAAAAATTCCTTTTTATCTTTCTAATAAAAAATTCAAGAAAATAGGAAAATGAAAATTCCGACTATTTTCTGGTTTTCTTGCTACTCAAGTAAAATTCTTGCTATTTTCTATTTTTTTTTTTTTTTTTTGGCAGTAGATTCCACAATCAAATTATTATTTCTCAAAATTCCCCATCAAAAATTTCAAAACCAGTACAATAAATGATAAAAAATCATTACACCCCCTCTCACATCATCTTAATCACTCACCGATTCTTTCTCCTCTTCATCCGTTTTCTCAGCACGTTTCTCCGAATCTACTTCGGACTTGAAGTCTTCATCGGGTTTGACGCCTTCATCACCGGACATCTGTTGCTCCTCAGTCTTCACAACATCGCCGGCTTTATCAATCGACGAATCATTGGCAGTCTCCAGCGGCTCACTTTTAACAGTCGTCGCAGCGTCTGCCACGACGGCCACCGGAGTAACTGATGTTTCTGAATTGACACCAGTCGACGCCGGATCTTCACTGGACGGTTCTTTCTTGACAGCGGCGATTTTCTCGATTTGCAACGTGCCTTCGCCTTTCTCCAACGTCACCACGATTTGATTCTGATCGACTCTAACGATATCATCGGTTTTCTCGATTTTCACAGCCGGTGGTATCTCGGTTTTGAATCCGGCTCCGGTAACAACGGACATTACATTTTTATTCACGATCTCCCTGAACGATAGTTCGGGATCGTTCAAAATGTAGAAATCCGTTCGGCCGAGTCCGTGTCTAGAAAAAAACCAAACATCACGATCAGTTAAGCGTCGATAAAATTAAACAAACCGAACGTGTAACGCATCAGTGCGTAACTTACAGTTTTTGTGTATCACTTAAATATGTTACTACGAAAAGTTACCAGTTGTGTAAGAATACACAGATAAGTTGTCGAAAATGTACTATTATTAATAACGTGTATATTATATTCACAAAAGTAAAGGCATACACGTGCTATCAACACTTTCACACGATAACAAAGTCGTTAATTATTGCACCATGATGGCGATCCCGGACCCTCCCGCCTTTACTTTGTATTACCAATGTTTGAAGTAAAAAAATATAACAAAATACAACGCATATGGTTCGATTCTTCCTCTTCACCTCTCTCCGAGCTTTATTTGTACAACATGGTGTAATTTTTTTCAACTGGTTTATAGCTAGGGACTATCCCCTCCCCTTTGGAAGGCAATCGAACGTTATTTTTTGAAAAATTACTCACTTGGCGACTCCAATTAGCAAATCTTTGTCGTGTTTGCCAGGAATCCACCATTCTGGCACATCTGCTGATAATTGGCACAATTTGAGACGTTCGTCTAGCAGGGGATGAGGTAATATGACTTCTCGGATTTTATTCAACAGGTTGATACGTTCCAAAGCTCGACGAGCTTTTTCTTCGTTGATCATCTCGACCGGAAAATCGGCGCTTTCTGTAAAAATCGCCGGAAAATTTAATAGATTAATCAATTGTCTTCGAATAAAAATAAATCACAATTGTTACGAACCGATTGTGTATTTACCTTCATCTTCGGTCAATTTCAGCCCGCATACTTTTTTACAAAGGGCAATAAATGCTCGATAATATTCGGTCATCGTTTCATCGTATTTCTTTTCCAGTTTCGATAACGATCTGAATTTCGCCCATTCGTAGCGATTTCTAGCCCTGAAAATTGAAAGAAAATTGTTGTATTAATTTTTCAGCTCCATTGAAACAGCCTTTTGGATCTAAAATAGGCTTACCTATCGAATTCTACACCGTAAGTGGACACAGTCCGGTAAAATTCTTGTTCTTCGCGTTTCGACCATTTACGTTGAGTGATCTCGACCCTTTGGCGTTCCTTTTCTCGGTACATTTGTTCGATTTTCTCCTTACGTTCGAATTTCTACACATTCAAAGAAACAACAGAATCCAATATGAAAATAAATTCGATCATAGTACGCCATTTTGGACAGCGATTCTGGTAGGCATATAATAATTGTATAGAATCGATCATGATCGATAAAAAAAATAATAAAATAAAAATTAATACTTGAAAAAAATACCCATCGTGGTGAAAAAACACATCGATTCACAACGACGACAATTTACAAATTTGTTTTGGTCCATTTTTTGTAAAAAAAATAATATTTCATTCGTTTTTTCAAAAATCTGATATAAAAAATTATTATTCCGAAATTGGCAACACTGTTGAAAAATATTATCCATTCAAATTACAGCTTTTTTTTACTCCCATTCATTGTGATTTTTCAATTTTGAAAATATCCCTCTGCTCTTTTTCAATCACAAAAATTCTCCTGTATTCCTTCCTCTATTTTTTTTTCAAGAACCCAAAATACACACGGTATAAATATTCAAAAAAATGAAAAAAAAAAAAATAAAAACACATAGCAAAAGTGATTACATGATAAAAATATAACCGGCGTATACAACTCATCAAGTGCAATTTAAAAAATCACAAAAACATCTACGCACCATATAGATTATCAAAATATAAAAAATATAAAAAATTTATATAACATGCTGTAAGTTTTCACAATTAAAAAAAAAAACACTTCATAATAGCTACGCGCTGTAAAAAAGAAAAAAAAAAGAAAATCATTCTACGCTAGGAAAAAAACACATGAACGTCACTTTTACACAGAATTTAAGAAGAGGTTCATTCTCTCTTTTTTTTCATCTAGATTTTTTTAAAAAAGAGATGTGTGTGTGCCATGATTTCGCACGTTTTTTTCAGATTTTTTTCCCGGTTGGAATTTTCATCGTCGGTCGTCGGTCGTGAGTTCGTTGTTAAAAATTAAAGGAGCAGCGTGTGTGATTAAATGATTATTTAGTACCGTAACACCTCTATAGACAGAGAGAAAAACAGAATAGATTACCTCAACCTTTGTTACTGCAGTCGATTAATAAGTAGGTAGCCCTTACCTATGGAATAGGAATCTCTTTCACTCGATTTAGTGTCAATTATTTTGTATACCAACTCTGAGAATCACTTACAAGGGCTATTGCTATACAACTATACAATGCACATCTACGAACTCTCCAAGAAGATGATAGATCACTATAAACCATCGCACCATATTTTACACAAGTGTTGAGTTGAAAATATTCTATGCTAATGATATCTTTTTTTTAAATTTCACTTTTTTCGTAAATTACTAGAAATTATTTTCGGAGGTACGTCAATTTCAAAGACGAGGGTTAGAAGATCGATATAATTCTGGAACAAAAATCCCACCCTGAATTTTTCGTTTCGATAATTTAGTTGAAATGAGTTCACAGAGGAGCTGATTTAAAAATTTCGATAGTTTAAGAATGTTAAAACCATGTTAAGCCATTTTCGAAGTCTTATACCATTTAAAAAATTTGTATTCGAAAAATATTGAAAATTATAAAAAAATAAAATCGGCTTGACTTTGGATCAGTTTAAAAACATACACCCCCCCCCAAAAAAAAATACAAAAAATATATTAATTGATTACTTAATTTTGAATAGATATTTATTGAAAACTTGAAATTTAGTAAAGTGTACCATAAATGATTCACCCCCCTCTCCCAATTGAATTTTGGATTAATTTTGAAAATTTAGATGACCCTCCTCCTCCCACTTCACCATTAAATTTGGCAAAAAGTATCAGTTCGAAAAAAATTAGAAAAAACGAAATGAACTTTCGATTGATTTGCAACCAACTCTGAAAAATCTGGAAACTCACTGAAATATATTACAATTGATTCACCCCCCCCCCCCCCTCCGTAAAAATATCATTATTTGTCACAAAAATAATAATAATTTCAAAAATTCAGCTAAAATTGCTCAACTTTGAAAAAAATAGGGAAATTCAATTTGAAAAATTTTGATACTTCAAAAATTTACAACTGAGGTCCAAATGGATCGAATTGGACCAAATTTTGATCAAAACACGTGTATGCGAATCCACTTTCAAAATTTCAGCTCGATCGGTGAGCAATGCTAAGCATTAAAAAATAAAAACCTAATTTTTCAAGTTTGAAGCTCAATAGTCCCAGTCCTAAAAAGACTTTCGTGTTTGAGCAAGTTTTATACTCTGTGCCTAACGGTTTCGTGTCCTAATTTATTTTTTGATTTTGTCTAAATAACTTGAAAAAGAAGCTATTTTGGAATTTTTTAATAACAACTTGATTGAAAGAGGATAAAATAAGCTTTCAATTCGTATCAATTTTTTATGATCTCGTAAAACATTAAATTTTGTCAATTTTGACTCGAAAAAATACAGCGAATTTCAATGTTGCACGAAATCAAAAAGTATTGGTACGAACCGAAAGTTTATTTTTTCCTCTTTCCTCTTTTAGTCAAGTTATCACAAACAATTTCCAATATAGCTTCTTTTTCGAGTTATGTAGAATTTTTTTTAAAAAAGTGATGACAGGGCACCAAACGCACAAGCGTGAATGCTCCATGGACCAAAAACTATACACCTGGTCTTTGGAGTCCCAAAAATGAACAGTGAGAATTTCAGCACTGCTTACAAATTTTTACTCGAGATATCGCATTACAAAGCAATGGAAAAAAGTGAGTGTATAATGATGAAAAAAAAGAAACGTCAAAGAAATAGGGGGAGAAAGCAATAGGGGGCTCGCAGTCTGCTAAAAAATTAAAATCACAAAAAAATGAAAAAAACTAGAACTTTGGTTTAATTTTAAAAAAATAGTGAAATTTTATATTTTTTGGAATACTTCTCTTCCCCCTCCCATTAATGGCAAAAAGACCCAAATCGAAGAAATTGAAAAAATGCAAAAAAAATGAAATAGACTTCAGATTGAAACATTATTTAAAAAATTAGAAAACCAACTAAAATGTACTCAACAAGAATCATTTACCTCCCCACAGAAACAAGAAACATTCGGCAAAAAGACTCAAAATTGGGAATTTCCACCATCTTCTTCAAGTGGAAAATTTAAGTCGTTATGTAAAAATTCATTAACATTTTGAAAATTTTTGGGAAGAAACCCGAATTTAGGAGAGAAGGAGAATTACCCATGCAGGAATGCAAAATCCTTCTTTTAGATTTGGCACAAATACGCTTCTCCTCCCACTCCACATGATTATTTTTATACACAAAAAAGTAAAAAAAAAAAAGAGAAAAAAAATTCTGATCAATTCCACCATTGCAAGGCTTTCCTCAAATTGAATCAAAAATAGTTTTATGATAGATTTTTTCCAACTACTGAAGGTGATCTACATAAAAAAGTTTCTGTCCTCATTTCACTCTATTGCAAAAAAAAAATCAAATTGTACCGTTTTCCGCCAATTTTTTGATTTTTTCTATCAAACAATCACCTAAAAATAGTCCAACGTTGTCCAAATTAAAAAAAACGAATGAAAAAAATCTCAATTTTGGCACTTTCGATCTGTAAAATTAGAAATTCTATCAAAAAGGTTGCTGACATTGATCTCGATTTCAAATTTTGATCCATTAGAGACGTATGAATCATAAAATCGACTAATTAATTTTAATAATTTTCAATATTTCTGCTCAATTTAAGGCAATTCAAGGTTCATTTAATTTTTGATGTTGCATTCCTGCTAATCACCTACTTAAAAATATATATATTTTTTAATAATCACACTACGACCATAATTCCGATACAAAAATACTTATTCGCCGATATCAAAATATTTTCTACAAAAAATTGACACAAAAACTGCAAAATTTACAGCGAGTGCAAAAAATCCTCATTTCAACATTTGTTGGTGACCCAACCCGCTATGAAAATCCTCCACCAAAACCCAATCTCGATCAAACTAAACCATCGTATCCAGATCCACGTTCAATTTCTCCTCCATCACCTATCATCGCATCCAAAAAGTAAAAATCTATATTCAAACTAAAGGGGGAAAAAATATTACACATTCATCTAGTTATCAATGGAAAAATACAGAGCCTACGGAAGATCGAGCATACCGTCATCGAAGACATAATACCCAAGACATTACATTATAAAAATTACCATACAAGTACATACACCTTATTCCCATATTATTAAGAGTTTAAATACTACATACAACACATTCACCGGTACCATAATCATAAAATAACATAAATACGGGTCGATCTGGTCAAGATCACATATCAGGTATACATCGAAATGTATCATGCACTACATCACCGATCCTACCTCATTCGTCAACCAACACTTTACCTACACCTCAGACTCGATAGACCCTACCTCAAGGTACCTAACTGCCCTATTCGAGATGCAGTATCGACGTAGAAAATAATAATTTAACCACACACCACGTCTACCTCGATTCGCGGTGTTTTCACCATTCAAGGCTTCGTTTTCTATCCAAAATAACCCGAAAAGTTCGATAATTTCTCAAAAATTACTCCCCCCGCTGAATCGTTCGATTAAAGAAAAAAAAATTCAAAGAAAAAAAAAACGGAAACAAAAAAATGAAAAGATTATTATAGGCAAAATACAGACCCAAATGTACATGGCCAGCTGTTGCCAATCCCATCCGGAGTGCGGGTTGATTAGGGAGGCCACGTCCACGGGTATAGTGGCCGTGCTCGTGCCGACGGATACGTGCGAAGAGGCCGGCCCGATGGTGGTAGATGGTGTGGGCGCATGCAAATCGGCCACGTAACTCAGCTGCTACACACAACAAAACAATAACAACCCCCAGTCCAAAAAAAAACGAAAAAAAGAAAAAAAAAACGAAAAAAAAGAAGCAAACGCTACGTCGTCGGTTAAAAAACCCGTTAATTGTTAATTAATCGTGTAATTAAACCTCGATACATTCGAACGATTATCACTGTACCTACTTCCATTTAGTTCAAAATTCGTGTATCCCTTCTCTCCCCCCTTCCGGCGATTAATTTTTATATATAAACGGATCAAGCACCGCCATATTCCTATTCTAACATTATCGTTAAGTGTACAAATTTCACTACCGCATCGAACCGACTCATCACTTCTGAGATATTCATACGAGAACGACAAAAATTGGTACGTAGAGTATAAAAAAAAACAACAACAACAATATAATATTTAAAAAATACAACTCGCATGCGGACACTTGACACAAGCGAAGAAATTACCAAGAGAGAGAAAATGTTAATTTTAATCGTTCGAACAACCCTGATTAATTCACTATCTCTTTAACTCGCTGCGATTTCGTTAATTAAAAAAAGAAACACAGCGTATTAAAGTTATTAAACGATAGTGCGTTTTTTTATTTCTTACTTCGGTTATCAGCAAGAGTGTAAGTATTTTGAAGGAAAAAAAAATTTCGTCGAACGACTACAACATTCGGAGCTACGGGAAATAAAATACGACGTTCGATTAATAATTCCGATTAAAAAAGGCACAATTTTGATAATTTCTTCGAACGAGATGACCTATAACCGAGCAATTTCCCTATTACTTTTTACGTGTACGTGAAAGTATAATGAATAAAAATGAAAATCGTCGCTTTGATTTATAGCACCGTTCTGCTTAAAATTATTTCGAAAAAATTCAAAAAAATTAATTTAGAAGCAAAAACCTCGTCGAAATTACGTAATACCGAAAAAGCAACGACATAAAATTTCCTAAGAAAAAGAATCATCACTTTCAATAATCGGATTCCCCTATTTCTAACCATTGGTCAACTTCTGAGAAATCAATCATTAGAAATCTATCGTAATTACCCACCGAAAATCCCATTATTTCCCCTAGCTCCAGCCCTACCACAGCTGCCCTATCTTCCCTACTATTTTCCAACACTCCGAAGAGAATGATGAAATTCAGCATTCACACTACAAAATCATAATACATAATAACAATGCCACTACGAGAAACAAAATCGATAAAAAGCTCTACTGAATATAACGCAACTGAAAGATGTTTCGAGAGAGAGAATATAAGAAAAAGTTGAAAAAAAAACATATCTAAGCTCTTACTAAAAAAAAAACCGTACCTTACGGAAACTTGTAAACAAATCATAAAAAAAAAGAGCGCAACAAAATATCGAC
This sequence comes from Pseudococcus viburni, assembly GCA_033439095.1. NCBI lineage: Eukaryota > Metazoa > Arthropoda > Insecta > Hemiptera > Pseudococcidae > Pseudococcus > Pseudococcus viburni. Next base: position 1,596,394 of record JAVBJF010000007.1, on the reverse strand, counting down.
CTAACTACTCGAATGGTGGAGTAAATATTTACCTTTGCTTTTTGAGCTAATTTGAGTTCTTCTTTTTTGAAGTTACGTTGGTATGAGGTTATGACTCGTCTTAGGCGGTTATTTAAGTCGCCGATGGAAGGCCAAGGGGCTCGACTGGTATCCTCTTCGGTGGCAGCCGGTGTGGCAGCCCGAGCGGTGTCGTCGGCGACCGTCATCGGTGTCGAAGGCTGCGATGGGAATTCTTCCGATAGGGTTGGTGGCTCTGAGCCGCCTTCGTCGGCATCGCTCAGTTTACCGACTTCTTTTTCTTCGCTGTTGAAATATTAAAAGTAATTAGTGAATTGAGAAAGTTGAAAAAAGGCTGATGTTGGAAATTTATTTTAGATGTATCATTTTCAGTGGATAATCAAAAAAGAGGGCAGTCTTCAACTTTTTGAGGTGGGAGAGGAGGAATTTTAAAAAGTTGAAGGGTAAGATCGAAAAACGAGATAAAAATTTTAGGGTTGCTGATTAAACCTTCCAACTCCTAGATGGAATTCAAAATTTCAAAATTTTCAAAAAAATTCTTTTGGCTTTTTTAGACTGTTGGCTTTGAATGTAATGAATTAATGATCAAAATTAAAAGCAATAAGATTTCATGCTTTTCCGTTTTGCTTTGATGGTAGTCATATTAAAGTGGGTTGTTTTACAATTTTTTTGATTTTTTTGGACTGTTAATTAAAAATTGGTTTAAAATGACCTCCACATGTAGGAGAGAAAATTTGAGTTTTTTTAGTCCATGTTTGATCACTTTCCCTACAAAAGCTCAAAGTTTCAAATTTTGAATTTTTAAAAATTAATTTCGATTTTTTTTTATTTTTCAAATCGCTGAAATCAGGAGAAAAAAATTGAATATTTAACATTTTGATGAGATGTCAGATTTGATGTAAGAACCATAGGTCATCAGCCTATTCATAGACCTTATTACCAGATTTGACCTCATTTGACCTTTTAAAGGGTTCAAATGAAAAAGAAACATTTTCCTCTTATAAATGAGAAACAGTGCTTAATGCAATATTTTTCACAAAAATTATGCTAATTTTATTCAGTTCCGAAAATTTTTCAAAAAAATCGTTTTCGACCATATAAAAACCACACCAACTCCCGCCACTCCAACAAAATTGGAAATTTTTTTATTTGGAGGGTGTTCTACGTTTTTCTGGTTGCATAAACTGACAATTGAAAAGGCAAAAATTAGGTTTTAAATTTGCGTTTTTTCAGGGGGGGGGGGTATAAAGGGGAAAGATCATGAAATAACGCACAAAATTGATTTCAGAATACAAAAATAAAAAAATTAAAGCATTGAAAGTTTCAGTTGCTAATATAATCATGAAACTAGAAATTTGAAGAACTGCAAGATTTGATGACGATTTTTGCAAGATTTTTCAGAGATTACTGAATCAAATTTGCTGAAATTTGGATATGTTACGTAAAAAGCATTCTTCACTGGCTGACAGAGTCCTTTTTTCATTTTTTTTCAAAACTTTGAAAAATATCTTCATTGGATTTTTTTTAAAATCAAAAAAAGGGCTCAATCAGATCAAGACTTGCACTTCTTCAAATTTCTAGTATCATATTTATATTAGCAATTGAAACTTTCAATTTTCTTTTTACGTAGGTACTGAAATCAAATTTATTCATTGCTCCATATTTTACCTCCTTATCCCCCCCCTCCATCTAATTTAAAACGCGCAAATTTTGACTGTTCAGTTGCCTACTCTCTCAATTATAAATCAGTGAAAATTACCGAAAATCACTGAGAAACAGTCAGAATTGCAGCACAGGAGAAAATCAGTGAAATTTTTTTCACTGAAAACAAATCAGTGAAAGAAAATCACTGGAAATCAGTGAAAATTCACTGAAAACTCAGTGATATTTATGAAAATCACTGAAAAATCTGTGAAATTCTTTGAATAATCAGTGAAAAATCACTGAAAATCAGTGAATTTCAATCAGTGAATTTCACTGATTTTTCCTGTGCTGCAATTCTGACTGTTTATCAGTGATTTTTCACTGATTCGAAATGAGAGAGTACTTATCCAACCAGAAATACGTAGAGCACTTCCTTTGGGGGAGGGGGGGGGAACCTAAAAATTTAATCTTTTAGAAACTCTAGATTTTTAGTGGTAAAAAGAAGGACACGACCCAAAAAATCTTGAATATAATCACATTTTATCAAGTCATTTCACAAGAATTTAATGTTAAGATACCTACATCAAAATTCGATAAGAGTTGTAAAACAACCAAGTTCAATGTTCACATGATTTTTGTACAGGGCTAAAAAAATTCTTCATTTTTAGAGATTTTGAAATTGAGTGAAAAAAGTCGTCACAAATAAGTATTTTGTTTGGTATTAGAAGTTAAATTTCCACTCTAGAAACACATTAGACAACCCTTCCTGTAATTTGACATCAGTTCAAGGATGTTTGAGTACCCCTAAAAAAGAAAAAAGGTGCTAGGAGTCGTCTAATGTGTTTTTTTTTAAATTTAGCGAACAATTGTTAATGATTTCTTGCATTTAATTTCGAATATTGATAAACATCGTCAAAAAAATTGGATTGATCGAGAAATGAATTTCGAATATTGATAAACATCGTCAGAAAAATTGGACCGATCGAAAAAATTTTTTGATCTCAATTGGTCACAAATTCACAATACAACTTCTCATCGGAAAAAAAAACTCAAAAAAATAGGAAAAACCCGTTTTGAATTTTTTTGAGAACTAAAAAATTAAAATCTGCGACCTAAAATTTCAACCCCAAAAGGTCAAAAACCATTTCGATGCATTCTAGTAATCAAGTACTTACAGAATAGGAGGTGGATTAGGACCGCAACGTGCCAAGAAGCTCAAAGCAGGATCACTTCTCATCTGAGCATAAGCTTCATAGCCATGTTTATACGTTCCCACCAACAACGATCGATCCGCATCCTTATCCCACCACGTGGTCGGAGCTTGATCGCAATGAGGCGGATTAATTGGTAAAGAGCTGCAATCATACCAAAGCACATACGTCAAATCACAATAATATTCATTTCTTTATTAAAAATTAATAAAAGCCATCGTTCTGGTTTCAATTTCAATTACTTAAAAGCAACCATTTTCCTTCACCGCCTACTTCAAAAGAATGATTTCAGACACCTACATTTTCGCGAAAACCGCAGATCGATATTTTGCGACTATATTTAATTCTTATTGCAGAGTCACGAATACGACGAATTAATGAATTATTATCGAAGGCGTATTATAAGTTTCCATTTCACACTTCCATCATAATCGCCTTCGGTTCGACTCTCAACTTATGTATTAATAAAGGAAACATACTCAAAATTATCATTTCTACATCCCACGTTATCGTTGAAAAAATCCAATATACTTAATACCTTTTTCACCAATTCACCATTTCAGTTTTCGAGATGTACAGAAAATATACAACGAAGAATAATCGAATAGAGGAGCACGAATCGAGAACACAAATTAATCTTAATATACAACAGAAGGGTATTTAAAATATTAAATTTTTCGATAAGCAACAGACACTCAGACGGTACTTTTGATAACGTTTATTTGCATCGATATCTAGCTAGCTGTGCGCCTCGTTGAATTATCTAAACACGAAGACGTCATCAACCTGTTGATTAATTCCATCTGAGAAAATTTTCTTTCTACGAGTCCGACAATCGATTTCTAATCGTTGGTCCATTACGTACCTGTGGATCTACCCACCAGCCACTCTTACGAGGAAAATCACTCAAAGAATCACCGAAAAATCTCACCGAATTCACAACCTCACAATTTACCAACCAAATCGTCAAAAAAAATCTCGAGTGAAAATTCGCATCAACGAAAACAAAACCTACGGTCACGCGGTGCGAAACTGAAAGAAGACGATTAGGTAGGTGAACCGAAGCCCTTCTCGCCCTTTCAGCTCGTACTTATTAACAAATCGATGTACATACCGCTAAAAGCACCACCGCCTCGTCATAGTCGTCGTTAACCTTCGAAAAACCATATCAAACGCGCTTGTTTTTTCTTTTAGTCAACTTTTCCAACTATAAATTTTCTTCTTCTTTTATTGTACTCTGCTGCCGTTGTCACCGCTGCCCACAGCCGGTACACCGTAAGTCATGCAATACGCATTACATCGTCGTCGCGCACGCCATCCGACGAATAAATTATAGAAATACACCTCCTGCCTCGATACCGACGATTTTATAACTCCGGTATATTCGTCGTCGCTAATGAACCGATAACTACGACAACGACGACCTAATGATCCACATAAACAAATACACCGTACGACCAAGAACCCCATCTTTTCCGCCCCTCCGCCTGTCTCTTCGCACCTATCATACACAGTCGCGTCACACAACCTGGAATCGTAGGTATTAACGAATATCTAAGTTCACCATTTTTTACCATCTACTCCTCCTTTTTTGCGCTTCGTCCCCGTTGCTCGATTGTCTTTTTACGCTACATTTGCTTTTTCATCGAGTATTATAATTAATTTTTCAATATTTTCAATTGATTTTACATTTCTAAACGACCAAATCGACGTATTTGCCAACGACAAATAACCAAATTAAAAAAAAAAGGGTGGAAATGGTGAACGTAGGATGGATTCTTGGAAAATGACACGCGAAATGAATCTTGAATAGAAAAACTCGAAATAATTCATTAAAAAAAAAACTCGAACGAAAAGCAGCATTATTTATCAACGACCGGAGCTCGAATAAGAAATCGTACCTGGCGGATACTCCTTCGGCAATTTGCTGGGCGAAATCACCGACGATGCCGTGTTTCAGGTAATCCAGCATTCGAACTCTCAATAGGACTCTGGTAAAATACGAGAAACGTATTAAAAATCAATTTGATATTATTACCAAAGGTCATCGACTTCAAAACTCACTTATTAGCATGACGACTTAAATGTTTACGGTAATTGCTATCGAGGAATAGATCACAGTCGAATTTATCCGATCGGCTCCAATGTTCGACTTCTTCGACTGGAGAGGCATCCATGCCTTTTCCATCTTTGAGTTTCAATTTCTTGTTTCTTTTTAAACTTCGGCAGTACGGATTATCTAAGAAATTAGAAACAAGATCGTTGAATATCCCATTGGATTTCCAATCGAGCAGTATTTTTGACGAAGGAACTCACTATCATTCATCGAATCTTTAGGAGCACCGGAAAATTCGGGAGGTACATCTTCGGGCGTGACGAGTTCCCAAGCAAATTGTCTGATTTTCTCGTCAGCTTTGTAAAATCGTAAACAGTACAGCATCTGCGATAAAACGAAATCGAAAATTTGAATCGTGAATCGTAACATAACAAAAATGATATCATACTTTGATGGCGTAATTTTATAGGGCGCGATTATACAAATATTAAATCTCTCACTTTTAATTTACACAGATGCCAACGTCGGCTGCGATTCGATTTACGTCGAAACGCGTAGACTACAAAAAATCTTCAAGATGTTTACATAAAACATGTTTTTTACGTAATACAATCTCGTTAGAGGTGGGAAAAATCACTGTACTTGCTGCTTGATATCGTCATCTAATCGAACGATTACGAATAGATTTTCGAAAATACCTCAATATATTCCTCTTTTTATCCAATACCATGCCCCACGAAGTATAAAAAGCGAATCAGGAGGATTACTTACGATGACACGAGCGCAGTCTTCAATATCGCTTTCTTTCCAACCGTCTCTGAACTCGTTGGTGGCGAGAATCTCCGACCATCGACCCCAACTGTACGAAAAAATAATAAATTAATTAGAAATTTGACTCGAGCTTGGAAAAAATGAGAGATTTTGAAGTTTCGCTTACCCATAGGTCAATAAACCTCTTTCGACGTTGAAACACTCGCTACGACTCCAGCATCCGTACATGACTTCGCCATCTCTGGGAACGTAGTCATCCATGAAATATTTATTTTTAGTCTTTTTCAATTTGTTCTTAGATCTTCGACCTGAGGAACGCCATAAGCGAGTTATTTCGTGATTTACGATCATTTGGGGGTTTCTGTCGAGTACACTTACCTCTTCCTCGACCGACTCCGATGGCAGTATCTTCGTCAGAATCGACGGAGGAGGTTTCCAAGTCAGACATGTCGACAACGGCCTCATCATGGCCGTATCTTTTGATCTGGGTTCTTCTTCTGGGCTCTGAGATCACTAATTCGGTCTGTAAAACGAATTCAGATTAATTATTTTCAAATCGAATGTGATGAGAATTTTCTCATCGATAGTGATCTCTCAGCGTTAGAGACGAACCAAAATTGGATTAGAGGCAAAAAATTGAAAATTTTAGACGAAAATAGAATTTTTCCACTCGCAGAACACTTTTTCCCATTTTTTCTGGCTCAAAATGAAAATTTTCCAAGAGGTCGTTACTTTTGAAAATTTAATTTTCTCACTCAAAGTAAGATTTCTCTAAATTTCTTCAATATAAAATAATTGAAACTTTCCGAAATGAGGGAATTTTCTTATCAAAAATGGTTTCCGTTCGCTATAGGGACGAACAGAAATTGGCTTAAAGAGGTCAAACATTAAAAATTTTTGACGAGAATTTTTCTACTCGAGGGATAATTTTTTCCATTTTTTTTGGCTCAAAATGAAAATTTTCCAAAAAGAAGTCGTTACTTTTGAAAATTCAATTTTCTCACTCAAAGGAAGATTTCTCTGAATTTCTTCAATTTAAAATTGAAACTTTCCAAAAAGAGGGAATTTTTTCATCAAAAATAGTCTCAGTTCGCTAGGGACGAACAAAAATTGGCTTGAGGAGGCCAAAATTTTAAAATTTTCGACAAAAATAGAAGTTTTCCACTCGAGGAATAATTTTTTCCATCTTAAAATGAAAATTTTCAAAAAAGAGGTCATTACTTTAGAAAACTTGCTTTTTTCACTGAAAGTAGGATTTTTCTCATTTTTTACAACTCAAAATTAAAACTTTCCAAATCAATTTTGACAAATTTTTGAATTAAAAATCAGATTTTGCCATTACTTGCAGGAGTCAAGTTGTTGCCTCTGTCTCTCCCATTCGGTTCGGCTCTGTCTATCGATACTACAACTGAAATTTGAAAAAAAAGAGTAAAAATTCCTTACCATTTCATCCCTTTCGGTCGGGTCGATTTCGGCCTTCTTGGCCCATTTTTTCCAAAAATCGGGATCGTCAATGTCGATATCTTGTCGAATACCGCTCGATGCGAACGAGGCTTTCGAGAAAGTCGATCCTTTTTCACTTTCGAGGGTAATTACTTGAGTTCTCCTTTCTAAAATTTGATCGATATCTTCTTCGCAGAACTTATCGCCGGCATTGTCTTCCTCCATAATAGCGCCGTAAGCTCCTACGTAATTAAATATCGAAATATATTAGATTCTTGAACGCTATTTCGAGTACGAGTAAAATTCTAGACAAAATTTACCTTTTTTGAGCAAGTCTTCGATCTCTTTCTTGGTGAGTTGTTTAGTATTGGTGACTTCTTTGCCTTGTAACGAAGTATTCATACTTTGAAGTACGGCTTTATCAAGACCGAGCTTTAGGGAAGCTTTATCGAACATCTCTCGTTCGTACGTATTACGACAAAGTAATCTGTACACTTTGACCATCTTTTGTTGACCTATTCTGTGGCATCGAGCTTGGGCCTAGAAATATTATCGTCATTAGTACCACGAATCCAAATTTCCCCAGTTTCTGCTTCATTTGCAATGAATAACAACTTACTTGTAAGTCATTTTGAGGATTCCAGTCGCTATCGTAAATGATTACCGTATCAGCCGCGGTTAAATTAATACCGAGACCTCCGGCTTTGGTACATAAAAGGAACACAAACCGATCCGAGTCTGGTTTACAGAACCGATCGATGGCAGCTTGACGTAAATTACCACGGATCCGGCCGTCTAATCTTTCAAATGGGTATCTAAACAACAAAATAGACGATTTTAGTCGTCAATTCTCCCAAAAAAATTCGAAAAATCGAAAACACCCTACTTACTTTCTAAATACGAGATAATCTTCGATTATATCCAAACATCGGACCATTTGGCTGAAAATCAGCACACGATGTCCATTGGATTTCAATTTGGGCAGCAATTTATCGATCAGCACCATTTTACCAGATGATTGGATCAGAGCTTTGTAATAAGCGTCCGGATCTTCACCGTGGCTTATTCGGTAATCGTGTTGAATTTGATCTTCGGCTCCTGAAATTAAATCGAATAATGGATTTAGCTTTTGATTTTTTTTTTTTCGTAAATTAATTTTCCAAGGATCAACTTACCATTTAATAAATAAGGATGAATACAGCATTTCCTCAATTCCATCATGGTATTCATTAAATTAGGTATATTCGCCGACGTCGTGCCTTTCGACAAAAACGTAAAATTATGCTCTAAAATTCCTCGATAATATTTCTTCTGAATATTGGTAAGTTCGACTTCGACAACGGTCTCCTCCTTCGGAGCAATCGACTTCTCTACGTCTTCTTTCAACCTTCTCAACATCATCGGTTTCAACAACACTTGCAATTTCTGCACTTCGGTATCCGTTTTCAGCGCTCCGAATTCTTGCAAAAACGCTTCCTGACTATTGAATTGACTAGGCTCGAGGAAATTAAGTAACGAGAACAATTCGCTGACGTTGTTTTGCAACGGCGTTCCCGATAGTAACAGTCTATGTTCCAAATTCAGCAGTCTAAGACCTTCTAATAATTTGCAATTGCGATTTTTCAGTCGATGAGCTTCGTCGATGACGCACACGCGCCAGTTGAAATCTTTCAGCTCCATACAATCGGAAATTATTATTTCGAACGTCGTTATCAGTACGCTGAATTTATTTATCTCTTTAATAACGCCTTTCGGGCCTTTGTAGTACAGTTCGTATTCTTGCACCATTTGTTTACTGGCAGATCTGCGACAAAAAAATGGAAAAATTGAGCTTCCTTTTCAAAATGAAATCTCGTACTAGATATCCAGCGATACTTACGATCCATGGTATACAATAACGTTCATCTCGGTCCAGGCTTCGAATTCTCTCTGCCAATTTGGTATAGTCGATAGGGGAGCGATGACCAAAAATGGCCCTCGTATTCCACACTTCCATACCGCGTGAATAAATGCAATTGATTGGATTGTTTTACCCAGACCCATCTCGTCAGCTAATATACAATTTCGTCTGCGTGGGAAAAAAACGTACACAAGTTAATTAAAACTCCTCCTTCGAGCTGATGAATAAATCATAACGTACGTACGATTGGTTCAATATAAAAAAATACCTACCCATTATACCACGAGAACATCAACCAATTCAAGCCTTCTAATTGGTACTCTCGTAATCGGTTATCATTTTTGTACACCGGTGATTCGTCCAATTGCTGCCATTCGCTAGGCGGTGGCTTTTTCTTCGCCTGTGAACAAGCACACGATTCGTTAAAAATTAAATCGTCGAGTTTCAAAAATAATACCGATTGGAAGAGCAAACTCGTTCGATCAGTGCGTTTTTCAACTCATAGGAATAATTCTACTTTACGAGCCCTACGGCTACTATTCGAATTATCCTCGGTATTAGCATGGCAAATCATCACTTTAGAGTTCGAAGGAACCTCACATACCAAGAAACCCCTTAAAAATAATCTATCTCGATCAGTGCATCGTTCTCACTCACAGGGGAAATTCTACTTTCAAGCTGTACAGCTTCGATTCGAATTTTCCTTCAGTATTAGCATGGTAAATCATCACTCGATAGTACATAGTACAAGACTTTAAAGTAAGGTCCAGGGATGAATAAAAGCCAGAAAAAATGCCAAATTTCGACGGTACTAACCTTCCATTGATCTTTCGGTGGTATTTTGCTGAATTTCTCATATTGCTGTATTCTAATGGGATCGATATCTTCTTCGAGTTCCCACGTGCTATCTTCGTACGGCAGCGAACGCCATTTTACTAGGTAATGTTTGATGGTTTTATTGGTAGCCGGATCGACTTGTTCGACTAGATCTAAGACTCGGTCTACTTCGACGTAATCGGGATTGAAAGGTTCTTCTTCGAGCTGTAGAAAAATAATTGAACGATTAGATTTGGTATTAATTTAATACAATGTCAGAAGCATTGATTCAATTTGAAAAATATAATATTTTTCAAAAATAAATTCAATTTGAAAAATGGAATATTTTTTTGAAAAAAAAATCAATTTGAAAAATGGGATATTTTTCAAAAAAAAAATCAATTTGAAAAATGGAATATTTTTCGAAAAAAAAACCAAATGAAATCTTCTCGATGATTCTCGAGAAACACTCGAAATTCAATCGAAGAAACGAAACTGTTATCAATTTTTGAAAATTTTTCAACTTACATTTTCGAAAATATTCGTATTATGAGCCATCTTCTGCTTGAACCTCTTGAGCTTCGCGGCGATTCTCTTATCACCTTTGAACAGCTCCTCCTCGGTTTTCCATTCGCAATGCAGATAGGAAAAATTCCTATACTTGACGTAGTACTCTTCGACTTCTTCGGTTTCTTCGTCATTTTTCTCACCGTCGTCGTCATCTTTATCTTCATCTTTACTCTTTTCTTCATCTTTGTCCTTTTCTTTTTTCTTATCAGGGGTGCTTTTGTCGGCTTCTTCGGAAGTCGTCGCAGCCGGCTCGGTAGATGGTTGTTCGTCTTTGGGAGCGGAGGAGGTTTCTTCTCCGTTGACTTGTTCGGTTTGGTCATCGTTGGGTTCGGGTTTCTCGGCAGAGGGGGCCGCCGAATCGTCAGCCGCCGGTTCGGCGGTATTAATTGGGGTTTCGTTGGCGGTTGCTTTGTTCCTGGTAACTGTTCTCGAAGCTAATATGTATTGCACAACCATTGAATCTTCGTCCGTGGTATTCTACGAATAAAAAATGAAAAAAATTAGATATTTTCAAAAAAATAAGGAACAAAAACACGAAAATAGCGGATTGGTACTCACTACATAAATAAAATTGGGTTTCACAGCCGAATCTGAAAAATGAGATCCACATCTTTCAGGAGTAGAGGATTTGGTATTTTCGGTAGTACGTTGAACGGGAGACGGCGACTTTCTCGAGTCTTCGTCCGAAATAGCTAACATAATATCGTCCACGTATTTTTTACGGTGAGTATTTCTGGCAGATCTTCGTTTCTGTACATAAAATCGTCCGATTAATACGAAAATTCGACCGAAAATCTACTCCAAGTACGATTTCAACACCAACCTGTCCAGCGTCATCGTCATTTCCTACCGGAGATGGCGGTAACACGTCAACTTCGCCTTCCGATTCGTCATTATTGCCCAAAATACCAGATTTCCTCTTCTTCTTGGACGAACTAGTAACAATTCTACGCAAACGAATCGAGATTAGAGTAAGGTCATTGACCGATACTGAATTTGAGCTAGGAGCAGCGACTTACTTAGATTTTGCAGACCGATTAGCTTTCGGTTTCCGTTTGGCTTTGGTTTGCGACGTACTTTGAGGCGTTTTGGGGACTTCGTCTTCGGCAGCCGTTTCGCCGGAGTCTTCGGGTTTAATGGTGGACGACTCGGCGGTGTCGTTGAAACTGGTGTCCAATTTGGAGACTTCTGTGTCCGATGCGTTCGTTTTGACGTCGTCTTCTTTGGGCTCGTCTTTGAGGGCCGATAAGGGAGCTGTGTCCGACCAGTCGTCCGATTCGGCGTCTGGGCGACCTTTCGAGTCGATCGTGTCATCATGTGAGATCGATTCTTGATCCAGATGAGGCGATTTGACCGGTTCGAAGTCGGGTGCTGGTGATGGTTTCTTTTTACTTTTTCTGAAAATAAAGAGAATACAAAGGGGTTAGATGCCGAAGAACAATTTTGTGAAATGATTGACGAAGGGAGAGGAAGAGGAAATTGCAAATACCTTTTAGGTTTGGTTTCGGTGTTCGAGTTGACATCTTCGGACGAGCTGTCTTTTTTACTTTTACGTTGCTTAGGTGCTTTGGGCGTTCTCGCCCTTCGAGGTGATTTCACTTTAGGTTCTTTTGGTGGTTTGGGTTCTTTAGGCGTTTTAGGTTCCCGAGGTTTACGAGGTTTCCTGCGAAAAAAAGAGATAAAAAACCAACATTAGATCGATATCGATATTTTTCAAGCTTCGAAAAACCATCTGACGACAGAAATATCGATTTTTTACCTGGGCATTTTGATTTTTCTAGGAGATCCGTTCATGGACATATGCAACGGAGGCGGCGGCTCTTCGTCTTCGGTAAAATTGAATACGCTAGTATTTAGAGTAGATTCAGTCGGTAATTCCGCCGTCAACATAGGCGGGTCGCTATTCGACGAACACCTATCGGGCGAAATAGGTGGTTCACCAATCGGTGATATCACAGCCGGCGACGGAACAGGCGGACTATTATCCGGCTCCTGTTCCGCATCGTCATCAGCGTCTTCGACGTCCGCTTCCTCCGTATCCGCGAACCGGTCCAATTCGGGCTCCTCTTTATCAGAGCTACCCTCCTCCCGATCCTCGGTATCGGCGGTATTCGGTTGCGAATCGATACGCATTTCGGACGAGTCATCGCCTCGGTCCGGCTCCACGTCTTCGGAGCTGGCCGGCGCCCCGAAATCCGTATCCAGTCTGGAATCTTGATCGTCTTGCGGCTCTTCCTGTGATCCCAGCTCGGACGGTTGCGAGTCCAGATCCGGCTCGCCTTCCATATCCATCTCTTGGCTGCTGGGTGCCGTCGACGGCTCCATAATCGTCGTCGGAGGCGACTCCGGCGCCGTCATGTGTTCGTGATGCGACGACGACGCCGACGACGTAGGCGTCGTCGACATCGGCGGATGCAGCGGCGCCAGCTGATGCGGCGGCGGTTGCTGATGCTGCGGTGGCATCGGAACCGGTAGCATTGGATCGTACTCCATTCGCGATCTCGGATCGTCGATTTCTTTTTCAAGCTGCGGCGGTTGCTGATGCTGCATCGAAGGCAGCATCGATTGCACCGAAGGCACGTGTTGTTGTTCGAGAATCGGCGGCGGAGGAACTGACGGCGGTTGTTCGTGTAGCTGCTGTTGCTGTTGTTGCTGCTGCTGTTGTTGTTGTGGTTGCTGCTGCGCGTGCGGCGGCATCGGCACCGGTACCGGTACCGGCAGCGGCAGCGGCTGGTGATGTAGGTGTTGCGGCGGCATTGGTTGTAAATGCGGAGGAACGGATTGGTACGCTGATGGGTCTACATTTGATGTAGGCGGCGGCGGATGCGGTTGCGGCGGACCGGCTCCCGGAGGCGGAGGTCCGGCCGCGTTGTGCATTAGATTAGGAACAGAAGCGTTAAGGTCGTGATGCGAATAGTTGGGCGTCATGTGCGGCGGCATTGGCAGCAGCGTCGGAGGTTGCTCGTGGTACGGAGGATGCGCTTCGTGCGGAGGTAATATTGGAGGCGAGTACATCGGCGTGTCCATCTCCATTACCGCTTTTTTGCGACTTTTACGTGGCCTCGGTGATGCTCGCGCTTCGCCTCGGCCCCGACCCCGGCCCCGGCCTCGGCCTCGACCGCTGGTCGGCATTTGTTGCTGCGAAACAGAGAAAAATCAAAGTTAGAAATTTGATAGAAAAAATATGTAGGTCTAGGCACATGGAATGTAATTACAATAGACTCGAAAAGCGTAGAAAATTTCATAATAACACGATAGAAATTGCTGAGAAATCTATAAAAATGGTTCGGAGTCATGAAAATAATCAAAAATTTTCACTTCCAATACTTTTCAAATTAAAAATATGATCAAGATGCCTTAAAACTGATTCAAAATCATGGAAATCGGTTCTAGATCGCATTGTTTGAAAAATCAGTAGGCAAAAAGCAGTGATCCGGGGGGAGGGGGTATGGTCCCTTCTGCTCTAACTTCGAGATTTTTGATTCAAGTCCCTCCGGCACCGAGATTTTTATAAAAGTGCCCCCGGCTCCAAAGAAAATCGCCTGGAAGGGGGCCCTCCTCCCTCCTCTCTCCGGTTCAGCTCCGGATCCCTGACAAAGAGGTACCTACGTAAATTATCAGAAACGAGAAACCAAATGTGTCATGATACCCACCAAATTCAGCAAATCATTCTGAATTCTCGACCTTTTTCAACCTTGATTTCGACTTTTCACAAATTCATTCCCCTTCCGTTCTTTTTTTCAATTTCGACATCGACTTTTTACCAGTTCTGGTAAGATGGTGTTTTTTTAAATGACTTTTATAAACTTTTGGATGCCAAAACAGTAACTAAAACATTCAGGTTTCCTTAATTTTCCTCAAGATTCACCGCATCGAACGAATTATTTTTTGTAAAAGTTATCAACGATATCACTTCTGATTTGATCGCCACCGCACAAAAATACCTAAAAATGAAATTTTAATTCAATTTGAAAATGTTTCAGGTGGAAAAAATTGAGACTTCTTCATTTCAAAAAAAAAAAAAATAAACAAAAGCTCAGATTTATTGCAAAATTTCAACTTTAAAAAATATGGTTTTACATTTTTGGAAAACCATGTTTCAAATGCGAAAAATTTGCCATTTTTCAATAATAAACTAAGTAGTGATTTTTTGTTGATTTTTTCACAACTTAACCCCCTCCCCTTCCCTCCCCTCCCAAAAAAACTTTTCTGCCAAAAAAAAGTCCAATAAGTGAAATAGTGACCGAATTGCATGCCTACAAATTATTCATCTTGCTTCCTTCATCCCTCCATATTCCTCCCTCCCACCCTCCATTCTTTCACCCACCCATTCATTCATTCCTTTCGAAAAAACAGAAATATTTTTAAAGGGAACAATAAATTTCATAGGGAAGCGATACGCCAATCTCTGTCTCATACATTTTCTTCAGGTTTCATGAGTTCAAATAAAAGAAGGCTCAAAAAATGTTGATCTTGCAGTTATTAAAAGAAAAATAATCTATACATATTTTTCAACTGCTCATCATTTTAAAAAAAGTCTACGACTTTGGCGTTAAAATTCTGGAATCTTTCGACTTTTTCAGAATTTTTAAAAAGTTGGTACCGCATGATTTGATTTCTTTGAGAAATTTAAGTTTTTTAGTTTTTTTTTTTAAAACTTACTGAACTGGTAGGCCTAATGGGTAAGCAGATTTTCTTTGCTTTGAGTAGGAGGATATTCTCAACAAGCGAGAAGGAATAAGATTATTATTAAATATACCTCAAGATTTTGAAAATTTGGAATTACTGTCTGCCGATCATATCATGGCACTTTTTGTAGTGGTATTTACCAACAGTCAAAAAATGCGACAGGGTTTCTCAAATTAACACAAAAGTAACAAATAGATGACTAACAATTAGGAATTTCGTTCCAATTTTTTTTTTCAAACAAATATTTTGGTTGTTCCATTTCCTGTATCAATTTTTTCCAAAGCTTAAGAACCCCTAAAATTTAGAACTTTTTTCCTATTGGAAACCCTGCAAAAAATGTCAATATAGAATCGACAGACAATAATAATTGACTGTTTTGTATCAGAGATCTCACGATAATGAAGGGAAATGAAGTGGCTAACCCATAAAAATTGCAGAATTAAAAAAATCAAAAACTCAAGTCATCCCATATAAAGTTGAATTCCTGGTCCATGCATACATTTTTTTTTGGTAGACTTCACAGAATTTTTTAAAAACATAACAAAATGATTTTTAAAAAGTGACAATTTTGTCACCAAAAATTAATGACTGTGGCTATTTTTTTTAACCATTGCAAAAATAATGTCAAGTATGATTCAATGATTTTTTTTGGATTTTTTCATTAAAATTTCGAGTTTTGAAGGAAAATGAACAGTGAAACCACCATCGATTTATCCTTTTATGACTTCCATAAAATATTGAAAAATATCAATTTCAAGAATCAACATTTCATTACAAAGCGAAAACATTTTCCCTCATTTTTCCATTTCATTAAAATATTAAATTCTCCCTTTCTAACCCCCAACATAATTTCGAAGTCATTTATGACCTTTAAAAAGGAATTGATCGAAAATCAATAATGTTTTTAAAAATTTCATGTAATTTCATTCATTAGTACCCCATTAAGACAATTTTACAATTTTTACAAAATTTCAAAAAACAAAACATTGATGATTTTTACATGATTTTCAACCACGTGATGTTTTTTTAAATTTTCATGGCAAATTTACCAATCTACTATTTTGAAAAACATCAATTTCTTCGTCATTATGAACCATTTCAAAGATATTTCAACAATTTCATCTTTTTTATCGAATAAACGCTTCTCTCTTCTTTTTTTTTCAAATTATCGAAAACCAATCAAATACTCACCATTGCCATAGAGTTATCCATAATACCGCCCATGCCGTACGAAATGGACGTGGCAAATGGACAATGAACACCTCCCATACACTGTTCGGTGGCTTCGTGTTGCCTAAGCATATTTATCCTTTCTTGTATACGATTTATCTGCAATTCGAACAAAACAAATGACCATTAAAATCGATCCAAAATCCAAATCAAACCCTCCTTGCCCACGATCGACACCTACCCTAAGCTGATGATCAGGTCCGGTGGGCGGCATACAATACAGCTCCTGCAGCTGCTGCTGCAATGCGGCCATCTCTTGCTGATGGGTAATGGGTACTTGATACATGGGATGCGGCTGGTGCTGCGGATGCGAATGCGGATCGTACATGCTGCCGGAAGGCTGCGATGTAGGCGGTAACTCTTCTCTGGTCCGGTCGGACGGTTCGTTGGCGCCCGGCACCATTGCGTCCATTTTGGCGCCGTTTTGTTGCGTGTACGGCGACATGGCGTCGTTATACATCATGCTGCCGTATGGGTTCAGGGCGTTGTGCATGCCCGGATGATGCGGCGACGGCGACGACTGCATCGGTCCGCCGGGACCGGATCCGCGTACGTCCGAGGAAGACTGCTGCTGTTGCTGTTGCTGCGGCGGATCCATTACGTCGCCGGAGGACCGCGATACCGGCGGAATGTGTTGCTGGCTGGGCGGGCCGCCCATCGAATCGACCGACGAGCCGTACCGTCCGCCGCTCTGAGATCCTGGTTGGAAGTCTATGTTATTAGGAGCGCTGGAGCGATCTGGCTGCTGCGGCGGAATGTTTTGCATTTCGGACATGGGCATGGTGGATTTGCCGCCGCCGGGGCCGCCGGGAGGACCACCGGCGTCCGGTGGCGCGTGCTCGTCGCTGCTCATCGACGACGGATACCCGGATAGGCCTTGCTCGCTCATGTTGGGCAGGCTGTTATTGGGCGTACGAGGGGATTGCCAGTGATGCGGAGGCGTCAGCTGGGTGCTCCCTCGGTAAGCCGGGTATTCGGTAGGACTCGAGTTCGTCGAAGGCATCACCATTTGTTCGAGCTGCTGTAACGTGCTCTGCTGCGGATACGAAGGACCGCCGCTGGGCGGCTGAATGACGTTCTTGGAACCGGCGCCGGGTCGCGGCGACATCGTTTGCTGCTGTTGTTGCTGTTGTTGTTGCTGTTGCGACGAGTGCTGCTGGTGCGAAGAATGCGAGCTTTTGGCCGGCGACATGACCGGTCTCGGGGACATTTGGGGACGCGGCGACATCTGTGGCCGGGGAGACATCTGCGGCGAGAGTTGCGGAAACGAGGCGCGATACTGGCTCGCGCTCTGTGGACTAGTATGCGGTTTGGATTGAGCTTGCTGCGCCGCCGACTGGTACTGCGGTCCGGCGCCCGGCTGGACTTCGATGCCGATCGGCCTCTGGACCGATTGCTGTTGCTGATTGAAGGCCATCTGCGACTGCATGTGATTGTAGCTGTTGGGGCCGCCGCCTCCGCTGCCCGTGCCGCCGCCCCCAATATCGTTCATCTGCTGCTGCATTTGCTGCTGTTGTTGCTGCGACGTGGGCTGCGGCTGGGGAGGCGGTCCGGGCTGCTGGGGCGGACCCTGCTGCGAGTATTGCTGCATGTGGTGGGACGAGACGCCGCGCGACGATTGCGAGTTCTGTTGCGGCGCGGTCATCTGGGCGTAGCCGCCGTACCCGGCCGGGGCCGCGTTCGAGTACAGCATGTTTTGGTAATTGTGGCCGGCCGGACCTTGCGGTTGTTGCGATCGTTGTTGCTGTTGTTGTTGTTGCTGGTAAACGGAGGCCGTCGAAGCGCCGCTGGATGGAATGTTTTGATGGGTCGGCTGCAGCATCGAGTTCATCATGCCCGGCTGCGAGGGATAAGGGGATTTGCCTTGGCCGCCGTCCGACTGCTGCTGCGGCGGCGCCGGCTGCTGGTAATTCATGTGCGACTGCTGCCGATAGGGGTTCTGCGCGGCAGCGGCCGCCGCAGCTGCCGCCATCTGCGGATAATGTCTCATGTTCGCGGGCGGATAGTTGTTCCACGCCTGCATGCTGTCCATGCCGTGGCCACCGGCCGCGCCGTACATCGCCTCCGGCGGACAATACGGCGCGTACTGGTTGGCGCCGGGCGGCGGACCGGACGCGTGTCTCGACTGCGGCATCATGGCGGAACGGGCGTAGCTGGAATTGGCGCCCATGCCACCAGGTCCGCGACCACCGCCGTCGTAGCCGCCGGCGTGATTCGGATGGAACAATGACTGACCGCCGGCCTCCATGTGGTTGGCGGCGGCCGAGTAATCTCCTCCGAAACTGGCCAGTTTTTGCAACGGCGATTCCTGATGCATGTCTGCGGCGGGCGGCGCGTGCCCGCCGATCTGATGCGAGTACGCAGACTGCGGCACGCCGTAACCGCCGGTTGCCGGCGGCCCGCCTGCGCCGCGTGCCGCCGGATCGAAGTTGTCGCCTCCCAGATCGGAAAGTCCGTCCAAAACGCTGCCGCCGACATCTTCGCCGAATAAATCATACGAGTCCATTGCTTTATACTAAACGTCGTCGCCAACGTGAACGCCGCTGCTACGCAGATCGTCGTCTACGGTCCAATCGACTTCGTTCATCATTCGTCGTTCCTCTCCGACACGTACATGAAGACGCGTTTACACGGGGGGTTTCTCTCGTTTCGAAACGATCAACGGAGATGGGGTGATTGTGTGGGGAAATTTGGCACTCGTTTCGTTTTCTGTATTCGATTTTCTCTCGTGTACTGTTTCCGTCTTCGTCCACGACGATCTTTTCGGGTGTTTGATTTTTAATCGTTTTTGGTTTCTGTAAACAATGCAAAACAGAAAATGCAACCAAATGTTAGTATTTTGTGACGTTATTACAGAAAGTACCTATGCAACGTACTACATAAAAATTCTAATTATGAATAAATTAAGAACGAAAATTCATCAGGGAAAGAAAATACGGTAGAGTTGGCATGAGAATTGAATACTTTCAATTTTGAACAGATTTTCTCAATTTTTCAAGTCAATCCAAAATTTTTTCGAAATTTCAAAAGAAATACTTATTTTACAAATTTTATGTCTTGAGGCGTAAGCTGCCTTCTGCTCTCGCGTTCGTTCCAGCCCTGAAGGGGGAGGGGGAGTTTGTCAGGATATTTATCATTCAAAAGTGACAATATTTACTTACAAACAAATATTAGGCAAATTCGTGCCTCACATAAGTCATATTAAAGAATCAAGGCTCCGGTATAAAATTTTCAAAATCAAGTACAAACCAAAAATTCTCATGATTGAACTGATTTTTGGATATCAAATTATAATCTTCCTCCTCATGCTTCAAAATAATGTATCTCAAGAATAAAAAAATGAGCGATTAAAAAATAGATACGAAAAAAGGACTAATAAAAACAAATTACAGAGAATCGAGTACTTTTTTGGTCCTAAATTAACAGAAAAATCGATAAGAATCAAAAAAATTCACATCGTCAACCTGATTTTTAGATGGTAAATACAATCCTTTTCTCCCTTTAAAAAATAATTTGGTTTCTAAAAAATTGAAAAAATGAGCGATTCATTGGCAGAATACCACTGATTATCCCATAAGGTCTCTTTAATTTCGGCAACAGTAGGAAATTCAGCGAAAAATACATCCAATTGAATATTTCTCTATAATTTCGGCCTCTTTTCATTCAGTAGATACCTAATGTCTTTTCCCTCTTCCATTTTCACCATTAGGACAATTTCAGGCAATTTTGCGGGGTAGGGGAGGTGCAATCGTGGTACCAAGTTCTTACACACTTTCATTCCCAACCATGAACCGAAAACCAAAATTCACGAAATTGTACCAAAATTTTGAATTTTCTCGCATTTTGGTAAATTTTGAGTTTTTTTTTTCAAAGTTGGACAAATTTTCAAAATCCTGTTCTAAAAAAAAATTACCGAACAATGTGTCTATAACAAAATTTCAGAATCAAAATGCAGCACTTCTATAGGATCCTTTGAGAGATATTTCCTCCTACACTTCCCTCTCTTCCTTCAAAAAAACCACTCTCATGGAAAGTTGAAATAGTTTTGATGTTTTGCAGGACTGCTAGAATTCTTTCTATTTTTTTTTAAAAATCATCAATACAATAAAAATAATTGAAAGTTATATTTTATAATTTTTTTTTACTTCAAGGCAACAAATTGGAGAAACGTGAATTCTGAATAAAATATGCAGAACTTTTAAGCC
This sequence comes from Pseudococcus viburni, assembly GCA_033439095.1. Taxonomy (NCBI): domain Eukaryota; kingdom Metazoa; phylum Arthropoda; class Insecta; order Hemiptera; family Pseudococcidae; genus Pseudococcus; species Pseudococcus viburni. Next base: position 1,575,841 of record JAVBJF010000007.1, on the reverse strand, counting down.
GGGCATAGGACTTTTTCAACACTTTTTTTACATTTTCAGCACCACTATGTCAATTACAAGACCTATTACAGGGTGTCTAACAAAATCTCGAAACCAAAACGCAGGATCTTTGAAGAACCCTCAGCAGGACTTTTTCCAAATATAAAAGTATATTGCATCTCCCCCCTCCCCCTCCCCCTTGAAATCCTGGGTGAAATATTCAAAAACCTGTGGAGAAAACAATTTTTAAAAAATAACAACGGAAGTAATTGAAGCGCCCATTTAAAACACAACCATAGTCCAAAATCCGTATATGAGAAAAGGGACCCAAGGGTAACCTTTTTTTCAGTACACCTATGTCCCTTTTCTCATATACAGATTTTGGACCATGGTTGTTTCTTAAATGGACGCTTCAATTACTCACGTATTTTTTTCAATAATTGTAAGAGATTTTTTTTGAAAAATTTATGATAAAATGACGGAGAAACACTTTCCAAATTATTTATTCTTCTGAATTTTCACAAAATTTCGGTAAAAACTTCAAAATTCCCTGATTTTTTCAGATTTAAAGTCAAAACATTCTCCATAGTGTTTAATTTCTACCTATAGGAAAAAGGTTTCAAATTTGAAAAAAAAACCAGCCTTGACTAAAAAGCAGGACCAGTTAGACCAGGGTCAATTTACTATACCACTAGGACATTCGGTATCTCAAGCCCTCTGAGGAGGTTGGGGGAGGGAAAAAAATTCTGTGACACCTGATTTGTGTTTGGAAGGGGGGAGGGGGGGTTAAGGAACAATTTCCATAAAAAAAAATTTTAAATGCAATGATTCCAAAATCGGTCGCGAAAGGGTTAACCAAGTACTGTATTTTTCATTATTTTCATTATAATTCCTTAAAATTATATAAAAATTTCGATTTTTCATCTTCGGAGGACCCTCTGGAGGGCCCTCCGGAGCCTTTTTTATTGAGCCGGAGCCGGAGGCACTTGAAAAAAAAAATTCGGAGCCGGAGCCGGAGGTACTTTTAAAAAAATCATGGAGCCGGAGCCACTTTTTAAAAATTTTCGGAGCCGGAACCGGAGGGATCAGACCCCCTCCTTCCGGATCCCTGCCCCTTCCAATGAAACGAACCCCGACTCCAGATTTTATTATTTTTACTGTAAAGTACATAAGTTTTTTTTGCCAGGAAGCTTAATTTTCGACACATGTTCAATAAAAGTTGAACTTGGAACTTCCGACTGAAATATCTCGAAAGTATAGCTTTCTAGAAAAAAACTAATTGCACTTCACTGGAAGGAAATTTCACGCTCTACAATTCATGTTCCATTCATTTTTTTCGTTGAACCCTTCCTTTGTTCAGAAAATGGACTTCAAGTGTCAAAAGTTATAAATTTTTTGTTGGAAATTTCTTTTACAAAGGTATTTTGTTAATTTTTGTCACTCGAATTCAATTTTTTGAGCAAAGGAAGGGTTCTACGGAAAAAATGAATAGAACCTAAATTGTAGAGCGTAAAATTTCCTTCCCATAAAGTACAATTAGTTTTTTTCTAGAAAGCCAAACTTTTGACATATTTCAGTCGAAAGTTCAAAGTTCAACTTTCAAAAGCGATTTGTTTTTCAACACGTTTTTCTTGGAAAGTTGATTTTGGCCAGTGATCCTTTTTCGTAGACCAGTTCACGAATCACGATGCAATTTCTTATCACAAGGAACACGACTCAAAGACGATTATGATGCAAGGAGTAAATACCTACAATAAGGTAGAGTGCATCGAGGTAAATTTTCTTGAAATATCTGATTGCTTTTTCATTTAAAAAAAAAAAAACTTTTTTAAATTGGGAAAATATGTGTGAGCCTGAATATAGAAACCACCCTGTAGAGGTCAAAAATTGGTTTCTGAGTTGACACTGATTTTGGGCCTTTCAGAACGAGTAAAATCAAAAAGGAACTTCAACTCAAAAACTGGTCCCTAAGGGTAGTTTCTATATCCAGGCTCATATATGAGTACCAATGGTAAATTTTCCCAACTGGGAAAATATGAAAATCTTTCCAACTTAGGAAAATACATATAAATACAAATGGAAAATTTTCCCCCCATGAGTAGAACTGGTGAATTTTCCCAAATGAATACTGAAAAATCCTTTGGAGGGAGGGGGGAGTTACTCCCAAACCCACCTACCGATACTCTACGTTCTCCACTCTTCTGGCTCTCCCATCCGGGTAAAATTAGCAAAAAATCCAGACACTCGATTCACTCCACGAACGCCTGTTTTTGAAAATTTTTCCAAACCCATTACGCCTTCGAATTGGAAACCAGGCAATCGATTGGTGCGCACTTCGGAGCATCGGTATTCATTCGTAGCAGCAAATTCAAAGGCTTTAATAACGTTTCGACGCATTCCTCCCATACAATGTTACTTTCGTCGATACATTAAAAATTACCACCACACCGGCTAGTTAGCTAGTCCGTACACAGTACACAGATACATAGTACAATACGTATTTAACACCTTATTCGTGTATCATCGCATCGATCGGCCAATACATTATACGAAAAAGGAAAGAAACGGGAAAAAAAAGGAAAAACGCGCGAAAAAGTGTAAAATCATCAACGCCGAGCACATCGACCCGCCCGCCGCTTTCTCGAAAGGGCGCAGGGCACCGGGTCGCGGGCGCGGGCGCCCTCGGTAGCGCCATCTTTTCCAAAGTACTACACATAGACATATATACAACACGTAGCAACACCACCACCATCGCCGGCAATGGCACACACCGCCACCCTCCGCGGGATCCCGGCTAACGCACCCGAGCCCGACATCCAAATTCATCTCCGATACGCGCGTCGAACGCGCGCACCTCCCTTCGAAGCTCGAACCCGGGGAGGAAAAAAAAAGTAGAGGAGAAAAAGTTGAACAAAAAAAACACCTCATCGATACGCACACGCGATAAACGAACCTCTAGCGCAACTAATTAAACGTCTCCTTCCCACGACCTAAACGACACCGCACAGCGCGCATATCACCGCATCCGCGCCCTCCCCCCCTTCGGCAGGCGCTTTTTACCCGACAATAAAACACCGCCGTCGTAGAAGCTGCCGACGCTGGCGCTAGCGCCGCCACAGCACGCCGTCGAGAAATTCAAATCAAAACGCCTAGAAATACTTAAAAACACGAGAGAGAGGAGAAAGACTCCGAAGCCTATACCGGAGTACAATTCTCTTCCATCTCCATCACTCTCGAGCTCTTTCTGTGCTGGTTTGCTTTTCGTGTACACAAAAATCGTTACACCGTTATGTTAATCAATACGCACGTGAAAAGTTCGCCGTACCGGTGATGGGTCTCTGTTTTGTGCGAGAGCCGAGCCGAGGGCAGCGGAGCGGTACCGTCGGTCGTTCATGTGTGTACGGTTCACTCCGGCACCGGCACCTCGTCTTACGGTAAATCGTATACAGATGAGCAGCCTCCGCAGCAGCCGACTCCGGCTCATCGCTCAAAATTCCCATCCCCGTGGCAAAAGTTTACTATATGGAAAAGTGAACAAGTGAATCAGCTGGGTAAAAATAATAGCCATCGCCGTTCGTTTTATTCCCGGCGTAGCTTATGCTGGCCCCGCCAGGCCCACCGATGCCGGCGCTTCGCCGCATCGGCGGCCGCCGCTGCCCTGCCGAGTATACTCCTCATACACTCTTAGTACCTTCACTACATACACAAACGTAACCTAACGCGCGTTTTTCGTCGTTCAATAAATTATAACCCGTTCGTGTACCCTTTCCTTTCACCGGTACTCGTTATATCGCTCTCTCTCTAATGTCAGTTGTGTGTGTTGGAGTAAGTGGTGCCTATGTCACGTACCTTTCTACCTAATGTGTAGTGCGATGAAGGTAGTACACAAACACACCCTTATAGCGGTATGTGCCATAAAATATCGCACTGGCACATGGATCTATCTACCTGCTACCTATGGATTCGATGAAAGTAGGGATCTTTAATTATAAACATTTTCGTCACACTACCACACCTCGGTGGAGGTAAAAACGAGCAAAGCTGATTCCACAAATGTTAAAACGTACCTTTAAATTCCACTTCCAACCATGGTTTCATTTCCAATCCCCAACAAGCATCTTATTTTATATTTTCCAAAAAAAAGTGACTTTAGTGACTTTTGGAAGGAGAAAAATGACCAAAAAAGTGACCTAAAAGTGACCATTTTTTCTTGAATTTCGATGTTTCACGAATCAAAAAAAAAATTCTACATCAAGTTATTTTTCAATTTTTACTAATTTTTCAGCGTTTTTGGCCAAAAAAATGTGACCATTTGGTTTGAGATTTGTCAGAATTCTTTTTGGTTGTCAGATTGGTCTAATTTTTAGAAATCCCAATCTAACAGAGGTTAGATTGGGCCAATATTCAATTAGAAAACCTAAGCTAACCGAGTTGATGGACCATTTTTCTTGAATTTCGAAGTTTTCCAGCCCTTTTACCATATGTGTCAATCCGCTAGCAGAGGGCCCATATGGTCGAAATGGAGTTATTGCCATGGGGCAATACTGGAGACCCTAAGTAGTCGAATAAAACCGATCCCAGCCCAAAAGGTCCAAAATTCGCCGAGATATCGCATTTTGAATTTCGAATGCGAGTAGTCAAAATTTTAAAAAGTCGAGAAAATTGAGTTTAAAGTTTTTCGAAGTGAAAAAGTGAAATATTTTTTCCGCATATGAACCGACCGTCTTGAGGTTTGGAACTATTGTTCTTCATGTCATTTTTCATCATTTGGCTGAAAAAGCGATGCCCCCCCCCCCTTAAGAGCCTGTACACAGCTTACGGCCATATGGACCCTATATAAAAAATTGTTTCAATTCATGAGAGAACATCAATGTTTAAGTTGGAAAAAAGTGCAGAAGGATGAAATTCAATCAGATAAAATTACGATCAACACACAAAAAAAAAAACACGCAATCGACCAAATGGGCCCTTTTCAAAAAACTTTCCTCATTTTATGTCACTTGAAGTGCGTTTTCGGCAAAATCCCTGTACCACACGATAGGAGACACTCCAAGGAACAGAAATTCGCAAAAAAAAAATGATAATTTTGACCACTTTTGTTAAAAACGCGATTTACTTGAAAACTGTGATCGACCAAAAATGGGCCCTTTGCTAGCGAAATGACACATATGATCTACATGAAGCACTCCGTGGGGGGGGGGGATTGTTGCGTGAAGTTTTTGAAGGATACGTTTCCAAACTGTCCTAAGTCCAAAATCTGTACATGAGAAAAGGGACATAGGTGTACTGAAAAAAAGGGGTTACACCTGGTCACTTTTCTCATATACATATTTTGGATTTAGGGCAGTTTGGAAACGTATGCTTCATTTACAACCTGAAATTGTGTAGAACTGTAGAAGCATAATAGTCAGGTCTCAATCGCACAAAAAAAGGCTTCCCGCAATATTTCTGCTAAAATTGATTTTATGATCGATTCTTGTTCAGGATACTAACACGGAGAAATTAAGCCAGTATGCCCTTTTTTTCACCTCCTCCTTTCCCCAGGGTCCATTTCAAACGTGTGTATCGCCTTATCTATGGGTCGAAATGAAAAAATTTTCAAACAAAAATTGTTCCTCAGTACCTAATGTACATTTTCATTTATCATCAAAATCCATTTTGGAGCAATTCCTGCCCCCCAAATTTGGAAATAAGACATGTTTTGAGAAAACTTCAAAATCACGTTTTATTAATTTTCAACGAAAAGTTTCGGAGATACGGAAAATTTTGTAATCATCAAAAGTACTCAGAATTGAATTTCCTTTCCAATGAGCTTTATCACGACCATTTTCTCCCTATCCCCCTTATCTCAAAAGTTGGACTCAGGAGAAAAATTTGAACGAATTTTGTTCTTCGATATCTAATGCTTAATTTCATTTATTATCGGAATTCATTTTCGAGCAAATATTGTTCATGGGTCCAACTTTTGTGATACCGAGGAAGGGGAAGAGGTCCACTCTGTCGGGAAAAGTTGATAAATATGGTCGTGATAAAGCTCATCGGAAAGGAAAAGGAAATTCAATTCTGAATACTTTTGGTAATCAGTGACGTACCGATAGGGGGGGGGGGAGCTTCCCCCCCTGAGGAAATTTTTTACTTGTGAGTTGGGAAAATTGAACATTTCAACACATCAGTTGGGAAAATTGGACAGTTGGGATTAATTTTTTTGATGAAAAATAATAAATAAAATAGTTATTTCAAAAGTTGGAAATCAACAAAATTTTCACTTGTTCCTACTCAAAATTGGTAATTTTCCCAACTCGAAAATGGTAATTTTCCCAACTCGAAAATGGTAATTTTCCCAACTCGAAAATGGTAAATTTCCCAACTCGAAAATGGTAAATTTCCCAACTCAAAATTGGTAATTTTCCCAATTCAAAATTGGTAATTTTCACAATTCAAAAATGGTTAGTTTTCCAACTCAAAATTGGTCGTTCTCCCAAGTGACGAGTAAAAATGTCAGTTGGGACGATTAGTATTTATTTTTTTAATGAAAAATGAATAACCTTAAATAAAATGGTTACCTATTTTAACAGTCGGAAATCAACAAAATTTTTACTTTTTAGTTGGGAAAATAATTTTCCCAACCTTTTCCAACTGAAAATTTATCATTTTCCCAGCGAATAATTATTAAACCGTTGTAATAAATGCTTTTTTGGAAAAAAAATTATTAATTACCTTGCAATTTGAAAATTTTCACTCGTCAACCAAAAAAATTTTATACTTAGTTGTACTTGTAATTTAAAAGAGATTTTTTCGCTTTTTTCTTCAAAATTATTCCAATTAATTTCATTGTTCTTATTCTCCTTAAAACTTATTTTTGACATGAAAATCCAATTTTTCAAAAGCTTCGATCTCGCTACGCTCGGCCATGATATATTTCTGCTTTAATCATTTCAAAGTAGAAACAGTCGATTTTTCATTAAAGTTTATTTTTCCAAAACATTATTTTATTGCACATTCAATTTGAGGTTTTCTAAAATTTTCGCCCTCGCTTCGCTCGGGCCAAATCCATCTCCCTATTCTTTACATTGAAATTACAAAATTTTATTGATGTAAAATTATAATTTTTCTTCAAAACTCCACCCTTTCTTCGCTGAAGGCAAATAAACTATTTCGTATGTTTTTTCAACTACAATGACATTGCTTGTAGGTTTAAAAAAAAATTGTTTGGAGCACCTAACCAATGAAAAATTTATTCAGATTTCTTATCTCAAAAAGGGTCTTATAGTAATGGGTTGTAAAAACTTCAAAAGTTCGCAAAAATGACGAAAACGAGTAAAAAAAATCAAAAAACTTCGCGACTTGGGGAAAAATCAGTACCTACATGTAAATTTTAAGAAATCAGTCGGGAAAGTTTGAAAAAAATTGGATTGGTTCGCAAATTTGAATTTTACACCCCCCCCCCTCCGGAATTCTGATATCGGCTATATGTAGTTGGGAATTTTGAGAATTTGAGTTGGGATTTTCACCTCTTCTCCCCCCCTGGAAAATGCCTTCGGTACGCCACTGTTGGTAATTACAAATTTTTCCGTATCTCCGGAACTTTCCATTGAAAATGAATAAAACATGATTTTGAAGTTTTTTCAAAACATGTTTCATTTCCAAATTTAAGGGGCAGGAGTTGCTCCAAAATGGATTTTGATGAGAAATGAAAATGTACAATAGGTGCTGAGAAACAACTTTTGTTTGAAAATTTTTTCATTAAGACCCATAGATAAGGCGATACACATGTTTGAAATGTTGGGGGCGGACCCGGGGGAAAGGAGGAATGGGGAAAAAAGGCATACGGGCCTAATTTCTTTCTTTTAGTGTCCAGAACAGGAATCAATCATAAAATCAATTTTAACAGGAATAGCGCGCGGATGTACGATTGAAACCTGACTATGATTCGAAATGCGCGTGTACAATTTTTCTTTTCAAAAATTACCAATCATTTTTCACGTGATTTTTATATGCCCCTCTTCCAGCCACAAAAACGACTCAATTTTTTGACTCCTTTCCCTTTCATAAAAACTTGATTTTAAAGAAAAATTATGAAGCTTTGAAAAATGAAATAGATACATAAATGATGTCAAGGGATCTACATATTGTACCAAATCATGCGAATGAAAATTCTGGGTTTTCCGGACTTTAAAATTTGAAAATTTCTTCCTAATTCATAGCTCTTATCCCCCCCCCCCCAAAAAAAAAGCAAAAAACAACACGTGTTTCAAACCTATGAATTCCACACAAGCCCTTCCAATCTTCGATTGGCTTGCCCCAATAAATGAAAACTTGATGTGGGGTAAAATGTAATCACGAATTCTATATTCAATAAATGTCAAATGTCAAAAAAATATCACTATTTTGTCGGAGTAATGTTTCAAGCACAAGCGAAACAAGGACGAAAATTTTTGCGAAAAAAAAACTTCATAAGTTGAAAATAATTTATCACTTTTCCTTCATTGAGGTTATTCAAAACGTAAAATTTTGAATTCTCTTCCATTTACTACGCTTTTTTTAAATCAACATCACATTGTGGTCAAAAGCATCACGGCATTCCTTTCTCATCACAGCTTATTATAATACGTTTCCAAAAAAAAACATGTAGTTTTTAAATGAATTCTGCAGAAAGAAAAAGTGTAAATTACTCCCAATCGCAGCGAGGAGAATTTTTTTATGAAAAATTCATAATTTAATGGGCACAGATATGCATTCAGGTATCAATTATCATTATACATCACGGCGAACAAAAATGACAGTTGAAAAATCGGCGAAAAGAAGCAATAATTTGACCTGAGCGGAGCAAGGAAGAGATTTTTTGAAAAATTTCAGTGATTTTTTTTCAAAAAAAAGTTCAAAAAAGTGGCCAAATGAGATGCCTTTCCCAAATATAATTTGTTCAAAATCAACCCACTATCTCACTCCCTCAAAAACCCTCGTTGAGGAAATTATGCAGACTGGTAGTATTTTTAAATAACTTCCTTCCCTCTCCCCTTCGTGTCACTGCTTCTTCCAACACAAACTCGCAGTAAAAATATAAAAGAGGGTGTTCGATGAAAAAAATTCCAAGAAATGGCTTTCGAACGACCCTTGTACACAACTTTTCTCGACAAACTTGTTCCAGGTATCAATTTTCTAAAATTGTTTTCGTAATTACCCCCCCCCCCCGGGACCACTCTTCTCTCAAAGCAGCGTCAGTAGGTCGAGAGTTACCCTCGTTTTTTCAAAAGTCGACCGAGGAAGCGACTGAAATTTATAAAGAGTTGGAAAAACACGTGGGGACGATTTCAGCTATCTAATTGTGTTTTCGGTGTTTCGTTTTGGAGCGAATTTTGAAAAAATAACTAACAAAATTTCCAGTTTAAATGGAGGAAATTTGCAGAACTTCCGTAAGGTCTTCGGCGAGCCACCCTTCCTCCGAAAAATTTACCCTCGCTTCCGCAAAGAATTCAAAAGTCTGGATGTTTCGCCAGACTGCTGAAATTCTTCTTAGAACTTCTTCACTATACGTACACATTCTAACAAAATACAAAAAAATAATTGGCAATGAAAAATTGAAAAATGCTGGATTTTTTCCAACACTATCGTCATTTTTCAGTACAACTTTATCAATCGCCGAACATTTTAATAACTTTCATCACTTGCATGACCTGTTCGAATTTTGAATGATTTGAAATTCTTTAAAAAAAATTATAAAATCAATCGAAGTAAATTCTAAATCGGTTGGTTAAATTCATTCAGCTTTTTTAAAAAATCGTTTTTACAAATGTTTCATTTTTCAACATTGTATTTTGTAATGCTAGGGAAGAGGTGTCAACTTGAATGAAAGAAATTAAAAATAATAGGTCTTTTCGGGCGACCCGTTTCAGTAAGGTAAAAGTTACTGAATCTTCAGCAAGTGCACAAAACTCAACGTTCTTACATTGTTGTAGGTTCGTGAATGTTGGTGAAGTATCATTGTTGTAAGTGTACAACTAAGATTGAAAGAAATTAAAAATAATAGCTACGAATCGAAGTTACAATAAAAGGGGAAGGAGATGCTAAAAATTGAAAATTTCATATTCAGATGAAACGTTTTCTCATTTTTTCGATCCCGAATGCAATTTTTACCAAATTTTCTAAAAAATTACATGTTTACAAATTTGAAATCAATTTTTAATTGTGAAAATACAATTTGTCATACATACAGAAAAATGAAGAGAGCAACCTACCTCTTCCCCCTCTCCCCTCGGAGTCTGGTAGGGAAGAACCAAAAATGGCATGGCAGCCTAAAAATTGGAAATTTTCGACCACGACGTATCTTTTTAAATTTATCCAACTAAAAATAAATCCGATTTCGTTATTTATTTATCCAATGCCGTTTGCTTTTTGTTTCTAGGTCTTTCAGCTTTTCTCTCATTTTTATCATTCCTGACTTTTTGAATGACCCTCGTAATTTTCAAAATTCCGAAATAAATTTTTTTTTCAAACTAAACAGACAATTTAATTATCGTTGACAGTCGGGGGCTGAATTCCCTCTTTATCTCCTTTTCGATTTAAACTCGCAGATATTGTAAAGTAAATCAAGAAATGAAAAAAAAATAACTACATTTTTTCGACTGACTTGAGCCAAAAAATTACAATTAAAATTAAAAAAAAATAATTTAGGATGGTTTATTTATCACACTTTGCAAAAAAATGGATCGACTTTTCATCATTTTCAATAAGTATGTATATTCGGACTGACATCACACTTTCCCTTTCAATTTTCCATTTCAATCATTTCCGAAACTTGATCAAGTATCGTTTCTTTTCTTTTTAATTTTATAAATAGATTATCTGTTTCTATTTTTAAAAAAGTTTACCAGGTGATCTATTTTTTCTACAGAACTTAATTAATGATCTTTTTCCGAAGTGTCTAAACAAAATTTCTAAATCGAAAAGCATGACTTTCTGAATTTTGGTATGCAGATCTTTGGTAAAAGTCAAACATTTCCATTCCCTCCTCCTCCTAAAAAAATTCAACTTTAATAAAAAATCTTGACGAGTGTCAAACCTGATCAAATTTTCAAAAAAAAACATCTATGCAATAAAAAATTAATGAAACTAATTAAACTGCATAAAAAATTAAAAGTATAATTTTCTTCATTTTATGAAGTACATATATAAATTGAAAAAAAATGTATTTTACATATAAAATGTAGAACTTTTGAACCAAATGCAGGACATTTTCAGCGCAATTTTTTCAACTTTGTAGAACCTCTTCATCACTTTTTTTCATCAACAGAACATACATTTTTTCTTTTCTCCCTCCTCTCTTCTGTTCTTTCAGTGCACCAAATAATAATTCGTATGGATTTAGAATCCAACAAAAATTTCAGTCGAGTCGAGTACAAAATGAAATAAAAATATGTTAAGAAATTTTCAAAATCTAAAAAGAACAATAAAAAAATATTTCACTTTTATTTCGGTTCTGAATTCAAATTCAATGCATTGAAACAGTTGCTTCATTCAATTAATAGCCTTCCAAAAAAAAATCAATGAAAAAAACGAAGAAGACGGGAAGAATGTAGAAATTACCTCATCGAATGAAATCACTCAACATGAGTCAATCAATGATAATTCGGGTTTAAAAATCTTTCAAGAGCAACCCCCTACCCCACTCTACAAAAAATTTTATTTTAATACATAAAAAACTCCTAATTTCAAGCAAAAATAATAAAAATCATTTCACGACTTACGAGTTATGGCCCAATTCGAATATTACTCCTCGTAAATCCCTAGATCCTTATTACGTCAAATGCATGACCTTTGCGAGAAAATATGGCATATTTCGACTTTTGCAAAAAGGCCTTTTTAAAAATTCGTTCACTTCGTGTCTTTTTTCATGTAATTCGAAATTTTTCTTCTCAAGAATCAAGTCACGAGCCATTTCCAATTAACCATACCTATCATACGAAAAGGACATCTTATAAAATGATATAACTTTCATTAAGCTTTTGACACTTCGTCTCCGCCTGGATTTCAATCCCAGCCAAAAATTAGTCTGGTTCAATTTGATGGGAAATTTGACGAAGATTAAAATCGAATCGAGTTACATCAATTTTCTCTGGGTTAATATTCCAAAAGGTCGACCACACACATACCAGCCGTCAGCGAATTTCAAATACTGGCAAACGGCTCGATAACGACCCCATTTTGCACATAAAAACCTTCGGCATAGAAGAGCAATACTTGGAAAATATTCCACGACAGTTCTTCGGGTACGTTTTACTTTTATGCAAACCTCTGACCCGCATCAATCTAACCAAGATAATGCACCTTTCACTGCAGAATCCAATCACCATCCCATCTTTTCGTCTCATCACCATCAGCATCAATCGCACTACATAAAAATACCCAACAAGCTCGAAATTCGGTCCCAAATAGCTGAAAAATTAATTTATTCCCCGCTCCAGCCATATCCCCCTTCAACCTTCTTAAAACAAAACACGCAGCATATCCGCGCGTACGATAATCGCCACCCTTTTGCTGGAAAAGCACACGCCACAAAAGGACGCTGGTTAACTGGGACGGGTAGACCCGGAGCCAGAGTTTTCCATTTTTCCACATTAGCACACGTAAAACTTCGCCGAGTACTTTTTGGTGGTTAACTTCTCGCGCCTCGCAATGCTTTCCCCTTGTTCGTAAATTTACGCTCGTTCTCGACTGCCTCGTTCGTTTTTTTGCACTTTTTATCTCGCCGCCGCCGCCGCGGCGACCTCGACTGCTGCCACAATATCGCCTCCTCCCATTCTGTGGAGAGTTTTCCATCTTCGTCTTTCTTTCGTGTTTTTACCCCGCTGCTTGGTTTCTTTCGCCCTGGAAAGCTCACCCCGTTCTCGGTATCATATTCACCTCTCTTCAAAGCAGCTACTCCACGTTATTATGTCGGCATCGTGTTTTCGCGGCGCACGCTGCCACCATTACCGCAGCATCCGCAGTCGTCGTCGTCGTCTTCTTAACGGGATTACACCCGAGAGTTATACGTGTGTACGAGTGTAGTTGTATACTTAGTATAAGCTCGACGCGGCTTCGGCTTCGGCATCGCAACCTACAGGCCAAACACGCACACAGCGACTCGAAAGCACAAAAGTTCCACCACCACAGATCGGAAATTTCGTATCGCTACGAAACGTGAAGAGGGTTAATTACGTCGATTTTGCTGCTTTTTTTTCTGCTGCTGCTATCTCCAGTTGCCTCCACCTCCTGGCTTTTTTTTCACTCCGCTCGTCGTATCTACATTTCTCTCGATTTCGTAGCGTATTTCTATTCTACATAGTTTGTTTTTTTCGTCTTCTCCCTTCCAGGATTTCTTACTCTTTTTTTCCTCTCGTAACTTCTACCACATTTTCGAAGGATATTTCATCTTTTTTTCGTTCTCCTTTTTCAATATAAACGGATAATTTTTCATTTATCGATTAAAGGTAGCTTTTCAAGTTATTCCGACGAGCAGAACCGATAAACGAAATATTCTGATATGAGTCTTATCAAGGTTATTGACCGAAATCCTAATTGAATGGGTTGTCCTAAAATTGAATATGATGACCCAAAATTGTATTCGTAATTTATCCTCACAAGGGAGGTATCCCAACTCAAAGTAGAATTTTGAGACCAAACAAAAAGAAATCCAAAGTACATCATAACAGGACCTCGTACCCAAAATTTCAAGTGCTGAAGTTCATTTCTCGATTTTTGGCGAATTTTTGAAATTTCAAAATTACCTCATCGTCCTAAAAAATATAAAAATTTGATCTAATCAACGAAAAAAGCTGAAATTGGGTATATACCCTATTTTCGACCTTCCGAATCGATTGGAAGCGGTTTCGAACCGTTTCGGAGCCACCAGAAAATTTTGAGATTTTCCAGCGCGGGAGAAAAGCCCATAAAATTGATCCATATGCACTTCAGCACCTATGATCGCGGATATCCATATTGGTGACCTATTTGATCGATTAAAACACAATTTTCCAAAATTCGTAACTTTGAGTTCAAATTCGCATTTTTGGGCAAGAAATTTTTGGAAAAAATTGAAAAATCGGCCTAGTGCGCATATATCGAGGTAAAAAGTTGAAAATTGGTAGATACTCTATTTTCGACCTTCCGGATCGATTGGAAGCGGTTTTGAGACGTTTCGGAGCCAACAGAAAATTTTGGAATTTTCCAGCGCTGTAGAAAAGCCTATAAAAATGGCCCATATGTACTTCAGCACCTATAATCGAGGATTATCCATATTAGTGACCTATTTGATTGATTAAAACACAAATTTTCAAAATTCGTAACTTTGAGTTCAAATTCGCATTTTTTGGATATGAGCTTTTCTCCAGCGCTGGAAAATCCCAAAATTTTCTAGTGGCTCCGAAAAATCTCGAAACCGTTTCTAATCGATTCGGGAGGTCAAAAATAGGGTATATACCCAATTTCAGCTTTTTTCGTTGATTAGATCAAATTTTCATATTTTTCTACGACAATGAGGTAATTTTGAAAATTTCAAAAATTCGCCAAAAATCGAGAAATGAACTTCAGCACCTGAAATTTTGGGTACGAGGTCCTGTTATGATGTACTTTTGATTTATTTTTTTGTTTGGTCTCAAAATTCTACTTTGAATTGAAATACCTCCCTTGTCAGTCAAGCTGAGCAAATTGAGAAAGGAGGGAGGATGCTGAGGGAGGGGAATGAAATTTTCAACTATTTGTATTGGTATTTTTCAAAACCCCTCCATTCAGGGTCTTCAAATTCATATTGCCCATTTTTCCCAAATCGTGATCTTCTGTGCATTTGAAGAATATCAATTCAACCATTTATTTTTTTTCCTTTCCAAAGTAAACGAATAATTATTAACTTTGATCAAGAGCCAAAAAAAATTCGTTTCGAGGTCATGGATGATCTATCTAGCATTGGTCTTGATACAAACGAGACGACAGTAGCAGGGTTGGGGTACGAAGAGAGGATTTCTTCGATTCGAAGATTTTTTCATTCACACAGTGACCCATTTATCGAAAATTTGCGCAAAAAAGTAAATAATTTTCGAAAAAATTTTTTCAGAAAAAATTTTATCAAAAAAAAAAATTGGCTTTTTTCGAGTCAAAAACCACAAAAAATTTCACCCACGGTTCCTTTCCCTTTTATCCACCCCCGCTTTGGGAAAACCCAAACCATGGGGCCTTTTCCCGCCCACCCGAAAATCCCCCCTTTTCCAAGGTAAAACTTTTAAACCAAAAAATACAACCACTGGGGAAATTCCGCCGGAGAAACTTTGGGCCTGCTTCCTTTTCAAATTTAGAGAGAAGGCTGAAATAAATTAAAAATTTGCCCCGCCCCCCTTCGGCGCCCATCCGGGAGGGAAAATTCCGGGCATCTCGTTCACGTCGTCGTCGCTCCTCGCCTCCCAGACTCATCCTCGCCGCTTGATTCCCCTCGAATGCCACGGCCACATTCGCGTATTCGAAACCCCTTTTTTTTTCGAAAATATTTCCCGGGTTTTAAAATCCGATCCGCCCTTTTTGCTTTTTTTTTTGGGGATTTTGTTTTCGTCGTAAACCTTTCACCGTATTACCCCAAACGAGAACGAGGGCCCGCGCCTTTTTAATCAGCCATTTCCGTACACCTCCTTGGTTTTAATGAATTATACTCGGTTGCGATTTCCAGGGATACGGAGAAGAGGTGAGAAGCTGAGGAATCATTATCAAGTGATGAGAAACGTTTTGATTTTTCATTGCTCCCTTGCTTTGAAGAAGGGGAGGATGTCAAACTTCTTCGTCGTTTTTATCGTCATATTTTACCAAGATGTAGCGTCGTTAACGTCTTATTATTTTTTTTCACGAGTGTAGCTGGAATGAGCGACTTGTACCCTTCTTTTAGCTCGGTTTGTTGAGAATTATACTCGAATTTCATTTTTTTTTCAAAAAATGAGATTTTCGAGCTGCTATATATGAGTAATATCCCCGTTCTTCTGCTTCATCTCCTCAGCTTGAAAATCTGTTGGGGTACATACCAAATCTCGATTTTTTTATTCCAACACTAATAACAGAATCTATTGGAACTATTTTCTTTTAATTTTTTTTTTGTTTACTCATCTCTAAAATAAAAATCGTATCTACTAGAACCCAATTTTTTGTTGAAACATCGACAAATTGTCCCACTTTTCAAAAAACATAGACACATTGTGCTTTTTTCCAAAAAAACGTGAACAAAATTTCCATCTATTTTCAAACAACCTGGACATATTGTCCTTCTACATTAAAAAATAGAGCAATATTGTCCAATTTTCCAAAAAATATGAACATATTGTCCGTTTCTTGAAAATACAGACATATTGTCCGCTTTTTCAGCAAATACGGATAATAAGGACATATTGTCCTCCCCCTCCCCCCCAAAAAACACACACAAAGATATGTACATTTTTTCATAAAACAGCCCGTCGTGCAAATCTTTTGCAACAGTTGCAAAATAAATGTCGAAAAAATACAATATTTCTGCTAGTTTTGCGACACTTTTGCAATTTGTGACATACCAGTCGCATTTTGTCGCATTCGGTTGCATTTTGTCGCATTTGGTCGCAAAACTACTTTGAACATTGTGTAACAGAATGTGAAATGCGACAGAATGCGACAGAATGCGATAAACTGCAACCAAATACTTGGGTATCGAAAAAAAATCGTTGGTTGCCAAATTCCATGAAAAATGAAAAAAATTCAACTAGGTAGATAATTAAGTAGGAATTCAAAGCCAATCAGAAGTCAGAACCAATGACAAACGGTTGGTTAACAATATCAACATATTTTTTTCGAACGACTGTTGATGTTATCTATTGAATATAAAAATCGTATTTATGATTGATTGTCCTTTCCACGAGTATGTTTCATAGATTGCTTAAACTCGTGGTCTGCCGAAGATGGTTGCATTCTGTCGCATTCTGTCGCAAATTGTCACGAAATATTTTGCGACAAAAGTGCGACAGAATGCAATTTGTGACATATTGCATTTTGTCGCAAATTGCAAAAAAATTGCACGACGGGAGAGACACATTGTCCAATTTTTGAAGAAACAGACAATTTTTCCCCCTTTTCAAAAAACATGGACACATTGTCCTTTATTCCAAAAAAAACGTGGGCATAATGTATTTTTTTTTTTATAAAAACAGGGACATATTGTCTTCAACCCAAGAAACGATGATATTTATATCGTCCTTTTCCTTTCAAAAATTATGGACACAGTTTAATGTTAATTGATAGTAAAGTTCAACTTTTTTAAAAATTGTGTTGAGAATTTTCTGAGTCACATTATCAACATTTCCTACAATGACGTTGCTAAAGAAAGGAGAGAGAAGATTATCTCAGGGCTGCGAGAACGAACGAGAACAAAAAACGAAGAACCAAAAAGAACCAAAAATTTTGAGAACGAGAACGATGATTTTGCATTTTTTTTCAATTTTTTGTTTGAAAAATGCCAATATTTTCGAGTTTTGAGAAAAATAAAGAACCAAGAACCAAAAAAAAACAAAAAATTTGAAGAACGAGAACAAGTTTTGAAGAACAAGAACGAGAACCAGAACGATATTAAATATTATTGAAGAACGAGAACAAGAACGGGAACGACTTATGAAGAACGAGAACGGGAACCAAAATTTCATCGTTCTCGCAGCCCTGTTCCAGCTTCTTCGCAAATTTCCATATTCAGTCATTTTACAAAATATCAAACTTTTATTACTACCACTACAAATTTCGAATGTTGAACACTGTATGCGTATTTTGAACATGAACGTGATTTCAGCTTGAAATTCCGGCTTGTATTTAGTGATATCGCTAACCGAAGGGTGGGGAGGAGGGTGGCCGTCCCTTAAAAAATTCCACCAAGAAACTTCAAGCACCCACAAAGTTACTACATTTCAACGATTTTTGTACCATTTTGACCAATTTTTGAAAAATGACGAGAACTTACAACAATAATTAAAATAACTTCTACACAATTTTACAGCAATTTTGGAGTCATTTCAGTGATTTCCATAAATTTTGAATGATTTTCATCGTATTTATAATGATTTTAAGAATACA
This sequence comes from Pseudococcus viburni, assembly GCA_033439095.1. NCBI lineage: Eukaryota > Metazoa > Arthropoda > Insecta > Hemiptera > Pseudococcidae > Pseudococcus > Pseudococcus viburni. Next base: position 1,557,766 of record JAVBJF010000007.1, on the reverse strand, counting down.
TACTAAAATCATTTTCAAAAATGTAAAACAATTTTTCTCAATAATTCAAAAAAGTTTAACCAATTTTGACTCTCTCAATGCCCCTTTTCATGTATTTTGAAAACCTTTTCACAAATATCTTGCTACACCGACAGAATTCCTGCTAAATACATACATTATTTTGAATTGGAAAATATACATTGATTTCATCAACAGTCGCCAAATCTCCTGAAACACCCTCAGCTCAAAATTTTCTAATTTTTGAAGTAGATTCAAATCCAGGTTATTTTATTCAAAAACGTTCCGAAAAAAAATGATGAAAAAATTTGTATCAAGTCTTTCATGATTTAGTGAAAATCACTGACTAACAATGAAGAGAAATTGATCAAAAAATCGCTGAATGGAGTCAAAATTTCGGCAGGACATTACGTTTCTTATTCTAAATCAGCGAACAGTTACCGATAAGCAGTAAGAACTGCAGCACAGAAAAAATAAGCAAAATTCACTGATTTTTAACAAATTTTCAATGAATTTCACCGATTTTTCAGTGAATTTCGTAAACATACGTAACTGACTTTTCAGTAAATTTCCGCTGATTTTCTCGTAATTTTTTCACTGATTTCAGTGAAATTCTTTTACTAATTCATTACTGCGTTGCGATTTTTACTCTTTTTCAGTAACTTCTGATAATTTTCACTGATTTACAAATGAGAGAGTACGAGTATCAAGACATTATCAAACATTTCACGACTTTTTTTGGAAGGAGGTGCGAAATTTTTTCCCACACAATTCAGTCGAACTACTTCATCATTTTGAATCAGTGAAAAGTCACTGATAAACAGACAAAATTGAAAATTGCAGTACAGGAAAAATCAGTGAAATTCTTCGATTTTTGGCGGATTTTCGCTAATTTTTCGAAGAATCTCACTTATTTTTCAAAGAACTTCACTAATTTTTCAAAAAATTCACTGATTTTTTAAAAATATCACTAATTTTTCAAAAATATCGCCGATTTTTCAAAAATATCACCAATTTTTCAAGAAATATCACTGATTATTCAAAAAATATCACTAATTTTTCGAAAAACATCACTGATTTTTCAAAAAATATCACCAATTTTTCGAAAAATATCACCGATTTTTCAAAAATATCATAGATTTTTCAAGAAATATCACTAATTTTTCAAAAATATCGCCGATTTTTCAAAAATATCATCGATTTTTCAAGAAAAATCACTGATTTTTCAAAAAATATAACTAATTTTTCAAAAAATATCACTGATTTTTCAAAAATATCACTAATTTTTCAAAAATATCATCGATTTTTCAAGAAATATTACTGATTTTTCAAAAAATATCACTAATTTTTCGAAAAACATCACTGATTTTTCAAAAAATATCACTGATTTTTCAAAAAATATAACTAATTTTTCAAAAAATATCACTGATTTTTCAAAAAATATCACTGATTTTTCAAAAAATATCACTGATTTTCAAGCAATTATTTCATTGTTTGCTTTCAGTAAAAAATTGTTTACTGATTTTATTACTGTGCTGCAATTTTGACTGTTTCTCAGTGATTTTCGATAATTTTCACTGATTTAGGTATAAATAAGAGAGTAACACATTTTCAGTCAATTTTCACCTATTTTCAGTCAATTTTACTGACATTCTTTCACATTACGTGTGTAAATTTCATTAGGTAATTGTTCAATATTGTTTCTTCGTTGAGTTTTTAGTGATTTTTTTTTCAAAGTTTTTTCTCCAAATGAAAATTTCTTTTACTGATGCCTGCCTGTGCTGAAAATCTGTGCTGCAATGATTTTCACTGATTCATGAGTAAGAGAGCAATCCGCTCACTACATGAGCCATTTTCAACATAAAACACATGTCACACCACATAGAAGAATGCCTTCTTCATCTTTACTGATCTTGGATCACACACACTATAAACCTAACCATCGACTTCACAGTCTTTGCACAGCAACATCATCAGCCACAACGACACCAACCATCATATGGACAAAACCGGCCAAAATAACTTCCACATCATGCAATTGAAATCGAATACCACATGAAGTTGGTATATTTAAAGAAGAAAATACCTAAACCTATATGCGTATACCATGGTACTATACCACCATCGATATATGTTCGTTATTACAATATAATTAGATGCCGCGAGAAGGTTTTTTTTTCACTAAAACATCTGTACACTTCACACTCTAGTCATATCAACTCACTTCGAAGGACAATACAGGTAAACAGGTTTAACAACGCATGGCAACGTTGTAGGAAGTGAACGATTGCAACCCTACTGTTCACCCAATTCGTCCAATTATGCTGCTTTTTTTCTTCACTCTCTTGACAAGACTCTCGCATTTTATACGACGTGTACCTCTCTCTCTTTCTCACTCTGTATACCTGCCTAACACAAACACACAATTTCACATGGACAGCACACGACATGTAACATATACATATTTTTATATAGGTATATGCAATGTGTAGTACCTCTTTCTCACAGATACGTGTACACCACATACATCTGCTACATGACTGCTGTGGCTACAGCAGCGACGGCCGCCACTTCGCCATCGCCATCGTTCCATCGTATACACACATAGGTCTCTTCTGTCTTTCTGTCTTCTATAAGAACCGTGCCGCCATTGATCCGCTGTTTATACGAAGGCAGGCAGGTATAGGTGAGCGATGCATGTGGATGTCGCAGAGTACATCAAATAATGTAATGAAAAAAATTACAAAATGGTGTGATTTTTTTTCATTTTTCTTCGGCTGCATCTCGAGCCGATTCCTTCAAGTTGCGATTCTTCTTCCATCTCTCTCTATCTGTGCAATCTTTGAACTCTTTCAGCATGACCATTATCACTGCGGCAATATCCGCACAGAACCTTGCATCTTGCTCTACCTCCGAAGAGGTTCTCTCTCACCATCATCGTCTGCAAACACAAGACGAAGCTGAAGACAAGACAGCAAAGCGACCCAACAGCAAGAACGACAACACCGATGACGACAATAGTAGTCTACTTTATATAGTAATGTCCCGATACACGGCCACACAGACACACTACCACAGGCCAACAAAGGTATTACACTATATTAGGTACACGTTCGCGTACAATTCATCGAATAATTTAAAAACCACTGTATCAACTGTTTTTTTTTCATGCAACGTTGCCAAATAGGCCGTTGGCAAACGCCGCCGCTGACGCTAACGCCGCAACACACGCTACTTCGCCGCTGCCTCTGCCTGTGTGCGTCTTCTTCTTCTTATTCTCTACTTCATCGTGTACTCTCGACCATAATTATCGCCGCTATATTGTTGCCGTTTTTCCACCTCTCTCTCCTCGTTGTGGTCTTAATATTCTTCATCGTACCTCTCTCTAGCACTTCTCTGGTCGCTTATATGTATAAATAATGTAATATACGAGCATTATAACTATATAAGAAAGCCAGGCACCCGGCTCGACCCGACCCCGGTACAAGGAGATATTATTTTATATGTTAACGTGTTTTTTCGGCGGCCGGCATCTGGGCCGAGTAAGCTGAGGTGGCAAGATACACTGCGGCGCGGCGATGCTCGTTTAAATATTATTACGTTTATGATTGATGACGTCGTCATCGTCGTCGCAGTCGTACATACGAATGTACATCGCATCGTATAGTCGTAGTCGAGTATTTAGCAAAATATTATTTTTATCCCGTTCCGAATCGAGAAATTTTCACGCATTGTGCTAAGTGAACTGTCTCCCTTGCCTCTTTCCCCGCGCCCCCATAGTCCGTTCTCTCACCGACGACATCCACTTCAAATAGGTACATGTATTTAAACCGTACGTACGCTGTTACACACTAAGTATATAAATTAAGAAGTTTCCAACAGCTGGCAACGTCGCATTGGATTTCTTTTCGACTGCTTCGCATTGGTTTAATGGATTACTTCGAATAGTGTCAAAATCCAGAATATCGAAGGAGCCATGCAAGTTATATGTTTGAAGAAGAATTGGTAAGTTTTTACATTTGCTCCACCAGAAGAATCGAAAAACTGAAATTTCAAGCAGCTGCTGCTTAAACCACACCGAAAAATGTCGTGTAGATGGAAATTCGGCCATAGCAATGTCATACTTTTCAATTTTCAAATTCTAGTAGACACCTTCAACTTCCATGTACACAGCACAGCTGCACATAACGCCCTGAATAAGTGGTGTAGCCAGAATGAGAAAATTGGCGAGGCATCAAGAAGGCCAGGGTATGGAAATCAAAATTTCCAGATAAAAAATACTTTCCTTGGTTTTTGGCATCTTTTTTGAAGGAAGCTAGGTCTTTAATTCCTTAAGCCAATAGCCTGAATTACCTAATTGAATAGGTGATTAAAGTCTTTCCCACATACCACATAACATGGGGTTACTTTGGCCCTAAGGGGTAACTTTGGCCCAGTGTAGAAAGTACTGTATTTAGCTTTATATGAAAAATAATACTGTTTCGGCATTGTGCCAAAGTCACCCCCTAGGGTCAAAGTAACCCCATGCTACAATACCGAAATGTTTGCTTCCTCAAACCGGTTCATAGTGGAGATTTACTTTTGTAATTTAAATTTTTTTCCAAGCTCCTGAACTTTCACAATAAATCATCTCGAGATTGATGCTATGGAATGATGTATCAGCCACCTGAACCATCAAGGCTGGCAAGAAATCCCGTCAACTTCAGAAGTTCAGATTCTTCACTTCGAATGAAAATTGGATAGCTTGAAAGCTTGAAAGAGCAAGTTTAAAAATTTCCATATCCCAATTATTAGTAGCTGAAGTCAGTTTTAGCAGGAGATGCAGTATTGCCAGCATTAACTTATATTATTGCAGCCTAAATATACCATGACTAATTAATCACATGTACGGCAGTAATAGCCTCAATGAGAGAAAAAATCCGTTTCCTCACACAGCACAGCTCTCAAAGCGAACACAGCTGAGACTAAAATAATAATAATAATAATAATAGCCAGAAACAACAGTGACAACACTAGAAGTCGCAGACAACGACAGGATAGAAGTGATGTAAAACTCTGTATACCTTAACTCATTGATATCGAATCAAACCGGTTGAGAGCACAAAATAAAAAGAACAGAAATGCAAAGACTCGGAAGGAAGGGTCCTACAAGATTCGGAATAGCCGTAACATCATGAAGATAACCAAATTCTGTATAATGAAAAATTGATCTCAATTTTGTCCTGTACACATCTGTATGCTGGACAATAAAAAAAGGAAATCAATTAGAGAAAAACTACTGCAACAGGTGTATGTTTAGAATACCGTGGGCAAAATGAGTGGCTAGTTAGCCAGACTAGACACTGTCATAAGAAGAGAATTCAGTATTTTGGACAAGTGATTTGTTAAGGCAACTTGGAGAAGCTACAGCTACAGCTGTGTAATAAGAACAGGTGGAAAAACAGGATTTGTAAAAATAAATAAGAACCAAAATTTGCGATGTCTTGCAGGGAAGTCAGGGATACAAATCGAAATCTAAAAAAAATATCGGTTTCAGTTAAGCGGTTATGGTTTGAAATGTATCATTTTAGTTTCGGTTACGGCTTCAGAAAAAAACAACAGTATCGGTTTAAAGTAAAGCTGTCAGTTCCTTAATTTCTTTTATTGAAGCAAAGAATCAGAAACTAGAAGCAGATAATCATGAAATTCTACTAAATTCAGAACCTGAGGCATTCTAAATTTCTAACAAATCGAAAATCATAAATGCAAACTGAAATCGAAAAAAAATCTGTTAGTGGTTACTCTCTCATTTTCAATCAGCGAAAAGTCACTGATAATAGTCAGAATTGCAGCACAGGAAAAATCTGCGAAATTCTTAGATTTTCGGCGGATTTTCGCTGATTTTTCAAAGAATTTCACTGCTTGTTCAGCAAAATTTAGAGATTTTACTGGGTTTTCAGTGAATTATCACTGATTTTCCAGCAATTTTAATACTGTTTGCTTCCACCGAAATTTTTTGCACTGATTTATTGATGTGCTGGAATTTTCACTGTTTTTCAAAGATTTATAAATGAGAGCGTACGGTTTCAAATTTGTTTTATTTCGGTTTTGGTTTAATTTTTTTTTAGATTTCGGTTTCGGTTTTGATTTCGCGTACGGTTTTTGTCCTATTTTAGATTGGGTTTCATCCCTGTTTTCACTTTACTTTTAGCTGTTCAAGAAAATCAACTTTTCAACTTTCAAATTTTCAAAGTTTTGATGAACTTGCATTGCATCAAAATTTCAAAAATTACCAAAAAATTGAAATAGTTGCCTTTCTCTGGAAAAGTCGGGAAATTTCGTAAAACTTGAAAAGGTCATGGAAAATTCAGAAAATTTTATATGGTAATTTTTCAAAACAACAGACTATTAAAAAAAGTTTATTTTGTTTCTGAAAACCAAAAATTTTTCAACTCTTGAGCTTTATTTTGCTCGGTCATATGAAGCTTAAAACATAGAAGACGGGAAGTAGAGGATTCGCCTTTTTTCAGGACTAAAATATTGAAAAAAACATGAAACTGATGAAAGTTCAATTTTTAAGTGTGGCATCCATGCACAAATCAACTTCAGGGAGTAAACTTTAAATCTAAAAAATCTGAAGTGAAAAGGTTTACTTGTGAGCAGATAGATAATATATTCAGATCACGATGTAATCACCATTGAAACACTGCATCTAGATCCAAACGATAGGTAAACCTAATTATCAATTTCTCGGGAAAATTTAATCAGATTCAAAAATCCTAGCAGAGATATCTATTCAAAAACTTTTTTCAAACAGAAGTTGTCAAGTGAAAGACTGCAAATACTTTTTGTTTTCAGAAAAAGCCCCCTTTCTCTTTTTTTTACATCCATTTAATAAATTCTTTGAGCCAATCAGCTTCTAACGATCATGGAGGTTGTTTGAAACTATAAAAAATAAAGCAATACCTTGTTTCAACCATTCCTCCTCAATTTTTCATCATTTCATGAATAGTTTTACCATACTTCTTCACTTCCATATAGCTCTCACATAAATCACTCAAAATTTAGATTTTTTCAGCAGTAATTCTGAGTGATTCTCTCCGAGGAAAACCCCCCACACACAATAATTGCTAAAAATATCGAACTATTCTACATTATACTTACATACTTCACAAGTTTCGTTTTTTCAAGTAGCTCTACAATCTTCATAACACACTTATAGCAGACTTACATCAGCGAAAATAATACATATTACATCGTAGCGCACTTGTTTCCTTCCACAACCTTTTGGCTTCTCATTCTCCCCCTCCAATCTTCTCTCCTCTATTGAGCCAACTAATCAAATCCTCTTTATCAAAAACAACTGCAGATCGATGGTGCCACGAAATTAACACGTGTTCGAAAATATGTATGTAGATATACCATTCGATTGTGCAATACTGTGATATCTTTAGATTCGAAAAAATAACATATCCTTTTCCCTTCGATATCACCTACACAACTGTATCCCACAGCTTATCATATCTGTAGCTGTTGGTGTCCTAACCTATGTACTTAGATCTAAACGAACCCAACGAGTGCACAACTTACCCACACACAAACAATGCAGAAAAAAATACGTTCGTTGGAAAAAGTAATGGAGGACTAGCAACATGGTACATATCGTGTATTCGATAACACAACTAAGTAAATGGGACTGTGTGGCATGTGTGTATATGATGTGTGCACCCCGCTTTCTTCTCCATTGCTCAGTGCCTAGCTATATCTTTATAGACTATTTGTTGATTCGTCGTTGGTTGTTGGCTGCTAAATATACCACCGCTCGATGGATGATATTCTTTTATTCCACACAGTTCCTCCTTTTCCTTTTACCCTCGCCTCATCGTCATCGTCACACACCAAACTTATCGAATATGTACATTTCTTTTTCTTTTTTAAAAATCATCTGGTAACATAATATACAAGCAGATTAACAGCTCCCTTAATATGGCAACACCTCACAACACTGCAGATTTTACTTCTTCTAATGTTTTTTTTTTTTTCAAAAAGAGGAGTAATATGCAAGTATACACAAGTATGGTACATTTAGTATTTTAGTGCGCTGATTACACGTTATCGCGGCAGCGGCGGCGGCATAATTTCGCGGTTAAAAGAATAGTTAAATTATTGTATTAGCAGAAGTGAAAAAAAAAATCGCGCGCAATTCGTCCGCCCGTAGTATTATAATTTTCAACATTTCAAGGTCAAAATAACGGACTATAAAATTAGTTAGTCGGTGAGAAAGAGCGAGAGAGAAATAAAATTAATCGAAAAATTAACGAGATTATTCCATCTCTGTCGTCGTCGTTCTCGTCTACGTCATCGTCGTTCTTTTCATTTTTTTTGCAATGTTCGATTCGATTAAATGCGAAATTTGAATCGATCAGATATGTATTTTTGCACTAAGAAAAGTGGAAATACTCTTGAATGTAGAAATATTCCAGGTAGAAGAACGATGCTTTCTATTTTCTTCCAGTGAGGGTTTTCGGTAACAACAATGTCAAAAAAAATTATTCTTGGCAACGATTTTTTACTCAAAACGAAAAATTTTGATCTTAAACTTGAAGCTCGATTTTTTGATAATTTAACATTAAAATTCAAACACACTTCTGGTTTTTCAAAATAGTCAAAATGTCTATCTCGGTTCATTAAACCTTCTCACATATTTCATTTGAGAACGCCAATCGCTAACCTTCGTTTCATAGTAGTACTTTGTAGTACTTTGGTAACCACTGCCGCGCGCAGATTGAGAACCGAAGTGGAATACTTTCAACGACGATTACGAAGAAAAATACACCTTTATGCGGTAATCGTTAAATTTTTCGAATAAAAAAATGATGTTATGTTCTTCTAAAACTTTCATTTTAATAGTAAATGTCTCTAATTAGCTCCCTGTCTCCCTGTGGTTCTTGAATTTTGATATAAATGTTTGCAATTTTTTGCAATTATTCAATTCTCAATTTTTTTGCGGGTACATTGAATAAGTACATATATCTGATTTTTTTCTCTAGTTTATTTTAAAATTTGAAATGTTGCAATAATTTGAAAAAAAAATTTATTTCAAGATTTTTTTAAATTTTACTTTCTTGTCCAATTTAAAAAAAATGTGTGATTGATGAAGATTCATCATGGCTCTCATTCCTCATTGCTTCAAACTTTTAAAATAAATATTTTTTGAATTCATTTATAGTTTTATTTTTTCTCGAGTGATCAAATTTTGTTTGCACTTTTTAGGTTTGAAATCTGTTTTAATTTTAATGCTCTACTTTCTTTTCCCCAGTGATGAGAGTCTCAAGCTATTTCTCAGCTGAGAGCAGAGCTTTACAAGACTTCTTCAAAAAGCATGAACTTTCGTAGCTGCAGATCCGAACAAGGATTTACACAGATGTAAAGCATTTTCGACTTTTTGGAAGGTGAGAATTATACCGGCTTCTCCTGATTAAAATCAGCACTTCATTACTGAGACAAAAAAGAGATTTGCACGATTTGCTAAAAATTAGGAGTGTTGGGAAATTTTCATCAAGCCAAGGTATGAGCTAAATGGAGGAGCAATTTTTCTCCACTCCTCTTAAATAATGACAAAATTGTATTTTTTGTAGGAAAAATTAGGTCAAAACTGAAAAATTGGAAAAAATTACAATGTTCTCTCAAAAACATTTACGTTTTGACCCATTTCCTTCAAAAAAATGTTAACTACAGTTTGTTCCTGATCAACTGACTCTTAGCAATAAAAAAGACCCAAAATCCATCCTTTTTTTTAAACAAAAATAATCTCATACGAATTTGGATCAATAGTGATCAAAATATTTCAGAAAATTTCAATCAAAAATTTGCCTCTTGAATATTTTTTTAACCCAGCAAAATCACATCGTATCAAAATTCAGGAAGAAATGTGCGCAATTTTTTTTCAAAATATTCAGTTTTATCTCAATTTACAGTAAAAGAAAATCGTTGAAGGGCGAGGAGAGAGCGGAAAATGACGAAATTGCCTCAATTTGAATTCAAAAGATTTTGATTTTTAAGAAAATTCGGAAAAGTAAAAATTTTCAACAAAACAGTGCAAAATTACGAGATCAAAACATCTGAATCAGTCAAAATATCACTGGTTCAATTTGTACAAATAAATTATTTCTCATACAACTGATTGATCAGTGATGTTTTTCAACATGTGTAATACTGTAGAATCAGTAAAATTTAAATTTCAGCTGAATGATTCAGTAAAATATCACCGATTCATTTCGTACATTATGAAATCTACAACTGAATCATTAAAATTTACTCAAGTTTTGGTAGTTTTTCAATTGATTCAGAAATGTTTTTTTTTTTTAAATGAATGAATCACTGAAGTTCTACTGATTCGGCAGTACCTCAATTTTGTAGATTTTAATCAGTCATTTTCAACTGCTAACCACCAAAAATTGACTGCACAACATTTACAGTGGAAAAAAAACATCAGTTGAATCCATTAAACGAAAAAAAATACTACTGAATCAGTGAAAATTACTGAAATTTTGGTTGTTTTTCAACAAATTCGAAAGTATTTTTTTTTACTGGATGAATCAGTGAAATTATATTTTTGCAGTGAATTTGCCATTAACATGATTCTGACAATTTCATTCAGTCATTTTCACTAAATTTTGACTTTAAACCAGTGAAAATTAACTGATTCAAATTAAAAGACCACACAACGAATATGCTAAAACGGTCGATTATTTCACTTCACGACTGATAAGAAAACAATAAGTACGTGCGACTTACTCATACGATTCTACGTTCTCTAGACTGATTCTTATCGTTGGAAATGTGGTACTCACCTAAAACAAAAAACAAAACAAATTTTTCATTAGTTGATTACGTAACTGATATCGTACCATACAGAGAATTATTCAGTAAAAACAGGCATCATAGTGAAATTTGGTGGGAAAAAAGTAACTTTAGTAACCCAATTTGGGAAAAAAAGTAACCAATGTATTACCAAAAAGTAACCAAAAACTCAATTTTTAATGGTAAAATTTGTAAAAAAAAAACACAAAAAAACATGTATGTACTTAATGCAATTATTATAACTTATAAGCGCTCCCAGAAATTATGTAAGGGAGGGGCTGAGAATTGGAGAAAAATGGAGTGGGGGGGGGGTAAAAATTCGTAACAAACTTCAAAATCTATTTTTACAGTAGTGCTCGTAAAGTCAGGTTAATTTCAGTGGACAGATGAAAAAATGTAATATAGATAAAAGCGAAGAAAAACTGAAAAATTGCAAGAATTCTCTAAATCTGAATCAGTGAGATGAATATAAATGAAAATCAGTGATTCGCATTGATCGTTTAGTCAAAATTACTGATTTTTTTCTGGTTAATTGAAAATCGACTAAGAACTCAACAACTTTTGACTGCAATATAAATGAAAATTATTTTATTGGTTCAAAAAGGCAGAGTTTTTATAAAACTTGATTGATGTACTCGTAGATTTAGAAAGTTATATTCTAATGTAAGAAATAAGTAAAATATCACGATTCATTTCGTACGATCATAAATCTACACTAATTTAACCAAGTTTTGAGTAGTTTTCTACTATTCAGAGATGGTTTTTTTTGTTTTTACTGATGAAATCATGAGTTCGACTGATTTTCGGCAGGTAACTCAATTTTGTAGATTGTCAATCAGTCATGTTCAAACTGCCAACCACTAAAAATTGTCTGCACAACATTACAGTGGAAAAAAAATCAGTTGAATCTCATTAACGAAAAAAATACTACTGAATCAGTGAAATTACTGAAATTTTGGTAGTTTTTCAACAATTCGAAAAGTTTTTTTTTTACGGATGAATGAGGAAATTATATTTTTGTAGTGAATTTTGCCATTAACATAATTCTGACAATTTCATTCATCATTTTCACTAAATTTTTTGACTTTAAATACCAGTGAAAATAACTGATTCAAATTAAGACCACCAAGATTGCAAACGGGCGATATTTCACTTCACGACTGATAAGAAAACAAAGTACTGCGAATTACTCTACGATCCGTCTAGACTGATGTCGATCGTGGAAATGTGTCTCCTAAACAAAAAACCAAAACATTTTTCATTATTGAACGTAACTGATATCGACCATACAGTGAATATCAGAAAATCAATTTTCTAAGAAAAACTTCGGAATAAACAATTTAAATTCTCTAAATTGCACATATAAACCATTTTCGAATAATCAGTAACTTTTCAGTAGTATCAAAAGTAACCAAAGTTTCATTTTGAGTGAAAACTGTACTCCAAAAGTAACTTGTCTCGAACAGTAACCACGAATGAGCCTGTAAAAAGTATAATGATTTAAAGCTAAACAATACTTCGAATTATGACAATGCTATTCTACATGTCCTCTAAATTACACTATTAAAGCCATTCATCGAATCTGATCAATAAATACGATTTGAAAATATATCCCAAAAATATACATTTCTAACGAACTGGGCCTGGAAATTGGCAAACGAGTGCATTTTTATCATCTCAGATAGAATATGGCTTTCAGCAGACATCATGATCGAAATACGCACATCATTGATCAAAAATCCAAGATTAGACTAACCGAGGGAATGGACCAATTGGGGGAGGGGAAGGGGAAGGGCTGAAGCAGAGACTACTTCGCCTCAATCATGACAAAATTATATCTTCAGTCGAAAAAAATTTGATTTAGACGGGAAATTTGTGTATATGTAAGTGACGATATATATATTATTATTTTTTTTGGGGGGGGGACATTTTATCTGAGAGTTGAAAAAATTTAACCAGAGTCGAAAAATTAAAAAAAATTCATTCCAGTAGGCAGAAATTTTCATTCTTTGTCTCCTCCCCTCCAGTCAACTTCAGGCAGGCATCAAACAGAAATTTTTGAAAAAATAATGACTTTAGTGACTTTTTATCTGGCCAAAACTGACAAATTTTTTGAAAAAAGTGACCCAAAGTTTTCGATTTTTCCTCAACCATACCCCCTCCCCTCTCCATTATTTTTTCATAACTGTATTTCTCTCTGCAATGGTTCTGAAAAAAACTTTTTTTTCATTAATAAATCTTCACTTGAAATTAAGAGTTCTGGAATAAGTTTTAAGCAACTGAAAAAAAGAATTAATATTTTTTGACCAATTTTTCGGTAATATATTTTTTACGTAATAATATTTATAAAGCATTTCCAGACCTTTTAAATATGATATTCGTAAACCGACCGGGGGGGAGGGGTAATTTTCCTTCGAATTTTGCATAAGAATGATACAAATTGCATACCTACAGAAAAAATTTCAAATAAAAAAGTATTCCAACGCAAAATTATTTTTTGAAAAATAAAATAAAATAATTCCAGGGTGTTTACCAAATTAAGCGAACGAAAATTCGAATTTTCCGGACTGAAAATTCAAAAAAAAATCACCCCCCCTCCCCCTCAAAAAGTGAAACACATGCCTAAAATTTACAAATTCACATAATCCCCTGCAATTTTTTAGTTTGTACCAATAAATAAAAAAATCAATGAGAAGGTGAAATATAAATCATTTTATGAAAACATATAAATCGTGTTGAGCCCGACCGAAGCGAGGTCGAAAATTTTTGTAAAAAAAGATCTTCAAAAGATAAAATTCACCACTTTTCCCTCATTCATGTTTTCCAAAACATGGTTAATATTTCGAATTCTTTTTCATTCCCTTCTCTTTTTTTTCAACATCGTGGTCAAGGGCATCATGGCATTTCTTTCTCATCACAGCTCATTAAAAAGTAAGTTTCCAAAAACTTAAGATTTTTCATCTGTAGGAAGAGTATAAATAACCCCGAGTGTAGCGAGGTAAAATTTTTTGAATAATTCATAATTTAATGGACGAAGAATTTTATTGTATGTACATTACGATCAACAAAAGATGATGAATAAAAAAATCAGATAAAAGATGCAATAATGTAGTCCGACTCGCCCGAGCGGAGCGAGGGCAAAATTGTTTGAAAAATTGATAATAAAATAAACAAAAAAACACTTTTCTAAATGATTTATCTTGGGATTTTCGAAAAATTCCAGAGAGAATTCCAAAATTCCCTGACTTTTCCCAGTTTTCCAGAGGATGAACACCCTGAATAACGGCAAAAAATGATTAAGAAATTGCTCGAGCGAAGCGATGGCGGAAATTTTTTATAAAAAAATTAAAGTCGCAAAATCATTCAAAAAGCAATCATTCGATTGAAAAATTTCTAGAGAAAACCGTTGAAAATTCGCGCTCTTGAAGTAAAATCATCAAAATTCGTGCTATTTTCGTGTTTTCGTGCCACCAAATAAACCGATTTCCGTGCTATTTTCTTGACACCTTGCAGTAAAAATGCTTTCATCCCAAAATCCAAAATCTTGCGACACTAAAACTCAATCCGAAAACCTACGTAAGCCACATTTCATCGTATATTTTGCTGGACCATTCAAACGACCTCGAGCCTTAACGACAAAACACCCCCTTTGGCGAACCGGGACGAAAAAACCCAGCCAATTTGGCTTTTTATTCCTTATTTCCAGGTCAAAGGTTGGAGTTTTAACATTGGTCAGGCGCGAGGCGTATCCAGGCGGTGGTACGATTTCTCGCAAGCTCGGTCGCCGTTACTGTCGAAAAGAAGTAAAAAATTACATTCACCTCGAACTCGACGACCGCATCAAGTGCGTCCTAAAATATCATTTCGGCGGTGTTTTCCATTCATAAAAAAAATTTAAATAAAACAAAAAATCATAACGAACGACGACGACGACGTATGAACGTCGTAAACCGTATCGATATTCAACGATCATAATTCCCAAGGTACATACATATTTCTACGGTGAGAAAATTACTTATACATAGAAACGAATTCCATTGCAATGGCTAATCATTCTAGTTCTTTACACCCTTATCTATACCTACAATTGCTGCTAAAGCGAACACACAGACGGCACGTAATCGGTAAAGTTATCGCACCGATCGATAATCGCGAATTACAAATAATTTCGTGGAAATAATAAAATCTATACATTATACATTCGTACGTACATTTTATAGGTGCTGTATAGTCAAAAGAGAAGAAAAGTAGTTCACACGTATCTATGGATCGATATTCGCGTAGGTAGGTTAGGTATTGATACCCCTTTTGCTTCATCCCATCCCTGCGTCGTCGGTCGTTATCGTCATAAAAAACGTCTCACGCACCCTGCAACCGAGAAGAATTTCCTTCAGACGATACGACGACGATTCGGTAGCTACGTTTACGTATTCATATTTTTCACGTTTGTCATCCTCAAGTACATTATGATCAACCTACCTACCTATCTACAAAACGAGTCTTCGCTCCGATAATTATTCCTCCGCAGAGGAAATTTTTTTCATCAAAATAGAAGAAAGAATCAGCGAAAACTTTCTAATTAAAGAGCTCCGCGTCGCGTCGTCGACTCATCTTCGCTCTCTGTACATAATGGTGGTCATTTAAATGCGGAATTATTATTACGTATACAAACTAAATTACTCGCTATACTTCGAATTGAATTTCACCGAGTGCTATGATTGTGGATCGTTGTGTTATTGTGGTTGTCGTCGTCACCGTTGCTGTATAACATGCAGTCCAATTTACCTAACCTATACTTCCATTAGACATGCACCACGTACCCCGGCCCTATTCTTCTGACCAGTCAATTTTCCTTTTTAAATTTTTCAAATATCTAATATCGTTGGTCCCTCCTCCTGGCGAGAAGTTTCTTTGGCCAATCGAAGAAACACGAACGATTGAGCATGGATTTTTTTTCCTTCGCCATGGGAACTCATTTCCAAGAATTTTTCACTTAAATGGCTACCTTTTGTTTTGTTAATAAAACGAAAATGATAGACGACATTCTTTTCGTACCTGGTTTTGTCAGCTTTCAAAAAACGAGAATATTATTGCTAATTCACGCGAACATAATATAAATACGTAGTGCCGACGAAAGAAATATTTTGAAAATTTCAAATAACCAACTGACGTGAAAGGTAAAAAAAATTTCAATCTATAACAATTTTAAAGAGCCAGACGAAAAAAAAATCGTTGAAGGAAAATTAGACGATGAGCTAAAATGCAAAGGGCAATTTATTTCTCAAAAAAAATTTTCTAAATCAAAATTAGAGTTTTTTTTCAGAATTTTTGTATGACTTTCGGCGAGAAATTGCTACCCTTTTGATACCCTTCCCCCACGAAATTCATCGTTGCAAAAATTGAAATAATTCCGATGTTACGCAGAGATTACAGATTTGCTTAAATTCTTTCAAAAAATTTAATAGTAGGAAAAAAAGAACAAAATGAAAAGATTCAAAGTGAAATTAATACGTTTTCTGAAAATATAAAAAAATGCAGGATTTTTTAGCTACTTTTTTCATCGTTCCTCAATTTTCATAAAGAAAGTCAGCAGAATTATGATTCATTTGATATTATTAAAATTTTGATATTCAATGTCCAATTCGGACTTTCAATGATCAATCGTCTCACCACTCACAACTACATCTTAATATCAGTCAAAGGGAATAGTCCAGCCAAAAATAAAGTACGTATCATTTTTTATATAAATGAGGAGGAAAGGTGTGTCTGCAAAATAAAATTATACAATTTCAAGATTCAAACATTTCAAGTTTTATTATAAAAAATTTAAAAAATAATTTTTTATGAAAATTTCAACTGAAACCACGTCTACCAAAATTCAGAAATTGAATTTCTCCACTTTTTCAAACTTCACATTTCATACACGATCCGCGATATATATCTCCATCCCTCCCATTAAAAAAGGAACCCGTGATATTGCAATTTTATTCAAATTTCCCAGATTTTTATTAGGTTTTTTCCAAAAAAATTTTAGATATTAATTTTTTTTGCGCGTTCCCTTTTTTCGATCGAGGGGATAGAATTAAAAAATTTAATTCTAAAAAACTTAATACCTAATTCATTTCAATTTTTAATAATTTTTTCATGATTCGAATTGAAAAAAGTAAAATGAGAATTTTCTTTGGATTTCAACTTTTATCACTCAAGTTTGCACAAATTTCCGACACGTTCCACATTTTCCACTCTGATTTTCCATTTTCTTGATTTTCTCAACTTCCTCGACCCGGTAGATAGACACTAACTTAATAAAATTGAAACACCTGCCCAATAATTGATTTTTTTATTTGAATGAAAATACGAAGAATAAAACTTCAATTTTTCTCTATATCAAAAAAAAACACGCAACAACGCCACGCTGTTACCCATTTTGCGAAAAATATTTTTCCTGGCTTTTTTAGGTGTTTCAGACCAGTTATAGATTATTACGAAGGAAGTCCTGAAAAATTAACGTCTCTGCCTCCATTTTTCGTTTAAAAATTCAACTTTGACAATTTTTTAAGAATCACGTAGGCTTTTGAGAAAGACAGATTCAAACAAGTTTGAATATTTCAGTTCAAAATTCTCTCCATCTCAAGATAGGGAAGAAATTCGTGAAACAAAATGTAATTCGCGTTTTTTAAAGTTCACCGATTTCGCTGGAATTGAAAATTAGAACTTTTCCAGAATTGTTGCAGCGAAGGGATTTTTCCACCCCCCTCACCCTAACCACCTCTCTCGGGCAAAAATTAAAATAATCGTGATGTTTTTCTGACGTGACTCAACGAGATTTAAAAAAAAAATTAATAGTATATTTCACAACAAGAGGAAAAAATGTTTTTTTCTTCGAGTTTTGAACGATATTTTTCTTTATTGTGGGAGAAAAACGGGAATTTGAGCACTTGAGCGATTCGCAAGAGGGGGTAAAGTGCTCTCTCATTTATAAATCAGTGAAAATTATTGAAAATCACTGAGAAACCGTCAGAATTGCAGGACAGGAGAAAATCAGTGAAAAAATTTTCAATGAAAACAAATCAGTGAGAAAATCACTGAAAAGTCAGTAAATTTCGCTTATGTTTTCCTATGCTGCAATTCTGACTGTTTATCAGTGACTTTTCACTGATTCAGAATGAGAGAGTAGTGTTTCACTCCCTCTATAACGAAAAATCTATTTCTCTCTTTTTACTTCTCCACATTGGAAAAAAATGAATGGAAGAAGCAAGCCTTTTGAGCTAAATGTAGGATTTCTTCAGCACTTCCAACACTTTCGCCGTTCACTAAATTTGTTGTGAAAGTATTTTTCTCCGTTGATTTTTTCGAGTTCAAATTATGGTTAAGTATGAACCGAACCAGAATTAACGTTCCCAGATTCCGACATCAAAATTCAAAACTTGAGGCATTCTAAATTTCCAACAAATTGAAAAACAAGGATGAAAAACTGAAATCGAAAAAAATATCTGTTTTGGTTTAGCGGTTACCCTCTCACCCTTAATCAGTAAAAAGTCACTGATAAATGGTCAGAATTGCAGCACAGGAAAAATCAGCAAAATTCATTGATTTTTTGCAAATGTTCGCTGATTTTTCAGCAAATTTCATAAATTTTACTGACTTATCAGTGAATTTTCACTGATTTTCCAGTGATTTTTCTCACTGATTTGTTTTCGGTGGAAAAAATTTCACTGATTTTCTCCTGTGCTGCAATTCTGACTATTTCTCACTGATTTTCGATAATTTTCACAGAGTATTTTCTACCAAAATCACCGCACTTTTGACTGTATAACCCCCCCCCCCTCTCCAACACATCTTTTTTCGAATTTGAATTCATCTTCCATAAATATTTTAAAATATTATTCACAAAATCTCAAAAATAATCACCAACATTTGATTTCTCATTTCAAAAATTACAGAATACAACTCGATAATATAATGTAATTTGAATCCGCACTCCAGTTCAATGAAAATGTGACAAATTGCTGAACAAAGCGCAAAAATATACGAAAAAAATTATTTCAATTTTTGCATTTTATTTCGTAACGCTATCAAACAGAACCCGAGAGTTCATTCAATTACGATAAAAATTACGCTAATCGTTAAAAATATCACACATTTTGGCTCACAGCTACTTCAAAGCGTACTTCTCTGGCAACGCAACGTTGATCAGAATTTGAATTTTTTTCAAAATCAACTCGATTCACACACCTTCTCTCGCGATTTCCAACAACGATCGCTACCGCTGATACCTCTTCTAGCTCTGAATCATCGGCAATGTCGTCTTCGACTCTCAAGAGACATCATTGACGACGATAATTAACACACCGCTGCCGTCTTAGCCGTCATTGCCAGTGCCATTGCCGACCATCTCTCGTTCCGTCTGCACTACACAAGAAAAGCAAACACGCCGCTCTACCGAAAAAAAAAACATCGACGACTACTAGAAAAAAAACCAACAGTACGTGTACAAGACCGCATTCCAATACCTCTTTGCGCAAACCATTCTCCGTCACCCCCTTCGGTCACCTTTCACCTATCACACAATGATGCGTCTCTAATCTGTCAAACATCGCGATTCTAATTCTAATTACCACACCAAGACGATCACCGCAGTCAAGGTGTAATTTTTTCCTTTTCTTCTACCCCTTCACCTGCCCACCCCCCGATTATCGTCATAAATACGCGGTAGACATTGGCAGTGGCAGAACCAAAGAGGAGACTTTGAATTTAGCACCATTGAAGCCAAGTTCTTCGATTTTCTCACCTTTTACACGGGTTAGAATAATTTTACATTGCACCTACATCAACTTCACGATGATCGAGTCGCCGAACGATGCGGAGGCAACAAATAGAAAAAAAACGCTATAAATAACGTAGTCCATAAGAATATTATAGTAAGTACGTATACGCGAGCTCGTCGTCTTCGTCTGTCTTATTCTCGATACCGCCACCATCGCCGATGCGGTCGGACCCCCTCAGCACCTCTTTACGTGCACACTATGTACTTATGTATATGTACTCGCGTACTACTTATAGAGAGATATGTAATGTGCATGTGATGTATACGTATATACAGTACACCGAGCAGCAGGAGCAACAGCAATCGACTAATGTATGTACGATAGTCTCCACGTACTTACGTATTAAAAACCGCCGAATACACATACACGTCGTATTTCTCTCTTGACCTTCGATTATTTAGCCGAATAAAAATTTTAATTTGTTTCTTAATTTTAATGACGCGCGAGCGCTGGCACGCGCACCATACGCGCGCAATCTCCCAATAACCACGTATATTACACATACTTGTATGTATGGTATGATTCTACTCTTCTGTCTCTGTCTTTCTTTGGGGGAAAAAATTTAAACGACTATTTCGACAGCACATATGTTACCGATTGACTTTTCATCGAAAGAAAACTCATTTATGACGTGGTTTGAAATTCGATGAAGAAGAGCGAGAGGGGCCAGATGATGAATTTTTTTTTAAACGTACGATGTGTTCGAAGAAGTGTGCAGCGGAGTTCTATGAATTGTGTGCATTGTGCATCATTTTTAATGCAGATTATTACCCGAAAAGCACACATTAGTAGATAAGTACTCGCTCATTCTGAATCAGTGGAAACTGGAAAGTCACTGATAAATAGTGAGAATTGCAGGACAGGAAAAATCAGCGGAATTCACTGATTTTCAGCGAATTTTCGCTAATTTTTCAAAGATTTTCACTGATTTTTCAGAAAATTTTATAAATTTCACTGACTTTTCGGTGATTTTTTGCTGATATTCCAGTGATTTTTCTCACTGATTTGTTTTCAGTGAAAAAATGTTCACTGATTTTCTCCTTGCTGCAATTCTGACTGTATCTCAGTGATTTTCGATAATTTTCACTGATTTGTAATTAAGAGTATTATGACAACGATGCTGGGGTTGGCAGTTCACCTGTTCGAGGATATTACTCATTTCTTCCCTTCCTCCCACAGACTTGAGAATGAAAAGTTTCGGTTCAAGTATTCACAGAGTCGTTGAGAGATGATTAAAATCAGTTCATTGCCCAGCGAATTTCTTTTAAAAAGGGTATGCTGCGTTGTACTGTACATACGAAGGAACTAGATTTCATTTATCAAATTTTGCCAATTTTTCAAAGTTTAGGGTAAAAATTACCCCACAGCCCTAGAAAAATACAGGGTGATCCGGTTAAGGGGTGAAGTATTTAAACCACATATTCTACTCATTAATACGAACAAAAAATGTCATATTCAACATGGATCCAAAACACTTTCTATCTGAGATATCGTCGAGTAAAAAAATGAAAATTCGGCAACGTAGCGCGTCGCGACGCCCGTAAAATGTTACATTTAACGAGACAAGCGTTGGATTATTTACGCGGAAATTACTTACAGCGTTGTCACATAATAAATTTTTTTTTTTTGATTTTTCAGAAGAAATTTGTAGGCGAAATTTTTGATGAGAAATCGTGAGAAATTATCAAATTTGATTTTTACTGTAATTTTGTGGGATGATCGAAATTTGATAAATTGATAGCTCAGCATCCAATAAATCAAAAAAACTGGAATTTGGATTGATAGCTGTATTAAATAAATAGTACTACCCCTAAAAATTAATAAAATTACAAAAAAATGATTTATTGCGTATGTTCGACCATTTTTCTGGTAAAGAAACACATTTTTCGCTTTAAAACACTCCCTTATGGACTAAAAAAAAATTAGGCATACTTTTCTGTGAGTCTCTAGAAAATCGACTGATTTTTTCAGAGGGGGGGGGGGTCAGACTTACGAATGATCTCTTTTTCTAGCGGGGTCGAACCTTGAAAATTCTCGCAACACTTTGAGAAAATCTAGGCTACTAACGCTGTTGTATGGAAATTAGAATCAACCCGAATGAAGGGGGAAGAGGGAATGAGTAGCTTTCACAACAACAAAAAAAAAACTTCAAAAAATTTCATGATTATTCAGTCAGAGAAATTACCTATGTTTGAATTGGACAATTTATAAAAATGATGATAACCTTACTTTCTGAAAAATTGAAAAAATTGCATTTTAGTTGAAAAAATCGAGGAGAAACTTCAATTCGACAATGAAATTTCAAAAAGAGACAAAAATAGATGGAACGAGCATCCAAAAATACTCCTTTCTCTTTCCTACCCTTTCCTTCACTTCATTTCCAAAATTTCAAGTGAGGGTAGAAAACAGAAATGAAGGGTACAGGGGAAAAAGCAGCCAATTACAAAAATTGTATATTAGAAAAAGGAATTGAATGTAATTTTTTTCAAATTTACCCCTTAGGTCCCTTTTCTAATGTACAATTTTTGTAATTGGCTCCTTTTTTCCCTGTACCCTTCAAATTTGATAGGAATGTACCCAATTTTCGACTCCCTGAAACGGTTTCAAGCCACGATCTAGAACCTCAATTTTTTTCAATTTTTCTAAAAAAAAAATTTGATGGAGAAAAATTCGAATTTGAGCAAACAAAAAGTAATTTTGGAAAATTGTGCTTTATTTAATCGATCAAAATGTCACTAAAATAAGAGCAATCTACCTTTACATAGGTTCTGAGTTCATTTGGGCTGCTTCTGATCTATCTGGGAGATTGAAAATAGGATGTACACCAAATTTCAGCTCTTCACCTTGATTAGATCAAATTTCGAATTTTCAAAAATTTAGGTACCAAAATTAAAAAAAAAGAACGTTAGCACTTGAGGTGGTTTTTTGATTTATCTTTGTCTCGACGTATTAGAAATTTACTATCAGTTCAGATACATCACTTGTGAGTCGAAAATTATGAAATTACTCCTTCCTTCCCCCGCCCCTATAACATTACCATCTGATTTTTTTCCCAACTGGAAATCTATATATATTAAAAGAGGTTTGGAGGTTGTAAAACAGCGAAACCTATGTCCAATCGGCCAGCCTCTCCTAATGGACCGATTTTGCTCATTTTTTTTTCAATATGTCCCATCTGACGTGTAGATGAGCCATCAAACATTCGATTCAAAAAATTTTCAAATTTGGGGCTCCAAAAAATCAAAATTTCAATTTTTTTTCACTTTTTTGAAAATTACTCGAAAACTATGAAAGCTACAGAATCGGGAGTGGTCTTGAATTGAAGGGCATGAAATTTAGCGTATTTCCGTCGCTTACACCAACCCTCTAGCTTTTTTAGTTTTTGAGTTATTTTTGAAAAACCGACCATGATTTTCGGATCAAAATAACTCGAAAACTATACGAGCTAGAAGTGTAGTATAAGCGAGGGAAAGTTTCGAAATTTCATTACAAATACGTGTGTTACGCATTCGTTATGAAAAAATTGACCGGTGGCGAGAAATCATTGAAAATTCCAGTGACCGAATCGCCCAAAATTACTCAAAAAATTCATGTAAATGGCGACGTGTGGGTACTGCGTCTCACGTTGCCGCGAGGACCAGTACGTTGTGGGGTGGTGGGCGTGGCGTTGCAGCAACCGGTTTGTCATATGATACCCTTCCCGTTGGAAGGAGCGCATATGTGCGGATTGCATATCTTACTCTATGAGTGATGCTCTGGTCTTACAATTAAAATGCTCTGAGGTATTGGCGCTCGGTTACAATTTTTTTTCACTTTTTCTAAATAACTTGAACCAAAAAAATGGGATCATTTTCATAATAATAACTTGATTTGTAGAGGATGAAATACGTTTTCAATTGGTATCATTACTTTGAAAATTGCAATATTTTCTCCGTCAGAATTTACAAAATTTTTGAGCTGCACGAAATCAAAAAGTACCTATAATTATAGATTCCAATCGAAAGCTTTACTCATCCTCTTTAAATGAAGTCAAGTATTATGAAAAAGATGCAAAATTTCTTCTTTAGATTAGATATTATTTGGAAAAAATCAAAAAATCGTGATAACTGCACCAAATCACCCAGCATAGAGTATGCAATCCGCATATCTGCGCGAATGCCCTATAAAATGCTGACCGACCACTTATTCTATGTAAGCCCCGGTTAGACTAGATCAAAAAAGAAAAAACTATCAAACATTTTTCATTTTTTTAGTTTTGGATTGAACAATTATTTCAAGAGGGTCTAAAAGATGTTCAACGACAGTTAATGATTTTTTAAATGAAAATTTTTCTAAAATTTCAAAATAGTAAGGTAAGGTACATGGGGGGGGGGGGTTGAATTCACCTGGATACTCTCTAAAATCGAATCAGTAAAAATTTACTGGTGAAACATGTAACCAGATTTGAGTCACTGCAGAAATCAATTAAAAACTACAGTTTCAATTAATATTTTCAATTGTGATCCGTAATGGGAAAAAATTACTGATTCAAAATTGAAAATATTAATATAATTGAATCTGTAGTTTTTTTCATTGCTTTCTGCATTGATTTAAATCTGGACATTTCATCAGTCAATTTTTACTAATTCAATGTATAAGAACTAGAGTAAGAGTACTCACAAAAATATTTTAATTCAATTAACAAAAGCGAGCATTCCAAGCGTAACGAGGCCCGAGGGCGAACCAAGGGTTGGGGCCGCGGAGTGGACCGGGGCGAAGTCCGCTAGTATTGTACTAAATTTTGAAGTTTCCAGTTTTACAGAAAATGGTGAACATTTCAAATATCCCAGAAACAGAGAATTCTGTTGCAATGATTTTTAGACTAGATTGGGTCCAAAACTACACATTTACTCAAAGTTCGAATTTCTAAAAAATGACCCAAGCAGCATTGCTTCATTCTCATTTTTAAATAATTTATAAATTTTTTTGTAAATTCAGCGCTATTTCGGTATATTTTTAAAATTTTGGCAAAATTTCTGTTTATTAAAGATTTTAATCAAAATGAAAAACACGGTAAAAATTTATCGAAAATTTTTTTTTTGATGATTACTTTTCTAAATGTTATTTCTTTTTTAGGATTTGCAAATTCACCTCCTCCTCCTCTTCCTTGTCAAAAATTCCGAATTATCCCTCTATACCATGTTATTGAAATGTTTTAATTGAAAACCCGTTTCCAATTTCAATGGCACTTTTGAGCTTCAGAATGGCATACTAATTATTAGCATTAGTTGCATATTTTTAATGCCAAAAGGCTCATTTCGAAGCCTTTAATATTGCACTAAAAAAATCATCGTAAAATCATTGAAAACTCCATAAAATGAAATGGGCCATTCAGTCACGAACCAGTTGACGGAAAATTGAAAATACCCATTAAGCAGGTGTAACAAAATTTATCAATTTTTCTAATCAAAAACTCGTGAAATCTGGAAAATTATAAAAATCAATGAAAACACGTAAAAATTGTTCAAAAACTAATAAAATCGATGAAGAATTATTTTTACAATTGCTTACAACAGTTGAAAAAGTCTTTCGCACAATTTGATACCACAACTATAAAATTTGCAAAAATGAAAAATAAATTTCGCACGATTGTCAAAATTTTTCATGATACGAAATTCACGTTAAAAAAAGCGAATTTCTGCAAAGAATAATTCAATTCAACGAAGAAAAATTATCAAAATTATACTCAATGTAAAAGTCGTTGCACTTCATCATGAGAGTTATCAATTTGATGCCAACAATTTGGCAATTTTCGCGACATTTCAAACGAATTTTACGATATTTTCAACAACTTTTACACCGAGTACATATTTCATCGCTGTTTACGACGTTTTTCACTCTTTTTACAACTTTTATAACGTTTTAATGATTTAAGTATAATTTAAAAGGATTTTAATGACATTTTTTCAGCGTATTTTATGAAACATTTTAACCAAATTTTCACAACTCGATTTCAAAAAATTTTGATTATCTTTTTAATCAATCTAAAAGAATTCCACATCGAATTGAATCAAACTTTCTTTGTTTTTCAAAATATTTGAAAATTTTTGTCATTTTACATCAACTTTTGTCAAAAATTAAACGATTCGTACCAAATTTTGCTAAAATCTGCGACGGAAATTACGGCAATGATCGGTCGATCGACTTGATCGTTAATTCAGCAAACGTCACACCCGTCAACGTCTCCACGTACCGGTCACATTATCAGGTAGGGAGGTAAAGGCGCAGTGACAGTTTAATATATTTTATGAAAAAGTATGAGGTGTAGTCGTGCAGGGAGCGCGCACCTACCGCGAAGCCGAATATTCACGATGGCATTAATCATTCTCCGAATATAACAATGAATTTCGCACACGTACCACACGAAAATAACCAGCTACATTGTGAGTATGCAAACTAACAAAAATAAGCAGGTGATAAAAATCACTTTTAGTTGTGAATTTTATTCATAGCATTCCTTCTTTAGCCCTCTCCCCCCTCCCTTCTTCATTAACAAAATTGGTTTAGCTGAGAAGAAAAAACAAAAATATATTTTCAGGTATATTCTAAGAAGGGGTGGACAGGAAGTGAAAAAAAAACAGATGCATTACAGTTGAAGGTGTTCACTCGAAACGCTTCTCATTGACGATCCATACTAACTCCCCCCCCCCCCAAAAAAAAAAATTGAATTTCCCAGGTAGCGAGTGAAAGAGAAAAAGAATACGTGATGCGAAGAAAAAATACTTTTTTCCGATGTAGTATCATACGAAACAAATCCACGTACATTCGATATAGGTATCAAACTCAATACATACTACACTAATACAACACCTATGGCCGATCGTTAATTAACGTCGACATTTTCCATTTTCGAATTTATTACTCATTTTTTAATTATCGTCGTCGTCGCCGATGTTGCTGTTAAGAAACAATGAAATTATAATTAATTTTTCTTTTCCTCTCTCTTGGTAATTTTTTTTCATCCCATTTACTCTCTCGGATACGTATGTGTGTTGTATGAATGCCTCCGTATACCTTGTACTTGTGTTTTTATCTAAAGCCCTCACCATCTTCTTTCTCCTTCATTACGAAGCTAAACTATATGTTCCTTTTAATTAGCGACCTTATAAGAGTACTGTGAAAAGAATCAAGAGTCTCGATGAAAATATAAAAGTTGAAAAAATCGACATCTTGGGCAACTGCAATGATAAAATCGATCGGGAAAAATTTTATTTGAAGAATTATTGTGGTCCAACACAAGATCGTGTTCTACAGCCTCACAGAGATGAAAATTGGGCAAAAATCTCCGGGAAGGGGCAGAGGGGCGAGGGTGAAAATGAAAAATTCGCCGACTAGTCGAACTGACCAGAACTGACGCACTGAAAACAAAACAAAAAAAATTGGTGCTACTTTTCAACACCCAACCTCCTCCCCTTCCAAAAAATCATTTTTTTTTTAAAACTTCCATTCGAGATGGCCTTCAAGTCTCCTGATAAATGAGAAAAACAAATAAATTTTTTCCGCTTCGTGTCATCAATGTCATCATTTTAAGAATGAATGGTTTACATTCATCGAGTTCGAGCGATGTGAGTGCGAAAATTTTTGAGGAAAAAGGCATTCAAAAGCTGAAATTTTTTTATTTTTTAAATCAATATTTCAGTATTGAAAGGGAGGTGAAATCTTCATCTCTCATTTTTTATTTATTATGGGAAGTTTCACATGCCCGCGCAAAGCGAAGGCTAAGATTTGAAAAATTGATGATTTTCAAAAAAAAAATTAATTTGTTTATTTAACAAATCCTACTTTGGAGTAAAAATTTCGTGCTTTTCGAAGTTTTTTTACGAAATTTCGTCCCTTTTTATGCTTTTGTTGTGCATTTATGCTGCATAGTAAAACTTTGAGTTTTTTTTTCTCATTCTGTGCCTTTTCGTGCCAATTTGCAACAAAATTTGTCAATGTCTTGAAAAATTTGTCAATTTACAACGAAATTTGTTAATTTTTTGAGAAAATATGAATGGGGAGTGGATCACCCCACCCCAATTGTTTCGTCTCTGGAGAGATGACCCATTTCTGCTCTGCCAACTTCACCATGAGATCCAATACCGCCAAAAAGAGTACAGATGGAATTACGTCCTGGTCATTTTTCAAGAAAATTGGAAAAATTTGCATTCTAAGTAGAGAAAATATTATCAAGTCATAAAATTTCCAAATTCCGGCACTCTCATCCCTACTGCAGACTTCAGATGATCAGTGGCGTAGCCAGAAATTTCTCATGGAGAGGGTCCGAAAGTTCATAATTTTTTGAGAAATTTTGAGTTCAACTCTCCCCCTCCCCACACTAAATTTTCTTCTACTATAAAAACACTAAATTTAAACTTAATAAAGTTCTCATGCGATTTGCATAGCATGTTTAGTGAAAAAAAAACTAATGAAAATGTAATTTTGGAACAAACAACTTACATACTGATTATTTTGACCTTAAAAACCCCCAAAAATACCCAACAAATCCAAGCAGTGGCGTCAGAAGCTTTTTTTGGGAGGGTGCAAAGTGGGTATGGATACTTGAAATATCAGAAGGGAACCATTTTTCGCATAGTTGATTTAAATAATTCATACAATTGTGACTTCGTTCATGCCCGAGCGAAGCTTTGAAAAATTTCAATTTTTAATCTTCCAAGAAGGCACTTTTTTACGTAATTTCCCGACGTCAAGGGAGGGGTCGAACCCCCCCTAAACCCCCGTGTATACGCTTCTGCAAATGATCTTGATTGGATGAGAAGATGAGATCTTTTTCTCAATATGCCCAAATACCTAGTAACTTGTGATGAGTCATGCGAAACCATCCCTTAGAGTGAAGGGGTCAAAAAATGAGATTTGCATGGACTCTGGCAAAAAAATGTACTAGGAATCGAATGGAATAAACCGCAGCTATATTCATGTAGAAGCAAAACACAAAGTTATGACACTTTGAAGTCGAAAACTGCTAAAAACAACTTTTTGAGAAAAACACACGAAGTTTTTTATTCGATTTTTACCCAATTTTCAAAATTTTACGAAAGTATAATATGATAAAAAATTGGAATCTTCGAGGAAAATTTCACGAAGAATTCAATGGCGTAAGTTACAGATCCGTATCTCGTCACTCAATTCAGTTCTTGGCCCCATAAAAGTTGACGCCGATGAAACAAGTGGATATGGGTGCCTAAAATGTTCTTCAAATATCAGAGAACAAATTTCCAATAGAAAGTAAATTTCATTCTATTTTGATTGTTAAGTACTTAAAATTACGTTTTCCACCCTAAGGGATGATTTTTCATAACACGTCACATTCAGTACATTTTTTTCTAAAAAATTCAAAGATACGACCGACAACTCCACCCTCTCAAAAACGATTTTGAGACGTAATTCGTCGATTACATAACTATCTTGCGGCTTTTCATCAAACCTGATTGAAAATCGACAATCAGCGACAGCGAGCAGATTAAGGAAAGAAAAAAATCCAAATGAAAGTATTTACAAAATACTTTCGAAGTGCAGTCAAAACCACACGATTGATTTGAGCACCGTTTACCTAAGCTTCGATCGATTGAAAGTACATAAGAAAGATATAATAACGCCAATATAAAATATACATACATAAATACGAATACAAATACGTCGTACGTACACCTCTCTACTCTTCCTTCCTCCCTTCATCAGCACTTCTTTATCTACAACGGTTTACGTAACGTAATGTATGTCTGTGTACGCGTTTCTACGACTACACAAATATTTAATTCGAGTACTTCGCGAAGCTAAAACTCGCTGACGCCGTGGCTACCATACCTCGATTCCTGTATAGTATGTAAAGTAATCAACTTGTTGCGTAGTCGTCATCATAATATTGCTTCTACAGCATTAAATATTATGGTCAGTAGAGCAATGTTTAAGAAAATTCCATCCAGCGCATCGGAGATGGTTTTTTTCACCAGAGATGCACCAGTTTAGTTCCTCAAAAATAGATTTCGTTAATAAAATTACGAAAAAGCTGTTTCGAAGTATTTAAGTAGTCAAATTTCCACGACAGAAAGTCATTCCGAAGTAAGTGGGTTAAATTTGAAATGAAAACTTCTTTCGGAATTGCCACAACTAAAAAAGTTCTTGCTGAGCACTAAAAACTGAGTCTTGCTCTCTCATTTATGAATCAGTGAAAATTATCGAAAATCACTGCTCTCTCAGTTATAAATCAGTGAAAATTATCGAAAATCACTGAGAATCAGTCAGAATTGCAGCACAGGAGAAAATCAATGAAATTTTTTTTACTGAAAACAAATCGGTGAAAAAATTTATTGAAAAGTCAGTGAAATTTATGAAATTTGCTGAACAATTAGTGAAAATCTTTGAAAAATCAGCGAAAAATCGTTGAAAACCAGCGAAAAATCGTTGAAAATCCGTGAATTTTGCTGCTTTTTCTTTCGCTGAAATTCTGACTATTTATCAGTGACTTTTCACTGATTCAGAATGAGAGAGTGGAAAACAGTCAGAATTGCAGTACAGAAATTGATAGCGAACAGCAAAAAAATTGCTGAAAAATCAGTGAAAATTCACTATGGAAAGTAGGGCTGGCGATTAAAATCGATTATTTTTTTTTTAAAATCGGCCAAAATTTTTAATCGGTTAATCGATTAATCGATTATTCGATTATTTTAATCGCTTAATCAGCCGATTATTTTTAATCGTCTAATCGGTCGTTTTTTAAAGTCAAAAAAGTAGCTCAAAAAGCACGAATTTTTGTTTTCAAAACAACTGGTTGAAAAATTTTCATTTTAAAAAAAAATAATGAGTCAGCAAATTTCTCTTTTAGTCGATAGATTTTTCATTTTCAACCCCAAAATTTTTGCCAAAACTGAAGATTTTCACATGAAACAAAGAACTGAAATTGAATTGCATATTTTTGTCCCAGGACGAGGAGGGGGAGGAGCGAAGATAAATTAATTGGTCGATTTGAGAGAATCGGACGATTATTTTTAATCGATTAATCGAGCGATTATTTTTTTATCGATTAATCGGGCGATTATTCTTAATCGATTAATCAGGCGTAGATTAATCGATTATTTTTGTAATCTATTAAAATTCGAATAATCGATTAATCGATTTTAATTTCTATAATCGCCAGACCTGCTGGAAAGTCAGTAAAATCACTGAAATTCGATAAAAGATCAGCGGAAATCCGCTGAAAATTAAAGAATTTTGCTGATTTTTTCTGTGCTGCAATTCTGACTATTTATCAGTGATTTTTCACTGATTCGAAATGATTCTCAGTTCCTCAAGCAAAAATTGCTCCATCAGGGTGTCTACAGATTTTTAAGATTCGAAATTCGCGAATTTTTCTTGACTTTTTTCAGTTTTTTCGTAATTTTCAAAAAATGTTGAACCTTTTCCATGTTCATTTTCCAAAAAAAGTGCCACTTCTTTTTATGAACAAAATATTTGCAAACGTCATTTAACTTTATTCATTCATTCATTTTTTTCAAACAAACACAACGAAACATTGGTAAAAGTAATTTAGGACGAATTCGTGACTTTTGATGTATTTTGGGTCAGGCTGGCGACCAGAATCTGAATTCGCGACTTTTGCGTCCTGCTCTCTCAATTTTAAATCAGTGAAAATTATCGAAATCACTAAAAAACACGACAAAATTGCAGCACAGGAGAAAATCAGTGAAATTTTTCTACTGCAAAACAAATCAGTGAGAAAAATCACTGAAAAATCAGTGAAAATTTACTGAAAAATCAGTGAAAATCTTTGAAATATCAGCGAAAATTCGCTGAAAATTGGCGAATTTCACTGATTTTCCTTGTGCTAGAGACTTTTCACTCATTCAGAATGAGGAGTGTAGACACCCTGTTTATGAACCCAAAATGGATAAAAATTGAATTTTTTCAAGATTCTGTAATTGTTTGATGATCCCTCTCTCATGTCGTCAAATTTTGACCAATTTTCGTAATCAATTCAGAATCACCGAACCGGTTTCTGCTGTGAAAACTCCTGATCATGACTCATCAGTATCTTGTAAAAATCAGTTTTCATCAATCAAATGTTGAAATACGACTTTGGGGCTAATTTTTTCCGCATGAAAATCACCAACGATGAATTTCTTGAGCACCTTGCATTTCCTACACGCAAATGGACCCAACGCAACGCGATCGATTTAACGAACATAGCGTACCGCACGACAGGAGTCTCCAGACCAAATATACGATCGATGTAGGTAGGTAGATAGGACTATAGGATAGGTACCCGAACGTCGGTCGTGTACGTTGCGGTGAAATTTAAACTCGTTACACGTCACGACGATATTAGTACACGAACGATAGATAATTTACTGTTGTAAACGTGTGTAATGTACGTAGTCCAGAGAGAAAGAGCGAGAGAGAGGAAAAGAAAGAGAAAATACAGAGATGGACGCGGACGAAAATGTAATCGCATCGTAGTATAGTATAATGGGCGTACGGCAGGTATATCTCTGCAGTCTCCAGCACAGCGGTCGATTCCAAGAACCAGAAGAAGAGGAAGAAGAAGAAGAAGACCCAGCGAAAGATGTCCGTCCTCCGTCATCCGTTGTCCGCGCGCTTCGGCTTCGCGATACACCTGTTGTAGGCCTCGTCGTCGTGCCTTGCCGGTGTATTCATTTTATGCTGTGATGCGATCAGCAGGTTAATAATGCAATGGTACCACGTTACAAGAATACTCGACTGGTCCAAAATCCACTAAAACCGTCGTCTTATGGTTAGCACGCTGCATAGACGACGGTCGTGAGGGTGTTGGCGCTGTAAGGGAGTCTGGGTCACACAGACCTATTCATACGACCAGATTTTACAACCGAATAAGGGTCCGGGGATGTTGGAATGAGTTCAGTGACATCGTCGACCTTGTTGTCAATACATCGACGATTGTCTCAATAGTGCAGGCGACACGACGCAACGGCGACAGTGTGTTTCTTCGCAGTAAAAAAACACAATACCTACCTGTAAACATCAGAAAAGATGTTTGGGGTTTGTGGATACACATTTGTGTGGAAACGGATAACGGGTGCATGATGAATGAAGTGATTCTCAGAGGGGAAGCTATGACGAATCCAGGCCGAGATGGTGAGAATTTTGCACCTGAGGTATGGGGTTCAGATTCTGAGAATTTGTGTTTTGAGAATACCTGGTAAAAGGGTGATGCTGCGAAGAGCCGACAACAATTAGTGAAACTACCACCCTCTAGGGAAGAAATATCACGATTGAAAATTCAAATTCAGCAAGTTTTAACTTGATTTGCTAGAAACGGCTGATGTATGACCTCAGGAATACAAATTCTGTCTAAGAAACTGCATTCAGGGGCCAGAGATGAAATTTGGTCAAAAATCTGTGGGAGTGAAAATTGTAAATTTGCTGATTTTCAACAAAATTTGACGATTACAAAAGAAAATTTGCCAGTTTACATCAAAATTCGCCAATTGAGTTAGGACGGTGAATGACCCCCCCCCCCAATTTTGCCTCTTTCCTTGCAAAATTTAGCCCACGTTTTAGGATCAAAATCTGGCCAAATACTGGTCCAGTGATTTCCAATTTATAAATAATGTTTCCATGCATATTTGTCACAGGATGGAAAAATTTTTATGAATACAACAAGAAATTAGAAAATTAAGACATCCATATAGATTGGAAGAGGTGCGATAGATTCACGAAAAGGAAATGACACGACTGTGGTAATGAGCTCTCTGGCTCCCTTCCCCGGATGAATCGATTTCCTACGCTTCCTAATTCTTGTTTTAAAAGCTTGTTTCATTTGACACTTATTTTTGGAGAAATTAGTAGCAACCAGTTACTAACCAACGAACCAGTTTTGAAAACATTTTTTCAACAAATTCAGACAAAAAGAGCAAAATTTTAACTGGTTGAAGATTAATCGGCTTTGAAGCGATTTCAATAAATTGTATAGATTTATAAAACCGGTTCAGTGATTCCAAACCGAACCGGTTTCAATATCTATGTTCATCCAAATTTAAAAAAAAAAATCCACCAAACAACAAAAAATACATTTTTAAGCAATTTTAGTGCCAAACAACTGGTTCAGTAGTTCCAAACCGGTTCCCAGAACATTTTATTTTTTAAAAAAATGTATACACAGCATGCAGAATTTCACACCATTAACAAAAATTCAATTGAAACATTTTTCCATGGATGCTGCTTAGTTATGGAACCGGTTCAGTGGTTCCAAAACGAATTAAACCGGGTATACGAATTTTTCTGCAAAAAAATGAACTCTAAAAAAGGCTATAATTTGCGTTGATCGTAGAATAGTAAATTTTGAAAACATGATTAGAAGAACCAGTTTCCTAAAACTGGTTGCATAAACATTTTCAGAAAAAAATAAACACAGAACAAGTAAAATTTCAACTAGCCAACGAATATTCAGTTTTAAAGGTTTTCGAATGAGATGTAAAAGTTTACGGAACCAGTTCATTCATTATTAAATAAATCAAACCGGTTTGAAAATTTTATTTTAAAAAAAATATTCAAACCAGAAAAAGTGAAAATTCAACTGAATAAAAAATTTCAGTTTTGAACGTCTTCAAATAAGATGTATAAATTTATGGAACCGGTTCAATGGTTCCCAAACGAATTAAACCGGTTTACAAATTTCAATTTTGAAAAAATTCTAGTAGAAAACGTAAAATTTAAACTATGCAACTGTACTTTTACAAATGATTCCAATTCATTAAAATAAGTTTTTTGAAACTGGGAGTTCATTCAACATTTTCATCAAGAAATCACACAGCAGAAGTGAAATTTCAATTTTACCAATATTCTAATGAGTTTTGTGGATTTTTTGAAACCTGTTCAGTGGTTCCAATGTAAACTGGTTTCAAAAACATAATTGTCAAAAATTTCAATTGAAAAGAAGTAAAATGTCAAATAATTCAAGAATTACAAAATTTTTGATCAATTGGAACGAGTGGAACCGATTTTAGAAACTGGTTCAGTGGTTCTCAACCAATTGTAAATACGTTTGTATAATCAACAACACAAAACTTGAAATGCTCAAACTGTAAATTCTAAAGCACTAAAAATCCATTATTTTAATGCTGCTACCAATTTTTCCTGTAAATTATCGGAAACTAATGTTCTATCGTGAAACCGGTTCCAACCCCTCAAAATTCGTCAAAATACACCATCGCATGGCAAAACTGACGCAATAATCCTTCTAATGACATTTTCGAAAAAAAAAAGAATAATTGAAATCACTGAAACGTGCCAAATATGGGTATATCGTCCAATAACTTCAAAACCCTTCGCAATCGCAACAATTTCACCGGCTCGATCAAATTGAACTTACCGGAACCGGGCAACACCGTCGAGGCGTCGACTTTTCAAACACCCGGTACACGGTTCATTAAAACCATCGTGCTTTCTTCGCGTCGCGACGTCTTGCGCGCGCACTCGCACTCCCGTTTCACGTCGCGTCACGTTGCTCGCCCCCTCAAGGCATCGCGCTTACGTAACCCGGAGCCGGAGGAGCCGGGAACAGCGGCGCGCGACAGGACACCTCACACGTTGACGATACCTTAACCTTGGCGCTGCAATTTTCTGCTACGCTAAAGACAATTCGAGGGACAAAATCGCGATTCGCGAATCACACCGCGACCATGGATCTTACACATTGGGACCCAACAGGTGAAATGCTATTTCAATACATACCTACAGATTACAGAAATAAACCTAAAGTCAACTTTCCGACGGATCTTCGACTTGTACTTCGATGATTTACCAATTCCACGCCGCAGCGGCCGTCGCGTACAGAACGGGTTAAATCGTAAGCGCACTTGCCAATTCTCCAGTACTACTTGAACTCACGGTAATTTATCGCGAATGCCGAACACGAATAGAAAATAGTCGCGAACAGACCGGCAGAGGCAGACGGGTCGGGTCGATCGTATACAATATACACTACACTTCCTAAACTACTCGTACTACGTATCTATATCGCAACCGAGTACACTCGATTGTGTAATACACACCAACACTGATAAAATTCTCGGCTTCCTTACCTCTCCAATCCACTGAATCCAGTACGACGTACGCACACACGCAACAATCAGCAGGTGAACCGAATACCAATGAGTTTACCTATGGTTGGTCAAACTTCACCAAGTTCTTCGTCGTATCATAAACGCCGCAAAAATCACACATGAGCAATTCACAATGTCTCGCGAACGATACACTCGACCATCGATATCACTAAATAGCCAGATCACTACTACTCCACTTCTGCACATGAACTAAACTCATTTATCAATGCTGAAATGAAAAAAACCACGCGGACACCACCACCACTCTCGTTCTTTTGTTTAATTCTGTTCTCGTGGTATTTCGTATAGGTATTTCAGTATGTTATGTTAATGTATGAAAAAAAGCCCAGGAGGAGATTCAGGGTAGGGGTTGAATCCTTCGACTGGAGATGACGACTGAATTATTCGCAGTCTACCCTTCGCGATCCCTTCTCCCACCTGTTGTCACGGACAAACTCAGTCGAACCTTCTTGAAAAAAAAAGAAACAATGGCATTTCGATCGTTAAAAAAAATACTTGCTTTCAACATTTCTTGCAACAAGATAAGGATTCTTACCTTAAGCGTAGGTAATGTATAATTCTAGGAAAATCTCCCAGTCTGCCCGTCGGACAGGATATCTATTGGAATCAGTTCTGGCTGATTATAATCTGGAACGAAGAGAGGCGAAAATGGACAATGTTCATGTATCTATTGAAATCTCTTTGGAATTACAGATAACAAAAAAATTTAAAATTAGAGAACATTGGAAAGGGCATGGCCGGATATAAGGGATGAATTTGGCCCCAGGCGCGTTTGGGCTCCTAAACACCTGAAGTGGTGTATATTAACTAGAAAAAAAATTTCACAAAATTTTGGACCCCTATCCCCCTCTTTTGGAGCTATGGCCATTTTATTGCATTATTTTCAAAAATTTCCAATTTCAACGGAAGTGAAGAAAATTTTTTGTTCATTGGCACAAAGTTACATCTCGTAATAAAGTTGTATATAATAATATGATAATTTTTTCAACAATTTTGGTGCACTCCTTCACATTTTTAAGGCCATTTACAGTTTTTAATCGAAAAAAATACCATAAGCAAAAAACGAAATGTTATTATAGCAGATTTTTCAAATTTTGAGCGCTTTGTACGGAAAGAAAATAAATGACCAAATAAGGAAACCAATTCCATATTCGTATTCAGCAGGTCAAAATACCCCGATAAACACCATTTTCGCGATAGTTTTGCTCAAAGTTTCAATTGAAATTGGAAAAATATCCATTTCTGACTAATTTTGGGTAGTAGAACACGAATATGGCATTAATTATTGCGTATTGTAATTTTCTTGCTCGAGAGGCCTTATCCAAACTTGAAAACGGCGAATTTTCCGAAAAAAATCACCAAATGAAAAAACCGATCCCATATTCGTGTTCAGCAGGTCAAAATACCTCGAAAACACCCTTTTCGCGATAGTTTTGCTTAAAGTTTCGAAATTCACTTTTTTTCGCCACGAAAAATTCGTGAAAATAGTGAATTTTGAAGCTTTTGCAAAACTATCCCGAAAATTATGTTTATCGGGGTATTTTGACCTGCTGAACACGAATATGGAATTGGTTTCCTTATTTGGTCATTTCTTTCTGTATAAAATGCTCAAAATTTGAAAAATCTGCTATATTAACAACATTTCTGTACGGTTTTTCATAATTCTCAGTTCTTAGTTCACAGAAATCGCCAAAACCAAATACACAGCAAAATTCTACATAAAAAAAGTATTTTATAGAAATTTTTCCAGGGTGGTCGTTTTTCGCTTATGGTATTTTTTTCGATTAAAAACTTCAAATGGCCGAAAAAACGTGAAGGAGTGCATCAAAATTGTTGAAAAAATTATCATAAAAATACACCTCTATGAGATGTAACTTTGTGCCAATGAACAGAAAATTTCCTTCGCTTCTGTTGAAATTAAAAATTCTTGAAAATGATCCAATAAAATGGCCTTACCTCCGAAAGAGAGGGGGTTAAGGGTGCAAAATTCTGTGAAAAATTATTCCTAGTCAATATACACAACTTGATATGTTTAGGAGTCCAAACGCACCTGGGACTAAATTCACCCCTGATCCGGCCATA
Organism: Pseudococcus viburni; assembly: GCA_033439095.1. Taxonomy (NCBI): domain Eukaryota; kingdom Metazoa; phylum Arthropoda; class Insecta; order Hemiptera; family Pseudococcidae; genus Pseudococcus; species Pseudococcus viburni. Next base: position 1,519,878 of record JAVBJF010000007.1, on the reverse strand, counting down.
CCCTTTTAGTTCGAAATGAAATTCTCATATTTTCAGATTCGAAGTAGAAGAAAACTCGAAGTCTGGAAAGAAAATTATTCGATTGTGATCAATTGATCGATCATTCGATCACAAAATAATTTTTGTTTTTTTTTACCAGGTGAAAAATTGGGTTTCCTTGTTATTTGATAACGATTTGAATATTCTACATCACTCTTCCTCCTTCCGCCTCAACGACTCAGAAAAACAGTATGAGAGTCAACCCGTGTCAACTGTCAACTCGACTTAAAACTGAACACGTCGCAGAATTTTTTTACAAATTTTGCGTGAGACAGGAGCTTAGAAGCGATCAAACGATGAAGAATGACGCAAACTAAAGGATTTTTTTCAAATTTTTGATTTTCAGCGTATTGCTATAGTTTTGAGATCCGAGAAGTTTTTTGAAACGTGCCTAATTGAGATATCGAGCTGAAATCTGCACAAGAGGAGAGCATTTGTTCAAGGATATGGTATCGGTGGAAGAATTTCTGTTGAATCGGTACAATGAAAAAAAATTCAAGAAGGTCAATTATTGAACATTCTACTTGTAAGGTGACAACTGGTTTCTGAAAAAAGCAAAGTAAAATTTCGTAACAGCGAAAACGAACACGAAAGGTGATGATGTCTGGTTTCAGATGCGTTTTAGTGCGGTACAGATAGGTAGTCTGTGATGTGCGGCTCGTTTTGCTTTCGCTACGGTAGTAAAATCACAGAATACTTGTTTAATATTACATAACGTATTTTTATTATCGCCAAAAGTTCGAGATTTTTTTTTGTAACATTGTCGCTTCTAATGGTGCGGAGAATACGTGATGTTTATCATCGTTCATTTTTGGCGGAGTTGTGAGCCTTTGGGATGTAGCAAGATGACGGATAGTTAAAAATGTCAAATGAGGATAACCAGAGTTGAAATCACCTTGAAATATTTAAACTTTTTTTCTGAATTTAACCCTTTCGCTACCGCAGTCACATATATGTGACATCGTGGAATTTCCCCACAGACCGCGGTCACACATTTGTGACGCTGACTACGAGCACTTAAATAAATGGCTAATAATTCTGTGCCAGACAGTTGTAGCAGTCTGAAACTTTGGTGATAGGCTGTCAACACTCCAACCAATTGACATCATTTCTGGGCATGAGCAGTGCTACCAACAACCCACAAAATTTTTAAAAAATATTCCCAAAATTTTCATAATTATTTATCAAAAAAATTTTGACGGGCCCACCAGTGAGACAGTGAATTTGGGTGCGGTAGCGAAAGGGTTAAAAGGGAATTGACCCATCACACCTGGTAATACGAAAAACTGATCAAAATTGAAGAAAAAAATTGACCTCCATGAATAAAAATTCTCAGTAATAGATCTTTCTACATGGAATAACATGCCAAAAACCTGAACGACTTTTTTTCTATATTTTTGAGTAGATAATTTGTTATTTTTAGCAAAATTGTGGGATTCACCTTGAAAAAACTCGATCATTCTCATTTTTAAGTCATTTTATCAGTGTGTTGCCAGAAATATGGAAAAAAATTTCTTTAAAAATTAAAAAAACTAATTGATAAAAGGCTCGCATGATTATGGACTTTTTAGCGACCGGGGGGGGGGGGGGGGTCAAAAATCGACCAGATAAAATATTTCATCTATAGGTATGACAAAAAAAATGCGTATCAACAAATTTTTGGAAAATTAAAGAACACAATAAGTCTGAAAAAGTTACAATTTTATATTTTTTCGAATTTCTTTGGACATTATCGATGAAATACTTCCAAAAAAATGAAAAAAATACTTTCAGTTTGAGTAGGTACATGTTGCATTTCTTTCTCCGAAAAAGCTCATTATTATACAAGTATTTTGTACATTCATTCCCAAATTTCAAAATGGTGAATTTTTCACATTTTTCGCAAAATACTGGTAAAACATCAATTTTAGAAGGTGAACCTTACAATTTTATCATGAGTCACGACCTTCAAAAAATATTTCTTCAAAAATGATGCAGTTTTATTTGATACTGACTTGTTTAAAAATGCAGAACCACGTATCCCACAATACTGTGGGCGAAGAAAAAGAATCTAGTCCTCCCGAAAACCAATTTGTATTTTTTTAAAAATGATTTTGCGTACCTAATAAACCTTAAGGTATCAAAACGAGTTCAACAAAAAACTTGATCCTTTCGACAGATAGGTCTCTTCCTTCATTCCATTTCCATAAAAAGATCTTTTATCAATAATTTTTTCTCGCAGAGACAATTTTTCTACATTTTCAAGTTCCAAGATCAATTTTTTATATCACTAGAAGAAGCAACCCTAATTTTATTATGGTAGGGCAAATTTCCTTTAAATTTGGAACAAAATCTTTAAAAAGCCTGGAGAAAAACCAGCAGATCTGAACAAATATGGACTCATTTATGAACGTATCTGAGGAGAACCAATAAAACAATCGGTTCTCTTCAGATATGATCATATGAGTAGAAAACCGCTAAAAACGACAATTTTTCCCTGAAATTGACCTACTCATATACCTGATCACATCTGATTAGCTTGGCTCAGATGCGACTAATTTTCAGATCTGATTATTTTTTCCATGGGGGAGGGGGGGGGGGGGGGTGTCAAGTTTCTCAAGTTGACGTTCATCCTGGTCAAACTCGCTTCATCTTGCAAAAATTCGATGAAACCTCGAATTTGCGCCATAAGAATGCAAAATTCAAAAAAAAAACATTGAAAATTCAAGTTCAAAATAACATTTGAAAATTTTCACGTTCAAAGGAAAGTAATTAATTGATCGATCATTCGATCACCAAAAAATGCTTCGCCTCTCATCAACACAGAAAGCTAATGGTTCTTTCACCCAATATCACCTTCTCTTCGAAATTCTCAAAACTACAAAAAAACGGATCTTCATCAGCCACACTTTTCTAAATTCATCTCCCATAAACCCATATTCGCTGATATTGGACATCGTCGGATCGTCAAACGTTTCGAAACCTTATGTAACTCGACTAGAAATCAGCTTTCAGACGTCGAATTTCCTTCACTTGGCGACATACCTAGCAAGTTTTTCCGAAGAATGTGCCTTCTGCATCAATTTTTCAGTCTCATCGATTGCGAAATTTTTTTCTCGCAGGAAAAAACAAAAAAAGCCACACAAACGAACCCGCAAATGCCAAATTTCTTCAAAATGCTCCGTTGTCAAATATCTATCCAAGCTAAGTAGCAAGTACCCAATACGTACAACCAATCGATAAAATTTCTTCTACATTTTCAATTTCTTTTTCACATACAATTCGCGTAATACGTACTGTACGTATCGACTATAGACGCACAAAAGAACCTACATATTTGTAATAATCGTACTTCATCGAGCATAATATTTCATGAATCATTTACGATTAAACATATGCGACGTTGCCATATATACCCGAACACATATTTTAGCACAGCGTGGTAAATTCATTATCGTAACGAGAAAGAAAGAAAAAAAAGTATGAGAAATATGTATGTACTAGAATATTATATACCTATGCGGAGACCTACCAACACCTATACGTACAACTTATTATCTCATACTTTACTCGTATATGTCGTCGTCGAGTGCTATCAATTAAATGGAACAAATTTCAGGAAACCCATTTTTCTCATACAACGTTGCCAAACGCATACCAGTTTTCGGGTCAAAAATCAGCCGCGATTCGACGAAATCGTCCGGCTCGTAAAACTACATAATCGTTTTGATAACGAAGAAATAAAAAAACAAATGAATCACCGATTTAAAATTGAATAATTTTATTTTCGTCGAACGCGACGTTGCCGAACAATTAATCGGACTAATAAGCTACCACACATGGAAAAAATTACCACCTGTGTGTGGTACGGTGTATTATTCCATAAATTTATGCGTTTTTTGCCTCCCTTTTCTCTCGTTGGCACAACGCGATGACAGTTCGTTTCAAAAAATTCAAACTTTTGAGTTTTTTTCAAAAAAAAATTTTATCGAAATTTATTTTTGTCGCAGTGCAAAAGTGAAAAATTTATGAAATTATTTTTACAGAACATATAATAAGTAACGCGACGTTGCCGAATTTATATTTTCTTATCGACGATTTCGAAATATTTGATGGAATCTTTTCCTTTTTTCTCCTTCCCACGATTGAAGTTCAATTTTTAAAGTTGTTTTTTTTCGTTTTCAGCAGCATTTTGTCCATTTCAGGATTTTTTCATCACTTTCATTTTTTACAGGGTGTGTTAGAGACCTTGTAAATGTGTCCAAATCACGACTTTATTGAATATTTTAAAGTGGATGTGTTTATTGTGCTGGTGTTAATTCATAAATGATGAGGCAAATTTTTCACAACCAATTTTGGACACACCGGATATAATGCCATTGTAATAGACATGGAGAAATTTGAAAAATTTCAATGAATTGAAAGTTACATTCATTTACGACTAAGAAAAAATGTTCAGGACATATATCCCAATAAAGGTTTCCATGGAACGATATGTTCAATAGGATTTTTTCATCACTTTCATTTTTTACAGGGTGTGTTAGAGACCTTGTAAATGTGTCCAAATCACGACTTTATTGAATATTTTAACGTGGATGTGTTTATTGTGCTGGTGTTAATTCATAAATGATGAGGCAAATTTTTCACAACCAATTTTGGACACACCGGATATAATGCCATTGTAATAGACATGGAGAAATTTGAAAAATTTCAATGAATTGAAAGTTACATTCATTTACGACTAAGAAAAAATGTTCAGGACATATATCCCAATAAAGGTTTCCATGGAACGATATGTTCAATAGGGGAGGGAAGGGAGCTTGGGACGTCATGTCCAAATTGGAGTTTTTTGCAGACTATGTCTAAATTGTTTTTGTTTAGGACACATGTCCCAACTGCGTTTTTTGAACATTATAACCAAATTCACAAATTTGATATTTTGAAACATAATGTCCAAATTAGAGTTTATGGGACACTATGACTAAATAGAGGGTTAGGACACTAAATCCACTCTCTCCTTTCAAATCAGTGAAAAATCACTGGAAAAAATCAGAACTGCAGCACAGGGGAAATCAGCGAATTTAAGATACTTTTTCTGACGTTTCAGTGAATTTTCACTGGTTTTTCAGCAATTTTTTTTTTACTGCTCGCTTTCAGTAATTTTTTTTACTGATTCATTCCTATGCTGCAATTCTGACTGTTTTCCAGTGATTTTTGATAATTTTTACTGATTTATAAATGAGAGAGCAAATTGGAGGATTTTGAGGTATCATGTCCAAATAGTTCTTTTCAGGACACATGTCCAAATTATTAAAAAAAATCAATTATCTCAAATTTAAATCAAAAGCAATTTCTAAAAAATTGAAATAATTTATAAATCTGATATTTTAATACCTTCAAAAAATATCCGCAATTTTAAGAACTACTTTTGTATTTTTTTTTTTTATTTTTTGAAAAATTTGCAACTTTTTTGGTTCTTGCTGATAATTTTGTTTGAAAAATAAAAATAAAAACCATGGAAAAAAATAATGTTGATGACTTTTTTTAGTCTTGAGAGAACGTTAAAAAAATATAAAAATGCTAGATTTAATTTTCATTTATTGAAATCGCTCGATTTAACAGAAACTCGTAACTTTTCCTTGGACCACAGGTTTCCAGAAATTAAATTTATTAAGAAAATCCTCTTCTTTTTATAACAAAAAAACCATGAACAGAATCAAATATTCATCAAAATCATTCCACTTGGCAAAATTTGAATACGAATTCAAGAAGCTATAATATAATTATGTGATAATTATTCAATTACCCATCCATCTTCGAAGTTCGGACATAATGCAACATCTACTCACCTGAAACATAAAATAAAATAAATAATTAATAGCTAGAAAATAACGTAATTATACCTACTTAATAATTTATGTATTAGATATAATATACTTAAGTTTATTGCTATATTAATTATCAACTCATAAATCAATGGTCCTCCTCATTCCTCAAAATTAAAAGAGGCTAAGGGAACACATTTTTATAATCATCGTTCTAGGCACCTAGAACTATTTAAATTTAAATTATTTCATGTTTCAGAACTTTTTTTCATCATTTAACAATGGAAGAACGGGTCGAAAAAAAAGTTAAAATTCGACATCTTTCGAATTTATGATTGTTCTTCTTCAATGTTAAGTGATAAAAGAAGTCAAATGACTGAATTTTTTAATTAGAAATGGGACTGAAGTAGTCCACTGGGTAGAAGAGACTCGAATTATGTTTAATTTAAGAAAGGGAAACAGCACTTTTTTGAAATTAATCATGAAAGAAATCTAGGCCCTGAAGAAGCGACACCGGCAGTCCATGCAGTAAGTACTAAGCTAGAACTGTCTAAATTCATCATGCAGAACCCAAAATTATGGTTGGTAGTCGTAGAGACGAAATTAAAAGCGTGTAACATATCCACTGAACAATCGAAATACATGCACGTTTCAATTTGATAGTTGTGAATATGAAAAACCATCGCCAACTTATTGACTTTTAAAAATTTCATTTTGAGAGCTTTACAAGCCATGATTTTTACATTTGAATGATCAAGAGCTAAGGCTATCAATTGTGAGCAAAAATGAATGTATGAAGTATATTTCTAATCTTTCACAAAATGCTGATGAGTTTGTAATACTTATACCAAATTCTTTCAAGTGACATGAAATTCACCATTGCCGGATAAATTTTCATTTTTATCTGAACAGAATTTTCCACATCAATCTATTACACATTTTTTAAAAACTCACCCATTCAGTCATAATGTCAATGGCAAAGAGGTTGGGCAAGATTTTGGAAAATAACGTTTAAATTGTATTAGTCACAACTGTTGTTTTCAATCCTTATTCGAATACAATTTTTTTCGAAATCATTTTTTGAACAATTCAAATCTTTTCATACAGATTTATTAGTATTTTTCTTTCTTGTTTCTTTCCATTTTTTATCTGTCTTTTTTTTCTTTTTTCTTTTTTTCTCTTTTTCTCTTTTTCTCCTTTTCTTTTTTTCTTTTCTTTTCATCTTTTCTTCTTTTCTTTTCATCTTTTCTTCTTCTTTTTTTTTTCTTTTTCTATATCTTTAAAAAAACGTTTTTTTTTTTTAAAAAGTAAAATTTAAATAGTGACATCATCTTATATACATCATCACATTGTGACGCACATGCAAGCTCAATATGCGTTTCAAATCATCCCTATATGGACTTCTATGCAGAAAATCACTTCAAAAATATCATTTCACAGCATCAGCGAATCGTAAAATGACCACAGATATGAGTACATTAGTAATAACGTCAAAACATGTAATTCAATTATGAAGTACATTCAAACAACAATGTACATCACTCTGGACCTTGGTTGAACAGAGTCTAAAAAAAAAAAATCCATATTTGTAATAACAAAGTAGTTAAAATGTTGAGTAGTCACATAATTTGGTATAACACACCAAAGCGATTCATTTACTGTGATATGAGTAACTGCAACAAAACAATTGTTGGCAAGTTACAAACATTTGGTAATCAACAACTGATGTTGTCAGCTTGCAACCATGTTGCTTGAGGAATGTGGTGTTATTTAGGCATCCCTTCAGTAACACCATCCTAAACATATGCATTATGCATCTCAATGATCTAGTCATATTACACACGATTCCTGATACAGAGAAATTTTATTCATGTGATATCTCTTATTTTTGTGTTTTATCATAAAAGTGATAAAAGTATTACTTGCTGGCAATATCGAAACAATTTGTACATCACAATGATCGATGACATTAGACAATTTGCACTGTGTTTCTACACATTTCTTCAAGATGATTTTCAATCTTTTATAATTTGGGTGGGTCATTCAACACATGCCCAAGAAGCCGAAATATATGAGAAATTGGATACTTACACAGAGATGAGTGATCATTTCTGCGTGAATATTTTAACAATTGCAATTCAAAGATTAATTCCAAAAATAAAAAATTCTCATCAAGTAAATCTTGCCCAACCAAACTTACATCAACATCCACCAAATTTAACATTATTCTTTGAAGATCACATTGCTCTCAACATTTTTTCAACAATTTATCATGCACAGTAAAATAACAAGTCTTGAAATGTGTACTTCGAACCATCAATATTACTTGAATTTTTGATTTGATTTTTTTTTGAGTAGCCAAGTTATGTTTTCAATTTTAAAAATTATTATACATTATAGCCAGTGCTTATTTTGAATTTCAACATGAACATCCCATCCCAGTTTCTTGATCATTTTCTATAATGTGAAAATCATGCTTATGAACTCCCAAAATATGAAATCTATCAATATTTAAAACATTTCCCATTTTTTATCAACCATACTTTTTTTTTATACCTAACACACTGAAAAATGAAACTAAATCTGCTAAAAAAAAATATTGTCAAGTTTGATAGAGAACAGGACAATTGTATTGCAATATTTGAAATGTCACACAGAAATTCATCAACAGTTCGTAATGTGTATACTCTCAGTGGAATTGTATGTACCTCCAATGTGTAAGTAACTGTACACTTAAAAATGATAATCAATAATGTCCTATAGAATAAATTAAAAAATATTAATTTTTTCAACTTTAAATTATTGATTAAGATTGCATATCATTTTTGATTACAGATTACTTAATTTTGATAATATTTTTTGGAATGTTTTTGTTAATGGGTAACTTAATCAATGATAGAAGAAGACTATCAAGGGAAAACATTACCATCTTAACATATCGACATTCTTCGTGAGTTTTCCATGCAGCTACTACTCTACCCAACAAGTTCCACACAGAAGCGCCTACATTCACGCCAGTACGATGAATTTTGCTCTAAGACAATGCATTTCTAATGACATTTCTACTCTACAGTAACATTTTTTCACCCAGTAAGGTGGAATTTGTGTGGTAACATACCTATTTCAAATTAAATGGTCTCGGAAATTATACCAACACCATGACTGCTGACAAAGATGACAAAAAACATGAGACAGGTGACATCAACACTGTGTTCTTTGCTCTCTTAATTTGAATCAGTTAAAAACTAAAGATTGACTGATTGAAATAGACAGAATTAAGTCACTGACTGGCAGTGAAATTCCACTGATTCCACTGTTAATCAGTGAAATTTGACTGTCAATCAGTGAAAAATTACTGATTCAAAACTGAAAATTCCCAAATTGAACCAGTAAATTTTTCACTGATTACTACAGTGACTCAATTTGGTCTATTTCATCAGCCAGTTTTGACTGATTCAAATTGAGAGGGTGGCAGAATCAACCTGCCCTAGTTCAATGCCAAAAATATTAACCTGTGGTGGATGCAGACAGAGCTACACCTATGTATCAGCAGTTTTATAAAATATCGTATTTTTTTCTCATTTTTATTGGTAAATTTGATTTATTTATTTTATACAATATTACAATTAAATTTATTTTGTAATTAATTTTTTTTAATGTAATAAAAAGTGAATTGAGTTTTTTAAATTAATGTTTGATATTTAATTAATGATTAAATTTCTTTCAATCAATCAATATACCTTTATTAGCGATTACATATTGTAACATCTCAAAACCTTAACATTACTCAAATCAGCTCCGCTGGGCCCAGAATTGGGTGAAGGTTTCTCGTAATCTTTCCCATTCGTTTCTGTTTAGAGCCATTCCGCTTAACAGTTTGTCTTAAAAAAATTAGGTAAAAATATCATACTGTGGCAAGCTTCACCCCCCCCCCCACACAAAAACAGCCACTATAGCCATTTTCACAGATTCCTGTAATCGAACAATATAACCCTGCTCGCGCTGACTATAAATGCTCTATTAAAATGACGAAAAATGGAGCAAAAAGTTGAGAATTAGGTTTTTTATTACGAATAACTCCATTCATGGCCCACACCAGTGTGTTGGATTATAATGCGTAGGAAGAACTACGAGTGTTACATGGATGTTTTGACGTTTTTATGAGATACTATGGGGATGACTCCAAGAGTAGTCATATGTGACTTCGAACTGGCTTTACAAGAAGCCTTCCGCCAGGTATTCAGAAGTATAGAAATTAGAAATTCATGGCTGCTGGTTTCATTTCATTTGAGTTAGTGAAATGTTCTAGTTAAAATATATAGACGTTACAGCTTTGGAAAATTTCACTTGTCATTCATTTCAGGCCTTGATCAGGAACAGATTGTGGTTAGGTTTTGATGCGGACACTATTGGAAGGTATGAATGGGCGGCAGTGGCTTGGAGGATGGTCAAGACTGTGTGTAGGAAGAACCACGAGTGTTACATGGACGTTTTGACATTTTTATGAGATATTATGGGGATGACTCCAAGAGTAGTCATATGTGACTTCAAACTGGCTTGATAAGAAGCCTTCCGCCAGGTATTCAGAGGTATAGGAATTAGAAATTCATGGCTGCTGGTTCCATTTCATTTGAGTTATGTGACTTCGAACTGGCTTTACAACAAGCCTTCCGCCAGGTATTCAGAGGTATAGAAATTAGAAATTCATGGCTGCTGGTTTCATTTCATTTGAGTTAGTGAAATGTTCTAGTTAAAATATATAGACGTTACAGCTTTGGAAAATTTCACTTGTAGTTCATTTCAGGCCTTGATCAGAAACAGATTGTGGCTAGGTCTTGATGCTGACACTATTGGAAGGTATGAATGGGCGGCAGTGGCTTGGAGGATGGTCAAGACTGTGAGTAGGAAGAACCACGAGTGTTACATGGACGTTTTGACATTTTTACGAGAAACTATGGGAATGACTCCAAGAGTAGTCATATGTGAATTCAAACTGGCTTTACAAGAAGCCTTCCGCCAGGTATTCAGAGGTATAGAAATTAGAAATTCATGGCTGCTGGTTTCATTTTATTTGAGTTAGTGAAATGTTCTAGTTAAAATATAAAGATGTTACAGCTTTGGAAAATTTCACTTGTCGTTCATTTCAGGCCTTGATCAGGGACAGATTGTGGCTAGGTCTCGATGCAGACACTATTGGAAGGTATGAATGGGCGGCAGTGGCTTAGAGGATGGCCAAGACTGTGTGTAGGAAGAACCACGAGTGTTACATGGACGTTTTGACATTTTTACGTGACACTATGGGGATGACTCCAAGAGTAGTCATATGTGACTTCAAACTGGCTTTACAAGAAGCCTTCCGCCAGGTATTCAGAGGTATAGAAATTAGGAATTCATGGCTGCAGGTTTCATTTTATTTGAGTTAGTGAAATGTTCTAGTTAAAATATAAAGATGTTACAGCTTTGGAAAATTTCACTTGTCGTTCATTTCAGGCCTTGATCAGGGACAGATTGTGGCTAGGTCTCGATGCAGACACTATTGGAAGGTATGAATGGGCGGCAGTGGCTTAGAGGATGGCCAAGACTGTGTGTAGGAAGAACCACGAGTGTTACATGGACGTTTTGACATTTTTACGTGACACTATGGGGATGACTCCAAGAGTAGTCATATGTGACTTCAAACTGGCTTTACAAGAAGCCTTCCGCCAGGTATTCAGAGGTATAGAAATTAGAAATTCATGGCTGCTGGTTTCATTTCATTTGAGTTAGTGAAATGTTCTAGTTAAAATATATAGACGTTACAGCTTTGGAAAATTTCACTTGTAGTTCATTTCAGGCCTTGATCAGGAATAGATTGTGGCCAGGTCTTGATGCTGACACTATTGGAAGGTATGAATGGGCGGCAGTGGCTTGGAGGATGGCCAAGGCTGTAAGTAGGAAGAACCACGAGTGTTACATGGACGTTTTGACATTTTTACGTGACACTATGGGGATGACTCCAAGAGTAGTCATATGTGACTTCAAACTGGCTTTACAAGAAGCCTTCAGCCAGGTATTCAGAGGTATAGAAATTAGAAATTCATGGCTGCTGGTTTCATTTCATTTGAGTTATGTGACTTCGAACTGGCTTTACAACAAGCCTTCCGCCAGGTATTCAGAGGTATAGAAATTAGAAATTCATGGCTGCTGGTTTCATTTCATTTGAGTTAGTGAAATGTTCTAGTTAAAATATATAGACGTTACAGCTTTGGAAAATTTCACTTGTAGTTCATTTCAGGCCTTGATCAGAAACAGATTGTGGCTAGGTCTTGATGCTGACACTATTGGAAGGTATGAATGGGCGGCAGTGGCTTGGAGGATGGCCAAGACTGATTCAAATTTGGAGAGTACATGTTATGCATAGTCTAGTACAAACATGAGATGTGATTTAAAATTCTGAAAATAATCTGAAATTGAATTTTGGAAACAATGTCATACTTAGGCAATTAGGCATGGAGTGGAAGTGGAAACAAGCATATCAAATTAATTTAAATTTTTGAATCATTGGCTTTTTGCTTCAATTATCTTGATAATCGATTAATAATCGCAGTAACACTAGCAGAAATCAATGAAAACTACTGATTCAATTAGTGCATTTTCAATTTTGATTCAGTATTTTTTTTCCATAATTACTGATTATAATTAGGTACTGATTCAATCAGCAAATGTAAACGTTTACTGATTAATTTCAGTAGTTATTTAAAAAAATACTGATTTAAAATAAAAAATGACAATTCGCAAATTGAATCAGCGGGAGGAGCATCTTGTGAAAACGACCATAGTCTATTTTTTTAATGACTACTGAAATGAATCAGTAAAAATTTACATTTGCTGATTGAATCAGTAATTATGATCAGTAACTATGGAAAAAAATTACTGAATCAAAATTGAAAATTCACTAATTGAACAGTAGTTTTCATTGATTTCTGCTAGTGTTAGCCCATTATTAATCGATTATCAAGATAATCGAAGCAAAAAGCCAATGATTCAAGAATTTGATTTTCTTGTCTCCACTTCCACTCCATGCCTAATTGCCCAAGTATGGCATCGTTTCCAAAATTCAATTTCAGATTATTTTCAGAATTTTAAATCTCATCTCATGTTTGTACTATAGTCGGTACAACAAAAGAAGGCACTTTTCCCCTACTCGAATCGTAACGCGGAAACCAACGACGCACGTTGATTTCAAATTTTGTCCAATCACGACTCAACGTTTTCAAATTTTGTGGTGGGAGAACATAGGGGAAAAGTGCCTTCTTTCGTTGTACCAACTATAGAGTATTCATAACGTGTACTTTCTAAATTTGAATCAGTCAAAATTGACTGATACAAATAGACAGAATTGAGTCACTGTTGAAATCAGTGAAAAACTTTACTGATTCAGTCAGTGGATTTTCATTATTGAATCAGCAAAAATGAAAATTCACAGATTGAATAAGTAATTAATTACCGATTGAATCAGTCAATTAAATTTTTACTGATTCAACAATGAAAATTCACTGATTCAATCAGTCAGTCAATTTTGACTGATCCAATAATGAAAATTCACTAAATGAATTGGTAATTTTTCACTGATTCGCAGTAAAATGTCACTGATTACAGGGGAATCAGTAGAATTTGACTGATTACCAATGACCTAATTTTATTTATTTCATCAGGCAATTTTGGCATTTTTGACTGATTTAAATGTAGAGAGTACTGTTTTTTACATCTCTTCTGCAGTGATTCAATTCTGGCTATTCCATCAGTAAATTTTCACTGATTCAATTTAAGAGAGTAAATTTATGAATTTATTTCTTGTTAAATAATTATATTGTGTCACTATTAACAGTTCTTACAAAGAAAGACACCATGTTGAACTGGGGTCTCCCCTAAGAAAACGTGTTCGAAACGTTAAAATCAAAACTTGTGACCGTGCTGATTCTAAAACTATTCGATCGTAATAAACCTATCGAAGTTCATACCGACGCTAGTTTGACCAGAGTAGGTGGCATGGCATGCTGATGAAGTGCCATGACAGTAAATTACACCTCGTGTATGCCGTTAGCAAACGTTGCAGTAAATCTGAGTCGTTGTAGATCCCATCAAACATTGAGGGAACCAAGTACATTCCCCTTTATAGGACCCAACTTTAAAACATCTTATTGTGCCATCAACCAGTGCACCTTTGGAAGCTACATTTTTATCGGTTGGATACACACAAACTAAAAGAAGGAATTGCTTATTACCAGAAACGTTGGTAAAATGAATTCTTATCAATAAGAAAATTTGTCACTTTCCAGAAGAATTAAAATGAGTGATTTTAATTGCAAACGGATTATTTTTTATTTAGATTAAATGATGTACAAGTGATTAGACCAAAATGTAAAAAAAGGAAAATGGTGACCTCAGGTGTAATAATTCGCAAATGCTTTAGTATGTATTCTATGTTTCGTTGACTTTTGTGTGTGTTAGTATTCATACTGTGAATTAGGGCTGGTGGAACAGAACAGAACAGAACAGAACAGAACAGAATAAAATTAACAAATAAAAACACTAATTTTGTTTTGTTCCTGTTTTTTTTTCTTTGTTTGAGCATTTTTATATCGCGATTTCTTATTTTCATTGCTCTGTATAATAGCAGTGATGGTTTGAGATACCCTCGTATCAGTTTACATTAGTTCCAGGAAAGGGGAAATTGGAATGATTAGCGCTTTGGTAGATAGTTTCTAGTTCGCGGCTTTTCAAAAAGTTAATTGTGGTATCTAACACCGTAACACCTATTTGGTACCTATTTGCCATAATTTTTTACGTTTTGTTTTTGATAAATTAGTTTGATTTTAATTTTGCAATTTGCAATTCATGTTTTTCACACTAATATCAACATGCCGCCACAGTGAGATACTGCGTTAAGAGATAGATTGCACACCTTGAGAATTCTTTTTTTGAAATGCCTAAGATGAAAAACTTGTGAATTTCTTGTTTTTCTAACAAGTAGAGATCTTGAAGCAAAGCCTTTTTATTCCACCATCCAGAACCGCGGCCTCACCTTCACGCCTTCCACCTCTGCTCCTACTCCAATAACCAATGTTGCTGCACCAACATTCTAAACTTTACCGCTTACATCGAACAATCCGGATATAGGAGTCTTCGGCGGCTTATTTCAAAATTTGTCGACCCAAAGTAAGCCGTTCAACATTTCTAATTGTTACAGATTTAAAGACAAAATTGGTAATGTTGTATGTCTTATAGGCACCTCCTCAATTCCTTGTACTATTCATCAAAAAACTCCAGAAGGGTACAATGTGGCTACATTCTAGGACAACAATTGCGAGTAGATTGTTCAATTACACCTCTACAATGCACACGACATAATCAGGAAACCGAAAGGGCAGTGGTGGAGGACAGCGCTCATGAAGAGCACTGTCCCCTTATGAGCGAAAACGAGAGAGAAAACCCTGGTCACCGAACTGATACAGGAACTGGAGAAAACGGCAGTGGCAGCACCAGATTTAATGATGGAATTCAAGTCGCACTCACAATATTCTTACGCCAGTTTGTATTCGCACCAAGGCAATTAATATTTGAGTCGGATGTTTGGTACCAATCACGATATAGAACACTAGATCTGTCGTGGAGCCACGAGTAGGAAGCCAATAAGTTTAGCATTACTCTGTTGTTGTTTGTGTAGCAACACTCACATTCTTCTTTCTAACTTTAAGTTTACGTAATGTGATATTTTACGTGTTAAATAAAAGCTCAAAACTTCAAGCATTTTCCATTTTTCTTGGGCACCGAGCCCAAGACAAGATCCGCAGAACAGACGATTTCAAAAATTTATGGAGGTAAATATATAACAGTAATTTATGAAATTTCAAACCAATATTAATTATGTTTATAATTTACAGATACACAATTACGAATTCAATAAACTATCGACAATAGAAATCGAACAACAGTACGATCGATTACCATTTGAAAATCTATACTTTACCACAAATTCCGAACCTGAGAAATATTACTACGACCTGGAGACCAGTACCCAAATTTTAGACCGACTTCTAGAATATCAACTAGGAGAACGCGAGTACATTACCGACTTTCTGCTAAAATTGCTGCTAATAGCGGATAAACACATTTCAAAATCAAATACTTTCTACATTTGGGGTCCACCCAATTGTGGAAAGAATTATTTTATTCTTAATTTAACAATTTTTTTGAAAATTTAGAACGCTAAAGGCCAAATTTTGGAGATTGGAAAAATTTCGAGATTTTTCCGGTTTGTTGTATTTTACTTTATTTAAAAAAAGATTATCTATTAACCGAACCCGTTATTTTTAACCGCACTCAAAATTTTTTTGCTAAGACTGTAACCAAAACCGAAAACCGATAACTGAAATGAGGAAAAAATGAAACTGAAACCGTAACCGTAACCACATTAAAAATCTTTGAAACCGAAACCGCTAACCATAACCCATGTTTTTTTCTATTTTCTATTTCGGTTAACATCCCTGGTATAATATAACACCCTTACCTTCTAAAAATGTGTTTTTTTGTTGCCAAACTTACCTACGTATTTTTATTTAGTAATTACTTCATTTTTATTAACAGGGAATAGATATTATGATGATCTATCCCTATGTTTCATTTCAAATAATTACGTTTTTTTTAGGCCTCAGTTCTTTTATTATCGTTATTATTTTCATTGGTCCTACTTATGGATTCACATCTAACATACCACAAGGCCAGTAGGCCACAACAACCTCCCACAACTACATTTTCCCACTTGAACATAAATTTATTATTTTTTGAAAAATTTCATCCAACAGAACAGAACAGGAAAAAAAATGACTGGAACAGAACAGAACAGAACAGAGTCTCGATATTGATCCATTTCGATCTCGATCATATTAATATCAAATTTTGCTCAATTTCTCGTTCATTAAAGTACCTCAGAAGAAATATTTAATTACAACCATTCGACAGTAGGTGAAAGAATCTTGTCATGATTTGCTATGTCCTTACCCTAGCGAAGAAGAAATGGATGTTAATCTAGGTAAATAACTGATTGAAATATTCAGTTTGGCTCTTGTTCCTGTAAACAGTTGATTTTTTAGCGTAAGAACCGATTTTTGAGCCATGGCGATATTTCAGCAAACTGTTTTTTTTCAATGATTCGCTCTTTCCATCTAAGCTTCTCAAGATCCAGAATTTCAGCTGAAAAATTCGTGCAAATAACAACCCATCAAGCACACCAGACACGAGGTGAAAAATTTCACACTCCGAAAGAAAACTGCCAAATAAAATTTTCTTTCCCAATTCCAAACAGTATTAGAATGATACACGAGAACGAAAATGCGAAAGGAAAAGAAGCTGCGGCTACACGGGGTACCCGAACCTGCCACTTCATCTACCCTCAAGGCGAGCCGAACCACCACCTTGGTAACCTCTGCCTCGCGATGCCGCATCCGCCGCAACTTTGGTATACAGTCGCCTCTGCGGCTGCTGTCATCTCTGTCTTTCTTTTTCGCGCACTCGAGCCGGCGGAGGTACTCGTACCATCGCGTCGGCTCGTTTTCTTACGTGTACCGAAGCGAGTACGTTAGGTTACGTACATTTCGTCGTCAGTTTTGTCGTCTCGCTTACTCTACACCAGTTTAAATGCACGACTAAGTACGTGTGTGCGTGGCAAATTCGACGACCAACCCTTTCGCACCCCAACTTCATCACTCACCCTTTCGCCGCGCAACGATGCTTCTTTCCCAGCATCCACTTTCTCGCTCTCTTTACCTACACACGCGTTTCGTCGTCATCCTTTCTTTTCTTCGCCATCGTCGCCCCGACGGCCTTCTCCTTTCGTTGTCTTCTCGCTCTCGACCCATTACACAGCCTGTTTTCTCGCGCCGCGCGGCCACCAACGTCGGAGTATTGCGCCGATAAAACACCCCCTAACTATGCCGCCGACCCACCCTTCGATTATACTTTAGTATCGAAAAACGACGAAAGAAAAAAATGGCAAAAAAATCCATCCGCCGCGGCGCATATATTTAACACGCTGTGTCGTGAACCGCGCATCTACACCGATTTTAATACTCCTGCTACTGCTGCCTGTGTCACTCATACATTGCCAGTGGCTGAAAATTTTTCCGCTGTAGTAAGGGTGTCCTTTAAGAGCATTCGAGGTTCGTCGAATAAAATTAAGGTTGTTTTGCAGAATAATTTTTTGGCCAATATTTCCCCTCATTTTCTGCTCGTATTTCTATACGCTCTCAATTATAAATCGGTGAAAATTATCGAAAATCACTGAGAAACGGTCAGAATTGCAGCACATGAGAAAATCAGTGAATTTTTTTGCTGAAAACAAATCAGTGAAAAAAATCACTGGAAAATCAGTAAATATTCACTAATTTACGAAATTTGCTGAAAATTCAGTGAAAATCTTTGAAAAATTAGCGAAAATTCGCTTAAAATCAATGAATTTTGCTGATTTTCCCTGTGCTGCAATTATGACTGTTTATCAATGACTTTTCACTGATTCAGAATGAGAGAGTACAATTGTGCAAAACAACGTGAACTCGGCAAATTTGCAGGATCATGGGTGAGATTTTTGAAGATCAACTAGAAAATACCCCACAATGATTGTCAATCTACATATAAGTGAGGTTATAGAAAAATGCAGTATCAAGGGGGAAAACGTGGAAAAATTTTCAAATCTGGCTGAAAATTCAACATGTGTGATCGTTTTTTACTAGAGAAGCAAACCGAAACCAAAAATCTAAATCTGAATCAGTAATTTTTATTACTATTTCACTCAGTAATTGAAAAATAACTAAAGTTTCAGTGAATTCTACCGATATCGAATTTAAATTTTCAACCATTACCATCAGTAACTTTTTTGACGTTGAATCAGCAATTATAAAATCTACTGATTTTTCAGTAAATTATTAGAATTCACTTACAGAAATAGTAAGGGTTGGGGTTCAAACTGTTAAAGTTGGCTCACCTTTGGGTGTGATCTGGAAAAACACACATACTTCTACTATATTTTATCTGTGACAGCTGACAATGTGCTTGTCTTACGTTTGTTGAATTGTTGAGTGAAAATGTTGGTTTGAAATAAAAATATTAGAAAATGAACGGAGTTTCTATTTATTTAATCTGCGATTTTTTATGAGATTTTCACAGGTTATGGGCCCAGAGCCGCTGGATGCCCAAGTTTGTGTCAGTTTTTTATTGTTTAGTTGTGTATTGTGTATTGTGAAGAACCAGCCATGAATGGAGAATCAAGCAAGCTTTCTAAGGCGTTTGATGGAACGAATTATTCAAACTGGAAAATTCGTATGTTACTCTCTCATTTCTAAATCAGTGAAATTTATTAAAAATCACTGACAAGAAGTCAGAATGGCAGCACAGTAATAAATCCGTGAAAATTTTTTCACTGAAAGCAAGTCAGTGAAAGAAAATCACTCGAAATCAGTGAAAATTCACTAGAAACTCAGTGATATTTACGAAATTTACTGAAAAATCTGAGAAATTCTTGGAATAATAATAATCAGTGAAAAATCGCTGAAAATCAGCGAATTTCACTGATTTTTTCTGCGCTGCAATTCTGACTGTTTATCGGTGATTTTTCACTGATTCGAAATGAGAGAGTATCTTTGTTACAATACTATGGCGTTAGGGCTGCTGCAGAATATGTTCCGCCAAATCCACCTGCTGATTGGAAAAAGAAAAACTCAAGAGCTAAACGTGTGATCATGCAAAATATAGCAGATAATCACTTGAGTTATTGTGATAAAGAATTAGCCTTTGATATTTTATCCAATTTAGGTAAAGTATATAATCAGTACAGTGTACAAGCTCAGATGTTCGCTCGTAGAAAGATCCTGTTTTTTAAAATTAGGGAAGAAAGATATAGATATCACAGCCCATATCACAAAGTTTAGGGATCTGATGCTGGAATTGGAAAGTACTGATGTCAAAGTCAATCAAGCAGGCTAAAAATCATCAAACCGATTAAGCCGAAAATCGTCAATTAAACTACAGACAAGGTTGCCGAATGGACTTCACCGGAAGTTGCCAAAAAGCTCAAAATGAAGCCCAAAATAAGGGCCGAACGCAGCTCCCAGTTTTCTGGAGTTCAAAGTAGAATATTTCGTGATAATTGAGTTGCCATATTTTGTTGCTGGAAAAGAATGTTTCCAAAAATCTGGGACCAGAAGCCAGCCGAAAGCCGAAAGCCAAAAAGCTGAAAGCCAATCATTTTTATGGCTTATGGAAAGCTTAAAGCAAGCTCAGCTTTATAATTCAGCAGCCTAAGCTAGAAGAAAGCTTTATTTTTTCGGCTTTCTAACAGCATTTTTCAAAAATTAAAATTCAATGGTTTCAGGTAATGATATTGAACTGGGTAAAATTCGATTCGTTTTATGCATCATGCCAAAAATGATGAATTTACATTCAATTTCCTTGAAATGAAATCCAAAATATATTAATTTTTCTGGTAAAATTTTCCAATTTTTTCCTTCAAATATATTAGAAATTTATTGTGCTTATAACTGTTCATTATTCATTTTTTTGAGTCATTTTGAAAATTAGAATGAAATTGTAAATACCTAGAATAGGGATCATTGGATCATACTCTAACATAGTCTAACTTGATGTCTGCGTACAACATCTTTACTAATGAATTGAAACGATCATGTTTTTCTGTTTGTGGAAATCGAAATGTTCAAATTTAAAAAACCATTTAAAATCATATCATCCAAAAATATATGAAAAAGTTGAAACAGCCAAAAATTTGTTACGTAATAATGACAAAAAACAAGGCAAAGGATGTGAAAGTCCAGAACTAAAAAGATCGAAGCCGTCAACGCCTGAGGCATCACAGGTACAGGTAGTTGAATCATTAAAATTTCGATCTTCGAATGTTTCTCCTACTTCAAGTTCTCTGCAAACGAAAACAATTATTCCAGTTTTGAATCGGAATGAGACGAATAATCAGCAAAAATCTGTACATGATTTCCACAAGAAAAACACTGTGAAAGTTTGCCACAAAAAAGATGTAATTGATGGATTAATCGAATTGGTTGCGAAAAATGGCCGGTCCTTTGCTATTCTTGAGGATAATGGACTTGACAAAATAGTTAAACCAATATTGGAGAAGCTGGATATGACGGTTAATACGAAAAATATTGCCACCAAAATTTTGTAGGCTCTAATTTGTTTTTTCTTCTTATACTGTTTTTTTTTCTCTGTTCTTATTTTTTATTTTTTTGCTTCAACTTGTTACTTTTGTATTAAAAATGAAATAATTTTGAAAAACTTATTAAATAATGAATCCTAACAGAAACTCCAAAACAAAAATGGACTTTTATACAGCGGTCTGATGCTAAGACTTTTTTTTCGATGTTACTCTGTCTACAGGACCTCACTGTTTTGACGAGCCACAAAGTATGTAAAATAAGTTGGTTCCAATGATATACTTTTCAAAAGTTTTGACCCGTAATGCTTTTTAGGGCCTCTTTCGGACCTAAAAACTAAAAGTTTGCGGAATTTGGCTTTTTGTTTCAACTACTAATCACTAATTTATCATTTCAACTAATTGACATAGCATAAGTTTAAAGAAATGTCGAAATTTTCAAATTTTTAAAATTAAAAACACGTTTTTAGCATGTTTAAAACATTAGTATTTTAATAACTTAACACAATGTTTTAAACAAAGGAACATTCGTTTTGTTTTTTCCAAAAAACCGCACTGGAATCTATTATTTGTTCATTTTTTGTAATTAATTTCAAATTCCCAGTCACTTGAGTGAATGAGAAATTGGAATGTTTGGTTATGGAGTAGTGGGAAATTGAAATTTTTGAAAAATCTGTCTGGGCAGAGTTTTTATTTAAATTTATCTTATTAAAATCAGTGTAAATCATCTTGGAAATGTCGGAAGTTGTCCACACTAGTACAACTTTTAAATTTAATAATGATAATATTGTATTTAGTAAAGAGAACAAATTGCTAGGGCTCCGAATTTTTTGAAGTAATTTGGAATCTCTTCGTGGAAATTATGTATTAATGGAGGAGGAAACGTAACTAAAATTAATAATATGAAATCAATTCGAGTTGATACCAACACATTCACCTATGATAAAACTGTAGAGTATATTTCAACTTTTTTCAAGATATTGATCAAGTTTGGTAAAATTAAATTTCCTTGTTTTTCTTCATTTTAGAGTGAAAAAGTTGTCCATCCAGAAATATTCAAAAAATATTTGTTGAGAGAATAGACTGTGATTACAGTTTCAGATTTCACTGAAGACAAAGATGAAATACAAAATTCTTCAGTTGCTGGTACATTCTCAGAGTCCCACCTCCCAACGTTTTTCCAATGGAAGAATTGAAAAGATGAAAAATAAAATTACAAACAATGACATTGTTAAACCAACTCGCATCTCAATTTCAGTGAGCAAAGCAATGCTTATTCGAGCTTTACTCAGTCCAGTAACTTTAGATGGACGAACATCCTCGTACATGAGTTTCACAGCCAGCTTAATTTTATTTATTCAGATTTAGGAAGAAGTTTGAAATCTGAAAATGTGAATAATACATATATTCCCTAATTGGCAACTACGAGAAAAAGAAGACGAGCAGTCATCTTATATGGTGATATTTCTTAGGCTTTTAGAATTTATTTCAAGCTTCGAAAAAATTTTCGAATTCCTGAAAATGAGTCTAAGCTCCGACTATGGAATCCCTCAATATCTTAGGAAGGGGACTCAGTTCATTACACAATATAATATTCAATAATCATCAGTGGACATACGTATGAAATGGAGCAGAAGCAGATTTTTAGTAAAAAAAAAGTCGTCTCTCTTCAACATCCACAATTTTGAATACGAATTCCTCAAATGTGCACTACCACTGCCAAGTCAGTTTTTTTTTTTTGAAAAAACCTGAATGGAAAAACAGCTGCGGAACACGCGCCCTCAAATTGACGAAATGTGAGCAAAGGCGAGGCGGTAGGGCGGAGGTAATAGCAGTAGTAGAATAATATCGCAGCACGAAAAAGCTTCGTTTGGCCAGAAAAGAAGCGAAGGAGATGCAAAAGCCAGGGACCAGGGTGAGAGGAGAGGCGGCGCAGTGGCCAAAGTGTAACGACGACGACGCGCGTTTGTATACGTAAAAGTGAACTGTACTCGCATGTGGTGGTGGTAGATTACATAGTAGTGGTGTATATAGATGTATATATGGTATATGAAAAGGAAAAAGCCAAGTTGGAATGTATGGTATTGATTTTTATAGCTTTTGTATTTGGAGGTATCGGTTGTAGTATGCTTACTGTTATGTCGGTGTTTAGTTGGACGAAGAATATAAACGCTGAGCCGCCTTGAGAGAAATGAGCTGAAAGAAAATTACGTGTTGAAATGGCCAAGTATCTGTACTCTCGAGAAAGGACAATTTTTAAATTATATTCATATGATCTCAGGAAAAAAACGAATAAATTTCATGTTTTTTGATTTTTAAAATTCAACATTTTGACATTTCGTCCATCTAATGCTAAAAGGATGTAACTCTAAAACTTTATTTTTTACAGAAGAGCTGAAAAACAGCCCCACTCAAGATTTTAAAATTTCGCGGAGGCGGTGTTGATTTTACTATTTTTTAAAAATGTTTAGAAAGAATTTTCAATGATTTTTTTTTTCAAAATACCGATTTTCAATTTTTTAAATGGAGTTACGACTTTTTATACTCGAACAAAGAAAATTTACGGAGTTACGCCGAATTAAAAATCGGTATTTTGAAGAAGAATAATTGGAAATTCATTATAACACTAAAGAACCACGTTAAAATCATCATTTCCTCCACAAAATTCAAAAATCGTGAGTAATACAGTTTTTTATCACTCTTGTAAAAAGTAATGTTTTGGAGTTACGACCTTTTAGCATTAGAGGACGATTGATCATCTTGTTGAAATCTTCTGATTACGGAGTTCAACCGGTTTTGCAAGTTGAAAAGCACGGATCTACTGCAAGTAGTTTCTGAATCACTGAAATGACTGTAGGTGGTGTAGGTGTAAAAGAAGGAAAAGAAAAAAAATGATAATTAGAGGAGTTGAGATAGCCCCAGAAATGAATTTCATGAGTCGAAAAATGTAGATTTCGATACTTTGCTTGATGGTGTTGGAAAATATGGATTTTGAACCTCTTTTTAAGGAACAAGGTTTGGCTAGGAGGTAAAAAAACTTCGGAAATGTGATTTTTTTCATTACAAAAATGTGAAAAAGTGCATTTTTTTTTTGCTCACTCAACATGACTTTTTTCAAAATGTTTGCACTAATCTTTCAGTCAAAAATCAGTGATTTCTCAATTTGTCAGACAAAATCAATAATTTTGACTGAAAGATTTGGGCAATATTTTAATCATTCTGATTCTGTTCTTTAAATAAACATATAACTCTCCAAAACTGAATTGTCTTTGATGAAATTCTGTCTTTGAGAATCAGTGAAATTATTTTCGTTGAAAATGAATGATTTTTCACTAATCTTTCAGTCAAAAATCAGTGATTTCTCAATTTGTCAGACAAAATCAATAATTTTGACTGAAAGATTAGTGAAAAATCACTAATTTTCATTTGAATTATTTCCACAGATTCAAACAGGCAGATTCAAGGAGTATATTGATTCTTTGTTCCAAAAAATCCGCAATTATCGAATTTTTCTTTACTCAAATATACGCCAGCGTTACTGATAGAACAGGTTCAGGCTTCAGAAACACGAAATAACGCAGGATTATTATTGATTTTTGGCATAGGCGGAGATGGACCATTTTTTTTGGGGGGGGGGGCTTGAGCCTCAGTTAATGAAAGAGAAAAACAAAAATGTTCATTTTCGACCCTCCAAAAAATTTTCTACCCTTACCATTACGAGATTTTTCTCAACTTTTTTTCAAGATGCAGAATCGATGGAAGAAAAGATAATGGTTCATAGCATTATTTTGAGAATGAATTGTGTGAGTTCATTGAGCCCGAGCGAAACGAGGGCAAAAATTTTTTATAAAAAAGGAATCCAAAAGTTAAATTTTATTTTTTAATCATAATTTACTGTTGAATTTTAATCTTCATACGCCCGAACGAAGCGAGGGCTAAGATTTGAAAAATTGATGATTTTCAGAAAGAAAATAATTTGTTTTTCAAAAGTTTTTTGTTTGAAAAAATTCCATTTCTTTGGTGTAGAAATTTCGTGATTTAGAGAAGTTTTTTACGAAATTTCGTATCTTTTTGCTACATGGTAAAAATTTGTGCTTTTTGTGCAAGTTTGCAAAAAAGTTGTTCAAAAAGTTGGCAAATTTCGTTATAAATCGGCTCGTTTTTGAAAATTTGCCTATTTGCAACAAAATTTACCATTTTAGGCGACTTGCAAAATTTACTGACTTTTTAAAAGCGAAAATTTTTCAATTTTTGAAAAAATTTTTGAACGCAAAAACAAAATACCCATCGTGATTAAAATTTACGCTCTAACATACTCTATCCACAAATAACTTTGAAAAACTCTCCCGAAAAACCTCCTGGATTGTTTTCCAAAATTTGTGAGAGTAAATTTCTCTAAATTTGGTTGCCCTGGACCTGTATTCATGATCTCCAAATCACTAAAATCATTGCATTTCATTGATGGTGTCTAATTCGTATTAGAAAACCTAGATGGTTCAATATCATTCGGTATCATCAGCCAAATAACGTAGATTTAACTTTAGTAACTTGAAAAAAGCAGGAAATTCGTCCCCGAAAATTAGGTGTTTGCGAATTTTTTTTGAGTGAAACATAATATGTATCCACGAAAATGGTTTAAGGAGGCTCAAGCCCCCCCCCCCCCATGCCTCCTATCAAAACCTAAGATTTTGGGATGAAAATTTATTCGAAATTCATCGCAGCTAAAAATTTCCGGAAAAATAAAGTGATGATTTTTTTTTTGGAATGAATAAGTATTAGGATAAAATTCTAAAAAATTGTCTAGCCATCCATTGAGCAAAAAGCTCGACTTAGCTTGACCTTTTTAAATGACTTTTTGCATGACTTTTCCGAGCAACCCCTCCCCTCACAAAAAACATTATGATTCTGTACGCCAGTACCACCCCTGCCACCCCCCCCCCCCCCAATATACATTTGTGTGCTTGTAGCTATTTATGGAAAATTAAACTTTTAACAAAAACATTAAATTCAAAAAATCGTAATTTTCAATAGATATATTTTTGAAAATAGTTTGATCTTTTGAGTAAATTAGGGTAAATTGGTCAAAAAGGTTGACTTTTCAGGACCGGCATGACCTTTTTGAAAAAACCTTGACTTATCAGGACAGCTTGACCTGTTGGGCACCCTGAGGTTATTCAATTTTTCAATTGAAATTTGACCTTCCCCTATTTTCCTCCGAATTCTCAGCTCCTCCCTCAAATAATTTCTGGAAGCGCTCA
Organism: Pseudococcus viburni; assembly: GCA_033439095.1. NCBI lineage: Eukaryota > Metazoa > Arthropoda > Insecta > Hemiptera > Pseudococcidae > Pseudococcus > Pseudococcus viburni. The sequence continues at coordinate 1,493,563 of JAVBJF010000007.1, read as the reverse complement.
TTAGTCCAATACAGAGTTTGGGGTCAAAATGTCCCACAAGACCCAAACCCCATTGAAAAAAGGATCTCAAAACAGCATCTCTGGAATTGAACCGAGCACAAATCTCAATTGCTTCGGATTATATCTCACTCACAAGGAGTTCTCAGCCTTTCTCGATCAATAATATGAAACAGATTACAGAAGCTGATTAGTTTTATGGCGAAATCAGCAGATTATTGCAAATAGAGACGTTTTATGGAGCCCTGCTAACACACGACGTCATTTCACTGTCGCCAGTCTGTTGTATGTCATATCATCGCGACGTCGTCGTCACTTACATACATATTTTCTTTATTACATTTACGAGGGTACTATCAAACGAACGGACGTAGCGGTACGTTGGAGGCGACGCGACAGGGCAGGGGGTCTTGTTTCTTTGGCCCAGTTTAGTAGCACTGAACGACCACCTTATCGAACGAGCAGCGACCATTTTTGATATTTATTTTCATCCTTACTTCGCGTCGGAATAAGAAATGAATAGTATTGCCGGGGGTCGGCGGCGGATTGGGTGTCGGATGATGTGACGCTGCCGCAGCATCGACGACGGCACAGGCAGCGCGAGAGAATAACGACGGTGGCGTGTTTTTATGTATATATTGGCGTTTTTAGCGGATCGATGCGTTTTCACTCTGAGAGTAGGTTTTCGGTTTTTGGGGAAGTGGCGGAGAAGGGGGATACCGACGCGGTAACTAATTGTAGAGAAGATTAGCCTTTTTTTTGCCATTTCTTTTTTTTCTCTCTATGCGAATTGAAAAGAGCAGGGAAGCTGCGTAAAATGACGATGGTGCGTGTGCTGCGTAATCTCGCCTACTTGGTGTTGGAGTGTGTGCGTGGTAGAGGGTGTTTTTGCGTTGTTTGGAAGCGCCATGTACGCACGAATGTGTTTTGTAGTTGGCTTTTGTATAGAATAGATTTGTTTCAGGACGAGATTTTTCAGTATTTTAGGCTTGCTGGAAATTGGTAATTTGGTAGGGCTGATGATGGATGGGGGAGTCGATAAATATCAAAGAGTGCTAAGCTGGAAAAGTTGACGAACTATTAAAAAATAACAAAAGTTCGTTTGTGTCATTACAATTGATGGGAATATTAATGAAAATGATGAAAATATTGTTTAAAAAATGTGATAAAAATCGTTTCATCATCGACAGGCCAAATCAAGAAAGCAGGGGAATTTTCCTCTTCACCTCTCAATCATCACAAAATTACATTTTAAGAAATGAATATCAACTAACATAAAAAGTATTATTGGGTACAGAAATTCCTATCGAGGAAATTGTAAGCTCGTACCAAGAAGACGATGATTTTGAATATGTTCTTTTTGAATCATTTCGAGAGCAGCTTCCAAGATTGTGGCCTACGACAGGCAATGATGCAACTTCATTTCAATCGATCTCTTTCAGTATGTTGGAGAAAATATTATTTACATACTACAAAATGTAATAAGTCTCGAATGGAAAAGTACGTCTTTCTTGGCAACCAATGAGTAAACAAACCACTGTGACGAAAAGTAACTTTTTTCTCCCACGGGAGTAAAAGTAACAATATTATCAGTTTGTTGTTTGTTTACACTATGAAATTCTACTCACTCATTTCGAATCAGTGAAAAATCACTGATAAACAGTCAGAATTGCAGCACAGGAAAAATCAGCGAAATTCACTGATTTTCAGTGATTTTTCACTGATTATTCAAAGAATTACACAGATTTTTCAGTGAATTTCATAAATATCACTGAGTTTTCAGTGAATTTTATAAATATCACTGAGTTTTCAGTGAATTTCCAGTAATTTTCCTTAACCGATTTGTTTTCAGTGAAAAAAATTTCACTGATTTTCTCCTGTGCTGCAATTCTGACTGTTTCTCAGTGATTTTCGGTAATTTTCACTGATTTATAATTGAGAGAGTAGGAGGTTTAACAGGAATTATTTTATCTAATTCAATTATTGATATTAATTTACATGATACTTATTTTGTAATTGCTCATTTTCATTATGTTCTTTCTATAGGAGTAATCTTTTCTATTTTTTCTAGCTTTATTTTTTGATCTCCTTTACTATTAAATTTATGTTTAAATAATAACTGATTAAAAATTAATTTTATTACGTTTCAGTGTACTCCACTAGATCTCCGGGTAGCGGCAGAAAATGCAACTCACAATTTATTGCCAGGGAAATCTAAAGAGTTATACGAGAACATGTACACCGAATATGTGAAATGAAGAAGAAAAAATAAAGCTCAAAATACCACAGAAAACACCATCCTAGCTTTTTTCACGAAGTTATCAGAAATGGTATGGCCATTTTATTGCATTATTTTCAAGAATTTTCAATTCCAACGAAAGTAAATGAAATTTTCTGTTATTTGGCATGAAGTTACATCTAGTAGAGGTCTATTTACGATAATTTTTTTCATCAATTTTGGTGCACTCCTTCATAAGGTTTTGGCCATTTGAAATTTCCGACTGTAAAAAAGACCTTAACAGTGAAGTTCGACCATTTTTTGAAAATATCCTAAAAACGTGTTTTTTGACGTAGATTCACGTCACGTATTCAGTTTTGGCGATTGAGGTGGCGCAAGAGATAAAAATTCCAAAAAATTGTAAAAAAGTTGTTATTTTGGCAGATTTTTCAAATTTTGAGCATTTCATACGAAAGGAAATAACCAAATGAAGAAACTAACGTCGGATTCGCGTTAAGCAGGTCAAAATACCGATAAACACCCTTTTCGCGATCATTTTACTTCAAATGTCAAAATTCACTTTTTTCACAGATTCTTCGCGACAATAAAACGAAATTTCGAGATTTAAAGTAAAATGATCGTGAAAAAGGTGTTAATCGGGGTTTTTTAACCTGCTGAATATGAATATGGGATTGGTTTTTTCATTTGGTCATTTCTTTCCGTATGAAATGCTCAAAATTTAAAAAACCTGCCAAAATAACATTTTTTACGGTTTTTTGCAATTTTTGGCCTTTGCGCCACCTCAATCGCCAAAACTGAATACGTGACGTGAATCTTCGTCAAAAAACACGTTTTATAGGATATTTTCAAAAATTAGTCGAACTTTGCTTTTAAGCTCTACCTATACTATAGATGTAACTTTATGCCAAATAACAGAAAAATTTCATTCCCTTCCGTTGGAATTGAAAATCCTTGAAAATAATGCAATAAAATGGCCATAGCTCCAGAAGTGAAGGGGTAGGGGGCCAAAATTTTTTTCATCAAGGTACACAATCTAGGGGCATTAGATTGAAAATTGGGCCCGGGGCCAAAAACATCCCTTATCCGCCCATACCCTTTAGTGAGAAAAGTGAATTTTGGGGATGAGTACAGTGATAAAAGTGATTTTCAAGAGGAAAGTACTCTCTCATTTCTAAATCAGTGAAATTCATCAAAAATCACTGAAAACAGTCAAAATTGCAGCACAGTAATAAATCAATGAACATTTTTTCACTGAAAGCAAGACAGTGAACGAAAATCACTGGAAATCAGTGAAAATTCACTGAAAAATCAGTGAAATTCTTTGAATAATCAGTGATAAATCGCTTAAAATCAGTAAATTCTGTTTGTTTATCAGTAATTTTTCACTGATTCGAAATGAGAAAGATAGTGATAAAAATGATTTTTCTAAAATGAGTTCAATGATGAAAGTGATTTTTGAACGACGTCTAAGAAAAGTGATTTTGGGGATTTTTGGATTCAGTGATCTTCGGTAAAAATTGGCCACAGTGATTTTTATGGGAGATAGTGAGTTGATTCCCAGCTTTGAAAAAGGTTCTAATTGATTCCCATTTTTTTTTTTTTTTTGAAATGTCCGAATTGATTCCCACCTTTTTTCAGTGGTATGTACGAATTGATTTCCCCTTTTTATCAGGAGTATATACGAATTGATTCCCCCTTTTTTTCAGGGGTATATATGTACGAATTGATTCCCAACCTCTTTCAACAAGGAATTTTTCAAGAGAGCGAATTAATATGCACAAAACGTTTCTACGACTTAAAATTAGGTTCAGCAAATGTTAGTTTGTATCAAAATGTGGATTTGGGGCCAACAGAGCAGGTTTCACTCCAGGTCTCAAGAATTGAAATGAAAAATTTTCCCAAATGTTTCTAAATCACAGATCTTCGAAGTTTTCGAGCTTTTTATTTAAAAAACACAAAAAAGGTGTTGAAATAATTTTTTAAATCCAAAATAAATAACACCATTGTTTTTTTCGTAAAATTTCATTTCCGAAACTGCGATTAAAAAATTCCCAAGCATAAGCGCATCCAGATGGGAAAATTTTTCATTTCAATTCTTGAGAACTGGAGTGAACCCTGCTCTGCAGGCCCCAAATCCACATTTTGAAACAAACCAACATTTTTTGAACCTAATTTTAAGTCGTAGAAACGTTTTTTGCATATTAATTCGCTCTCCTGAAAAATTCCTTTTTTGGAAAATAAAGTGGGAATCAATTCATACATACCCTGCCAAAGAAATGGGAATCAATTCGCACATTCACTCTTGAAAAGGGGGAATCAATTCGTACATCTCCAAAAAAAAAATGGGAATCAATTCCACTGTATTTTTCCACAAATATTTCTTTGGGAATCAACTCACGTACAGCCATTTTTATTAGTGATGCGTTTTTCGGGTGAATTTTTGAAACATCGGTTGGCAACCTTGGTGAGGCGAGTGTGGAGCGTTTATTCAGTGCTCTCAATTATATTTTCAACAAGAACGACAAATAAACCTCGTTGTTTTTCCAGCCCTAATGCAAAGTACCAAGTTCAAGAAAATGGACCTTGTTCCTCAAAAAGAACTCATCTGGGTTGCCTGCCATCAACATTATTTATTTGCTCCAATGATAAAGAATGACTTTTTGGAATTTCTTGATCTGGTCATACAGAGCTGACATAATCTGTGATCAATTGGGGAAATATAACTAAATTCCTCCCCTCCTCCACCACATTTTGTAAGTTGATCTCAATTTTTGAGAAAATGAAATCAATATATTGATTTATTATTGTTTCAAATTCAAAAGCATTTAAGATTACAATCCATCTCATAACTGGTGGCATATGTCATGTGTACCAATCATGAATCTGCATACCACTGTGAAACCATGTCGCTATCTTTGGTAACTGGGATGAGATGAGAAGGTGCAGCTCAGGCTCAGATCAGTATGACCACCACACACACGGAGATGAACGGAGAGGACGCGCGACAGCACTCGCAGAGGTGTACGGTCTGATGACCTCGATGCTGCACCATGTTTGTGCCTCGGTGCCCGTACACAGACTTGCGTTTTTATATAGCATATTCTGCACTACCATGTATTGATGCATCTACCTAGACCTACAACCTACTAACTCGCATGCAGTAGCACAACAGACAAGACTCGCGTCATGCACAGTGCAGCTTGGACATCCATTCTGTTCAGATCATGGAGCAAGTCTTCTCTCACACAATGATGGTGTTCAGACATCATACGCTATGTCAAGGCTAAATCCGAGCAAAAATGGCTTTTCAGCGTTGCTGGAAAAAGAAAGAAGAAATTGCTCGGTCTCGGTTGGCCAGCACGAAAGGAAGAAAAAATTGCTCGTGTGCTGCGTCAGTGGCGGGTATAAACCACCAAGGTCGTCGCGTGCGCCCGAAGACTGCTGAAGTGACGGAGTGAGAAGGCGATTCCGACGTCGACGATGCACATTTCTAAAGCGATTGCGGCTGACAGGCTGAGGCAAGGGTTGCTCCGGCTCACCAAGACTGCCACTGCTATGCTACCCAGACAACTGACAGGAGGGTAGTGGGAGGGGTATGAACTGTATGTATCATGTACATTTTGATATTACACAAATCGCAGCGAGGCGGTGGCGTGCGACTGTCTCATGTTAACATGTACAAGTGCGCGGCAAAACGGAATTATACATTTTGAGATAAAGATGGACGGACCCAAATGGTGCATCGGTTCAGAGGTGAGGGAGGTATGCGTATATGGGAGGACGGGCAGCGTCGGCGGCGGCGACGACGACGTATCGGTCAACGAAACGTCGCCACACCACACCGCCGTGACCGTGTTGTTACTATATGCTGTAACATGTACGGAGAGGAATATAAGCGTCACTCACACATGTACACATGGATGAGAAAATACGCCGGCCAAGGTATTATCTTGGGCCTCGATGCCCAAGAAAATGAAAATGGTTTAGCTTTTTGAGCTTTTATTATAACACGTAAAATATCACATATTTATTTTACATAAAACTTAAATTTGTATAAAGTTCTGAGTGTTGCTACACGAACAACAAAAGGAGTAATGTATTTTATTGGCTTTCAACTCGTGGTTCCACGACACTCCGGGAGACGAGAAGAAAAAAGAAAAAAATGAAAATCTAAATCTAGGTGATCTATGCTAAACATGAGTAAATCTATGGAAATTGTATCTATGTAAATTAACAATAACAAACTGAATTTTGAAAAAAAAATTTGGTTCATTTGATATAAAATGAACATGAAAATTAAAAATGTATAAAATTAAACGAAACTGAAGCAATGAATGCTTAACGAATGCTAAAATTAATGAATAATCTATGAACATACATGAATGAGTAGACTAACATATAATCAGTCAATGCAAAGTAATAAATCTAATGCTTATTGATAACAGGAATGAGGTAAATTTTATAAAATACCACAATTATGAAATATGAATATAAAATTATAATGAAACGAATGAATAAACGTAATGAGAGTAAATAAATCTCAATAAAGATACATGATATTACACATAGAAATGCAAATCTTGAAAGAAAACACAAAGTTTCGAATGATAAGATGAGAAAGAAAGTTCATCTTTATACACATACTTGAACAAATTTATAGGAAAATCAAATGAAAATTGGTTACTTTTATTAAACCAATTACGAAATTTACATTTTGAATCAAAGAAAACACTTGAAAACGAATACCTTTTTGGAATGTTGAATTTTTGAATTTTATCTGGAGCTTTCACTGGCAAGTTGTTTACCTTGGTCGGAATGGGATGAAATACCTTGACGTTTGAAGCTGATTTTCCAGGGCTGAATGAGATGTCTGGTGGTGGATGAGGTTTCTCTGAGCTGGTGTGGCAATTTACAATGATGCTAGGAACAGATTTTTCCGAAATGAATGAGATATCTGGAGGCAATTTTTCCGAATGAGGTGAAATGTTTACAGCTGATAAGGATGGAGTTGAATGAATATCAACGCCGGATGATCGCGATGTATTTTGCACTGATAAAATGACACAGTTTGATGAAATAACTGATTCAGTCGAAATATTTGGCTGCAAATCAGGTGTTCAATTTGGACTGAGTGAAACTGGAGTACAAATGGTACTATTCGTAGGTGGCGAGATGATACTGGGTGATTGAACTGGTTCAGATTCGTAAATGATGTCTGTTTTTTCCACAGCACTTGAATGAATCGAAACGGAAACTGGTTCTACTGGTTCAGGCAACTCTTTACCTTGTCGAATGAATACAGATTTTACTCTGGCAAATAAACGTTTTGACTGAGCTAATGGCCGTAATGCTTGTATGAAATCGTAGGATAATGAGGTGTTCGAAACTGGGCGAAATGATTCTACCTGAACTGCCGCAGAATTCATTTCTTGAAGGTGGATGCTGAGTTGGTCCAAATTAATGGGCGATGCTTGCAAATCCGATGCAATAATGGATGAGGTTGAAATGAGATGCTGAAGGCATTGTTCAAACAATGTCTTCTGTGTGAATGTATTCATCTTGACTGAGATGAAAAATGATCGTGTCAAACCGAGACACTTTAAATGAATGAATATCGCGAAAAATAAACGAATTTAACACGAAATGAATGAATAAAATGATCGCGAAATGTTAGCCATAATGAGGCACACGTGTTGCACTGATGCAATGAGGCGCGAGATGAAAATACATTTACCGGATGTATTTTCCAAGTGGAAACGAATGTTTCGTGATCGTTCTTATCTCTGCTACCATATCTTGGGCCTCGATGCCCAAGAAAATGAAAATGGTTTAGCTTTTTGAGCTTTTATTATAACACGTAAAATATCACATATTTATTTTACATAAAACTTAAATTTGTATAAAGTTCTGAGTGTTGCTACACGAACAACAAAAGGAGTAATGTATTTTATTGGCTTTCAACTCGTGGTTCCACGACAGGTATATTATAGTAGTATGTATATCCCAAAACACCAACCAGCTGGTGGTGGTGGATAAAAGATGTAAAGGAGGAAGAGAGGTACTCGACGACGCGCGCGCACAAACACACAATCGCACGCACGCACGTATTATGGTGTATGTATATACGGAGATACACGACATATATTAGTAGGCTGGATGTGTCAGTGCGCCGTGCCATGCGCGCGCCAAAGGGAAAGCGGAGAGCTCTGCTACTGCTTCCGTCATAGTCTAAGTGCGCGACGAAGACGTAAAGTGAGAGTGAGATGGAAATGAACGAGTGCGGTGCGACGTGCGACGCGGTACACTAGGAACATGCGGAGACTCGAGGGGGGAGAGTAGTGTACGCGGCGAGGAAGGTAATGGCAAGGAAGCAAACGGGTGGAGGTGCGTTTTAAAACGTGCATTCGCACACACCACACCAGAGACGCGAACACTATACAGAAGTACAGACGACCCAGCAGTGAGGGGGAGCTGCGCACCGCACTCCTCGACGCGAGACGAGTGAGTGATTATACAGTGTGTGCGCCGCGGTAGTGTGGCAGTGTTGGTAGTCTAGGAAGAGAACGAGCGAAGTGAGTGCGGTGGTGGAGGTGCGTGCGACTGTAAGAGTAGAAGTGAGTGACTGAACGGAACCGAACGGAATGAGACGAAACAAAAAGCCGAAGACGACGTCGGTCGCCGTTTCTTCGTCTCCGGACCCGCGCACATCGGCTAGGCCTGTGAGGGGAGCTCCTCTCCGTGCGGTAATTCACGTTGTGAGTTTGATATGTACGCGCGGCAACCTCGCACCCTCTATCGAATTGCCGACGCGTTTAATATTTCGCGCGACTGTAATGCGGCGGCGGCTATTGCCGCAGCTGCTGCTTTACTTTTTTTCCTCATTTGAAAGATTACCGCGTGACTGCGGTGCGGCGATGGTGCTTTTATTTCGAGGATGAGATTGGATGGTGATGGAGCACTGGAGCAGTCGGCGAGCTAATTCGATTGGTGACTTGGGTTTTGGACGGCGCAATGCCCACTAATGGGTCTGTAAGGGTACTTTTTATTTGTGATATGAGTAGCTCTTGCCCTTGAAATGTCGATATGTGAGCCTGGAAATAGAAACTATTTTTAGGGGTCAAAAATCGGTTTTTGAGTCGAGGTTCTGCCTTGATTCTGCTCCTTCTGAAAAGCCCAAAATCAGTGTTAACTCAGAAACTAATTTTTGACATCTGAGGGTGGTTTCTATATCCAGGCTCGCATATTTTTCCAAACTGTACAGATCAAACAACGTGGTCCGGTGGTCCATACTAAACCAGGCGAAGGTGCATTCCAAAAAACCATATTGTGGCATTGCTGTACAGAAGATTGCACTCCAAAAAATTCAACTTCAGATCAAGGATATGTTCAACTGTACTTGCTTTAGAGATGAGGCAACACAGACCAAACTTCATCTTTTTATTAAAATGTCAATGCACCTAAATTTTTTTCTATTTTTTCAACATTTTTAAATACTTTTTTCTGTTTTTCTTCTTTTCTAGTTTTTTTTTCAAGTCCAACATAATGTCATTATGTCTTTATCTAAAAATGTTACGTTACATTACACAAAAACGTTACACTTTTCAAATTTTACCCCCCCCCCCCTTAGGTCAAGTTTTAATCCAAAAACGTTACGTTACACTTATCAATTTTTTTTTAGTACGACCCCATCCAACCTCAATTCTTTTATAATTTCTTTGCATTTTCATTTTCAAGGTGTCTAACAAAATTTGTTGAGCAAAAAGCGTGACTTAGCTTGACCTTTTAGAATGACTTTTTGCATCACTTCCGAGCACCCCCCCACAGTTTTTTTTTAGTACGACCCCATCCAACCTCCATTCTTTTATAATTTCTTTGCATTTTCATTTTCAAGGTGTCTAACAAAATTTGTTGAGCAAAAAGCGTGACTTAGCTTGACCTTTTAGAATGACTTTTTGCATCAATTCCGAGCACTCCCCCCCATCGTCAATGAGGTTGTACGCCAGTACCTCCCCACCCCCAAAAAAATATATATACATACACATTTGTGTGCTTGTAGCTATTTAAGAAAATTAAAATTTCAACACATTAAATTCAAAAAAAACTGGCCCCCACTTGCCCCCCAAAAAAAGTTATGTTGTATTTCGCACCACCAGTGCAATAACAACAAATCTAAAAAAAAATGAACTTCTTTATTTTTGATGTAAATTGAAAACTGATCAAAGATGAGCACGTTTCAGGAAAAAATACGAAGGTCAATTTTTTTTGAGATGTGTTGTTATTGCACTAGGGGTGCGATTTATAAATTTACATTACTCTTACATCAGATAGGATTTTCAAAGCATTAAAACATGAAAAGTCTTTTTAGGGCATTAAAAATTCAATTTTTTCAAAGCTTCGCCCTCGCGAATATTTTTAAGCTGTATTTTTGAAAAAAGCTTGACCTTTCGAGTAAATCCGGGTAAATTGGTCAAAAAGCTTGACTTATCAGGATATCTTGACCTGTTAGACACCCCGAATTTTGCAGTTTCTGGTATAAGGAGGAGGCTGTACCAAAAACTGAAGTCAATCCGAACTCAACGACCCAAAAAAACATAGAAAACAATTCAGGCATCGCAGCCAAAATTTGAAAAAAAAGTAACTTTTGGAACCTCTGACAGTCGAAAAAGTATCCAAAAAAGTCCAAAAAAAGTAATCCTTTTTTTTAAATTTTAATGCATGATTTCACCTAGAAAATGTAAAAAAAGTCTTTCTAATTTTTACTTGGAGGGTTCGTAATACTAAAATGCCATGGTAGGTATAGATTTTTCAAATCATTTCTTTAAAGCAATTTTTTTATTTTTTTAAGGAAAACATTTTTTTAAACAAATTTCTTTAAAGCAAAAACCAAAAAAATTGATTTTTGCTCAAATTTTTTAAAAAAAGTAACTTTAGAGTACAAAAAGTAACTAATAGTGACTTTCCTTGAAAAAAGTAACAACGTTACTTTAAAATTAACCTACTGGGATGCCTAAAAACTGCATGTCACAAGGTATTTTCATGAATGAATAATTTCAATGTGGAAAGGAGGGGGCGAGGGTGGTAGTGGTAGTGGTAGGAGGTCGATGTCAAAATATATCTCAAATGCAGCATCATCGAAAACTTGATGAACGACATTCCACTTCAGTTTTCTTATTCTTTTATTTCGGGTCAAATTCAAGCCCTTTTAGAGAGGATTAGGGCTGGTAAATCCAAAAACTAAGTGTCTCAGTTACATATCTTCATTATTCAAAAATTGTCCAAAATTTTGAAGCACCATGTTCACTAAAGAGTCAAGATCTCTACATAAAAATTTCCATATTCGAATACTTCTATGGAAACCTATTCACTCGATTTTTTGCTGATTTTTAAACAATATCCCTGAGCTTCGGGGTATCACTGAAAATAAAAGGCTAAACTTTGAACTTGAAAACTTTCTAAGAATCTGAGTCTTTTTTCAATCCTCTCATCAACTTCGTAAGCCAAATTGCTCTACCACCAGTTTTGTTATACCTATGCAAGACAATTCGATGCCTAAAAGCCTGAGAGGAGATGATGCCTTTCTTCCTCCGTTTCCAGTTAAGAAACTACAAAAAATTTCATTTTTTCTTATTAATTTTACTCCAGTGCTTATTACTTTGGAATTTGTCAACTCAGATAGGGAGAATATAAATTAACGATTCTACTCTCTAAAAACATCGAATTCCACAAAAATAAGCACTGTTGAAAAAAGATGCGAAGTCAGCGTCACTGCAGCCGCAATAACGCCAGAGCACACTATCCCTGTCCATTCCAGTAGAGTACGAGTACAGAAAGAAGAAAGTTATCCGTCGTCGATCAATGAAAAAGTACAACGGCAACGCGCCTTGTGTACCTGCGTAACACATCCTCCGCACGCGTTCTGTTCCATCTTTCTGTTTGCCAGCTCTGCTGCGGCCGCGGTCGTGGTCGCTGCCCTTGCTCCGCTCTCCGGTACAATCTCTCTGTTTTTGCGGCTTTTTTCTCGGGCCGGCTAATAGACGAGTTTTCGTTAGCTGCCAGCTGGTGTGATGTATTGGTTCTCGTCGGTATTCGGCGTCTCGATGACTCGCGCCGTTCAAGTGGGCACCTTTATTTTATTCCAAAACGAGCTGATACTGGAGAAAATCGCGTTTGATGCTATGGCATGAAATTGTGGAAAATTTCGAGTGCCAGCAATGGCGAGGTTGGATTTGTGCAAGTAGAATACAATAGTCAATGTCACCCCTCACAAAGGTTAATATTCGGCGCAGCATTTTCAGTTTTCCCGACTGACTGTTACCCTCGAACATTAACCTTTGAACTCGTGAACAGCCGTGAAACGATGTCTATTGGGAGGTTGAAGTGGGCTTTTCCAGTGTCTTTTTATTTTTCGATATTTCGAACAGATTGCACTGAAATGATTACCATTTTGGGTTTCTGCTACCATGTTTGTCAAAGATTTAGTCTTTGAATTTGAATATATCAAATTTGGTGAAATTCTGCCTTTTTGAATCAGTGAAATGAATTTTAGTGAAAATCTGTGATTTTTCAGTCAAAAATAACTTCTTGGTTTTGACAAATAGTGAATTCGCTGGAAAAGCAGTGATCTTTTTTAGTGAAAAATCACAGTTTTCCAGTAAAGTTCATTTTACTGATTTAGAAAAGGCAGAATTCGCCAAATTCGACTGATTCAGGTTACAAAGAGCATATATAATTTTCTGATAGTTTTCTGGTGCAGAAACAAGTCAAACGTGATTCAGTTCTTTTTCGGTCAAAAATAACTTTTTGGTCTTGACAAATAGCGAATCCACTAGAAAAGCAGTGATTTTTTTTTAGTGAAAAATCACTGTTTTCCAGTGAAGTTCATTTTACTGATTCAGAAAAGGAAGAATTTCGCCAAATTTGAGTTTTCTGGTGCAGAAACAAGTCAAACGTGGTTTAGCTCTTTTCCAGTCAAAAATGACTTTTCGGTCTTGACAAATACTCTCTCATTCTGAATCAGTGAAAAGCCACTGATAAACAGTCAGAATTCGGCACAGGAAAAATCAGTGAAATTCGCTGATTTTCAGCGATTCTTCACTGATTATTCAAAGAATTTCACAGATTTTTCAGTGAATTTCATAGATATCACTGAGTTTTCAGCGAATTTTCACAGATTTCCAGTAATTTTCTTTCACTGACTTCCTTTCAGTGAAAATATTTTCACTGATTTATTACTGCGCTACAATTCTGGCTGTTTTTCAGTGATTTTTGATAAGAGTAGTTAACTAATTGGAAAACAGTGATTTTTTTTAGTGAAAATTCACTGTTTTCCGGTGAAGTTCATTTTACTGATTCAGAAAAGGCAGAATTACGCCAAATTTGACAGATTCGGGTTACAAAGAGCATAATGTAATATTCTGATAGTTTTCTGGTGCAGAAACCAGTCAAACGTGGTTTAGCTCTTTTTCGGCCAAAAATAACTTTCAAGTCTTGACAAATAGTGAATTAACTGGAAAACAGTGATTTTTCTAAGTGAAAATTCACTGTTTCCAGGGAAGTTCATTTTACTGATTCAGAAAAGGCAGAATTTCGCAAAATTTGACTGATTCAGGTTACAAAGAGCATATGAAGCATGGAATTAGAAAAAAGCCGAACTGCCAAACTCGCTTGACACTTGTGTAAAACGGTATTTTTGACTTGAAGTGCCATCCCCTATTAGGCACATGCAGTTTGGCCTGGTTGCCTATTACCCCTTCACAATTTCAGGCCAACTCGCGAAGTGCAGCATATATACTACATAGTTTTTTCACTTCACATTAAAATAACTCAAAAATTTGAGTGAGCACATAGGTGTTTGAGGTAGGGAAAATGATGTATGTAAAATTCTCTGCAAGATGGGATAGATTTGAAAGTCGTGCCATCAATAAAACGAAAGTTACGAAAGTTCAAAGCTTTGAAAATGCATTTTCATGATAAATATTCTTCATTTTTCTCACTTCACATTAAAATAACTCAAATATTTGAGTGAGCACATAGGTGTTTGAGGTAGGGAAAATGATGTATGTAAAATTCTCTGCAAGATGGGATAGATTTGAAAGTCGTGCAAAATATGACTTTACGGTTCAAAGCTTGACAAATACATCTCTATTTCTGAACTCAGTGAAAAGCTCAAAAATGAGTAAACAGTCAGTTGTTTTGAGGTCGGCAAAGGAAAATGTAAAATCAGTGAAATTCGCTGATTTTCAGCGATTCTTCAATGATTATTCAAAGAATTTCACAGATTTTTCAGTGAATTTCATAGATATCACTGAGTTTTCAGTGAATTTTCACAGATTTCCAGTAATTTTCTTTCACTGACTTCCTTTCAGTGAAAATATTTTCACTGATTTATTACTGCGCTACAATTCTGGCTGTTTTTCAGTGATTTTTGATAAGAGTAGTTAACTAATAATGGAAAACAGTGATTTTTTTAGTGAAAATTCACTGTTTTCCGCGGTGAAGTTCATTTTACTGATTCAGAAAAGGCAGAATTACGCCAAATTTGACAGATTCGGGTTACAAAGAGCATAATGTAATATTCTGATAGTTTTCTGATGCAGAAACCAGTCAAACGTGGTTTAGCTCTTCTTCGGCCAAAAATAACTTTCAAGTCTTGACAAATAGTGAATTAACTGGAAAACAGTGATTTTTCTAAGTGAAAATTCACTGTTTCCAGGGAAGTTCATTTTACTGATTCAGAAAAGGCAGAATTTCGCAAAATTTGACTGATTCAGGTTACAAAGAGCATATGAAGCATAGAATTAGAAAAAAGCCGAACTCCCAAACTCGCTTGACACTTGTGTAAAACGGTATTTTTGACTTGAAGTGCCATCCCCTATTAGATTCAAAATGTTTAAACTAAAAATAGGTGTATAAGATGACCACTTCTTCCTCCTGACTGTATTGAACACTATTACATGCCATAGATGGCTCTTCAAGTCAAAAACACCGTTTCACACAAGTGTCAAGCGAGTTTGGAAGTTGGGCCTTTTCTAAATTTCATGCTTCATATGTAATTTTCTGATAGTTTTCTGGTACAGAAACCAGTTAACCGTGGTTCAGCTCCTTTTCAATCAAAAATAATTTTTTGGTCTTGACAAATAGTGAATTCACCGGAAAAGCAGTGGTTTCTTTAGTGAAAAATCACTGTTCACCAGTGAAGTTCATTTTACTGATTCAAAAAAGGAAGAATTCTGCCAAATTTGAGTTTTCTGATGCAGAAACCAGTCAACCGTGGTTCAGCTCTATTTCAATCAAAAGTAACTTTTTGGTCTTCACAAATAGTGAATTCACTAAAAAAGTAGTGATTTTTTAGTGAAAAAAGTCAATTTTTTAGTGAAAAATCAGTGATGGTTTTTAGTGAAAAATCAGTGATTGTTTTAGTGAAAAATCAGTGCTGGTTTTTTAGTGAAAAATCAGTTATATTTTTTGGTGTGAAAATCAGTGATTTTTTTTTTAGTGAAGTTCGTTTTACTGATTCAGAAAAGGAAGAATTCCGCCAAATTTGACGGATTCAGGTTACAAAGAGTATACATATAATTTTCTGATAGTTTTCTGGCGCAGAAACCAGTCAACCGTGGTTCAGCTCTTTTTCAATCAGAAGTAACTTTTTGGTTTTGACAAATAGTGAATTCACTAAAAAAAACAGTGATTTTTTAGTGAAAAATCAGTGATGGTTTTTGTGAAAAAATCAGCGATTAAAAAATCCGCGATTTTTAGTGAAAAATCGGCGATTTTTTTAAAGTGAAAAATCAGTGATTTTTTTTAGTGAAGTTCGTTTTACTGATTCAGAAAAGGAAGAATTCCGCCAAATTTGACAGATTCAGGTTACAAAGGTATTATACATAATTTTCTGATAGTTTTCTGGTGCAGAAACCTGTCAAACGTGGTTCAGCTCATTAGCAGAGGTTTCGATGAGGAACTGAAGTTGGTCGTTATCGAAGAAGCAATAAAAAATTGAAGCCCCTCTTTCCCCTCGTTGAATCTGGTCTTGCCGATCTGAGCACATTTTTCTCCCCCTACGGCAACCTGTTTTGCCCTGCTATATGGGAGGCTCCATTCAGTACCTTTTTCTTGAAAATCCCTCATCTAAATACTGACCTTGGCCAAGTTGGCATTCAAGTTCAACTCGAGCAGCAAATACTACCCCTGTTATTGTGGAAGCGTGCCGATCTACGTCTATTGTAATAGTCTGCTGCCGAAGTCGGGGGTTATAAAGGACAGGACTATTTGCGATATAATGGGCATGACAAAATACTACGGTAGAACTCGAGAATGGTGGCGTAGCGGTGATTTGATGAATGGGGGACTGGTGTGCAGTGGTGGTAACTCTGTTTGACTTCGTCTAACGTCTATGGCGTTGAAATTGATAGCTCGGTTGTTGGCCGCAATTTTCCATCAATTTATGTCGTAATTTGCGGGTCTGAAGTTGAAAACGATTTTTTCGACGACTGACACTCGTGTAATTTGACGCAGAAGGTTGAGAATCAAGAGAGGGGATGATTTCTCCACGATGGGTCTGAATTTTACATCGAATGAAGTTGAAGATATTTCACATACACAGCTTATGCAGAACAGAAGCGAGTTGGAAAAGGTGCATGTCGTTCTATTACACGTATAAAATACACAATGGCAATGACGGGTAGATGCAGTACGGTGTTTATACGTAGAATTGAAATTAAAACTCTGTCGACGTCGACAACGACCCGACCGACGATGCGACGACGGTGTCGGTTAAATATGTTTCGTACAGCACTCTTCTGTTCTGTTTCTGTGTGTCGTCCATTTAATGAAAAAGGGGATCTGGGATGGCGGGCTGGTAAAGGGGGCACCAACGAAAGAGTGAAGGGTTACACAGTAGCGATACCAGAGCAGCGGCGGCGGAGCGGCAGAGCGCGGGGAGGAAGGAGAAAAGCCGATAATCGATGGCATTTTCGTACGTAATTACTCATTTATCTCGTAATGGCGGAGACGACGGTGCGGCGGTGGTAAAAAGCATCGCATCGCGTCGGAGGTGGCGGCCGCAGCAACGTCAGCGCTGACGGCGGCTATGGAATATTTCTTTGTAGCGGTATCGGCAGCGGTAAAAGTGGCGGTATAGGCAGCTGTAGCAGCATGCACCGTGCGCTATTTCTTGCGCTTATCGACAAATAGGTGGTTGGCGTGTTTTCTGCGCTCTTCCGTGGCGTGCTATGCGTATACCAGAATACCTAGCACGTTAAGATATCCATTTCCACGTGTAAATACCTCTTTTCTACATCTGCATGCGTTAGGCACTACCGTGTAATTTGGTCACCCAGGTGCAACATTTGGATTTCCAACTTTAGGATCCGTGTTATTACCATAAATTGTGCTCAATTACTTCGAGATATCACGCCTATGTTTTCCAACAGGCCAAAAGAACCAGGAACACGAATTGAAAGATGCAAGTCAGCTACTCTATCATTTCTGAATCAGTGAAATTCATCAAAAATCAATGAAAAACAGTCAGAATTGCAGCACAGTAATAAATCAATGGAAATTTTTTCACTAAAAGCAAGTCAGTGAAAGAAAATCACTAGAAATCAGTGAAAATCAGTGAAAATTCACTAAAACGCAGTGATATTTACAAAATTCACTGAAAAATCGCTGAAAATCGGTGAATTTCACTGAATTTTCCTGTGCTGCAATACTGACAGTTCATCAGTGATTTTTCACTGATTCGGAATGAGAGTATGTAAAGAGGCAATGCAGAATTTGCAGCAAACAAGCACAAGATGAGTGCTCAGGGTACTCGGAGAAGGAAATCCGTCGTTCTGATCGAATGATTATTTGGCATAAGAGGAACAGAACTTCAAAACCCGAACTTTGTGTGTTCCGGTTCCGTTCCCTTTTTTAGTTCTGTTCGGTTCTTGGTTCGGTTCCAAAGAACCGCTCTTCAAAACAATGGTTCTTGGTTCGGTTCCCAAGAACCGTTCTTCAAAACCGTTCTTCAAACAATTTTCGGATCGAAAATTCAAAATTTTTTCACAATTTATTGCAAAAAAAACAAAACGTTGAAATCCACGTAAACCTTTGTAATTTTTCTGGCTTGTTTTATTACATATAGAATCAAATTATTAGATAGTACAACGAAAAAAGCTGAAATTTCATAATTTTTTCCAATCATTTTAAGCGTTTGTTTCCAAAACGTACTCCGCTCAAAAGCTGAACCCTCTGAGGTTGTCATGTAGAATGGAAAATGTAGAATAAAATGTAGAATAAGAGTATAATATCGTCTAAATCACTTAAATATGCCTCAATTTCTCAAATATAACAAATCGAAAGCACATTGAGAACAGAAAATGAAAATACAATTTGTTATTATTTTAGACTTTTTGAACGTTTTTTTAAGCCATCATTGTGTTACCACTCGTATTTTCTTACAGGGTGTCTAACAAAATTTGTTGGGTAAAAAGCTGGACTTATTGACCTTTTGGAATGAATTTTGCATGACTTTTCCGAGCACCCACCCCCCCCCCCCCAAAAAAAAAATCTATACATTTGTGTGCTTGTAGCGATTCATAGGAAATTAAAATTTTAACAAACACATTAAATTCAAGAAAACGTAATTTTTAATAACTATACTTTTGAAAAAAGCTTGACTTTTTCAGTAAATCAGGGTAAACTGGTCAAAAAACTTGACTTTTCAGGACCAACGTGGCCTTTTTGAAAAAAGCTTGACTTATCAGGACAGCTTGACCTGTGAAGACACCCTGTTTTATCATAATAGGCAGTAGACAATCAGAAAAGCTTTTCGAATTATATACTACATTTTTAACTTACACAAAATGTAGAATATGATATTCTACGTGTAAAATGACAACCCTGCCTCTGACCCAAGAAAAGAACCTACGGATCACGTTTCGAAAACATCTTTTTGATTATTTAGAAACAATAGTGGGTTAATTATATCAAAAAAACACATTCTTGAAAAATGAACCTTAGATCCCTTTTTTGGGTCCATGCAGTTTTTCAGCAGAGCACGTTTTAGAAACAAACTATTCATTTTCAGTTATCAAAGAAAATTATTTGTATAGCTTTTAATGTTTAGTAGACATCTCGCAGACGTGACCAATAATTTCTTCTGACTTTCTCACCCCTTCTTATGAAATTATCATCAGTGACGTCATGACATCATGGTAACCCTCAGCTTTTCAGAAAGTACCTACTTTTCCAAAAATCAAATGAGAAAATGTCGGACTCTCCTTTAAATGGACAAGTTGCACGAATTTTTTTTTGGAAAAAAATCATGAAAAATCGAAAGTAGACATTAAAAGATGAAGTTTAAAAAAAAAATAAAGAAATTTGGTCCATTAGAACTCTCGCAATGATTTTTTGAAAGTTGTGTTTTCTCGCAGTGTTCAAAAACGGGAATGTGGTCAAATCTGGTAAGGTGACGTCACACCATGAAATTTATCGCGAAAAATACTTGGCTGATTGACAATAATGAAGCGGTTTGAGTTGTTGATAACTACTATCTTACAATGATTACCGACTATTTAAAATGCAGACGAATAATGAAAAACGTATTTGTAAAAAAATATGTATTTGAAAAAAAGAACGTAAAACAAAAAATTCGTAAAAATCCTTACGCGCGGGTGTGCGCTATACCCCACATAAAAATTCTAACGCGAGAGTGCGCGCCACGCCGCGAATTATAAAACAAACATTTCATGGTGTGACGTCACCTTACCAGATTTGACCACATTCCCGTTTTTGAACACTGCGAGAAAACGCAACTTTCAAAAAATCATTGCGAGAGTTCTAATGGACCAAATTTCTTTCTTTTTTTTTTAATCTTCATCTTTCAATGTCTACTTTCGATTTTTCATGATTTTTTTCCAAAAAAAAATTCGTGCAACTTGTCCATTTTAGCTAAAATGTGTTCTTTTTTCGCAAGACTCACTCGACAAAATTTGGGAGGGGGGTTCTCTTGGATTTTCTTAATTTTGAACCCTGTTGACGCAGACAACTTGTTTTCATGTGAAATTATACATTTCCCTTCATTTTAATTGATCGGCAATTTCAATAATGGAAAAAAATGGGAAAAGGTTGGAAATTTGAAAATTTTGACATTTCAACAAAGAGTCGAATATGATGCGAGATTTCAATGTCCCATTTGAACAATATGAAATCTTTCAATTCCTAAATCAATGAATTAGTGTTCACTTTAATACTAATTTTCCAATATTCGTGATTTAAAAGCTATTGCTCTACAGCAAAACATGTATTTTTCCAAGATTTTTCTAGCTTAGAAATTTCTAATTGACGCCCCCCTCCCCCTCTTGAAACATATTCAAGATGAAAACTGATTAAATAAGTAAGCGGCCGTTTCAAAAAATTGCGAATAAAACAGTAAAAAATTTGCCAGAGGCGTCGAATTTGAAAAAAAAAAATCCCAGACTTTTACCTCAAAAACAAAACTTTTCGGAAACTTGAGACCTAGAAGCCAAAAGCAGGTTTTTAGGACTATCAGGAAACTCCAGATCCATTTCCTCGATATTTCTTTTTATCGAGTGTTTTTTTGTCCGGGACTCCAGGTACCTGTCCATTTGCTTGTGAACTTCTGAAATAGCCCAAAATTCGTCCATCTCATCTACTCATCTCCCTCACCCTCACATCAACACCAGCTCAAACTGAAAAACCCACTATTCTACTGTATCGTCCAAAATACACCACCAAACGTAATGACGGGGGAGAGACTTCTTCACCCCCGCAAACCACATCATGTCGATGTCGTCGCGTCGACGGCACGGCGTCTTGTTCGTCGCCGCCGCCGCAAAAAGTTGTATAGTAATTCAGGAGGGGTTGAAACCCTCGGTAAGTACTACCCTTTATCCTACTAATATACTTCGCATTTAGGCTGCTCCGTTTCAACGACCCTCTCTTCGTCGGCCACGGCCATCTGAAGCTCTCTATACCGCGTCGCTATGTGCCATAAAACTAGGCTAAGATTCGACGACGACATCGACGCCCCTTGCTATTTTTTTACTCATAATCTTACATTCTTTCGCGAAGAAAATTTTCGCATTTTTATATCCTCAAGAAACTTGGTAAGACAACGAACAAAGTTCAAAAAAATGAATTTTTGTCGTGTTTCACCCTTTAGATCTTGTTTTTTTTCAAGAGGCCAGGAATATGGCGAGAAATGCTTTTTTGACTAATAAGCTAAGGTGAGGGTTCTGATGATGGAACCTCGAAGATTAAAGGCGTTATATTAAAAATTTCTGTCCAACTCCAAATGTTAAAATCTGTAGACTGAAAGAAAGAATCTGGAAATTGGACCACAATAGCACGATATTCTCAAAATGAATAAAATGCAGCTTTAGGAAGAAAAATATACAACTACGTGGATTTCTCAACTATTATATCCCCTGTATATTTACTTCTGTAAGAAAAAAACAGCTATTCGGAGAGCTCTCAACAGATTCTGAAACCTCCACAGAAGCCTGATGTAAGCGACATGATTGAACTATGCCCAAGAAAGTTTTTTTTTAGAAATTAACTTAAATGTACCTTGTTTTTGCTTATTCGAGTGGGGATGATGAACCAGTAAGCAACAATGTCAAGTAAAGCCCTACAGACATTAATCACAGCACTTGAAGTATCAATCAAGCTACCAATAATTGGTCAACTGGTTTCATTTTTCATAAAAAATCAAATAGAAAATTCCTGCGTTTCAGGAAATAATTTTGTTTTCAAGTTTCGATGAAAATTGAAATTGAGTTTATTAATAAAAGTCAATCATTGTATATTTTTGCCAAGATTCCAATTTGTGACTTTTTGCTGTTGTACCTAGCATTATGATTTCGATCATATCGATTTCGATTGTACCGACATCGATCCAATATCGATATCGATTCATTTTGATTTCAATCATATTATTATCAATCCCGTAATATACTACCAGATTTTGCCAAATTTTTGTAAACAAATATGAACCGTGTTAAGTCAAAAGTGACTAAGCGACAAAATTGGAAGTGCTGAGATTTTAACGTGTTTTTTTTTTGCTGGTAATACAGAATAAGCTTCTAAACATGTAAATTACTGATAGATCAATGTTACTAAAGTACATAATTTTCTCATACTTATCATCCCTTCTTCAATTTTTTCAGAAGTGACGTATTTTCAATTCTGTTTTTTGGTGAAATTTTTGATGTCGCTTGGTCGTTTTTGATTTACCAGGGTTGTTCTTTTACATGTAAAATAATTATTTTGCATAAAGTGTAAAATAATGTAAAATAACGATGTAAAAAAATGAAAATGTAAAATAACAATTTCTTGTAAAATAATGTAAAATAACACTGATAAGAGTTGATAATAGGCTAAATGTATTTTATTTGAGCATTTTCAACGTGGGTTTGAAGTTTTGATGTAGTTGAGGTGATTTCGATTTACAATTTAAGAAAATTGAAATGGCTCGCTCTAAAGAGTCGAGTACAGAAGTTGCCGGCTTCCAAAAATTCCAGGATGGTAATTGCCACCAAATTATGTTGTGATGATAACGAACTTAATTCCGATATTTCTGATACCAAATGAAATGTAAAACGTAAGGTATATTGATATTACTGATACTGAATTGATATTTGAACTGTGTTGAGTTAAAAGCGACCAAGCGCCATCAAAAATTTCATCAAAAAACAGACTTGAAAGTACGATAAGTAACTTTGAAACAGTTGAAGAAGGGATAAAAAGTATGAAAAATGTGAACTCTGGAAACATTAATCTATCAATAATTTACTTGCTCAGAAGCTTATTCTGTATTACCAGTGAGAAATATGTTAAAATCTTAGCACTTCCAAATTTGTCGCTTGGTCTCTTTTGGCTTAACATGGTTCATTTGATATAAAAATTGATGTTCCTTTTTTTCTACTCGTCAGGGTATTGTTTTAATTACTTTATTTGTCTCTTTTCAGCATAATTTACTAAATTTCATTTCCAAACTGTTGAAAAAATAGAATTTGAGTTATTTTACATGATAAGAGTTATTTTACATGATAAGAATTATTTTACATTATTTTACACCGACAAAATAGAGGGGTTGCACGACAAAAAGTAGGAAACTAACGACAAAATAATGGAACAAACGACAAAAGAAAGTTATCACATCAAAACAAATGATTGAACGACAGAAAATAAGATCGCAGGTCAAAATAATTTATTCTAGCGACGAAGCAAAAAAATCACTGCAAACAAATTTAATGAACAATAAAAATAATTTTCTAACAACTACTTTTGTAACAACAGATAAAATGAAATCCACTACAAAATTAAAATATAACTCACGACGACATTGTACTTAAAAAAACCATTGAACACTATGTCCATGTCAAAATTAGTTTCAGGATACCATGTCCAGTTGCGTTTTTTGGGGGATGATGTCTAAGTTGAGGTATTTGGAACATCCAGATGGAAAGTTTTAGGACATTCCATCCAGATTGAGGGTTTTCAGACACTATATCCATTGTCTATTCCCAAAATTAGTTTTAGGACACTATGTCCCAATTCAGTTTTTTGAGATAATAAGTACTTCTAAATTGAGGAATTCGAGACTTCTAAATTCAAAGTTTTGGGACAATATATCCATGTAAAAATTAGTTTTAGGACACTATGTCCCGGTCAAGTTTTTTGGGATATTATTTTTAAATTGAGGTATTTGGGATGCCCAAATTACAAGGTTTTGGGGTATTATGTCCATATTGAGGGTTTTGGGACACTGTGTCCATGTCAAAATTAGTTTCACGACAATAAGTCCCAATTATTCAGATTGGGACTTTTGGAACACTATATCCAATATCCATGTCCAAATTAGTTTGAAGACTTTTAAGTACATATCTCATCGTGCAAAACTTTATTTTGTCGTGAAAACATTATTTTGTTGTGGAAAGAATTATTTTTATCTCTAAATTATCGTTCATTCACATTAATTTGTCGTTCATAGTTTGTCGTGCAATTGTCATTTTTTGTGTCTAGAATTCCCATTATTTGGTCGTGATTCAGTTGCGCCAATCTCGTCGTGCAAACCCTTTTTTTTTGTCTTGCAGTTTTATATTTCCCAAATACTTATGGGGGAGACTTGGACAAATCAGTTTTATTTCTGATTTTGTACAAGTTTCATCTTCTAATACATTTGTGTACAATTCTATTTCTAATTTCTTACATTGTGCAGTTTTATTCTCTTTTTACATTCATTCTGCATAAATATTAAATTTTGTACATCCGTGAATTTTACATATTTTGTTAGTTTTATTTTTATATGTAATAATTTCAAATTTCGTACCATGCCTTGTATCAATTTGGATAGAGCAGCCTTAAATATTGTTTTATACTTACAACTCCCTATTCATTGGTGTTTTAATATTTTCATCTTTATTTAAATTTTATACCTAATTCTCTCATTTTGTGTAAAAACCAAATTATAATTTTTTAATTCAATTAATTCAATTCACTTTTTTTTAATTGAGGAATATAACAACCTATTTCGATCTCGATCCATTTTGATTTCAATCATATAGATTTCAATCATATCGATATCGATTTTAATCATACAGATTTCAATCATATCGATATCGATTTTAATCATATAGATTTCAATCACATCGATATCGATCCATTTCGATTTTGATCTTATCGATATAATTCATTTCGATTTCGATCATATCAATCCACTTCGATATCGAACATACCCATTTCGATTTTGATCATATCGATATCAATTCATTCCAATTTCGATCATATCGATATCAATTCATTTCGATTTCGATCATATCGATATCAATTCATTCCGATTTCGATCATATCGATATAAATTCATTTCGATACCAAATTTTGTTCGATTTTTTGATCACTAACAAGAGGAAGAAACATGACCATTGACCATTGAGACATTCCATGGACTGCTGCAATCTACATCTACTGAGAACCCTTTGCCTCATACAAAACAATATTGTGTTGCAACATCACACATCGAATCGTCGAATGCTCCGACACATCGACTTATTTTATATTCTCGCTCCAACGGATTCCTCTTTCCTTTTTTCTCTCTCCTTTGCAAAAGTACCTATACATGGGTTTACAATACAATAGGATTGCCTTGTCTCCTTCTCTGTTTCGCTTTTTCTATCACGCTGTCGCACAATCGCAAGTAGATACCTACATTTCACATCTTTGCTTTTTCTTCTTTCCAACCCTTACATAATGTATACACAGAACCCATCTAGAGAGCAAGCGAGAGAGTGCACGCACGCAGGGTACGCAGGGTACACAGAGCGACAGACCATCTCACACAAACACATCCCAGTATTCGAGAGAAAGAGAGAAAATAAACCGAAATTAATCCGACGAGGTCCGATCGATAAACGTGGGCTCATAGTCATACACAACACACATATACATATAAAACGTATATACGTATATAGTACATAGTACACGACGGATACGTAAAACCATCATTTTATATGTATACAAACACACACGTACTACAACAAACGCACCCAGCAACACTGAAAACCCGAAGCGAAGAAGATATACACGTAGGCCGCCGCGGCCGCGCCGCAATCGAGCTTCACCATTTCGCGCCGTCCGCTCACTCCGTCCTTTTCGCTCCGCCGTCTTCCATTTCTTTTCCTGTGTGCGGCGGTGGTGCTGGTGCTGTTGGTAACGTCGTCCTCGTCGCTGCGTTGCCGTTACCTCATACTCCACTTTTTTTTTAAATGCGTACACGTACCCCCTTCCCCCCTGGGGTCTTCGTACCTCAACCCTTCGACCCCCGACACGTCAACCGTCTCGGGTTATACCGCCTCTCGCAGTCGCTCTTTATATCTCGTCGTTGGTTGCCGAATCCATAAAGTAATGTAAAGCCATTATTTATATAAACGGACGTGGAATTCTTCCTCGGCCACCGCCAATGTAACAACAAAACGTACCTACGTATACGTATGCCCATGTTGGTGTACAATTTACAATGTACCTAAGTAAAACTTTCAAGTAGGCATATCAAAGGTTCAAAGGTTGCATGGCATCTCTGGGTGAAATGAAGTACAATGATGTATGCTGTCTATAAGGGTAGATTGTGAACCACTGTCCAATACGAATCTGGCATTAGTTCTCCGGAAAAGGCCCTCAAAGATGCAAATTTTGGCAATTTTTGGAACCCCTGCGTAATTTTTTCCAACGTTTGATGTGTAACAGTTCGTAAGAGAGAAATAGTATTATTCTGCACCTTTCGTAACGAGGAGTTTTTCACCTTAAAATTAGATTTGCGATTTCTTGTTCAACATTTTAGGAACACCTGAAAAGCTAAAAAGTTTCGATTTTCGTCAAAGCGAATTCTTTCACAATATATCTGGGCCATGAGATCGAAATTCAGTTAGAACTTTCATTTCATGAATATTAGCTCGAGTTGTTTTCCGACCACGTCAAGTAATCAACTTTGGGTACCCCTGAGAATGTTGAAAAGTCATTTTTCAAAATTGAAAGAAGAAATGTCGCTGAATATGCATATTTTTTGCATTCAAAGTAAAAAATGGTATTTTCCAACACCTTTAAGCAATATTTTTTCAAAATTTCTTCCCAAAAATTAATGGCTAATTTTGAAGGAGATTATCAGAAAATCGAGAAATCAACTGAAAGATGCAGTTTTTAGCGCTTTGAATGCAAAAATTTAGGCATATTCCATGGTATTTTACCTTTAGACTTGAAAAAAAATGAACTTTCAAACTTTT
The DNA here is from genome assembly GCA_033439095.1 of Pseudococcus viburni. Classification (NCBI taxonomy): domain Eukaryota; kingdom Metazoa; phylum Arthropoda; class Insecta; order Hemiptera; family Pseudococcidae; genus Pseudococcus; species Pseudococcus viburni. Next base: position 1,466,548 of record JAVBJF010000007.1, on the reverse strand, counting down.
TTCAAGCAAACCCAAGTTGGCTCGTTGAAAAACGGTTTGTGTCAACATTCATAAAATGGAACCTCGAACTAAATAGCAAAGAAAAGTTGAAAAAGAAGTATTCGAAAAAATTTTTTAAATGGCTACTCTCTCAAATTTGAATCAGTGAAATTTATCAAAAAACACTGAAAAACAGTCAGAATTGCAGCACGCACAGTAATAAATTAGTGAAATTTGTTTCACTAAATGCAAGGTAGTGAAAGAAAATCACTGGAAATCAGTGAAAATTCACTGAAAACTCAGTGATATTTATGAAATTTACTGAAAAATCTCTAAAATTATTTGAATAAACAGTGAAAAATCACCATTTTTCCTGTGCTGCAATTCTGACTGTTTATCAGTGACTTTTCACAGATTCGGAATGAGAGTATTGAAAAATATTGGTTTTTCAAGTGAGACAAATTTTTCGACATTCAAAATCTATACGTGAGCCTGATGGATACTGAAACCTTCCTTGGGTCAAAAATTGGTTTTTGAGTGACACTGATTATGGGCCTTTAAGAAGGAGTAGAATCAAGGAGGAACCTCAATCCAAAAAATAATTTTTGACCTTTAAGGGTGGTTTTAGCATCCTGACTCACATGTGCATGATCTTACAAAGTACTGAAAATATAATATGTTAACCAGAAATTTCGGATAAGCGGTTTGAATAGAAGTGATAATCACGATTTCGAAGAATCTGAAGTAAAACATGCAGCTGAGGCAGCTGAAGCCGCGTCAACCATCAACTGATTGAAGAAAAGATTCAGAAGGAAATCAAGTTCAAAAAAGTGTTGGTATGTAAAATAATTTTTTGAGGGAATTATTTTCAAAATGGGGAAGGAAAGAACTGGGAGGGGAAAACATTTTTATCTCCAGATTCGTCCGAAAATTTGAGCTGTTCCCGCGTATATTTGAAGGCACAAGGTTCCACCGGATTCGAATTTGTTAATGATATTAATGAATTTTTTTGTCGATTTTATTTTTTCATAAAATAAGATAAAATAAATTGCCTCCTTGACAATTTTTTTTCAATACTCGAGATTACTTATTTTTACACAGGCATCGGACCGAAATTTCGAAAAAAAATAGTAACTTTAGTAACTTTTTTTCTGAAAAAAGTAACCAATTTTTTGTGAAAAAGTAACCAATTTTTTGTGAAAAAGTAACCAATTTTTCGTGAAAAAGTAGACAATTTTTCAATTTTTCGCCTTTAAAAAATTATTAATACCCCCTCCTTCCCATTTTTTTCAAACTTGTTTTTTCTCTGTAATTTTACTACCGAAGAGAGAGAAAAAAATTTCATCTAAGAATGAGTTTTATCAGTGGCGTAGCCAGGAATTTCTCATGGGGTGAGTCAGAACTTTCATGGAACTTTCATAAATTTTTGGAAAGTTCTAAGTTTACTTCCATGCCAATTATTTTGGCCTCAAAACTCCAAAATAATAAGAAATCTAAGCAGTAGGCGTCAAAATCTGTCTTTGGAGAGTACAAAATTGCCATGTATAATTTATTTAATTGTGACTTTGTTCATGCCCGAGCGAAGCGAGGGCGAAACTTCGAAAAAATTGGATTTTCAATGCCTAAAACAGGCATTGGAAACCATTTTTTTCGTATAATTGCCTCAAATAATTCATTAAACTGTGATTTTGTTCATGCCCGAGCGAAGCGAGGGCGAAGATTTGAAAAATTTAATTTTGTATGTCCAAAAAAGACATTTTGCATGTAAATTTTATGATTTCGTTTTGCCATTTTTTTTTTGGCGAGTTGAGTGAAAAAAGTAACTTTTGGTCAAAAAAGTAACTAAAAGTAACAGAGCTTGAAAAAAGTAACCAAGTTACTTTAAAGTAACCACGGTCCGATGCCTGTTTACATAATCGAGGTTCAAAAACGTGCTTCGGTATAGATTTGGCACAGGCCCATACTCCATATGATTTTGCAAGAAAAGTATAAAACTGGCAATCCTCAAAGTGAAAAGACTTGGAAATAAAAGTGATGAGCAATTTGCAGGCACAAAATAAAAAATTGATTCATTTTTTAAATAAAAAATTGTTTCGAAATTTTAAATTAAAATTTATCTTTAAAAAGATTAAATTTTATTTTATCAATTACTAATTATTTTATATGGTACTGTATAATTATTTATGATTTTCTAATTTCTACCTATCGTAATTCGTATAAAACTATATACTTATGCGACTCCTGAAGAACAGTAGGGCATAATCGTTCATACTTCAAAAAATAAAAATAAAAACACTCACCAGTTATCACATGCTGAACACATTGGTAGGAGGTCGCGTCATAAACGAACCATAACATCGGTCGTATTTTTCGAAATTTTCTTCTCCAAATGATAGGTTATTTTGTTTCCTATACAAAACAAGATGAAAAGAAACTAAATTAATATATATTCATTTCACTTGGCTTTTTCGTTCAATTTGTAACTCTATAATAGTAGACCAAATTTAAATTCCCACAATATCGGTGTTAAAATTTACACCTGTGCTCATCCCGCGGCAATAAACCAGGCGATAAAGGTACTATCCACCCAATACCACATTTCCCTCCAGATTCGAGCAGCAGTCGTTAAAAAAACAGTACAGAAACGTTGAACGCGTCAACTGTTGAAATTCACATCATTGGTTACTGATATGATTCCTTCGTTCCCCTCAAATATAATATGGTTATGTTGGGGGAAAAAGTCAAGAAGCGAGTTTTACTCCGCAAATTGACAGATTCGTGTCATTTTCGGGGTCATTTCGGTACATACGATAAAGATCCCCAACCGCAACACTCAAGAGATTTTTTTCAAAACGTTTACCAAAATTTTTGAATTTAATCTCTCGACTTTTTTCAACCATTTGCTCAAATTTTTGAAAACGCACATTTTTTACAGCCCTCCGTGACCCTCCTCACTCCCATCCTGAAAAAATTGGATCAATTTCGATTTTAAATTGAAAACTTATAATTCTGCGAGAAAGAGAAATTATTTTAATATTTTTCAACATTGGTTACAGTTTCATTTTAGACGAACATGCTGACTGTTTGGAACTTTTTTTCTGGAAAGAAGCAGGCGGGCGAAGTAAAACTGAAATTCTCTTCGAATTTGATTGTGGTTTCGAATCGAAAATATCAATTAAAGAATGTTCTCAATATTTTATACTTTTTGCAAATTTCCACCAATTTTGTGATTTTTCTATGCATTTTTTCCCATAAATTTTTCGAGATTTTCTCGAACTGGTACACGTTGAGTTTAAAAATAAGTTAATAAATTAAGAGAACGATAAATCTTGAAAAAATTTTGAAAAAAATATCATTCGAATCCAAATTTGGTAAAATTTTTCGTTAGAGAGGGGGTAGGACGTAAGGAGAATAAATTTCTATTTGAGCTAAACTATGCTCAAGACCTATTTTGTCCTCTATCCCAATTCTAACCAGACCTCTTGAAATTAGTCATTTTCAATCCCCTAAATAAAAATCTGGAAATATTTAGGTAACCCTGGAAAAATATTTTCGGGGCATAAGAAGTTCCAAAAGTTGATGTCGAGAATTGAAAACAATTTTGAAAATCACTAAATAAATTTGTTTTCAATTTTTTGATTGTGAAATATTTGATTGAGGCGAGTGGTACAAGGCAATTTTTTGGCAATCGAAGAAATGAGTTCAAAAATAGGGGGCTGTTTTTTTCAAATTTTATAAGTGTCATTCTGAATCTACCACTATTAAATCATACTAAAATGTTTTATATTTTTCAGGTTTTAAAATTATTCAAAAGACCCCCATCCTACCAAGTTTCGAGCGTAATAACATTCGCTGGTGCATAAAAATTGACTTTTTTAAATTTTAGATATTTTGAGAACCCCTAAAAAACTAAAAAGTTTGCAGTTCGCGGAAAGAGGACACAGTATTCAGAAACAGAATTATTTATTTGGATCAAACAAAAATTGCTAATCCTATATTCCTAAATTTAAAGCAATCTGGCACCCCCTCCCCCGCCATCACTCTGAGGAACACCCTTAAAAAAATACCTCCGCATATTTTGAAAATTTTTTTTCATAATTCTTGATTCGATTTTCACGGAGAACATTTCAAATGGAGCTTTTTTTGGATAATTTAACAACAGGAGTAGTATTTCAACTTACAAAATGTTCTCGTAAGGGTAAGAGGAGGGAAACCTCAAAAAAACTGAAATTTCATCACTTTTCGAGCGATACATCAGAATAAACTAGGTACATTTTTGAGTTCGCAGAACAAAAATTTCACAATATTTCATCCGTAGGTGTCAGGGATAAATTATCCAGGGCGAGAGTATGGAAAATAAAAAAGCACCTGCATTCTCTATTTTATGAAAAAATCCCCACTTCTTCTCATCACTTGGAGAAAAATATTTCCAAATTCGTAATCTACAACCACGATAACGTAAATTTCGACACACTGCATACCATTGATTTAAATTCATTCTTGGTCTCATTCCCTCAGCATCTTCAAAAGTACTAATCGCGGTAAAAACACGAGCAGAGAATCCCAAATTTGAAATATTTCATCCCTCACGTCTCATTCTCTAATTTCAAGGATTTCCTTTTTTTTTTCTTCTTTTTTTTAAATAAACGTTTATTTCTGTAGCATATTACATGTCAAATTCGGAATCCACAACCAAAAGGACACATCGATTCATATTTACAAGTTTTTCGAAATCTGTGATTTTCGAGTCTTCTATCTCATTCTGCGATGTGTTCATTTCAACAAAATTCATCTCCAAGTACATATTTTTTACTTGGGCAAGCACTAAATTTTGGAAATTTTCAGATCATTGAACCAAAGATAATGAGGCATGTGAAAAACAAATGATCGTTTATGTTCTGCCCGAGATTCGATTCTCGAGTAAATCTATCACGTTTATTTGACAGCTCGAAGCAACTGAAATAACACGTCATTGGCACTTAATTGATCATTTCCGAACCAATATCTGCGTTCAGATAAGATTTTGTAAGATGACATTTCCAGTAGCATGGAAAAAGTTCGCTCAAATGGTTACACATATCTGCGAAATTTAAACTTCGAAGTAATAAACGTGACTACCCATTTCTTTATGGGTTTTGGATTTCGTTATGAATACGTGAATAGCTTCACCCAATTAATTTGGAAAATTTTTCTGCCATTGTCAAAAACAGAGGCACAATACGACCAGACAGTTCCAGCAAAAAAATATAAAAACGGGCCAATGAACTTTTTCATTTGAAAAACTTATTCAAGGGGGTTCTTCTATTCAATTTCTAAAATATGTACTATTCTGAATCAGTGAAAAGTCACTGATAAATAGTCCGAATTGCAGCACAGGAAAAATCAACCAAATTCACTGATTTTCAACGAATTTTCGCCGATTTTTCAAAAAATTTCACTGATTTTCTCCTGTGCTGCAATTCCGACTGTTTCTAAGCGATTTTCGATAATTTTCACTGATTTATAATTGAGAGTAATTGAGGCCATATTGAGCTAAAACCGAAAATGCGTTAAATTTTTTGGAAAATTGCACGAAATAGAAAATTATAACTACATTGCTGTCTGCAGACGTATCATTCGACATTCATTACAAATTATGTATAAGTATTCGAAAAAAGGAAGGATGGAATGAAGTAAAAAAATTGAAATTTCCGTTCAACGAGTGTGATATACATACAGAAACACAATGCAGATATGTACATTTCGGAATCTCGCGGTGAGCACAACCATGATCCTTAATAATCTATTTTACACGTATATCTAATGTACGTTATGTACTAGATACGAAACATATTTGTGTAATCGGTGGGAGCGGTGCGGTAGCGTTTGATTCTATTTCGGACGATTTTCATTCGTCGATATTTAATAAGGATGCGGTGAAATACGGAACTACTTCGGCGGTTCGCTCCGTTTAGAGGGCTAATTTATCGAATCGAAAAATGGCTATAGAATTTCTATATAGTGCAGTCGCAAACTGTAAAAAAATGGCTATTAATGAAAGAAGCATGAAAGTTGGTATGATACACCACAAGACCAAAACTAAATTTTAAAGAACGTGAGCCACTTTCAGTTCACCATAGGGGGTGCAGGGGGGTGGTTTTTTGAGGCTCCATCCCCCTCATGTGGTGAGGTTGAGCAAAGCCGGCGTTTTTGGGGTCAATTTCATATATTTCAACCTCCCTGAACACGATTATGCCATTACTTTCAAAATCTGATGATTAGAAGTGCCCCAAATTTCAAATTAAAAGTCCCCCCATTTACCAATATTTATGAAAAAAAGCCGAAAAACACAGTTTTTCGCCCTTACACCTTACACAATGATCAGGAACGAATTTTCAATACGATATTCGGATAGTAGAGGTCAAATCCGATCTATAGACTTGCATCCGAGCTTCACAAGTCTTTAAGGGGAGGAGTAGGAGGTGCTACAATGTCGTTAATTTTGATGATTTTTCGAGTATTTTACAGTTTTTTTGAACATTTTCGTCTCTGTACATGATATAACAGATCTCGGACCATTTAGATTTCCATATATGACAAGTAGACACCTACACCAATTAATCTGGGCATTTGTGAGTGCACCCAGAACCGCGATTGATGAGATGGGGGGGGGAAGGGGTTCAAAATTTCATTAATATGCACTGTCTCCGTTGACATGTACATTTTGAATTATTTGATACCTTATGTTTGATAAGGCGTTCAACCTTTCATATTATAATGAATTATACTATAATCGGAACCCCTTCCATCTTCTTTGGGGTGGGGCTCGGGGTGGAGGGTGAGCAATTCCAAAGAATTATATTTTTTCAGAACAATTATAAATTTTCACGGATTTTGTATTTTTAATTTCCTTATTGTTGAAATATAAACAGATGGTACTTCAGAAGGGTAGCCTATAGGTATGTATCCCTTGGTATCCATTTGGGTCCTTAAGGAGGGGATGAGGTAGAATGAAAACTATGCATACTATAGCGTGTGATATGTTTAAATCTACGTTTTTAAGGCCGTAGAACACATATCTGGCAATATTTTCATGTTAGGGAGCAAAGGGTGAGTAGGAGGGGTGGGTGGTTGGGGTTAAAAGCGAAATTTTGTTATTTGAGTATGAAAAATGTGGTATCAAAACGCTTTGAGGTTACGGAACACGAATTTTAAGTCAGTTTGTTCACCTATTGGCACTCTTGGGGGGGGGGGGGGGCAGTAAGGGGTGGGAAATTATATGTAGCATGTCTAAATATAAGTTTTTGAGGTTTTACAACACAAATTCTGCAATATTTTTTGATTTGGGTGTAGTGGATGGGAGGTCGGGGATGAAGATTTTTCAAAATTGGAAGCAAGGGGCTCCGCGAAATCTCACCCTGTGAAGAACCATCGAATCACATTTCAGTCATAAGTGGAAAAGAAGCAGGCAATCCACAGTATTTCACATTTTTCGTACTCAAATAACAAAATTTCGCTTTTAACCCCAACCACCCACCCCTCCTACTCACCCTTTGCTCCCTAACATGAAAATATTGCCAGATATGTGTTATACGACCTTAAAAACGTAGATTTAGACATATCACACGCTATAGTATGCATAGTTTTCATTCTACCCCATCCCCTCCTTAAGGACCCAAATGGATACCAAGGGATACCCGCGGTTCTGGGTGCACTCACAAATGCCCAGATTAATTGGTGTAGGTGTCTACTTGTCATATATGGAAATCTAAATGGTCCGAGATCTGTTATATCATGTACAGAGACGAAAATGTTCAAAAAAACTGTAAAATACTCGAAAAATCATCAAAATTAACGACATTGTAGCACCTCCTACTCCTCCCCTTAAAGACTTGTGAAGCTCGGATGCAAGTCTATAGATCGGATTTGACCTCTACTATCCGAATATCGTATTGAAAATTCGTTCCTGATCATTGTGTAAGGTGTAAGGGCGAAAAACTGTGTTTTTCGGCTTTTTTTCATAAATATTGGTAAATGGGGGGACTTTTAATTTGAAATTTGGGGCACTTCTAATCATCAGATTTTGAAAGTAATGGCATAATCGTGTTCAGGGAGGTTGAAATATATGAAATTGACCCCAAAAACGCCGGCTTTGCTCAACCTCACCACATGAGGGGGATGGAGCCTCAAAAAACCACCCCCCCTGCACCCCCTATGGTGAACTGAAAGTGGCTCACGTTCTTTAAAATTTTGTTTTGGTCTTGTGGTGTATCATACCAACTTTCATGCTTCTTTCATTAATAGCCACTTTTTTTGAAAAATTTACAGTTTGCGACTATACTAATAGAGGAAATTGAGGCAAATTTTCACTTAATCGGGGTGAAGGCGAGGAATAGGTGATTTCATATTCAATATATTAAACAAAATTTTGATAATTTAGCAAATCATCCAGTAACTGCATCAGCTAGTAACAAAATGTTTAAAAATTTGAAAAATAGCATTTCAGCAAATCGAGAAATTCATCAGCTTTTAAAATAAGGAGAAGAAAAATGAGAGAGGATTTGAAAATATTACACATATTTTTCAACAACCGGCTCCTTACGGAAAATATTTAATTTTGAGCGAATTATTTTTATTTTAATTTTGGGCAATTACAGCGGCGCAGATAAAAAAATTGATAAAATCTTTTCTCAACTGAAGTTCAATAGCTAGAATTGCGGTCACTAATGTGATGCTGCTTGCCTGCCACGGATTCGGGAATCAATCTAGAAAGTATTAGGCGAGAAAAACGATGGCTCTTTTCTGACATACTCCTTCACCTGATTCAATTTTCGTTCAAACTGAATTTTGGGGAATTCCATATGAGCGTATGTTCGTTTGATCACTCTCTCCTTCCAAAAAATTCGTGAATTTCAAGATTCAAATTCGTGAGTTTTTTTTTTTTTCAAAAAATGAAGTTCGAAAGATGAGTTGTATGACTTTTGTTTCTAAAACCATAGGGGTGGAAAACAGAAATCCGATAAACTTAATTTTAAAAAAAACATAATTTCAGTTTTATCCTTCTTGCATTCTTGATTTTTTCAAATTCTGTTTGACTTCAGATTCTGTGATGGGTGGGCGAGGGAGAGTGCTAAAAATTATTCCCATCTCAAATGGGATTTTCAAAATATCAATAACAATTTTTAAAATACGTAAAAAATTTAAATTTCACAAAGGAGCTAGTTGAGGCTCTTTTGATTAGAACGAAAATGAAATTTTTGAAAACAGTGTTTTTCAAAACCTCTAGGGCCAAAATTTCAGCTGTTCAAACTGATTTATGGATTTTTGGCGAATTTTCGAAAATTAAAATTACTTAGGTATTTGTACTTTTCAGTGAAATTCAGCATTGTTGGAAAAAAAGGTAGTATGTACTAGAGCAAAACTTATGGAAACAAAATTTCCTACCTAATTTTGACTTTCAGAATCCGGATTTCATTATTTTTCATCATTCTCCAATCTCCAGCCTCCAGTATAATTTTAATTTTTTTCAAAACGTCCCCTAGGTACGTAATTAATTTGAGAAGCTAAAAATCGGCTTTATCGCCTCCTCTCAAGTAGATCAATGAGAAAATTCGCATTTGACAAGAATTCCAAGTGAACACACCAGAAGGAATTTTCGACTATACATAGCTATCGAATTTGGAAGTAAAAATAAAATATCTGAACTCCTATCCTAATACCGACCCCCCTTCCCTTCCCTTCCCTTCCTGAATATCACCAATTTCGGTCGTTATCCTCCAGCGTGATTTCGATTTTTCCCAGTGTTATTGAATTTCTCCAGGAACAATCTTAATTAGTCGAGGCGACTAAAAATCGAGTTTTTGCCTCTTTTCGAGTCCACTTTTGACGGAAATTTCAGAACAATCAAAAGGTAAATTTTTACCATTTTACAAAATTGAAAAAAAAAAAATAGTTGAATAACAAAGTCGTCTACCCTATTGAATGCAATTATCGTTTGTCACTTAAAACCGGCCTCTGCCTAGAACATTAATTTCATAATTTTCTGTCATTTCAGAACCTTCAGCACGATATCCATTCTCTGAATTATTGTCCAAGCTTTCCAAAATGACCTTATACGTCTTTATAGGCAAGTAAAAATCTACTTTGTGGTCTTCTTTGAAGTGATTTAACGAAAAAATCGACCTTTTTAGTGATTTCCACACTGAGAAAAATGGAGAATGAAAAATGAATAGAAAGTGTTGCAAAAAATTATAATTTTTATTCAAAACAAATAAATTTTATCCAAAAAAAATAAATTTTATCCAAAAATAATAAATTTTATCAAAAAAAAATAAAGTTTATCCAAAAAAAATAATAACGGGGCACCATTCGAAAAATTAGCAATTTTTATCAAAAAAAAATAATAAAATTTATCACGAAATTTGGTAAAGTTTATTGCATAGAAAATAAAGTTTGTCAATTTTGCGATAAATATTATTATTTTGCAATAAATATTATTATTTTTTGAATAAATTTTACTAGTTTTGTGAATGGTGCCTTTTTATTATTACGTTTAATAAAAAATTTTTTTTATTTTTTTGAGTGCAAGCGAATATCTCGAAAGTGTTTTTATCAGCTTTTAATTTGAAAATATCAGTAAATAAAGCAGCTTTGAAAAACACTTCTGAGATGTCAGCCTCAAAATCGCAATGAAGGTTTTAGAAGGACTGAAAATAATGAAATTTGGATTTGGGTGTTCGATATTAAGTACAGCGATTTTATTTTAATAAATTTTAGAGCGAAAGGACGTACTTTTCAAAAGTAATACATTCTTGATTTAAATATGACACTTTCAAATTTTCACAAATTTATCAAAAAAAAAACACTGAAAAATCAACTTGAGAATTGGGCAGCTGAAATTTCGGCTATGAGGCTTTTGGAATATTGGAAATAAACTTCTCGAGAGATTTCCTTTTAGCCCGTTCAAGTTGAATCCAAATTCTACTTTATGAAAATTAACAATTCGAACTCCTACCTACCACTTTCCAATAGCACAAAAAACATAATCCTGGCTATTAGAAATCTCATCCACGATTTCTTCAAATCTCAGAACTGGTTTTTACAATGAAGATAAACCATTCTCGGGTAGACTGCTGGACTGACCTTTCGAATTTAAATTAATGTTTTTTTGTTATTTTTTATGATCCCCGATTTCCAGATGATACGTAGAATTGAAAAAATTGACGATTATTCGAGATGGAACCTCACTCAAAAAAATTTAGTACGTCGGATAGCAAAGAATTAAAACTGCGGCACAATATTATTGAAAATTCTTTCAATTATTCATAAAAACTCATAACTTTTATGACTTTTTTCTGACTCTTGACAGATTTTGTTACTATTTCAATCACTCTTTTTTCAAATTTTAGGATTTTTTCACGACTTCTATGATTCTTTTCTCCAATATTGTGATTTTTTCGTGACATTTATGACCCTTCAAATTTTGCGACTTTTTCATAACTTTTATGACTTTTTTTATCAAATTTTGTTACTTTTCACGACTTTCATGACGTTTCTCAGAATTTGAGACTTTTTTATGACATTTCTCTATTTGAAAATTTTAAGGGTTTTTCATAACATACACTTTTTTCTCAGAGTTTGTGACTTTCACATGACTTACAACTTTTTTACTATATTCTGTGGCTTTTTCATGACTTTCATGACATTTCAAATTTTGTGCATTTCTCATGACTCGAGTGACTTTTTTCTCAAATTTTGTGACTTTTACGTGACATTATTCTTAATTTGAATTTTGTGGCTTTTTCATGACTTTTATGACTTTTCTCCAAAAATTTTGTTACTTTTCACGACTTTCATGGCTTTTCTCAAAGTTTGTGACTTTTACATAACTTACAACTTTTTTACTATATTCTGTGGCTTTTTTATAACTTTCATTACATTTCAAATTTAGTGACTTTTTCATGACTCGAGTTACTTTTTTCTCAAATTTTGGGACTTTTTGGTACATTACTCTATGACTTTTATGACTTTTTCTCAAATATTGTTACTTTTCAAAACTTTTATGGCTTTTCTCAGATTTTGTGACTTTTGAGAAATTTCTCTTTTTTCAAATTTTGAGGCTTTTCCATAACTCATGACTTTTTTCTCAGAGTTTGTGACTTTTACATGACTCGAGTGACTTTTTCTCAAATTTTGTGACTTTTTCATGACTCGAGTGACTTTTTTTCAAATTTTGTGACTTTCGTGACTTTTTTCTCAAATTTTGGGATTTTTTCGTGACATTATTCTTAATTTAAATTTTATATCTTTTCCATGACTTTTATGACTGTTTCCCAAAAATTTTGTTACTTTTCAAGACTTTCATGGCTTTTCTCAGAGTTTGTGACTTTTACATAACTCACAACTTTTTTACTATATTCTGTGGCTTTTTCATAACTTTCATTACATTTCAAATTTAGTGACTTTTTCATGACTCGAGTGACTTTTTTCTCAAATTTTGGGACTTTTTCTTGGCATTACTCTTTATTCGAATTTTGAGGCTTTTTTACGACTGATATGACTTTTTTCTCAATTTGCAACTTTTTCATGACTTATACAACATTTTTTTAATTCTGTGCCTTTTTCAAGACTTTTATTACCCTTTTTTTCAAATTTTGGAACCTTTTCATGACTTTTATGGTTCACATAACCAGTGAACACTTACAATTTTTGGAATAAAAGGAAGACGGTGAGATTTTCCAGCTAAACCAATCATCAATCAGCCAAATTTCGACCAAAATTTCGAAAAACATCTCAAAACACGAATCATACTGCAAAATGAAGGCATTCTCATCATACTTATTTCCAGTTCGTCTCACTCCAACGTCCAAGTCGAATCTATCGCACACCGCATAGGTAAATTAAACGACGACCATTCGGCACAGAACGAATGTACATGTGTCAGACGAAGGGGCAAGGGAGGAAATGGAGAGAGATGAGGTTGTGCGCAACATCACCAACACCATCTCTACAGCAACCATACTAACCACCGGTAAGAGGAAATAAACATGGTATACTCGGTCATCATCGTCGTCGATACGTTTAATGAAATATTCTACTACGGTTTCACACACAATCGCACACATCTCCTCTCTCTCGACAGCAAACTCGTACATCCACACTTCAAACTCATCCAGCAGAGCAGATCCCAACCAACCAACACGAAACCGGAATAATATACACACGCTCCAGCACAATATACTCGACAGGAGCGAGAGAGAAAGACAATCACGACGACTCCGATGCCGATGATGATGAAACAGTACAAACCATCGTTACCAGAGAGGAGACGAAGAGAAGGCAGCAAAGTAACGCTACTTTTCTCTCGATATACAACGTACAGTCGTACACACTGGTTGGGTTTCTAGAACTCGCACACTCGCACACTCTCGTAGATAAAAATCAAACACGCGACTAATCACGTCATAAATAGGGACGCGACTAATGGCGGATTAAACAAAATGAAAGATCATACAAGTGTAAATTCTTCACGTTGAAAACGCTCTCCGGCGACGACCGCCGCCAACGTTGCCACGTAAATTTCTAACCCTTTCGTTACTCGTTCCTTTTTACGTATTTTTCAACGTGAAAACTACAAAAAAATGCTATCAAACGTGGCTCTGGCTTGGCACAAGGCAGACCCCCGTCATTCGTCAAACTGAAATTTATACTCGGGCTTATAAAAAATTCATCTCGGGGCGCCATCGCCATTAACACGAGATCCACATCTATACAGGGACGATGCTCGCGACCGAGGGCCGACGACGGCGACGCTTCTTCGAAAATAATTAGCATTACGAGGCGCGTTACTATACCGACTTTCAGCGCCAATTATCCGTCGACGACGACGCCGCCGTCGCCTCCTGCCCATACCGGCGACAACCGCCTTTTCGCATATTTGGCAACGTGGCATTTTTACGTATACAGCTGCGATTCGTATAGTATATTTCGAGTCCGGCATTGTAATACTTCACGTTATTAAAAGGGAGGGATTTCTTCTCTTTTATTTCTTCTTCGTCTCGCTTGCTTTTTTTTTCAGCATCATTTTCATCTCATTTTAAACACTATAGTCATCCCTCTTGAACCTCCACCCCTCTCCCGCTGAACCAGCCACCTTCCGCAGCTCCTACGGTGTGATGTCGTTTCGTCGATCGCGTCACCCTGTTATAATATGGGTTTTATAAGAGTTCGTAATATTATACGGAGATGAGTGTTTTCGTCGTCTGAAAACCAAAATTGCTGTATGCAGAAAGAAAATTTGAAGAAAGTTGGTGCAGAAATGCTACAGAAGGGGATAAAATTGAGAAACGCCACGTGCTCGGTCATATTTGAAAATGAAGAGAATCATAGCTGGCATTATTGGAAGGTAAAAAATGAGAATATTCGACTCGAATGGCAATTTTTTCGAGTTTTTTGACTTAAAATACAATTATTTAAATTTTTTCTACTCAAACTTCAAGTTTTCTAAGAAAAGAGTCATCAATTTCCTCCAATTTTCAACTTGAATTTAATTTTCTCGGCCAAAAAAGCAATATTGGGTTCAGACTGCTCTCTTGATTTTCGTTCAGTTCGGTATTGTGTGAAAAATCTTGACAGAAGTTGGATAAAAAAAAACATACAATTCGTCAAGGAAAAAATTACGAGAAAAATTGAAAACATAATGAAAATTACCCTCCCCCTCCCTCACACCCAATAAAAGACCAGAATAACTATTGTCAGAAAAATATTCAAGGTAACACATAACACATCGAAGAATCTATTTTACAGGAGAATTTTTTGGGGAAAAAATAGGGCAATACCTTCCAATAATCACAAAAACGTATTTTTAGTTCAGAAAACGAGGTTTCAGTTGAAAAATGTAGAAAAAACGTAAAAATTAGAAAAATTAATATATGTATGTACTTCGACCTAAAAAAATTGAGAAAATTCGAGAGAAAGAAATTTTCAATTTTTCGCCCTTCAATTAATACTAAATTCGATTCGTCAATACGAAAAGGAAAAGAGAGGTGATTAAGTTGGCACAAACACTTGGACTACACAGAACGTATTTCTCGAAAAATACTCGAATTCACTTTTTAAAATGGAAGTTTATAATACAATTTCGGCGAAAAAACTACTGAATGGAGAGAAAAATTTGGGAAAAAATTGAGCATTAGGAGGCAGTTTGTCTTCCCATATTCGTAAAATGCATTTCTAGTCGAAAAAACCTAGTTCCAGTCTAGAAATGAAAATTTAAAAAAATTATACTCAAAATCGGAAAAATTGAAAAAAAGTCTACCAGATTTGAAAATTTTTAATTTTTTGTGCCCAGGTGATGAACCGAATTTTGTTCAGTATTACGAAGGAGGGGGGAGGTAAAAATGCATACATAATTTGAAAACATAAGAGCAGTCAAAAAAAGGAGGAAATAATGAAAACGATGAAAAATTGTATTTTGAGTTGGAAAATTTGAGAAAATGGCTTGAAAATGCTAAAATTTTTGCTTCTCAAATAATGAATTCGGGTGGTCATTAAGAAAGGGTAAGGGGAAAGAGAAGAATGACGAAATGAGGGAGATGAAGAAGGAGAGGTAACGATCGCTGCAAGAAAAAATGAATATAATTCAAAAATGTAGCATTTCAATCAAAAATTATGGAAAAGTGAATAAAATTAATCATTAAATAGTAATTCAAGCTGGAAGAAGTGAAAAAAATTCGGAAATGAAAATGTTCAATTTTTTACTTCTTAAATATTCAACTCGGTTGGACATAGGAACAAGGAAGAGATGATAAAATCTTTGGAAAAAAAAGTATAAAAATAATTTTGAATAGAACGATTCCACATTGAAATAAGCAGAAAAATGATAAAAATTAGGTATGGAAATGATATTTTGAATTAGAAGGCGGGGGGGAGGTGGAGTAAACATCATCGAGAAAAAAAATGCATACATAATTTAAAAAAGTAAAATTCTTGCTGAAAATTGAAGAAATTTTATGAAAAATACGATAAATTGTACCTAATCTGAGTGAAAAAAATTCGAAACAATTCCAACTGAGTTAGGGATCCTCAATTTTTACCCTCCCAAGTCCCAACTACACCGAATTTGTCCCTTCACAATAAGAAGGGAGATTTGGATAATTGAAGGAAAATACATAATGTGGATAATTATAAAATGCATATCAATATCTAATAAAATAAAGCTAAAATAAAGTGAGAAGGAGAAAATTAGTCAAAACAAGTTTCAGGTACAAAACTTACTCCTAATTTCATCAGCTGAATACTCAACGAAGGCAGGACATTTGGGAAGCAAAAATTTATCATTTTATACATTACATTAGTCTAATCTTCTGTTCACATTACACTACTCCCTTCCTTATTTCCCTGTAACAAAATTTGTCAGAAAGCCATTCCATAAGACCAAAAAATCTTTTTGAGAAAAATTTATCATCAACTCAAATAGTATAAACCACAATATTAACGCAGGCATCATGGCGAAATTTTTGAAGAAAAAAGTAACTTTCAGTAACTTTTTTCGAGCAAAAAGTGATCAAAAAATGACCAAAAAATAACCAAAAGTAACCAAAAATTCAATTTTTTGAAGTTTTCTGCAAACATTTCAAAGATAAATCAACCGAAAAGACGCGAATAATTTCATTTATTAAATTCCTTCGTCAAAACAACAAACTTTTTATTTTTTTATTGAAGAATTTTGAAAAATAGCAATTTCTACGTGAAAATTTGAATTTTCGCCTGGAAGTGCGAAGAAAAAGTGACTTTTGAGTGGAAAAAGTAACCAAAGTGACCTTTCAGATGTGAAAAGTAACCAAAAATGACTGAAGTTGAAAAGTGACAAACACCTTGAAAAAGTGACCCGCTATGATGCCTGTTAACGCTCGAATTACCAAAAAAAACCTTCCTCTCCTCCTTCTCCTCACTAACATATAAAAAATTTGGAAAAAATATTCGCAACTCGAAAATTTTCCACTTTTTACAAATCACAATTGAAATTTAGAATTAAGAGCGAAAAAATCATCGTAAAAATAGATTGAAAAATTTCAAAGTTCATAACTTCTCTTCCTCATTCGAATCCTCTAATGAGCTTTTCATACTAAAGCACCAATCCTCATAATTTCATCACTGAATCAGACTAGTAAAACGTATAATGTCAGAGAAAAAATTGAATACCTACAACACGTAATCTAATTTAGAACCATGACCACTGAAAACGGTGGGAAGGGACTCGAAGGGAAGGGAAGGGAAGGTATAAATGTTTGAATTCTTTCAACATTTCTGAAAAATGACGTCATTGACGACGAAAAGTCTCGCTTCGCGATAAATCTATGCTTCAAAAAATTAAATAAAAAAATTGTGAACTTTTCAAACGTAAATCTTTTAAAAATAACTTTAAACTTTTCTTATCACTTTTCCTTGAGAAATTCAGAATACATCACTTCGAAAGGGACAGGTTACTGCCTTTTAGGTTGTTTATTCCAAAGCAGGTAAAATGTAATATATGAATCCCTTTTACCGGATCAACGATCAAATTTTTTGATATCATTTATGACCAATAATACAGGAAAGAAATGGTAGAAAATCGAAATGGATTTGAAAAAATCAATGCATATTCGACGAATTAATGACCTGCAAGGGTTCTCAAACATTTTCCAGCCAATGATTTCACAAATGACATCCGAGCAAAGGATCAAATCAACCTTTTCGAGAGAGTAGATTCTTTCAAAAAGATATTGGAAAATCGAACTTGAACATTCGAATTCACATCGACGGATTCATCAAAAACACAGCGACACCGGGAGCGATTTCTTTCCGCCAATTCCGAACCAATCTATTTTAAGCTTATCGACGTTCAAACAGGTCAAAGGTGATTGGGTGAGATAAAAAGCTGGCAAAAATGTAAAGTCATTTCGAACACCGATCGACCAGTACCTCGATATAATTCCAATTAATATCATCCATTTTGCAACTTTGTTTACAGTTCAGCTTACAATCTTATTTAAATGGAATACATTACCTTCAGTTTTCCCTTTGATAAACATCCGAAAGGGGAAAAGCTATACGCTTATGCCGACGGATACAGAAACACAACCGTGATAACTTTTCCCGGTCGGACATTTACCTCATAGATCATCCATCGACTGAATTCCATCAACAAGTGGAATGGTAAATCATACTCCGAACCGGTATCATAGTTTAGAAAAAAAAACACTTACAACTTAACAATACAACGTAAATATACAAAGTTTGATGCGAACTGTAAACACAGATGTGTTGGTAATTAAAGTTGGCGAAAAATTCACTCGATGTTTCAAGGTACTGACGATGGTATCGAGGTTTTTGTTATGAAAACAGATGTCACCGTTGGAATATAGTTTTCTACATTGACGTAGATATGAATTCAGGTCAAAAATGGCCGAATGATAATTATCGATGGATTAGAGAGTGTGTTTGAGACAGCAGGACCCGGTGAGTGACCACGATGGAAGGACTCGAAGTATATTCCACGATCAAGAGTTGAGACGGGTATTTATCGGTAATAATCTACAATACAAACGAAATAGTAGAAATGAAGTCGAAATTACTCACTTTTTTCTTATTGAAGTAGCCAAGGTAACATAGCACGATGTATAGCACAACCGAAATACGAAGACGCGCACTTAATTAACAATGGTCAAAAATGAATTCGCCTATCACTTGGTTCGATTGAAAAAACACAAATTCACACGTAAACATAGTAACAAAGAGGGAATAACAATTTAATTATTAATTTAACCTCGAATAACTCGCAACACATAACCGCACACGTAAAAATCGAAAGAAAGAAAAAAAATCTTTCACCGAATCATATGTAATATATCTTAGCGAGCAACTTTTTTTTGTTGAATAAAAACCAAGTCGAGGAAAAAAATAACGAAATGGCCGTACGTATGACAAATCTTCACAATTCAATAGTTACTGAAAAGCGTGCGGTGCCATCTATAGCTTATTACAATCAAACATTATATTGACCTGTTTTAATTACAATCTTCCGTAGGTATTTGCACATCATGGTGACAAATGAATCTTTACACGACGGGTAAAAATTTTCATTGGATTAAAAAACCGCCGACGAAATAACACACAACAACACGTTACAAAAACAGAAAAAAATCACACTTTGAACCACACAAACGAAAAATATATATTGCGAAAATTCATTACCAAAAGTAATTACACTATCAAAGAACAATGAACTTTTATGTACGCCATTTGATGTCCTCTTTTTTAGTATACATTTCATAACACATATAATTTTAATTTTACAACATCGATATCGGAATATTTAACTCGAGTGTTCGTTTTAATCGTAGAATGATAATACGCGATTTACTTTACATAATATTGAAAATAAAAATGGTAACGCGTGTTTCAAAATATGTCACTTTTAGGCCATGTATGAATGAATTTATTCCGAAAAATAACAATCACCGTTCACCGATTGTATACCATGTAAACTTTACTACTGTGGTGAAGCCGCGTATAATTGGTGAAAGTATATTCTTCCACTTACCACCGGCCATGAATTTAACTCGAGATAACCAATCAGAAGTCGAATCGAAGCCGAGATCCATGGCGTATCACGCCTTTCGACCAATCATAAGCGTGCATTTTGGATCATCTTTATTGTGGGAATTTTAAATTTATTTGCTTAACATTTTGCATTAATTCGATATTATTGTGAATTAAAAGCATTTTTGAGCGTTAATTATTGATTAAAATGGATAATTGAGATGGTTTTGAGTAAGTTTATGCCTTAAACTGACGAATGTTTCGATTATTTTTGAAAAAACTGTGGAATTTTGTTTTTTTCAGAGCTTAAAACCTTTTGAGATTCAATTGGTTGTTGTTGTTATGGTATGTAATATTTGGAAATCAAACGGTTTTGGTTTTGGTTTTTCAATAGGTTTTTATTAACCATTTTTTTAGGTTATGGTTTTGAAAAGGTTTTGAAAAAATTTTCTTTCGTGGGTATGGTGGTTATGGTTTTTAATTAACCGATTCAAATTTCAAATGGTTGTAATGGTGGTTACGGTTTTTTAAAAAATTTTTTTTCAAAAACTAGAAAAAACCCAACTTGACTATAACTATTTGTTTGGTAGTACCAAAAAAACCAATTCAAATCTGATTTGTGAATCATTTGTTAATAGTTGTGCTGGTTCTAATCAAATACATTGAAATGATTTTCTCAAAAAAATATTTGTGGTGGTTGTGGTTTCGGTTATTTTAAAAGTGAGTTTGTATTGATTATTGTTTTGATAATGGTTTTTTATTATTTTTTCTCAATCTGTTCTTTATGGTTCTTTTCGGTTATTTTACTCAAAATTTTTGAAACGGTTATATTGGTTGTGATAACCGTTTGAAATTTTCAAAATTATCTGGTTGTGGTTGTTGTGGTTTTGGTGGTTTTAAGCTCTGGTTTTTTTCTGGAACTTGATAAAATGTCGTTTCGGTTGGATTTTGTATTTTTGAAATTTTATTTTTTGCAAAGTAGGTCAGTTTGATAGGTAGAATTTGCAACCAGCTTTATGGTAATTACCAGTAATTTACCATTTTTTCATTTTCTTATCTCTGAAAAAATTACTGATAATAAAAAATAATATTAATTTTAATTTTTTCTTTCCAGTGCAAATTTTGATGAATTATCGTCATATTCGAATGAATCCGTTTGTCCAATATAATTTCAAATTTTCAACAGTATCAACTTGACAGGAATTAAAGGTTGGTATAAAAAATTTGGATAATCATAAGCCACTTGTTTTCTAATTATAGAGTTTTTTAGCAAATCATTTCATTATGTCGATATTTAATTCTTTAACAGGGAGTGAATTCGACCTGCTTATCATGCACACAACGAAAACACCAAACACCTCTGCATCAAATGAAAACATAATCCGCACCGATAGCCGGTGTTTCACCGAAACCAAAAGATACGAATGCAATTTCACATGGATAATCAACAACCTATCATTATACTTCTGTTCCGAAGATTTTAACATCGACAATGTTTTAAAATCTCCATCATTTTCGACTTCTAATAATACTTGCAAATGGTATCTAGAGCTACATCCTACGGCCAAAACACAAACCGAATACATTGATGAGTACATCTGGAAAACAACAACGTTATACTTCAAATCAAACGATACAAATGAAATTGCTAAATTTGGTCCAATATTGGGCAAGGTGCAATGCTCGCTCATCAACTCGGAAGGCAAGAAATTCAACACAAGGAAGTCAAACTTCACGATGGATACTTCGCATGATTCATTCAAGTTCAGAGAATTCATCACTGATGAGGAATTGTTCAAGGAGGAGAATAAATTATTAAAGAAGGATGAACTGACTATCTATTGCGAAGTATCGTACATCCAAAAAACAGACATATCGCATACCATGCATCTAAATTCATTCGGTATGCCTGTCTATAATCCTTTGGAAGTCTTCGGAGAATTTTTTAATAACGAAGACTGTAGTGATGTTACGATATTCGTCGATGATAAAAAATTCCCTGCCCATAAGATCATCTTGGCAGCTCACAGTCCTGTATTTAAAGCCATGTTTACACATCCTATGGAAGAAAATCGCCTGAATCGTATCTTTATTAAGGATGTAGACGATAAAATTTTTGAAGAAGTGTTACGTTATATTTATACAGGAAGAGTGGAAAATATAGAAACATTGGCATTCGAATTGTTACCGGTGGCTAATAAGTATAATATCGAAGAATTAAAATGCACGTGTGAAAATGCAGTCTGTGGTATGATTTCGGTGGAAACTGTGCTGAGAATTTTGTTTTTGGCTGATACCCTCAATTTGCAAGCGCTGAAGTCGGAAGCTATAAAGTTTATTAGAGCAAACACTGCCCAAGTCATAGGATCGCAAAGATGGAATGATTTTACGTCGAGATCTGATTTAATGAAGGACGTACTGGAAGCTTGTTCGAAAGGTTAAAGTAAAGTGTGATTTTTCCTAGATGAGATTTATATTCATTTTTTTTGAAAATCAAATTTAAGGGGTTTTTCAGAATTGTATTGTTTTTAAAAATTCCTCTCGACTGATGCGTTTTTTTATTCTACCTATTAAGTTTTTACTTTCATTTCACATATAAATGTCAAATTATTATTATTAGAGTGTTTCTCAATTAAATAAATCGTATTTCGATCAGATATTTCTCAATTTTTTTAAAGATTCGAAGCATACAGATACATTGACAATTGCAAAATACAAAAAAGAAACATTTAATGAAAATAACATTTCAAAATTAATAAATTATATCAATTTACTGTAACCGATTCCCATACAAGTTACTTTTACTTTTTGCACAGCATGTTTGACAACATCTTCGTCAGGATTTGAATATGGTTCGAGTTTAAAGGTGATTGCAAAAAAATCTTTCAGGTGTCTTAAAAACTGAACGCTGGAAATATCAAATCATTCAGCGCATGTTGGAATAGAGTTCATTTTTGATTTATTATGAGACAACTTACGTATACGGAGATAAAGGTCCAAATAAATATTGAGATAAATCTTTCGCCTGGAGTGCCATATAGATACACGCAAGGCTTTGGAAAGACGAATCGATACATCCTCCTCGACAAATTTCTTCCAGCAAAAGAAATGCACTTTTTTCGGCCAATTCTTCCGGAACTGTTTTCACACCTTGGCCTGGAGTAGAGACGACATCAGACGTCATAACAACACCGGTGGTAGTCTCTGAATAAATACAAGCCCCGAAACCTAGAACGAAGAATAATTAGGTAAATATATATCATTCTTTTGAAAATTTAAGACTTCTTCCATATTCAAGTTCTATACCAGGGCTTTTTCCAGCTCTTTGACCAGTTAAATGATCCACACTTAGATAAACATCAGGAATAAATTTCAAAAAAACTCCTTTAGCTTTTTCCACCATACGATTGGAAATGGAAGGTGACACACGTAACGAAAATACTGTACCACGTATTCTTTTTATTTTTCCATAATCCATGAACTGGAAAAAACGATACATGCAAGTAAAGTAAATTTACGAATTTAAAAAAAAAATTAATACATACTTGTACAGCTTTTAATTTTTTAATAGTCGGACAACTGAAATATATTTCGCCTCCGCCATTAGGCTGGACTCCTCTCTTTTTGATGTTAAACTCTATGTCATCCGGTATGTACATAAATTGTTTCAGAATAGGGACAGCTGCGTGTTTGAAAGCATCAACGGACGGATCTTTCTACAAATAAAGATTTGTTTAATCGTCGAAGTAAACTATGTATTCTTATCTTCTGAAACGCCTACGAAAGACGTATATGCTTACTTCGTGACTGGTGACACCTCGCAGAGTTATCTGTATTCCTTTTTTAAAAAATGGAGCGAGCATGAAAATCACTTCTAAGTAGTAACCTATGCCCCTTTCTTTACAGCATTCGTGATCAATAATGCCACCGGTGAGTAATCCGGGTTGAAAAAATAATTTGGTACCGATTTCGTTTATATCTATGACCATTCCGTTGGTCAATTTGTCCACCAAACGAAGCAGATTGACTTCATACTCTGAAAAGATGAAAAATTGGTTGATTTATAGGTTTAAAGATTAAAATGAATAAATATATGTACCTTTCAAGCCGGGTTCTTCGGAATTCGCTCTAATATCTGTTATTTCGATTGGTTTACCGCTGAGAATGGATAAAGCAATACGGTGGCGAAAGTAATTACTTCCTTTGAAAACCAAACGATTACCTTTTTCTTGAACCATTTTGCTGGTAGAAGTTGCACCAATTATATCATTATTTTTTGCTATACCATAAAATTAACTAAGAACAAAACCAACAAAACTTTTTCACTTTTTTGATTGAAAAATTTTATCTTATTTTCACGTTTTGATAAAAAACACGTGCATTTTGTTTACGATCAAGCTTTCGGAACTGCACCAATCACATTGTTCTATGTTAATACGTCACACTGATTACCATCAATCACAGATGTTTATACATTTTTTTGTTTTTTTTGCGAAATTTTTATTTTTTTTAATTAAAATTTTTTAGAATTGAATTTTTATCTACAATAAGTTTTGCGAATGAATTTTTTCAAGAATTTTTACGTTCACAAAAATGTTATGGTATCAACTATCAAGTTTGCACTATTAATTGCACATCGCATCACAAATTTTTCGTGTTTCTATTTTTACTTTGTGTTTGTTGACTTCTTTTTTTTGACGTTTTGACTCTTCATTTTGGCGAGTAATTTCTAATTGAATTTTTTGTGGTGTTGAAAAAGCGATCTTGCACAAACATTTTTCCGACAAAACTATATTCATATAAAATATAAATGACATAAATTGAAATACATGTAAAATTATATGAGATAATTCAGAAACAAAGTACTTTATATTTAAAATTAATTTCTGCAATTACGATTTAATGAAACACTTATCTAATAAATATTCATTCAGAAACATCAATCTTACTGCAGCCACCTTTCGTAGCATAATAAATCATAACTTTTTGACGTTTCTCCTCACTTTCATCATTTTGCGCTTTATTTTCTACATTTTCAACTTTCGCAGATCCAGGAATACTCCTTTTACGGTAATTAAAAGGCACGCCTTTGACAAGTCTACAAGCATGAATATGTTTACAAATAGAAATATTCAATTGTCCACTTTGGTCAGAACAATCACAAATGTACATATGAGTACAAATATCACAATAACGACATTTCAGAACACAGTCATTCAAATCGCAAACAGTTTTTTCTTGAGTGACATGATTACGTCCAGAAGGCGATTCAACTGTCCATGTTGAATCCGAGATCATTTGCACTTTTGTTTGATTTTTCATTATTTGTGCCTGTTTATGGTTTAAAATTATACGACCGTTGAAATCTCGCCTTATATTTATTAAATCTTCTTTTGTGGTCACAATCTTTACATCGTCCATGTTGGAAGCCATATCGTTGATTTGATCGAGAATTTCGTCCATCGATACTCCATCTGCCATTTTCCCTGTAAGATGTAACGAAAGAAATTGAATTTATAAGTACTATGCTACCCAATTCTTTTTAAATCAATACTTGCCGGCAATAATCTGTCGTTCATGTTCAGTTAAGCATCTCTGTGAACTCGATCCGTGGCCAAAGTGAGTTTTACAAAATGTAACGTCTATACCGCTATCACTTTCGATTACAAGCTGCGGAGGAATTACAAAAAAAGTCGATACTATATTGTTCTTCTAGAATAGAAATAGTTCAAATTGATAGATTCAAGTACCACAGCAGAAGGACACGTAGAATCCATTTTGATACTTTTCTTTCGCCGATATGTGGTAAATCTTTTACACGTAGCACTTCCACTGCGATTGCACATTAGCTGCGTTCGTTTCGTACTACTGCTCGATGCAGAGGCTTTTTTAAAATAACGGCAGTCAGTTTCTTCTTCCATATTTTTTTTCCAATCTAGAAACTCTAAACATTGCAGAAATAGAAAATCGACAATTAAAACATTACATATTAATTATACTCGAAGAAATATATTGTAATTGGCAAAATTACCAGATAAGGTTTTGAAGGAATATTTTTCGTATTGCAATTTTACATCGTGATTGCTTTCCAAGTGATTTCTCAACATATCCATATTCCCAAATGCTGTTTTGCATTCCGGACATTTTATGCTATTACCATCATTTTCAGCACCAGAGCAAAATCTTAAATGCAGCTTCAAACTACTGATTTGTTCGTACTGTTTGGAACACTTATCACAAATGAAACTCATTATGGTTCGTTTATGAAGTTAATCTGAGTTCATTGATGTATGATCACTTCAAAATGAAATTTAATTAACGATCGTATACACCACGGATTCAACGATTCGACATAAATATCTAAATCAACATCAACACTTATTTCATTTTTTTATCATTGATAACACAGGATGATTTTAATTGGATAAAAGTAGACAAATCAGAGCACCATGTTTATGATTTGGCATCCAATAGGAAATTAGCAATTTTTAGCTAGTAAATTTAAAAACTTTCACAATGCTGAAACCTGAAACTTCAATTCAACATTGAACTTAAATTACGCAGAACCGAATTGACGTCCAAATTTAAATTTTTCACTTGAAAAAAAATTCAAATGCCAACATAAAGGCTAAGAAAATAAGATAGGCGAAATTGGTAAATGCGGATTGATCTGGGCTCGAGGAACCAAAAACAAAGGAAAATTGAATTCGATCTTGTATAATGTAAAATTCTGGACTGGAGTACATACGATGATATTTTATTATAAGATTTTTTCTGTTTCTTCGACTCTTCCCCACCCTAATCCTTCTCATTTCGCAAGAGCTCAAGGCAGGAGGGCCAAAATCGTTGGAAAATTAAAGGGGATCGATAAATTCGATACTTATTGAATGTACACCAGTGAATAGAATAAGATGGTACATATAATAATATTAAGTTTTTTTCTGATTTACCGTCTTGTCCTTTTTTTGCGAAGGGCACGAGGGTTGGAAACCTAGGGACTAAAAACAATGGAAAATTAAAGGAATGAACTCGATATTGATGATTGTACCTACAAATACTTGGTGGAGTCAATGGCTTCTTCAGATTTTTTTCATTTTTTCTGCTTCTTCTCCATCTTCTCTTCTTTGAGAGTAGGTATGCTAAAAAAAAATGGACAGAAATGAAGAATGGGCCTGGGGTCTCAATGTTATTTTGGGTAAAAAAACATCCAAGCTAAAATCACTTCAAGTACCTAAGTAAACAAAATAATTCAAATTTTTTTTGGAATATGTATTGCTATATTTTATGGCTTGGTTGGTAGAATGAGGGTGAAATTCAGGGACGTACCGATGGGGGCGGAGCACCCCCTGACGGAATTTTTTACTTGTGAGTTGGGAAAAATGGACATTTCAACACATTAGTTGGGAAAATTTGTCATTTTCTCAACTGAATTTGCCATTTTCCCAACTGATGAAAAGGACCTTTTTTGAGCATTAAACACACAATTTTTTCAAATTTTCGCCCTCGCTTCGCCCTCGCTTCGCTCGGGCATTAACAAAATTACAATTGTATGAATTATTTCAGTCAACCATGCAAAAAAAAAGTTTCTTCTCTTGAAAATCTTTCTGTTATTCCAAGTCTTTGTACTCACTTTCCACCCTCCGAAAAAAGCTTTCGATGTCATTGTATCTACTTACTTGATAAATCAAGTCGGTAAATTTTAAGCCTAAAAATTGAAATCAGGGGTATCGAGAAACCTCATTCTCAGTCCTCGAAAAAAAATTTGGTGGAGAACGAGCCTTTTTAGAAATCCGATCCATCCGTGAAATCACCTCCCAAATCTAATTTTTTTAAAAACTTTGGCCTCGCTGCGCTCGGCCTGATTGTACTCATATTTTTCCCTTTTCATAATTTAGAAATAATCTAAACCTTAGAGAAGTCATTTTTTCGTATTTTTCCTCAAAATTATTACAACTAATATTCATTATATTTTTTCTCCATAGAACTTATTTTTGATGTTTAAAAACCAATTTTTCAAAAGCTTTGGCCTCGCTGCACTCGGCCTCTTTGTATTTATTCGTAAAAGTGACCAATTTTTTATTCAAGTTTGTTAATCTAAAGCACGGTTTTATTGCACTTTGAATTGGAAGTTTTGAAAAATTTTCTCCCTCGCTTCGCTCGGGTCAAATTCATTTTTCTCGTATTCACATTGAAATACAAATTTTTTCAAATTAAATTATAATTATTTTGAAATTTTTTACTCTCGTTTCAACCTAGATAGCAGGGTTGGGCAAAATCCGGGACAAAAGGATTTCAAATCCAAAATCCAAAATCCTTTGCAAAAATGGATTTCAAATCCAAAATCCAAAATCCTTTCCGGAAGCGGATTTAAAATCCAAAATCCAAAATCCTTTCCGAAAGTGGATTTAAAATCCAAAATCCAAAATCCAAAATCTACGTAAAGGGTACTTAATGAAGAAAAATAAATAAAAATGATTCTCAACTTCATTTTCCTCATTTAATTTTTCTAAATTCACAATCACATCCCTTTTATTCATCTTTAAAATAGACACAAAATTCACGGATCTTTCACTTTTTTTTAAATAAGTAAATAGTACGGTCATTTTAGGTTTTAACCCAAAAAGAATTCCCGGAAACGGGAAAGTTCGTATATAAGCTTTGTAGAGGGTGTATTTCAACATACCCGGCTTTCCCTAAAATCGGTGAATATTTTGACCCCCTTTTGGAGGGTGAGGGGGTTCAAATTTTCGTTTTTCGGCTATAACTTTCAAAATTACGTATTTACGAAAAAATATTTGGAACAAAAATTGTAGAGAATAAAAAAACAAACAATTTTGCTATTTACAATTTTTTCCTATGACGTCATGGGAGGCAGCTAGAGGCTACAGAAAAAAATCAATTTTAAAAATTTTCCATTATCAGAAAAAAATCACCAAAAATCGGGTTAATCGACTTTTAGGGGCGGCTCTTTTGCATAGTACATCCTATTACTATGTAGAATAAGAAAAATGAACAACCGACCCCTCATCTTTAAGTAGGGGGGTGGACCCCCTGTAGAAAAAGTTGGATTTTCTCCCTGGAATATCTCAGCTACAGTGAAAAATTCGAAAAATTGGTTCAAACAAACGTTGTAGAGCGTTAAAAGACAGACATTTTCCTTTTTTTACATTTTTTCTATGTGGCCTTGGGGCCGAGCTAATGCAAAATGAAAAAAGATCGACGCGAGGTTCGAAAATTTTTCATCAACTTAATAAATTACACGTGTGTAGGCCTGGTATAAAATCTAGCGAACCAATAGCCCAACAAGTGGGTTTCTGGGGTTTTCGTGGTCACTAAAGTCACTTTTCATAATCATCTAACCCTGGACCCAAATTGGACCCCAAAAGAGAGGGTTTAAAA
The DNA here is from genome assembly GCA_033439095.1 of Pseudococcus viburni. NCBI lineage: Eukaryota > Metazoa > Arthropoda > Insecta > Hemiptera > Pseudococcidae > Pseudococcus > Pseudococcus viburni. Next base: position 1,437,610 of record JAVBJF010000007.1, on the reverse strand, counting down.
TTTTGTGAGAAATTTTCGAACGCTGCGTCGATCTTTTTTCTTTTTGCATTAGCTCGGCCCCAAGACCACGTAGAAAAAATGTAAAAAAAGGAAAATGTTCGTCTTTTAACGCTCTACAACGTTTGTTTGAACCAATTTTTCGAATTTTTCACTGTAGCTGAGATATTCCAGGGTGAAAATCCAAATTTTTCTACAGGGGGTCCACCCCCCCTACTTGGAGATGAGGGGTCGGTTGTTCATTTTTCTTATTCTACATAGTAATAGGATGTACTATGCAAAAGAGCCGCCCCTAAAAGTTGATTAACCCGATTTTTGGTGATTTTTTCTGATAATGGAAAATTTTTAAAATTGATTTTTTTCTGTAGCCCCTAGCTCCCTCCCATGACGTCCTAGGAAAAAATTGTAAATAACAAAATTGTTTGTTTTTTTATTCTCTACAATTTTTATTCCAAATATTTTTTCGTAAATACGTAATTTTGAAAGTTATAGCCGAAAAACGAAAATTTGAAACCCCTCACCCCCAAAAGGGGGTCAAAATATTCACTGATTTTTGGGAAAGTCGGGTATGTTGAAATGCACCCTCTACAAAGCTTATATATGAACTTTCCCGTTTCCGGGAATTTTTTTGGCTTTTGGCTTTTTTTAAGCTAAATCGTCCGTACTAAAATTGAATTATTGAAAGTATGTAATTTCAAAAAAAAAATTGAACTAATCACGTTTTTAAAAATACAACAAATATAATGCCGATACCCGATTCTAGGAAAAAAGGAGAAAGTGGGCTAAGGGGATGTATGGAGGTGATCTGGAAGCCTTTGGCCTTTGGAATGTAGGATCAGTAAGGATATTAGGTAAATATACCTACATCTCACTCATACAACTTCCAAGCAAAATGTGGTGGTGCCTAAACCTGAAACCTGAATACCTACTGATCATCTAATCACAATACACAAAAATTAATGGATTTTAAAATAAAGGATTTTGAAAAAAAAAGGATTTCAAATCCAAAATCCAAAATCCTTTATGAGAGTGGATTTTAAATCCAAAATCCAAAATCCTTTATGAGAGTGGATTTTAAATCCAAAATCCAAATCCGGATTTTGAGATTTTATGGATTTTAAATCCGAAAGGATTTAAATCCTGCCCATCCCTGCTAGATAGGTAACTACTTTGCTTCGTTCAGGACAAATGGACAATTTTATGTTAATAATCACCGGCTCATTTTTTTAAAATTAAAATATCAATAATATCGGCGAGATGTAGTTGGGAATTTTAAGAATTTGAGTTGGGATTTTCATCAAACCTCCCCCCCCCCCTGGGAAATGCCTTCGGTACGCTACTGGTGAAATTGTTACTTCGTTGTTTTTCGAAGTACGACTTTTTAACTGCCCCATCTTCAACATATCGTCAATTTTTCACGCGATATTTGACTTTTCATACGCATTGTCTTTGTTAAATAAGTTGCATAACCGTAAATTTGAGGTGCAAAATCAAAATATCAAAAGTGGACAAAATCTGATGGCCCTGAATCTGATTTTCCTTTTCTTTACTCATGTTTGAACGATTTACCAAAATTGGCATTATTGTGGTAAAACTGGTCGATACTACAAAACCAAAATGTCCTATTAGGAACTTCGAATTAATCAATTTTTACTTCTACTTTGGATATTCATTGCTATAAAAATAATTAAAAAACGAAATAGTCTAATAGTAATTTTAAAATTTCCCTAACTATAAAATTATTTAATTCAAATTTTCTCAAAATTTTTCCAATTTTGATTTTTTAATATTTTTCTATCTTCAAATTTTTTGAAATTTCTTTCAATTCTAAAAATTGTTTGGTATTTTCAATTTATTTTAATTTTGAAATAAAATATTCGACGAAAAGAAAAATTAATGAATGAAAATCAGAATTCAGAAAATAATGAAAATTCGACCAGGACCAGTCCATGTTTCACACTACTGGTTGCTGCGTTGCTGCTTATGTGTTATGTAGCTAGCTACGGCCTAATGAGTCATCATTCATCAGTACCCACAGTAGACGATTTATGAATTTAAGCACGTACTGTTCAATTGTGCAAGTTAGTACAAGTACAACGACAACGAAAGAATGTAGTTCACCCCTACATTCTCCCACCACAAAATTTAAGAACGTTGAGTTGCGATTGGACGAAATTTGAAATCAACGCGCGTCGTTGGTTTCCGCGTTACGAGTCGAGTAGGGGAAATGTACATTCTTTCGTTGTACGCACTCGCACTGTCTTTCATCATCATTGACCAAGTACTTCAACTCGATCCCAGTGTTGCCAATTTGGCATAATTATGCTAAATCTAGCATAATTTAAGGGTCGATTTAGCATCAAAATTTTCGAATTTAGCATAGCATAATTTTTAGCATAATTGGTTCTTGATTTTGGAATAATTGGCCAAAATTTAGCATTTTTTTCCTATGTTATTTTTTGCTTTTGAAGTACAATTTTCCAAAAATTTTCGCCCTCGCTTCGCTCGGGCAATATTTTTCTTCCCCTACTTTCTAAACAATCATTATTTTAGAAAAATTTTCAAAAAATTTCGCATTTTTCAATTATTTTTTGCTTGATCTATACTTATTCCAACATAAGTTTGAAAATATCTGTACTACACTGTTAAAATAACAGAGGAATGCTAAATTTTGGAGATTTTTTGCATAATCTAGCATAATTTTCAACTGATTTAGCATAAAAAATTGTCTGGGTGTTGGCAACACTGCTCGATCCGGTGAATTTTTTTAGTCAATTCTTAGACTAAACTTTATTGATTCTCTAGAAGTAATTCGTTTTGTAATCAATTTTGCAGATCTCCAGAAATTCACTATGTCTGAGGGAAGACTGTACGTCGTCAAAAGAGGTATGGTTTTGTTATTCAGCTTTCTTAATGAATTATTCACCTCTCGAGTAACTTACACATATTTTGATAGGTTGTCGGACAGAGGATGTTGATTTTTATAAAATAACATCAAGAATTCACAAGTTGTGCTCTGGGTTGAATCAAAAATATGTTGATCCGGTAACAATATAGTTTTTTCAAAAACGTTACGCGACGTGTTTCCTATTGATTTTATATTGTTTGATTGCAAAAATTCAATTACAGGACGAAGTCGCTGCAAAAGTAATCCAAGGCTTGTACCCCGGTGCAACTACGATGGAACTGGATAATCTTGCTGCAGAAACTGCTGCTTCTATGACGACTCGACATCCGGACTACGCGGTGCTAGCTGCTCGTATTGCCGTTTCTAAGTTACATAAAGAAACCAAAGAAAAATTTAGCGGTATGGTTATTATTTTAATACCATTAGGCATACTCATGGGCTAATATTTGAAATTTAATTTCAGATGTAATAACTGATCTCTATAATATGTATAACGAAAAAACCAAAAAGAACGATCCAATGATCTCTTATTTTCACTATAATACCATTATGAAACACGCCGATCGTTTGAATTCTGCGATAATCTATGATCGTGATTTCAGCTATAATTATTTTGGGTTTAAGGTATTATCCATACTTATCTACTCCATTTACTTTCCCCAGTACTGATTTTTATTTTAAACTGGGCACTATTGTGTATTTTTTACAGACCTTAGAGAAGTCATATTTATTGAGAATAAACGGAAAGGTAGTTGAACGACCGCAACACATGTTGATGAGAGTTGCTGTCGGAATTCACGGTACAGATATTGACGCAGCCATCGAAACTTATGATTTATTATCCGAAAGATATTTCACTCACGCTTCTCCTACCCTCTTCAATGCTTGTATCACACGACCTCAGTTATCGAGGTACATTTCATCAGTATTATATTTCACAGTAATTCCGAATTTGATTTAATCGTTGAATTTTCACAGCTGTTTTCTCATAGCAATGGAAGAAGACAGTATCGAAGGTATATACCGTACTTTGACTAAATGTGCTATGATATCCAAATTTGCTGGCGGAGTAGGTTTACACATACATAACATTCGAGCTACCAATAGCTATGTAGCTGGAACAAATGGAGTTTCAAATGGTCTTGTGCCAATGTTACGTGTGTTCAATAGCGTTGTCAGATACGTCGATCAAGGAGCCAGTAAAGTAATTTGTTCGCTATTAATCACCATTTTATTGTTAAGTATTTTAGTTAATTCATATATAATTTCAGCGTCCAGGTGCTTTCGCTGTGTACCTGGAACCGTGGCACGCGGATGTATTCGAATTTTTGGATTTACGTAAAAATACCGGTCACGAAGATTTCCGAGCGAGAGATCTATTCAATGCATTATGGATACCAGATGAATTTATGCGACGTGTAGAAAAAGATGAAAAATGGAGTCTCATGTGCCCTAGTCAGTGTCCTGGTCTTCACGATTGTTGGGGAGAAGAATTTGAGAAGTTGTATAAAAAGTAAGATCGATCAAAACGTTATTTATTAGCTTATTTACTGGATTTTTTATACAAATGCGTTTTTTTACGTAGGTATGAAGAAGATAAACGTTATGTACGTCAAGTCGACGCTAGAAAATTATGGTTCGCAATTTTGGACTCGCAGATTGAAACAGGAACACCTTACATGCTGTATAAAGACGCATGTAATCGTAAATCCAATCACATGAATTTAGGAATCATTAAGAGCAGTAATTTGTGTACAGAAATCATCGAATACAGTGCTCCCGATGAGGTTGATTCATTTACTAACATGGATTTTTTTTAAATACGTATTTCTAATTTTTATTGTACCTATTTTGAAGGTTGCTGTTTGTAATTTGGCATCTATTGCTGTAAATATGTTCTGCATTGACCAAAAGACGTATGATTTTGAAAAGCTAAAAAAAATCACTAAAATTGTGACCAGAAATTTGAATAAAATTATCGATACCACGCATTACCCGGTTCCAGAAGTAAGTCAATCTAAAAGCTCGCATTATTTTTTGACCAGTTTAATATTTTAGTTTATTTGTAACGTTCAGGCAGAAAAATCAAACCTGCGTCATCGACCTATCGGCATCGGTATCCAAGGATTAGCAGATCTATTCATCACGATGAGGCTGCCTTACGAAAGCGAAACGGCTCAGTTATTAAATCAACAGATTTTTGAAACTCTATATTATGGTTCGTTGGAAGCCAGCTGCGAACTTGCAAAAGAAAATGGTCCTTATGAAACATACGACGGATCTCCAGTTAGCAAAGGAGTTAGTACCTATATAACATTTAAAATTTTATTGAATTTAAAAACTTATCTTAATGTTGTTTGTTTTGATAGATTTTACAGTACGATATGTGGAACGTTACTCCGTCCGAATTATGGGACTGGGCTGCTTTGAAAGATAATATAAAGAAATATGGTGTACGTAATTCACTTTTGATCGCGCCTATGCCTACAGCTTCAACTGCTCAAATTTTAGGCAATAACGAATCTTTTGAACCGTATACGTCTAATGTGTATGTTAGACGAGTTTTATCAGGAGAATTCCAGGTATGTAAATGTTTTTTTCATACCTATCAATTTTGATTGTTTAATATATAATTCGGTCACTTCGAAAACCCACAAATCTGGAGTTGTGGGGATTTTCACTTTTTCAATGATCCTGATGCTATGAGCTACGTTCTATGTGATGGCAATGGAACCATAAAAATAGGTAGCTCGGATCGGAAGTCGCCTATTTATCCAAAATCCCAAAAATGTGAAGGCTTATTCTAGAAGGGTATTTTTTTAATGAAAATTGAAAACAATAATTTAAAAAAAAATTTGCAGTGATGGGAAACTGAAACTGAAATGATGAAAACTTGACTGAAATTCATTTCAGTCAAGTTTCAGTTTTAAAAAAATTTGTTTGCTCGAATTTTTTACAATTTTTTCTCAAGTTCGAATTTGTTTTGTTATGATGATAAACACTCAGCATTTTCTTTCAAAGTTTCCTTCTCCAATGACATTATTACAATATTACAATAAAATTCTACTTTTGCGTTAGATAGTCGGGAACTTGTGAAAACTAGCTCCTAAATCATTTTGACGCTAATGGGATTTCGACGAATCAGGTCTAAAATTTATTCAAAGTTCAAATTTTTTCAATTTCATTACTTAATTCTAAATTTTTTTTAAATTATATCGAATATAAAAATTTTTCCACCAGTTTAAACTCCAATTTTCTCAATTTTTTTTCGATTCAAGGGGTTTAAAAATTTATTCTAATTATTAAGCTGGAAGTTCTTTTGAAAAACAGAAGTTGACTTTTTAAAAAAAATTCTGAGCTGAAAAAATGTTAAGAAAATTTAAATTGGAAAAGATATGAGAATGGTAAAAATTTTAGTCGACTTCAATTTTTTCAATTTTTTTCCAACTTCATAGTTTTAAAAGATTTTTTCAACTCTAACATTGCTTCGAATAATTTTAAAATTTTTCTTCATTTTTTTCATTCAGGAATATGAAATTTTTCCAATTGAAAATTATTTTTAAAAATTTCAAGTTTGAATTGAAGCGTCCGTTTAAAAAACAACCATAGTCTAAATTGAGGATTTTTTTATTGCAGTTTTAGAAATGAAATTTTACGAAAAAAATAATGGTGTTATTTATTTTGAATTTAATAAAAGATTTTAACACTTTTTTTGTGTTTTTAAATCAAAGGGTTTCGAGCTTTTTGTTTAAAAAATTTGAAGTTTTTTGATAATGTTTCTACAACTAAAATTTCGATTGATCGTATATTAGTTTGTTTCAAAATGTAGACTGAGGGCCTAGAGAACAGATTTAACCCTTTAATAATTCTCAAAAATTGAAATGAAAAATTTTCCCGTGTATTCCTGATCCTGATTCAATAGTCCAATGCTCTTGCTGAATTTTGTTTAAAAAACAGCCATGGTCCAGAATCGAAAATTTTCAATTTCAATTTTTAAGAATTGAGAAGAGTTTTAAAGGTGAAATTTGCTCTGTTAGCTCTCAGTCCTCATTTCGAGATTCGAGATTAATTAACGTACGCCGAACATCATTTTTCGCCTTAAAAACGTTCCGAGAGTATTATTTTACTCTCCTGCAAAATTCCATTTTTGGACTATGGTTGTTTTTTCAAACGGACGCTTCAATTCTTGAAGCAATTTTCAACTTTGTGTTTTATAAAAATTTTTCTTCCTCATTTTAAAATGTAATGAATATATGAAATCGAAAAAAATTGAATCGAAGTTGGGAAAATTTTTAGAAAATTTAAATTAAAAAAAATACTAATTGAAAATTTTTGAAATTGTATACAGCTATGATGAAAAAAATGGAATTAAAGATATGAAAAGATTTGAACTTGAATTGTCGAAATCCATTTTGCGTCAAAATGATTTAGGAATTAGGTTTAAAACCCCTGTTGATATTTTGAATGCCAAAAAATTGTAATTTTTTAAATTTTGCTTTGGGTTATTTATGCTTGGGGTATTTTGGAAATGTTCGGAAGCCTGATATGGCTCCAGAAGCAACTTTTTCAAATTCAGCGAATTTCTCAACAGATTAAAAAAAATCAAAATTTTACCCATAATATATTTTTTATTGGAAATTTGTGCTCCAGAACTCCACCTTTGAACGCGTTTTTTCAACAACAAATTACAAATTCCTACAATAAAATTGTCAATTTTGCATGAAAAAAAAAAAAACAAAACCAGTCAATAATAGCTCATTTGAAACGTAATTTTCTAATTTTATAAAGATTCAGAATTCAGTAAATACTTTTGAGACCAAGTGGTTACTTTTTTCAAAAAAAAAAAAACCACCTCAAATAAATAATAAACTTTCAGAAAATGCAAAAGAAAAAAAAATTGAAAAAACTGAAAACTGAAACTGATATCATTTCAGTTTCCCATCACTGAAAATTTTACATTCTATTCGGTTAATAAATTGATTTTTTGCAGTATTAAATCATTTTGGGTTTCAGAATGCATCAATTTACTTATACTTACCTATGTACGATTTTTTGGGGATCAATCAAAGTCATTTCGAAAACCCCCCAACTCCAGCAACTTTGCCATAGAATAAAATTACTGTTTATGGCATTGAATTTTTGAAAATTGTCACGGCGTGTGTAGCATGATAAACTCTACAAATTGACTGAAAAGTTTGACATTTTCCCCTAAGTAAAAAATGCAGTCAGTTTTTTTCGTTTTGTGAGAAATTATGTGTCATGGAATTGTGGGGTTTTCAAAATGACCAATTCATATTATGTATTTACGATCCCAGGTGGTGAATCATCATCTACTCAAAGATTTAGTAAAACGAGGATTATGGGACGAAGATATGAAAAACGAACTCATTTTTCATAACGGTTCAGTTCAGGTAAATTTTCCTTCCATCGGATTGTAGTATTGTAAATTGAAAACAATTTTCAAATTAATTATTGTTTTATTGTTGCAGAATATAAACCGTATCCCACAAGAGTTGAAGGAGCTTTATAAAACTGTTTGGGAAATTAAACAGAAGACAATAATCAAAATGGCTGCTGATCGTGGTGCTTTCATCGACCAGTCGCAAAGCTTGAACATTCATATGGGCAATCCAAACTACGCGACGTTATCTTCGATGCACTTCTACGGATGGCGATTGGTACCTATCTATTTTTTCATCTTTCAAGCTTGTAATTTTGGGTCGGAATTAATTTATGTCTTTTTTTTAGGGATTAAAAACCGGTATGTATTATTTACGAACCAAACCTGCCGCAGATGCTATTCAGTTCACCGTAGACAAAAAAAAAGCAGCCATTTCTTCTGAAATTAGTAAAACAGAACATGGTAATTCCACCGATGAACAGTCCGACGATGGAGATTTATCTAAATCAATATGTTCTCTACAGAACAAAATTGATTGTATTTCATGCGGATCGTAATAATTTTATGTTTTTACTTAATTATGATGAATAAAGTGTATCAATACAACACTGTTTTCCGTGGGTCAAATGACTTTTTACCGGTCAGTTTTTTATCTAAAAAAAACGATGTAGTATTGACAAAACAAAGCAATACTGTCATAATACTACACTGTTTCTACATGTATTATACGTTTTTGTCTTTATTCTTTAATGGAAGACATGAAAAAAAAAAAACATTCTTTACTTGAATGTACATTTAGGAACAGAATACAAAAAAAAATTATTTCGAAAAAACAAATTAAAGAATTTGAAAGACGTGACACATGGATGGAACCCTTTATTTTGTTTATTTATGGTTTCGGTTTTAAAGGGTTTCTCCGAAAGATTTATTGCGATTTCGTTCCAGTTCGGCTCTTAAAAACTCCAAAAATTCAAGTAAATGGTTACGGTTTCAGTTTTTGGATTTTTACCACAGTTGCGGTTTTTAGCGGTTTTCATAAAAAACATTAATCGGCGACTCGGGGTTAAAAAAAGTATCTTCGCCTGAAAAATGCAATTATCGGGGAATTAAAGCACGAAATACTCAAAGATAACGTCGTTTTCGACTAATGTGAGGTCGATGATTACAAATATGACACTAATTTTTATCCGTCTACGAACGATTCACCATAAGGGTAAATTTCGAGGTAAAAATGGGTAATATCTCGAAAACGAAGGCCCGACGCCGTAAATGGACACTGGATTCGGAATCAGCGACCTCGAATTAGTCGTATTCGACTCCTTTCTCGCGTATTTAGCTATAAAAATGGCATAAATTATCGTTTTCGCAAGATGTGGGTATTCATAGCATGTTTTAGCTCCCACAAGACAACAACTTTTCAACCTATTCATTTTGAAAATATACCTACTTAATCATTTTAACTGCTTTTAAAGCGGAAAATATCCAAAATAGGAGTCGAATATAACTAATTCGAGGTCGCTGATTCTGAATCCAGCGTCCATTTCCTGCACCAGGCCTTTGTTTCGGAGATATGGTCTATTTTTACTTGAAAAATGTGATTTTAGGGCAATTGAAGCACGAAATACTCAAAAATAACGTTGTTTTCGATTAATTTGAGGTCGCTAATCACAAATATGACATTAATTTTCACCCATCTTGGATTGATTCACCATAAAGAGCATTTTCGAGATAAAAATGGCTAATATCTCCGAAACTAAAGCCCAGCGTCGGGAACGGACGCTGGATTCAGAATCAGCGACCTCGAATTAGTCGTATTCGACTCCTTTCTCGCGTATTTAACTATAAAAATGGCATAAATTATCGTTTTCGCAAGATGTAGGTATTCATAGCATGTTTTAGCTCCCACAAGACAACAACTTTTCAACCTATTCATTTTGAAAATATACCTACTTAATCATTTTAACTGCTTTTAAAGCGGAAAATATCCAAAATAGGAGTCGAATATAACTAATTCGAGGTCGCTGATTCTGAATCCAGCGTCCATTTCCTGCACCAGGCCTTTGTTTCGGAGATATGGTCTATTTTTACTTGAAAAATGTGATTTTAGGGCAATTAGGGGACGAAACACTAAAAAATACGGTCATTTTTGACCAATTTGAGGTCGCTGATTCTTAATCCAGCGTCCATTTCCTGTACCAGGCCTTTGTTTCGGAGATATGGCCTATCTTCACCTAAAAAAATGCTATTTTTGGGCAATTGAAGCACGAAATACTCAAACATAACGTTGTTTTCGACTAATTTGAGGTCGCTAATTACAAATATGACATTAATTTCCACCCATCTTGGATTGATTCACCATAAAGAGCATTTTCGAGATAAAAATGGCTAATATCTCCGAAACTAAAGCCCAGCGTCGGGAACGGACACTGGATTCGGAATCAGCGACCTCGAATTAGTTCTAGTCGACTCCTTTCCCGCGTATTTAGCTATAAAAATGGCATAAAATATCATTTTTGCTAGATGTAGGTATTCATAGCATGTTTTAGCTCCCACAAGACAACAACTTTTCAACCTATTCATTTTGAAAATATACCTATTTAATCATTTCAACTATTTTTAAAGCAGAAAATATACAAAAGAGGAGTCAAATATAACTAATTCGAGGTCGCTGATTCCGAATTCGGTGTTCATTCCAAACGCTGGGCTTTTTTTTCGGAAATATTGCCCATTTTTACGTCGAAAATGTTCATTATGGCGAATCGATCTAAGATGGGTAAAAATTAATGTCATATTTGTAATTAGCGACCTCAAATTAGTCGAAAATAACGTTATCTTTGAGTATTTCGTGCTTCAATTGCCCTAAAATAACATTTTTCAAGTAAAAATAGACCATATCTCTGAAACAAAGGCCTGGCGCAGGAAATGGACGCTGGATTCAAAATCAGCGACCTCGAATTAGTTATATTCGACTCCTATTTTGGATATTTTCCGCTTTAAAAGCAGTTAAAATGATTAAGTAGGTATATTTTCAAAATGAATAGGTTGAAAAGTTGTTGTCTTGTGGGAGCTAAAACATGCTATGAATACCTACATCTTGCGAATACGATAATTTATGCAATTTTTATAGCTAAATACGCGAGAAAGGAGTCGAATACGACTAATTCGAGGTCGCTGATTCCGAATCCAGTGTCCGTTCCCGATGCTGGGCTTTTGTTTCGGAGATATTACCCATTTTCATCTCGAAAATGCTCTTTATGGTGAATCAATCCATGATGGGTGAAAATTAATGTCATATTTGTAATCAGCGACCTCAATTTGGTTAAAAATGACCGTATTTTTTAGTGTTTCGTCCCCTAATTGTCCTAAAATCACATTTTTCAGGTAAAAATAAACCATATCTCCGAAACAAAGGCCTGGTGCAGGAAATGGACGCTGGATTCAAAATCAGCGACCTCGAATTAGTTATATTCGACTCCTATTTTGGATATTTTCCGCTTTAAAAGCAGTTAAAATGATTAAGTAGGTATATTTTCAAAGTGAATAGGTTGAAAAGTTGTTGTCTTGTGGGAGCTAAAACATGCTATGAATACCTACATCTTGCGAATACGATAATTTATGCCATTTTTATAGCTAAATACGCGAGAAAGGAGTCGAATACGACTAATTCGAGGTCGCTGATTCCGAATCCAGTGTCCGTTCCCGATGCTGGGCTTTTGTTTCGGAGATATTACCCATTTTCATCTCGAAAATGCTCTTTATGGCGTATCGATCTAAAATGGGTGAAAATTAATGTCATATTTGTGATTAGCGACCTCAAATTAGTCGAAAACAACGTTATTTTTGAGTATTTCGGGCTTTTTTATTTTATTGAGTAGTGTCCATTTCAATTTTAAGTTGATGATTTCTAGAATAACGCGGTTATTTGACTTGATTAGTCCAGAAATAGCGAAAAAAGCTTCATTTCGTCACTTAAAATGATTGAATTTACATTAAAAAGTTTAATCAGACGTAGAAAACGCGAAAATCCGGATTAAAACGATTAATTTCTGCACAAATACGTAATCAACATGTTCTATAACGATAATCCCTTCAAATACAGGTAATAGGCAACTTGAATAACGAAAAATAATGAAAAATATCGAATTTGGAGAGCTAGATATGCGCGTGGCGCTATCTATCGGAATATTATAGAACTAACGTCGAAAACCAGCAACTTTGCGTTCGAAAGTCACTACCTATCTTTGTAGTTCCTTCAATATTCCGATAGATAGCGCCACGTATTTATCTAGCCTTCCAAAGTCGATTTTTTCGATTCATTTTTTCTGATTTTTTCAAAACAGAACAAAGTTTCTTCATTTATTCTATAGAGGGCGTTACTTGAATTTTTTTTCGGAAATTCATTTTTTTTCGCCATTTTCTCACCAGTTGTTTAATTTTTAACATCATAGATGGCTCTAGGTGCAATATATTTTCATTTTTCAATGTGTTTTGAGTTGTCTATCGTAATATTGGCAGGCGATTTTGATTATTTTATTTAAAATTAGTTTCAGAATTGTCATTCACACCAGAATCCACCTCAATAAAAAAAATCGAAGAAACAGAATTGTTAATTATTTTATTAAGTAATTTATTAAAGGGTTTTGTTTTGTTTTTTTTTTTACCAGACAAAATATATAAGAATAGTTACAAAAATAAATTACTAGTTACAATAGTATAACAATTATTTAACATTTATACCTTCGTATCCTTCGTATATTACAAATTATTACTAGGTATATTACATAGAAAAAAATTAAACAAAAAAAAAGACTTTTAACATTTACATTAGCAAAAAAAAAAAACATACAACGTAACAGAACGTAAATTATATGTGGAAGTTTTATTAGTAATTAAGTATAAAATACGTTTTCTTTTTATATAACAACGAAAAAAAAATGAAATAAATAGAAAAAAAACAAATAAGATTAAATTAACAAAGCAGTCAGGAGGAATATTAAAAAGCAAATACATTACTGATATGTAGTTATGTACCTGCATACTAAGTCTTTGAAGAAATACATTTAAACTTAATTGTTACTATTAATTTGAATTATTTACTTTGAATATGTACATATTTCGTTGAAAAAAAAAATGATGGGAGGAGATATTTAGTTGGACAATAAAACGAATAAAATTCCTATACCATCACTTCTACACTTCCTAAATACCTCGGTGAGTATTCGTATTCGATGGCGAAGAATTAAAAAAAAAAACAGAACAGAGAAGAGAACAAACGTATAACAAAAAAAACAAGGGTAGAACATGTCACGGTACGAAATCTTCATTTATACGCTCACATAATTGATAATTTAAAAATCATACTACTAATAAATGATTAAATATAACAAAAAAAAAATTAATAAATAAATAAAATATAGAAAGAAAACCAGTTTCAACATTCGCGTACGCTTTAGAAGAAAAAAAATAATGGTTCCGGCGCACGATTTACGGTACCTACGTTACCAAAAATACTGGTTGTCAATACGCGTACCTAAAGTAAGTCTTGGCGACGATTTTTCAACGATTAGATAAAATAATCAGACTTTAGAAAAAAAAAGAAAGATATTATCATTCGATCAAATCTCATCAAAATAATTTTTGGTACAAAAAAAAACACACACAAGAAAAGTAAAACAAAAACATACACAGATGTCTTTAAAAGACACTCAACGATACCGCATAATCCGGCCAACTTCGTCTGATTAGATTCGTAAAACAATCAAAATCAAATAATAGACGGTAACTTTTGCTGAAAAAAAAAAGAGTAAAACTTGGTGTTCGTGAAACAATATGAAGTATAAAAAAATACCTATACATTGGAAACTGGGCGTGTTTCAAGTTTTTAACCGAAATACACATCGAATATTATTCTTTCTAAAGCTTATACAATATCACAATGAAAGTAGAAAAAATGATGCGTTTTGTGCCGATTAATTCAAATTCAATGTCACCGGTGATAGAGATTAAGATGAGTTCGCCATTGCTTCGGAGTGGTCGCTTGGGAGGAGAGCTGTATAAAAATATACAGAATCGAGAAATACATACGTTGCATTATACTAATTCAGATAAATAAGTTGAAAAAAAAATAATTAAATAAAAACCAGTCTATGAATTTTAATAACAAGCGTCGAAAGTTATAAGAGATTTTAAAAAAATTGAATTAATTTTGTGGGATTTTTTGCCTTTTTTTTTTTTGGAAACGTCATCGTAAAAAATATGAAAAAAATTACCTAAGAAATAGGTACATCGAATTTCAACATTTCAATATTCAATTTTTTCACAAAATGAAACCAAAACGTGAAGATTAAATATGAATTAAAAATTTTTCTCAGAATTTTCGAAACAATAGGTATGTACTTATTGAAAAATACTCATTTAACGAAACAAACGTGCCAATATCGTCTCTCTAATTAAACAAAGACGTATTGACCCCCAAATGAAAAATATTTATCAAAAAACGATTTTCTGGTGCAGATAAAGGGAGGAGAACCCTTTAAAAGCATTCCAGAATTCTTCGTTCATTTTTTCACCGATCGCTTTGAGGTGAATCAAATTTATACAATTTTTTGTAATTTAATTTAAAAGAGATTCGTTAGAATTTGATAATTTCACAGATCTGAATCCTATTCTGTGCTAATCCGGTGCAACCTAAAGCTCAGAAAAGAGCTCATTAATTGAAGGGCCATTTCCATTTCAATTTAGTCGACTTTTTGCTTCAGGTAATTCAATTTTGAACCAAATTTTTTCCCAGCTCGTGTCATTGTACAAGTTGAAAAATTATTATAATTTTCTCATTTTCTTGTAAGGTGCTGGAGAAATGGATTTCTACCGAAAATGCCAAAATTTGAGACAACTTTGTTTTTAGATTTGATACCTCTATTTTCTTCAAAGCCCGAATTGGGGCCTAAACAGAACAAAAACAAAACCTCGAGTGACATACTATTTATCAAGTTTTTTGAGGCACTGAGTTCGAATATCAGCATTAATTTTGTATTTGATCCCTACTTCCCCTCTCATCATTTTCTTTACAGGTGTAGGCCCCCAAATTGAACCATATTGAAAAATCCAAAATTTCGAGTAGCATATACTTTGGAATATTTCCGATGGCACCGAGTCCAAAAATCAAATTATTTTACGAGTTTGACTTTCTACCACCCCTTCTCCCCCCTTTTCAGCACATGGATTTTTTATGCATGAAAATATATGGCATATCTTTTGTCATATTTTTCAAGACGCTGAATTCAAGTATGGGTTATCTTTTATGATACGATCCCGCCACAAAGACGAATTAAAGTTAGCCTATGGGGGGGGGGGGGGGGGACAAAACTCAAAAATTTCATACAGAATGAAATTTTTTGATTTTTTACCCGATTTTTTTTTTACTTGACACAAAATTTTTTTTAAAAATTCATAGTCTTTGAAAATTTGGCGAAAAACAGATTTTTTTGATCAAACATGCAATTTTGCCATTATTGGGAGCCAAGCTTGTTCTCAAAGTTGAAAATTCAACTTTTTCATAACAAGCTCAATTCTTCATAAGAACTCCTTCAAAACAAATTGTGAAAAATACAACGAACACGAAGAGTGATCGTTTCACAAGCTTTTTCAAAAATTTAATGAGAGAATATAACTCATGACACGGAAAATTTTCTTTACTTGATTTTTGGTAACTTTCTCAAAATTTTTCATAGTTTTCTACAAAAATTTTTTAACTTTTTAAAAAAATCAAAATTTCTTTTAATTTTAAAATTTTATATACCTACCCACATTTTCATAACTTTTCAAGATAAATTCATAGCTTTTTAAAAAAAATTTCATTCAAGCTCAAATTGTCTCAAAATTTTCCCCACTCCAAAAATTTGTAAGTTCAAAGTTGAATAATTTTCTTTACTGAATTAGAAAAAATTTCCAACTTTGAATTTTTTCAAAAATTGTGTTCAACTTAGAATTTTTTCAACTCGAAGAGACGTCATTGAAACGTCTTTTCTCTTTATCCTCATATTTGGGACTGAAAAAGAGCAAAACAATTACAAAGGACAATAGTTCTTGGTGAAATGATTAAAAAAAACCAACAGATTTTTATGTAACGCAAAAACTTTTAAATCGTGGATATTTTAAGAATTTCCCTTCAATTTTAGATAAAAAAGCCAACTATTCCAATGTTATTTGATTTGTTCTTCCAATTTTTAAAATTGCTCTGAAACTACTCGAGGGTAACCTCAGAGGTTACCCTCGAGTAGTTTCAGGCGTTTAAAAACGTTCGAAAAATATCACCCCAGACCTCAGACTGCTCGCTTACTGTCTTGGGAGATCGAAAACACCTCGGACTGTTTATAGACAGCTTCGGATCACTGAAAATATCCCAGACGGTCCGTGAACACTGAACAGTCTCTGGTGATTGAAAAAAGCCCTACACTGCTCCCAAAGCCATGAAAACAAAAGTATGGGGGTTATCAAATTCAAATTGAGAAATGGTGAAAACATTTCTGTTTTTTTTTTTTTTTTTTTAGAATCAACAGCCGTGTTATGGCACAGCAATGGTCCTTTCTATGAAAAATTGAACAAGTTGTAAAAAATCGTGTGATCTGTGAAAAACAATTCAAGTTTCGAAAAGTTTAAAAATTAAGTAATTTTTAGAATATGGCCAAAGTGACGGAAAAAGCATCTAATTTTTAAAAAACGATACAATTTTTTTAGAAATTGTTCAAAATTTAGAAAATTTCTTCAGTTTTTGAAAAAATGTCCTATTTACGAAAATTTGTACACGTTTTGAAAAACTGATCACTTTTTGATAAGACAGTTCTGAGAGTTCGAGTCTCACGATTTTGATTCTATGTCCACTTGAATGTCAGATATTCTCTTTGAGTGATGAACTTTTTTTTTGTTGCTACTGAAATGCAGGTAACATAGGTATAAATACATGTTTTTTTTTATTGCTCGAGGCGTCAGTTTTAATTTTTTTTTGACAAACTTACACCACTTTAAAAACTTTCAAAATTTGGTGGCATACTTATAGGTGTACGGCACTTGATTTAAAGGGAAAAATTCCATTGCATCGTTGATCCTTCACCACAAAAGGGGAGTTCAAAATTTTCAAAAAGGGCTAACTCGAAGAAAAATGGTCGAAAATTTTTCTTAGAGTTTCTCTTACTCTATCTAGAATCTATCTGAAAAAACGCAAAATTTATCTGCATTTGGCGAAAAATGAGAAAATTATGAAAGAAAACATACATTTTGCCCCCCCCCCCCAATAATCGATCTAGGGGTCCAAAATTGGTGTCAAAATTATTCTCCAGGATAGGCGACCCTTTTGGGGTGGAAATGGTCAAAATCGGTTTCCAAGGCCAAATCACCCCACTTGACCGCCTATACTCTTTTAAAATCGAAGAGAAAATTAAAAATTGCGATGGGAGTAAAATACCCCTCCTTTGAAAAAAATTGCACATAATGACACGAACCAGGAAACAACTCAAATCAAAATCAAAGGACCTCGAAAAAATGCCCAAATCGATACAATATCCCTCCTGCCCTCGCAACCCCCCAAAATCTCCAACGACCCTCACTTTAGATCCCCACAGAGACCAAATGGCACTCGACATTCGACTCCTTAATACAAATCTGTATTAAAACTTAAAACAACGCTCAAGGAACTACATTCAGGTACCTATGAAGTAGATGAGAAAATTCAAACGAGGAAAAGTAATAAAAGAGAGCTGCTCTCGAGCACGCTTACGAGCATGCACCTCCTACGCTTAACATAATCACCGGTAAGTATGGTCAAACGGTAAACCTCTAATAAAACCACGAGTAAATTATGGGGGAGGTGATGGGGTATGGAGGATGAAAATTAAAAATATACGTAGTTTATATAATAACTACGTAATATACGCATAAATATTAAAAACATACCAGCAACGTACCAATACACAACGATACGTTAACTCTACGACACACGCGAGATATAGAGAGAAAAAATTGTAAAGTAGAGAAGATAAAATTACGCTAAAATGTTGACCTTAATCAGTACGAAACCTTGATCACGTTTGAACACAGTACTCGTAAGATGTTTACGGGACGATTTTCTGGGGCTGGGCGCATTTTCCGCGACGATCTTGAGCAAATCGATGTTTCTCACTCGTAATTTCGTAACCGTCGCGTCGCGTCAGAACACTTTAAAAAATAAACGATCGAACGAACTTACGTTACGTACGAACGCCTCGAAAAAAAACGAAAAAAAACGACGACGACGAAATGAAAAAAAAAATTAACAATAACAAATCAAAGCTACGTCGTAGCGGCCGAAGGAGTATTCGAGGGTTCGTGGCGGCCACCGCAGGCGCCGCACGAGACGCCGCACAGATGGCAAAGTTTCAGCGGCGGATAACACCAAAGACACGGTAGAATGATGGACAGGATGGCCAATCCGAGCCATCTCTTGGCGCAACCGCTATCGGACGTATCACATTCGCAAGGCTGCTGAGCGAAATTGCCCTCCGAATCGGACATACAATGGTAGACCATGGTACGAGCGCACGGTATACACGTTACGGTATCGATACTGGTACGTACGCAATCCGGCGCGTACTCGCAGCTTCCCTTGACGTTCTCCTCTTCGGTGTAGGTCTTGCGGCAATGCCGGCACGTCAGACTTTGCGGCTTCTCGGCCTTCATCGTGAAATGCAACTCGCTACCGGGGTGTTCGCTGAGATGCTTTTTGAACATAACCGGAGACTCGAGAGTGCTGGTGGCGGTTCCGGTGCCGGTGCCTACGATACCCATCGAGTGGTGAGTCGACGAAGGCGTATAGCAGCCGCCGGAGACCGGAGCGCTGCTACGAGTTCGCTGCGAAGTGGTCGTAGCCAGCAAAGAGCTGTCCAGCAACGTGCGATGCTGCTGGTGCAGGTGAGAAGGCGGTAAAGGCGGTGGAGGCGCTGGTTGGTAGAAATAATTTTGTTCGTTGGGCGATGGTTGCTTGAACCGAGTGGTTTTCATTTCGCTGCTGTCCGATATCGTCGGCGTGCCGCCGCCTTTCTGCGATGATGAGTCGGTGGACGTCGGCGATACGTGGCGACTACCGTTGTTGTTCTCAGGTTTGCGTTTATTGTCAAATTTATATGGAAGTTCTACAGCCTGTGGGAAAAAAATGCAGATGGATTAGTATAATGAAAACGACGAAGAAGAGAAAAAGTTTCGAAGATTATAATTTTAGAAATTTGAAAGGATTGATCTCATTTTTGATCTGCAGGGAATAGGAATCAGCCAAAAAGTTGACTCTTGACTCTGGCTTGAATCCCGGAGTCAAGGGAGAAAGTTGACTCCCAACTCCACCTTGACTATGGAGTCAAAATCACACCCTAACTCCAGACTTCACCTTGACTCCGAACTCCGAAGTCAATTTCAGACAGGGAATAGGAGACAAGCAGAAGTCAGGAGTCAAGATCTGAAATTGACTCCAGAGTCAAGGTGGAGTCAGGAGTCAACTTTTTGGCTGACTACTAGTCCCTGATTTTAGACCTTGACTCCTGATTCCTGCTTGACTCTGGAGTCAATCTGTGACCTTGACTCCTGACTCCGGCGTAATCTTTGACCTTGACTCCCTGACTCCGGCTCGACTCCGGAGTCATGCTGGAGTCGGAGTCAATTTGGAGTCAGTTTGACTCCGACTCCGGAGTCGACTCCTATTCCCTGTTGATCTCTCCTGTTCCACGATTGACTTTTTTTTTGCCTCTTACACATTGTTTTCACATTTACTTTCATAATTCCCCCTCCCTATAATTTGCACGAAATAATTTTTTTTTAGAAAAGCAATAGAGGTCTTCTAGACCAATTTTTCGAAGTTTTCCAGACCATTCGAGTATGATATTCGTGAACTAAGAGGAGAGGGAGGAGAGATGTATTTACATCCCAAAATTTTGCATAAGAATGATATGAAATGCATGGAGTCTGGCGATTTTTTTTCAAAAGAACTAGTTACTCTTTACGAGATTTTTAGATGCTCCTTTTCGGGCCAAAAAAAAGATTAAAATTCAATTCTGAAAATTTTTGAACCTACCCAACTCTTCCTCGCCACAAAAATTAGAAAATTTGAATTTATTACAAAAAAAAATTCAAATAAAAAGGAAAAACTAAGTATTTCGAAGCAAAATTATAATAAAGTTTTGAAAAATGAAACAAATTATGCCAGGGTGTCTATCAAATCAAGCGAATAAAAATTCGGATTTTCCGAATTGAAAATTCAAAAAAAAAATCATATTTTATTGCTCCTCCCTAAAACAAATAAATAAATACCTAAATAACACATGCCTCAAATTCGTAAATCCACGCAATTCCTTGCAATCTTTTCAGCTTGTACCAATAAGTAAATAAAAAAAAATGAGATGGTAAAATATAAATAAATTTTGTTGAGATATAGAAACGTGTTGAGCCCGAGCAAAGCAAGGGAATTTTTTTTAAAAATAATTCACAATTTAATGGACAAAAACATGCATTTAAATATCTTTTTTTTTGTGCATTATGGTCAATAAAAAATGATGAATAAAAAAATAAGTTGAACGATGACCTAATAATTTGGCCCGAGCGGAGCGAGGATGAAATTTTTGAAAAATTTATATTAAAATAAACAATGAATTACTGTTCTAAATGATTCATTTTTTTTTTGGATTTTTAAAAAATTCTAGAGAAAATTCTAAAATTTCCTGATTTTTCTCTGACTTTTCCAGACTATCAAAATTCCCTGACTTTTCCGGGGTTTCCAGAAAATGAACACCCTGTGGTGAGATCTTAATTACAGGGTGTCTACTGGATCAGGAAAATGAAAATTCATAATATTTTTACGTTTTGCTTGCTATTTTTATACAATTTTTCTTACTTCAAATTTTCCTAAAAAGAGGCTCCCTCGCGAATACTCGTTTTGTATAGGAAATTTCGAACATTTTTCTAGCAATTTCACCCAGATGAGACACGTTACTTGTTAAGTTAAAAAATAATACAAATTGACCATCAAAATAAAAACATTCAAGGTGTCTAATTAATTCTCGGGGCAAAATTTTACAAGGACCTTTCAAACGAATTTTGTCGAAATTTTCCCCAAGACTTTGGAAAAACATATCCTCTTCCCTAACTCTCCAATATTTTTCCAACTGAGAACTCTCAAATGTTTTCTAAATCTCTCTTCTTCTTTTTCCTTGAAAATTCCAATTCGTCTATGAATTTGGCCCAAGCGAAAGCATAAAAATTTCAAATACCAAAAAATACTTTTGGAGCGAATTTCATGGACATTATTTAATACTAATGAAAAAGATAAATTTTTAAAAAATAGATATTTTTAGCATAAAAGGCAGAAATGTAGGATGAATTTCATGACATTTTTATCCACAGAAATTCAATAAGATTCCGAACGTCAGAAGGAGAAATAATTTGGCCCGAGTGAAGCCAGAGCAAAAATGTTTGAAAATTGAAATATCAAATATGTACACACAGAAAAAGAGCTGAACATGAATATTTTATTACCCGAAAATAATCATGAAAAGTTTTACCTGAACACAAAATTGATTAATTCCTATTGTGGTAATTTCAGATAAAAAAAATCAAAATTATGAGATTTTGACTGAAAAAGTCGAATAATGATATTTCAAAGAAAAAACAGACCGAAGCTTTGCCCGAGCGAAGCAAATGAGGAAATTTTTTATAAAAAAATCAAGTTGAAAAATCATTTAAAGGCAATCTTTCGATTGGAAAATTCAAGAGGAAAATGTTTAAAAATTCATGATTTTTGTTGTAAAATCATCAAAATTTATGCTATTTTTATATTTTGCATACTAGTAGACACCTTGCTCCGAAAAAAAATAAAATTTAGATGAAAACCCGTTCATTTTCTTGCCTATTTTTCTGTGAAATCCATTGGAGAACCCGATAAATACATTCCCAATAGCCCCAAAAAAGAGGGCCAACAGAAAATTAAAATTTTGATGAAAAATTTGTTTTGATTTTCTCGTTGATTTTTATACGAAATTCAACGAGAAATTTGAAAAAAAAATCGGTTCAAGACTGTATATTGCCCTTCAATGTACCAAAAATGACTCCAAACGAAAAAAAAAAAAAAAATGATGGAACAATTTCACATTTTCAAACTTTGAGGTCTTTCTTGAGCTATTTAGGAGTATGATTCGGGACTCAAACCAATTTTTACGGATTCGTAGTAAAATTTCCTATAAAAATTAGGAAACGTAAAAATTGTTTTTTGCACACTAAGTACCTATATTACTTTGTTTCTTAAAACCGCGTCACAATGCTATAAAATGCAATGAAATAAGTTTTTTTTGAACTAAGAAACGATGAAAAAATTTTCCCTAATACTTTTCCTCATAATTCCATATAAATAAATCCAGCATTTGATTCAGAAAAAAAATTAGAATGCCGATTAATTTGGCAGACAGTTCATTTTGAAGTACTAAATGCGGTTTTTAAAATTCAAATACTCAATAAAAAATCAGAATGGTGAATATGATACGAGTAGATGAAAATATTGGTCGCAAAAGAAGCCATAAAATGAGAAACACGAAGTATTTTATGATTATTTTCAATTTTTGATCATGAACAGAGAATTAAAAAATTTTAAACTTCGTAAAATACCTTGGAAAAATGTTACTTATTGACAAATTGAATTTGTAAATCATTAGGAAAATACCACAGTTGGCAATGGTTCGAAAAATGTTCGATTTGACTAATAAAATTTTTAGGAAATTTAAAATTTAGAAAAACTTCCAAATTTTTCGATATGACATACAATAAACTCACCATAAATACTTCGTTGTCACTTTCAACTGAAGGAAATGAAGAAGGTAATAAATCTATTCCTGCAAAAAAAATCAGAGAAATACAGAATTAAAAAAAATTCGCATCAAAATACTTAGTCACTATGATTTGAATAATAAATTTACAATACACAATGGAAATAATTTCCAGCTTCCACATACCTGCTGATAATTCAACTAGCACGCCCATAATCCCTCTATCGAACACTCTGCCGTCTGCTGCCGTTTGAAATATCAACCCGACCCGTTTGCCGCCGCTTTTCCAATTATGGAACGTAGGCATCACTTTGTTATACTCGAAATCTTTGCATATGACGCATCGAAACACCAGCTACATCGAAAGAAAAATCAATTAGAATCCAATAAGATCACGAATCTGACATCTGACAATATATGCTTCAGGGGATTTACTTACTTCGCCATCGATTAGCCGATGCGCGTAAATGATGAATTCGAAGCGAATATTTAAATTGGAGTTCCCATTGGTGTCCTGGCATCCGCCGCCGGCCGGAGCGCCAGGAAGGGAAGACGTGGCTGTGGCAGCCGGAGCGTCGGGCATTGGAGCTGATGGTATTGTTCGCTTGACCACGCAGACGTTGGACAATCCGCCGGCTCCCATTGGTACCCATCCGTCGGAGTTGTCGTCTCTTTCCATAGCCACCGCTCGAAGACGCACCAACACCGTCCCGTTGTACCCACTGAGGATGCAAAAAACACAGAACGAGAAAATTAATAATTTGTCGACGTCAGAGAATATCAAAATTATAATTGTAACACGTAAAATTAGATGAGGGTCGCTGCCGGAGAGAAAGAGGTGTGAAAGGTGCATTTACATTTGCACTAAATCCGGATTTTTTCAAACTATCGATTAAGAACCTCTAAGAGGGCCATAAAGCATATTGGGACTTTTTCAACTATCGACAAAAAGTTCATCAGCTTGGGAAAAAATTTAAAGTTTCATTTCTTGCTTCAATTGAAAATTGAGTGAAAATTTTTAAAACAAAAATTGAGCACAATTTTTTGAATCAAAAATTTAAGTAAAATTCTTGATAACAAAAATTGAGCACAATTGAGCACTTTTTTGAATCAAAAATTGAACAGAATCATTTAGATCAAAAATTGAGCACAATCATTTGGATCAAGAATTGAGCACAACTAAAACAAAAATTGAGCCAATTGAGCTTCTTTTGGAATGAAAAATGAGTATAATTTTTTACATCAAAAATTGAGCACAATTTTTTGAATTAAAAATTTAAGTGAAATTCTTGAAAACAAAAACTGAGCACAACTGAGCACAATTATTTGAATCGAAAATTGAGCTCAATTATTTGAATCGAAAATTGAGCACAATTATTTGACTCAAAAATTGAGCATAATTTTTTGAATTAAAAATTTAAGTGAAATTCGTGAAAACAAAAACTGAGCACAATTGAGCACAATTATTTGAATCAAAAATTGAGCACAATTATTTGAATCGAAAATTGAGCACAATTTCTTGAATTAAAAATTTAAGTGAAATTCTTGAAAACAAAAACTGAGCATTTTTTGGATCCAAAATTGAACACAATCATTTGGATAAAAAAATTGAGCATAATCATTTGGATCAAGAATTGAGCACAATTATTGAGCTCTTTTTTGGAATAAAAAATGAGCACAATTTTCTACACCAAAAATTGAGTACAATTTTCTACACCAAAAATTGAGTACAATTTTCTACACCAAAAATTGAGTACAATTTTCTACAACAAAAATTGAGTACAATTTTTTAAATTAGAAATTAAAGAAAAATTCTTAAAAACAAAAACTGAGCACAATTGAGCACTTTTTTAAATTAAAATTGAGCATTATTATTTACTTAGATCAAAAATTCAAGTGAAATTCTTGAAAAACAAAAATTGAGCACAATTAAAAGCTCATTTTTGGAATAAAAAATGAGTACAATTTTCTAGATAAAAAATGAGTACAATTTTCTAGATAAAAAATGAGTACAATTTTCTAGATAAAAAATGAGTACAATTTTCTAGATAAAAAATGAGTACAATTTTCTAGATAAAAAATGAGTACAATTTTCTAGATAAAAAATGAGTACAATTTTCTAGATAAAAAATGAGTACAATTTTCTAGATCAAAAATTGAGCACAATTTTTCTGATTAAAAATTGAGCTCAAGATTTTTCGGACTAAAAATTGAGCACATTTTTTTGAATAAACAATTGAACACAATTTTTCAAATCAAAACTTGAGCACAATCTTTTGGATCAAAAACTGAGCATAATTTTTTAGATCAAAAATTCAAGTGAAATTCTTGAGAACAAAAACTGAGCACAACAGAGCACTTTTTTGGAATAAAAAATTAGTACAATTTTTTAGATAAAAATTGAGCATAATTTCTTGAATCAATAATTATACACAATATTTTGGATTAAAAATTGAGTAAAAAATCTTCTGAACTAAAAATTGAGCACATTTTTTGGATCAAAAATTGAACACAATTTTATCAATTAAAAATTTAATACCTAGATACTATTTCTTCGGATTTAAAAAAGATACAATATTTTGGATCAGAAATTGAATATAATTTATGGATCAAACAGTAAGCACAATTTTTAATCAAAAATTAAGTATAAATTTTTGGATCAATAAAATTGAGTAAAATTCTTGGGATCAAAAATTGAGTTAGGTACAATTTTTTGGATCAAACAGCACCTAAGCACAATTTTTTGAATCAAAAATTGAGTATAAATTTTCGGATCAAAAACCAAACACAAATTTTTAGATCAATAAATTGAGGGCAAAATTCTTGGGATCAAAAATTAAGCACAATTGATCACCGTTTTTCGGATTCAAAAATGAGTGCATTTTTTTGTATTAAACACTGAGTAAAATTTTTCGGCTCAAAAAATTAGGCATCAATTTTTTGGTCAAAAATTGTGCAAAATTGTTTGGTCAAAAATTGTGCAAAATTTTTCGCATCAAAAGTTGAGTGAAATACTTGAAACAAAAACTGAGCACAATTGCGAGCACATTTTTGGATCAAAATATGAGCACAACTTTCAAGATCCAAAATTAGTAAAATTCTTGAGATCCAAAATTAGTAAAATTCTTGAGATCCAAAATCAGTAAAATTCTTGAAATCAAAAATTGAGCACAAATTTTTGGATAAAAAATTAGTAAGAGAAGAAAGGGGGTCCGAACTCGCTCTCGCCTTCTCTGATTAGACGATTATCATCTGAAATACTTGAAAATGGGAAGAAGGAAGACAGAGGTTTTATAAATGACGAAAAATCATTTTACGTATAAAATTTCCGACTTCTTGAATTTAAAGCAACGTTCGATTCAAATTCATAATCAATCTTGTCAACTCTGCACACCATTTGGATAAATGCTGATGAACAGAACTCATCCACCTATCAACCGATTCCAATACGATCTCACTTTCGCACCACTTCGCACATCCGCATTCGCAAACGCACTTTATCGCACATTCCGACCACCTCACCCACCTACCGACCACGTGCACATTACCATAATAAAAGAATCACCGATCGCAGCGATCCATCACGTGCTCATCAGTTTGCATACCCTTAACTCGATCTCGGATCT
Organism: Pseudococcus viburni; assembly: GCA_033439095.1. Classification (NCBI taxonomy): domain Eukaryota; kingdom Metazoa; phylum Arthropoda; class Insecta; order Hemiptera; family Pseudococcidae; genus Pseudococcus; species Pseudococcus viburni. The sequence goes on along the minus strand of JAVBJF010000007.1, from coordinate 1,410,850 downwards.
CAAAACGTAGAAGAAGCACGAAGGAGGAGACTGGGGCGGGCGTGCGGCTCGACGACCATAATTGAATAAAAATCAAGCTCAAAATTTTTTTCATAGGTGGTCGTACGATTCTCGCAATACCATCGTGCCGCGACAATTACACGCTAGATTTTTAATAGGTCGAAATCGTATGGAATTACGCGACCAATTGACGAGCCAGAGCTTTGGCACAGCGGAAGACAGAGAGCGGAGCGGAATCCATTTTTCGTCAATTTACAATTTACCATCACCAACGAAAGGAAATTAGATTACAATGCGATAGTTTGCGTAATACACGCGTCACCGAGAGAAACATTCGAATTGTACATGATACTGGGCATATTCTTCCTCCCAGAACCTCTTGGCAGGATGCGAGAGTACCAGATACAGCAAAAATCTACGACTTTGTCTTTCCAGACCAAAAAACATCACCTATTCCGTCAAGTAATCGTATCGGTCTTCGGATGCATGTATTTAGCACGCAACGTCGCATCGTGCCATCGAGCCGCACCCTCCAAGACGTGAGAAGAAATCCGATACTGTAGTTTAGAATTCCAGTAGCGAATCCTCTGTACGAGGATACATTGCGACCGATAAGTAATTAGTGTTTGAGCGGTGGAATAAAAATATTGAATCGTGCCCAACGGCACGCACGCAAAAATCACACATCGAACGATCGGATCGAGTTTCTGGATGAATTTGGTGTCTTTTTGGGGTATCGGTGACGATTCGAAAAAAATTGAACGATTCGAGTTTTTAGATTTAAAATAAAATCGTTATATTTTCTCAGGGACACTATGTCCTTGTGTATTTCGGATACGACCACAGACGAGATATAGGAGACAATTGGACCTTTACTTTTTCCGAAGATGATGAGATGACCGAAAAATTGGATTAGAATTTGGAAATTATTGTCTTTTTCGGGAAATATTGGTTTCGAGTTCGAAAAAAATGGAAAAATTGCATTTTGAGGCAAAGAATTCGATTTCTTGCCTCCAATTCTAATAATTCCAAATTCTTTTCAGTTTTTTTCAAAATTTGTACGTGATTAATTTATGATTTTATATCGATCAGGTACTTGATTCGTCTTTTTATAACCCATAAATCTGAATAAAAAATTATCTACGATGTTTATTACTAAGCAATTTTTCATGAAATATGATGGTGCCACAAATTCGGAAAAATTTGAAAAAATGGACAAAATTACACGGATTTAAAAATAAAATGTTCAATTGGTTGGTTATATTTGGACACAAGGGCACCCATAAATTTATGTAAGGGAGGGGCTGAGTTGGAAAAAAATGGGAGGGGCAAAATCTATTGGAAAATTTCGGAATTTTTGGAACAAACAATCAATGCACTGAGGTTCTATGTAAATCTGAATCAGTCAAATTAGGGTGAAATTCTTCCTTCTTGAATCAGTGAAATAAATTTCACTCAAAGTCAGCGATTTTTTACTGATCTTTCCGCCAAAAATTATTAATTATTTCTGACAAAATGAGAATTGATTGAGAAATCAGTGATTTTAGACTGAAAAATATGTAAAAAATTCCTGATTCTCACTTTTAGTAAATTTTCAGTAAAATTTAATTCACTGGCGTGAATTTTCACAAAAATTCATTCTGATTGAAGAAAATGATACGCGCATTCAGAAATGGATTGTCGATTTTTTTTTGAAAAATCATATTTTTGAAAAGCAATAAATGCACTTCTTTCTGACAATGAACAATTTCTTTGGCAAGCTTAATAAGGGGGGGGGGGTGCTTGAGCCTCCTGAGCCTTCTCCTTGGGGGGCCTATGTGTTTGGATCTTTCAGACAACTGACTGGAAAATGATTTCGATTTTGATGGTATTTTATAGCACTATTCATAAGTACTTCAACGATTATTTTCCAAAAAAGGACTCAAGGGACACAGAATCACTCATTTTAGAATCATTTTCGAGCAGGTGTTTTCATTTAGGTATAAATAAATCTGTCTTCAAGGAAACGTACCTAACTCGAGTTTTCAATTTTGTTCAAAGTTTGAAAAATTGAAACAATTGCGTGACAAACATTCACGAAATCGTTGGACGTAAAAATCGCATTCCCTCCCCTCCCCTCTCAACAAAAATGCAACGATTTCAAAAAAATGAAAAGTAAGTACATATGTATCAAATATTGTTTATCGATTACAAATTTCCAAAAAAATTTACAATTTTCAAAAAAGTGGATGAATTTTTAAAAATGACAAAATTTTAAAAAAGTGTATGATTTTTCTAAAAATTGATAAATTTTTCTAAAAATTGACAAATTATTCTAAAAAGTTGATCAACTTTTGAAGAGTTTGAAAATTTCTGAAAAAATTGGCGAATCATTTGAGAAATATATGAATTTTTCAGGAAAATTGGCCCAAGCCCATATATTAACTATACTGACATTTTGGCATTCATTTTTCATCTCTATTCCATTTTTCAGAGGTAAGTACTAAGTAGATGGTAATTTTACAGCAAAAATAAAAATAAACACCAAAAAGTTTCGTAAAAAGACAAGTTCAAAAAATAAATCGAAAAATCGAGACTTCGGTGACACTTCCTGAATTCTTTCCCTCCTCCCCTCTCCAGAACTACAAATTCGTCAAGTGAGCCTTTTAAAATTCAAATCAAGCCCCTAAGACTTGCTTGCATAGCATATTCTTTGTAATATTCTCGATTGTCTTTGACAAAAATTCAATAATTTATATTTTTTTCACTCAAACAACTTTTCCATTTCCCTTTTCCAAATTATAATCAGCTCAAATTCTCACCGAAGAAAAGTCCAAACGAATGGAAAACTTGAGTTATATTTTTATACTTTCAACTCTCAAAAAAATACTAAACTTTCATAAAAATCGTACTTCAAGACAGCTCGTTGCAATTTGTAATATAATAGCCTCCCTTTCCTCTCCTCTAGAAAGAAAGAATCAAGGTTGAGAATAATTTTTTATACGGGGAGGGGGAGGGGGGAAATGAAAACTCATCCGTTTCGTAGAGAATTTCTCTGGTTTTAACGACTGGAAACACAATTTTTTTACTGTTTTTAAAATGATACACTCAATGCAATTTTTTACAAATCAAAATAAATCAGAAATCATCACTTTTATAAACTTCCTTATCAAACCCTGATTGTTTTCATTTAAAAATGCAATTTTCCCAACAATGAAGTAATTTGCACTTCTGGTTTTCACTGGAAATTCAATTTTTGTATTTTTTCAATTCAGAAAAAATTTCAAAAAAAGGACTTTGGAGTATTCAATAAAAATAAAAATAGGAACAAAAAGGGACCAATTCCAAAAAAAGGGTCAAAAAAGGAGTCAGAAAAAAAGGGTAAATTTTCTGAAAAAAATCTTGGGATACAGAATTCCTCATCAGCATTCTAACCAATTCCTCCTTTACCCCATCAAATCAGCCCATCTCCGACTCCTATCTGCAGAAAACCCTCACCAAATGCAATTTTCGCTGGCCTGTTCATCGTTCACACAAGAAAATCACACCGAAGAAACCTTTATCGCTTATTTCCGGTCAGGCGGCGCGACGCTGCCGTCTTGCAGCCATGAAGAAAAACAAAATATCCACGACGCGGATTCATTCTAATGTAATTTCCGTTCGAGTCAACCCCCGCCCGCGCCCCCTCACCGATCTACAATCGCCTGATTCGCGATTCCGTTAAATTAATCGCACCTCGCGTCTCGGTACGGTTGGCCATCGCCTTTTTAAAATCCCATTTCCGCCCCTCAACGTATCGTTGTCTTTTTCACACACATAAGTATGCCGACTCCGGCGAGTAAATTTTTCAACGACGTTTCCGCACAAATCTCGGACAATTTTCCTCGACGCAATATCAATTTACACGTCGTCAGGAAGGGTAAATTTCAGCAGAAAAATGCACCGACGTGGCTATACACCGGAGGTATTAGGTGCTCATTATTTATAGAATTAATGTACGAAAAGGTGATCTGAATCAGCAATATCTATACCGAAGTCAGCCGCAGATTACGCATAGGAAATAGGATACGCAAAATAGCGTTAAATGTGACGAATAGAAGACGCCTGTTTAACAACCGCGGACGCAGCGGAAAGGGGGAGAATTTCCATTAATTTATTTATACGCGAGACGGCCGGAAATGGTCTTGATTTTATATCGTGTATCGTTGGAAATTCATGTATTCGTCAAATTTACCTATCACCGGAAAGCATTTTCTAGTGTAGTGTGTTTTTCAATTCTATCGTGTTATCGAGCCAATTGTTCTCGAACGGAATGATGAAAATTAAAGAAAATGCTTTTCAAATTTCACAAGACAAATCTCATATCGAAAGAAATTTTTTTTCGATGGGTATGCATCCATAGTCGACCATGAGGCCGGATTCTACCATCGAGACATTTTTTTTACTAAAATTTTCTTGAATTTTAAACAAAGCCAATCACCTTTGATTCCCTGCTCATTATTTCTCATTTTAAAAATCTAATTTTTAATTTTTCAATTAAATTATACGTAATTTTTTTGTAAATCAACAATTTCAATCGACATTTATCAAAAAAAAAAAAAAAAAAAAAATCAACGTTCACTGTGAGATAACAGTAAGTAGTTGGAGGTGTATGTGGGACGCAGACGGCGCCGTCGGGACCTGTTAATTATTCGAGACAGCGTGCACAACCCTTGATCCTTTCTCATTTTCAAGTATAGGTCAAAGCTCGGAGCGTCGGTTAAAAAAATTCAATCGATCGACTATCAGGAAGGAGAACAGATTAAGAATAAATACTTATAACTGTAACAACGAGTTTATAGACTAATCCATCCCTTAAAAACCATGCTCAAAAATTAAAATTTTTTTTTTTTTTCAAAAATGGTTTTAGGTTTATTTTACATCAACTCGAACCAAAAATCAAGTCGGGTTGTCCGATTCCTTCAATTTTTTACGAGTTCTCCTTGATGGTCTGATAAAATAACATCCATTATTTCCATCCTGACTCTCGAATTGCCAAGAAGCTGGGATGTAATTTTTGAGGAATTGGATTTTTTTTGCCAAACTACTTAACTTTGAAGGCTTATACCTCGAGATCAGTTGTACTTGAGGGAAAACTGTTTACGAGGTTCGAAAAAGAATTAATAGGAGATTCAAAAACGATAATTGCATTTTGAAAAGCTCAAAGTTGAACTTTTGTGGTGAAAGCTAAACTTTCATGATGAATGCAAAAGTTGAAGGGTACCATTTAAAAAATCTGAAAAAATTACAATAAAGGGAACCCTTCTTACCTTTTCTTTCAACCAAAAAATTTTCAAAATGGAATCTCGACACCGAGGGAGGGGAGGGGTACAAGGATCTTCAATTTTGACCAAAATTCATAAAAATTTAAAAAATGAAGTAAAACATCGATTCCTACTAAATTGAAGGCATTGAGTTTAAATATGTGCTCAGTTATTTCATCTGCCCCCCTCCCCAACCCCGTATATCAGCTCCCTTGATCAGAAAAAAATGAAAAAAAAAATGAAAAAGAACACCTGAATGTCGTGTTAGATTTTTGAGAGCACTGAGTTCGAATATTCGCTGATTTTTTGAATTTGACCCTTTAGAGCCCTCCCCCTAGACACCTAATTTTGAAAAAAGATGTGCGAAACAATAAAAGTACCTAGCATTTGGCACATTGATTCTCACAAATTTCAGGACACCGAGTTCCAATATATATGTGAGCCTGGATGCTAAAACCACCTTTGGGGGTCAAAATTTAGTTTTTGAGTTGATTTTACTCTCTCTGAAGGAACGAAAATCAATGTCAACTCAAAAACCAATTTTTGATTCCTAAGGTTCGTTTCAGCATCCAGGCTCACATATCGACTCACTTTACAATCAAAGCCCCCACCCGATCCCCTCCCACAATTTTTTTGTAATTATGTGAGTGGGTTGATTGGAGAACGAGGAGGGGGCCAGATCAAAAAATTAAGACGATATCCCATTTCGTTAAAATTTTTTCAGATTTTTAAATGGTAGTTTTCGTCTTTTGTACTCATCATAAAAGTCAAAATTTCGCCACAAATTTTAACTTTGAGCTTTTCAAAATGTGATTAATGTTTCTGACTTTTCTATCAATTTTTTTTTTCAATTCCCGCAAAGAGCTAAGTCCAACAGATTTTGAGATATGAGGAGGCATATCATAGTGAAATTTTTGAAGAAAAAAGTAACTTTCAGTAATTTTTTGACCAAAAAGTGGTCGAAATGTGGCCAAAAAATAACCAAAAGTGACCAAAAATTCAATTTTTTCTGGGAGGGGGAATTTTTTTTACAGTTTTTTGGAGGATGGGAATTTTTTGTAATTTTCTGCAAACATTTCAAAGATAAATCGACTGAAAATACGTGAATAATTTCATTTAGATAACCTACGTCAAAACAACAAAAAAACTAGTAAAAATCAATTTTTTTTAAAACATTGATATTATGTTTTTTCCGCTGGGGGTAATTCCAAAATTCCGCGAGACCATATTTTGGTCGACGCTATTTTGCGCGACGCTGACTTTTAAAAACATAAATTTTTATATTTTCGAAATTAACTTAATATCAGAAAGTCAGAAATATTTTTAAAAAAAACTATTTTTAAGACCTAAAAGTTACAAAACATTTTCCAATTTTTCCAAGTTTTTAAAAGTCCAACAAAATGCCAGAAAGTCTCTAAACACCTGAAATAAAAATATTACTAGGCAAAAAAATAATGGATAAAGGTTTAAAATACCAATCATAGAGTTTCCTCCACCAATAATGACAGGAAAAAACATATCCATGTTAACAAAACATTTCCTTTCAGAGGAAACATTACCTCATTTTTGTAATTTTTCTTAAAGAATTTTGAAAAATAGTAATTTAAAATTTGAATTTTTGCCTGGAAGTGCGAAGAAAGCATGACTTTTGAGGGGGAAAAATAACCAAAGTGACCTTTTAGACGTGAAAAGTAACCAAAAGTGACCGAAGTCGAAAAAAATGACAAACACCCTAAAAAAACTGATCCGCTATGATGCCTGTATGGGCCTTCAATGTTGAGTAATTTGACAAAAAAAAATGCATGAAAATAACGAAGTCCATCCCCTAGTCCTTTCAAGGGTTAGAAGGGAAATGACAGCGGTTATGTGATTAGACCATCAAGAGGAACTCGCAAAAAAAAAATTGAGCGAAATCGGAAGACCCCACTTCATTTTTGGTTCGAGTTGATGTAGGTACAATTGACCTTTAAAATTCGCGTATTTGCCCAAAAATACCACTCCACTCGTCCCATTTTTTATCGTTCCTCTATTTTTAAAATCACTTTTTCCATGTCTTTTCAATATTGAGTAAAAAAAATCCAAACAAATCAAATTTTTACATTTTCTCCGTACTAAATAAAATTTGAAAAAACATAGAAAAGTAATTTTTCAACGTGTCTACTGTCAAAGATGAAAATTTTTTTCAATTTTTTTCAATTTTTTGTCATTTTTCTACCATATTTTGTGCTTTAAATTTTCTTTAAAAAAAATTATCCTTCGATTAAAAAATCCAAGAAGGACAAAATGTTGAAAATTCTGGCTTTTCGTAGTGAGATTAATAAAATCATTTTTTGTAGTTTTCTTGCTACTGAAGTGAAATTCTTGCCAATTCCTGGTTTTCTTTTTTTTAGTTGTTGTTAAAAGGAAACTTGTTTTTAACAAAATTTCAATTTTTCCCCATTTTTCAAAATTTTTTATAGCAACTTTGTATACATTTACTCTTTCTCTTCTCTCGTCCTCTCGTCCCCTCATTCTCACTTCCTCATCTTCAATCCACACATATACAAGAATGCTCGTACATCTTGCAGATCCAGATATCCACAACGCCTCCTTGCTGCCGTTGCCTCGATTATAATTATAAACAATAAACAAATTTCACTATTATCACACCGGAAATGGCTTTAATAACAATGTAACGTAATTCAATAGCTCTAATACCGGCACGTCTTCGCCTTTTTAATTCTCTCATTCACATACGTACGCGTATATGCCGGTATGCTTCTCGGATAAGCTATTAGATTGCGAGGTCGAGCGCGTATATCGAATCTAAACGAGAAATACGCACCATAGACGCCTAGTTCTTGCAATAAAAACCCCTTACATTGGTAAGAGTACGTAATGTAAATTATACTCAAGCCGTAAGACTTTCAATACAAAACATCTACGAGTATCAATGGATATTACGATGGTGTCATGTTTTGCGGATTTTTCGCCTTTTTTGTATAAAAAATTTACACGATTTTTATCGTATCTCGAGTATAATGGTTTTCAGTGACGTCCGAGACAAATTCGTAGTCCATAATAAGTCTCTGAAAAATAACTGAAATGATGTGTAATGAGCTAGACTAGCAATATTGCCATAATATTTCGCAATAGTCTCCTAAAAAGGTTAACTATACTTTTTAGAATTTTTGGAGGAAGTAAGAAAAATTCCAGGGAAAAATCTTACAAGGAAAAGAGATATTCAACTATTCAGAGAAGTGAATGAGGGGGAGGGGATGTTCTGAATCTCTCTTGACGACTCTAAAATTGGAAAATATTATGGAATTTTGGACCTCGAACTCTTTTTTGAGTGAAATTTTTATTCCAGCTTTGCTCAGATCCAATGGAACAAAATTAATTTTTCCAACGAAATATGATAATGGATAATTGTTAAAAAAATATTATAATTCTGGTCAAAAATTTAATAATTTTTTTCTATGCGAAATTATTCTTTCCCCTGCCAAAAACCTGGCTGGTAATCCATGCTAACTTGAATAATAAGACCAATTTTGGTAGGATTTAAAAAAGATGAAAAGATGAAGAGTGCCAGTCAAAGAAAAAAAAATCAGCAAATCAATACCATCAAATACCAATGTTCGTTTTTCAATTCTCGACTATTTTTTTCAGAAAAATTTAAGAATTTTCAGGCATTAAAAATTGAATAATCAAAATATTAAAATTTAAAAGTTTTAATTTCTGGGTTTCTTGCATGAGGGGAAAGGGGATGTTCTGAATTTCTCTTGACGACTCGAAAAGACCACAGTTCAATCAATTCTAGGAATTGTTTAATACTTTCCAGGGTCCAAAAGCCCCAGAAGAGATGCAGGTAGGGATAATTACTAATTAGGTAAGTGAGGAAAATCTAAACGAGGATTATTATTAGGAGGAAAAAACAAAAATTTTCCATTTAAATGGGACGAGGTTTCAAGATATGGGTGGGGGCTACAAAAAAGACACCATCGTCATTTTTTTATTACTAGAAGAAATTTGCTGAAAAATCCGAAAAAAAATTTGTTTGAAGGTTTGAGATTTCCAATTTCTACTGAATAATTGAGAAACATTGCGTTAAAATACATCGAAAATCAGACGTTTGTAAATGTGGCCCTATAAAATTGAAATATATTAAAATTATTCAAAATGCAGAATCGTACTTTTGTTATTTTTACGACGCAAGATCTGAAACTCGCATTTTTCCACTCAAAGAAGTCATTCAACGACAAAAAATTTTCAAGGTCATTCAAGGTCACGGATCAAATCTTCCAAATTGAAGAAAATCAGAGTTCGAATTTGAAAATTTTACAGTTTTTAGTTCAAATAAAAAATATCGAGAGAGTTCTAGACATTTAAATCTTTAAAATTATTAAGCAGATTCAACTTTTCAATTTGAAAATTCAGCATCATTTCGTCCAATTTTTCGCATTCTCTTTCCCTCAAAACCTAAAAAAAATTATAGTAGGGGCATTGGAGAGGACTACAATGCCCAAATGAAAAAAAAAAAAATCAAAAAAGACTGAATACCTGACATTTTAACAAAAAATCCTTCTCCATGACATTACCAATAATTCAAGTTATTTTATGTATCAAAGAGCTTTTTTTTGGACGGTATGCATGGAAAAATTCTCAAATTTTTTCCAGAGCTGTGGTTGAGGGTCCTTTTTAAGATGGTAGTATTGTTATTGTGGCACTCAGTCCAAATGACTCAGCAGAAATTAAAAACCTTTGAAAAAAAAGAAAAAATCCATACTATATTTTCAATTTTGAAAACTTTTTTTCGCGGAATTTATGCACAGAAAATTGCTCAATTTTTTTCCACAGATGAGGCTGAGGGTCCTGAATGATGGTATTTTGGCACTCAACACACAAGACTTGGCTAAAATCAAAAATCTTGAAAAAATTTCAAATTTTTCACTTGAAAAACTTTTTGCTTTTAATCTATGCATAAAAAATTGTTCAAATTTTATCCAGAGTTGAGCTTGAGGGTCCTTTACATGATGCTAGCATCGGTCCTCACAAGGGAGCTACACGCCAAATTGAAATTTTTTTCAAAGGCTTGTAGAGCATCACGAGAAACGTCTACAGCCAAAATTTCAACTCCTAAAGTTGACTTGGGGTGAAGTTAGGAAGAGTTGAATTTAGAAAAATCGTCCAATAGGTAGAAAAAATTACAAAAATCTAAATATCTCGCCTCCATATGGCATTTAGGAGATGAATTTTCTACCACGATCGACCCGTGGTATATATAGGTCATCTGGAGATGGGGTAGTGGCAGAAAATTCAACCATATGGGGGCGAAAAATTTAGATTTTTGTAATTTTTCCGGTGTACCTATTGAGCGATTTTTCTAAATTCAAACCCTCACAACTCCACCTCAAGTCAACTTTAGGGGCTGAAATTTTGGCTATGGAAATTTTTGGTGATGCTCTAGAGGCATGTGAAAATTTTTTCCAATTTGGCGTCAGACTTCAGGTAGTTCCATTGTCAGAAAAATTGAGAAATAATGAGACGTATACATGAACCTGAATTAATAATTGTCCCTCCCCCTTCTTGTATAGAAATTTTTTAAGATGTCAGATTCATGGGAAGCGTTGCCCTTGAGTGTGCAATCACTGGGAATAGAGCATAACTTCATTTTTACTAGTTACGACTCATACCTGCATCGTGTAAATTCTCCTAACCAAATTCGAAGACAAAAATCATCTTGCAAGCTAATTTCATCAACATCCGCATAGTTTGGAGAGACATTTTGCAGAATAGCAGGCACCAAACAGAAATTTTGGAAAAAAATATTGACCTTATCAGGCAAAAAGTGGCCAATTTTTTGAAAAAAGTGACCAAGTTTTCAATTTTTTCTCAACTATACCCCCTCCCCACCCCATTATTTTTTCATTTTTTCTCTGCGATGGTTCGAATAAATCTTTTTTTCATGAAAAATTCACGATAAAAGAAGCAAAAAAAACACTTTTCTGGATAGGTACCTTCTTTTGGATTTTTGAAAAAAGTGACTTCAGAATGAAAAAAGTGACCAATAGTGACCTTTTGGCAAAAAAGTGACTTTTAATGACCAACCTTGAAAATAGAGGACAAGTCACTAAAAAAAGGCGACTCTGTTTGATGACTCAAATAGCTGAGAATAAAATTGTATATTTTTTCGATAAATCTTATAAATCAAGGAATTTCAATTACGTCACTTCTGAAAAAATTAAAATTTTCGCAATTCCTTTCGCTTGCCTATTGCCTTACAAATTTTTTTTAAAAATTGTCAAAATCAAAGGGAAAAAATAAACTAGAATTGTGAAAATTTCAAATCACCAATTTTGATTATTTCTGATCGTTTTTTTTCATCAGACCTCCGACAATAAAAAAATCTCACTTTCTCAAGTCAAAAATTAATTTCAAATTTCCCGGCTGTACGAGTGCACCAAGACCCACGTGACACTCGTACATTTCGCATTCGCCTCGAGTCGAGTCCGAAATAATTCCTATAATCATGAATGGGTCATTAACGATTCGGAAAAAATAAAGTCGGGGGAGGGGTGAGAGGGCAGCTGCGTAAAAGTGGGTTAATTAAAATACGAACGTGCGTGTATCTGTATAGGACGTATACATCATTACGAAATTCGTTCTAAATTTAAAATCGCTGGCTTCTTATATTTGTATGTTTGAAACGATCAGCATCAGCATCGTTCTTCTCATAATAACTTATACATACCATAACGATATACGAGAGTGAAAACACACTATGGTAACATTTTGGTCGTTTCATCATAGATGGTCGCCATCTTGCTTCCATCTTATACACGCGACGACCGATGACGATTTTTCTTCTATTTTTTTTTTTTCGAAATCGAAATATCTACAGCAGTATGTAGTAAAAGTACATATATAGAAAAACGCCACCGTCGTCGCGTAGCGTCATTCGAATGATTAACGACGAAGGGGAGTTTGCCTCTGTGTACGTATTTTAAACAGAGACCCGAGCATAGAGGTTCCATTCATCGTATTCAAAAAAAAAGTAGGAATATTTTCTAAGAACGTTCTCTCTGTTGCACTCCATCATCTCTCCGGATCATTTGCGGCTTACAAAAGGTACACGTACAATACGCGAGTCGAAATCGTCGCGTCGTCTCTTTGGAAATCCGTACGTACGATTAACAAAAGAGGACGTAGACCATCTCCTGGTGGTAGACGAATCTGAAAACTAGATAATGTCTGGGTACCGAGTACTTGATGAAAGATTCGCGAAACTTCGACTCCTCCGATAGTTTTATCATAAGGAAGCGATTTTCAGATTTTGTAGTCGATTCGCCAATTACCTCGAAAGACTGAGAAAATAACGCGAAGTTGTGAAGGGGAAGGGAAAGGAAGGAGAGGAAAAGGATGGAATGGAAAAAGATCGTTTCGATAATTAGTAATCTGGAGATTTTTTTGAAGCTTACAGGCGTCATAGCGAAATTTTTGAAGAAAAAAGTAATTTTCGGTAACTTTTTTTGAGCAAAAAATGAGCAAAAAGTAACCGAAAGTAACCAAAAATTCAATTTTTTCGGGGGACAAATTTTTTCACAGTTTTCTGGGGGGGGGGCAATTTTTTGTGGTTTTCTGCAAACATTTCAAAGATAAATCAACTGAAAAGACGCGAATAATTTCATTTATTAAATTGTGAAAATTTGAATTTTTGCCTGGAATTGCGAATAAAAAGTGACTATTGAGGGGGAAAAAGTAACCAAAGTGACCTTTTAGACGTGAAAAGTAATCAAAAGTGACTGAAGTCGAAAACAGATACAAACACCCTAAAAAAAATGACCCGCTATAATGCCTGATGCTTATTTTTGAATTTGATTGTCTGATTATTTCCTCCTGATACTTCATGAGTTGAAAAAAAAAAGATTTTTATCGAAATTTAAGATCTCTTCCAGCCATACTGAACTTCCAGATAATAAAAGTGCGGAGGTCTTGGATTAATTAGTATTTTTTCAATCTTATTCACACCTTTCTTGGTCTCTTTCAGCAGAAAAATTTTCATTTTTATAGCAACTATTATTCCTGGCTATCTAATTTTTTCAAAACATGGAACAACAATTTGAAACATTTTCAGCACATTTGAAGAGAGGGAAATGAAAGAAAATGAAAATTTAAATGACACATCTGGTAATCAAAAGTCACGATTTTTCTCTTTTTTGAATCAATTTTTGAAGAGTTTTATTGGGTGAGGCGTGTCCTAAAACCCTTGTAGCCAAAATTTCAACAGCCTTCGTTGATATATCAATTTTTAACAAATTTTGGAAAATCTAAATTTTTAAACAAAAAAATAATATTGTAGAAAAAAAATATTTTTTTAAAATGAAAAATTAATGAAAAAGTTTCAACCAAATATCAGCTCCCCTCCTCCTAAACTCAACTCTGACCATTTCCAACCATTCTGGATCTTCCAGTCAATTATTTCGATTTTTTACATTTCAACGCTAATTGTTCAAATTACATTCCTGAGGTGACCCCAGAGCCAAAAGTAGATTTTCTTCGTAAAACAAGGCGAAAAAAAATCGAGAACTTGAGATTTTTATCTGCTCAAGTTAATTTAGGTGCTGCCTGGAAAAATCCGAAAATCCCGAAGAAAAATTGAAATTGTTCTGAATGCTCCCGAATTGCCAGGAATGGTCAAATTTTAGTTCAGGAGGTCGATACTTGATGGGAACCTAAATTTCAAAAAGTTTCCTAAAAAATTTTTTTTTGACAAGTTAATAAAGGGGGACACAGAAAATGAAAGAAAAGGAGGAGTATGGAGATGAAAATTTTCAGAGGGAATTGAATTGTTCAGGGTCTTACTGAACACAGGGAAACAAAGAAGCAGTTTCTACTCTAGAAGAGTATAGAATTCAATTTTTTCATAAAAATTACATTTGAGAGGAAGAATTTTCGAAAGTGAGGACATCTTTGGATTTTTTTTGGAAAATTTACATTCTGAGTTCGGAAAAATCGAGGAAAATCACATCGGAGTCAGAAATAATGAAGAAAATTGCAATGTTTTCATGTGGGAGAGAAATTTTTAAATTTTTTATTCCTTTTCCCCATAATAATGTTGACTTTGGTTATTATCGATTGCCCCCCCCCCCCAAAAAAAAACTCTTGAAACAATTTAAATACTTAATCTTCATGTTTTATAAATTTGCTCAAATATTTAAAAAAAAAATTATCGATACAATGAAGGACCTGCTTCTCTTTCATTTGCCTCTAAAGTTTTGTGTTTTTCTTCAACAATTCAATTTTCTCTTTTCCCCCAAATTTCTCTAAGATTAATTAAATTTTGATTTTTTTCATCTGGTTTTCGATATCTATGAAATTTTTTTGAGAAAACTTGTTCATTTTTAATGCTGAAATTATTTCAAAAATTACGTTAATAAATTTTCCATTCACAGGGTGTTTGAAAAAAAGTGTTTTTCATCTATAATGTTTCACCCCCACAATTTCAATTTTTTCGCCAAATTCGGATTTCATTGTCTCAACGAGAAATGTTTTCACCATTTTATCAAAAACTTCGCTCAAATTTTGAATTCTTGGACTTTTTAAACGAAAATACAAAAAATATACAAAAACAAATTCGTAAAATAATGCATATTTAATCAGCTAATCTAGGGTAAAAACAATAGCAAATTCCAAATTTAGAATTCTTTTTATCTATAAACGCTGTAGAAAGTCTGAAAAGGCCCAAAAACATTAATTTTTGTCACCTTAAGCTCATTTTTCAAAATTCTGACCGAAAAAGGATAAACTTTTCGTCGTATGAATTTTTTTACAGCGTGACCTAATTTTCATCACCTTAATTCATTTTTCTAATCGAAGAAATACGCGTTACAATTTTCCATAAAATTTCCGGTAAAAATTTGAATCATAAAACAGACAGGAATAAATAAGTACGTCATTTCCTTCTACGTTTGATGTTGATAATGACAAAATCACGATGTAATTTATTCATAAAAAAGGAATGTGTGATTCAAAAGTGATAACGAAAATATTTCATAAAATATGAAATAATTTTGCAAAACAACTAAATACTGGAAAAATTATTTCATATTTTTCTCAATTTTTTTCAATTTTTTATCCTCTATCGATGATCTAATCAATTAAAATTAGAGAAAATTACCCTTCAAAAGCTGTTCTCTGCCATTTTAGCAGTTCCTAAGCCTGTTTTTCTTAAAAGATCAATTTTTCTCCAAATTTTGCCACAAATTCAGGTCTAAAAATTACTCCTTTTCAGATATTTTTTTTAGATAATCACTATCTCCACTCCATTTATTACTTGTCACATGGTCTTCTCACAAAAATTTGCATAATTTAGTCAAATTCCTAGCTCATTCCAGCATTCAGCGAACTCGACTCATCAATTCTCGAATCAAAATCCCTCAAACCAAAGATCTCACAAAATTTCCCAAGACCTGGCAGCTCCACACCACAACCATCTCAGCGAAAAATCACTTCGAATACCATCTAGGCATTGACCCATATGGTCCAACTCCAAAATCCTTCCTCTTCCTCAAAATTTCCAACCAGGACGAAAAAATCGCATCGAACAAGGCATCAAATACATAGCACGCGGTTCAACATTCGCATACTCACGCACATCGACCTTCGTATAAACACAAACACAACCATGCCGAGGGGTACACAACGAAATCGCGAAGGGGCTGGTATAGCGTACCCGGTGGTCGTGGAAATTCGAGTTTCGCGCCAATGACGAATACCAAGAGGAGGATGAAGCATGCGTATGTGCCAAAATAGGCGCTGCTACCGCCACCTTGCCCTACGCGAACGCCAAGAAATTTTCCATTAGTACGAAAATTTTCACCACCACGACCGGGTAGCGTATTTTCCGCGTTGGCGGTCGTCTGCTGCGTCTGGCCGTGTCTACGTCGTATTTTCCGGCGTCGTCGTCGCCGCTGCTGCCCCCGTCGTTCTTCCAAGTTCCCAAACAAGAAGACGAATTCGAGTACGGCGTGATTTTCGCCATACGCATTCCAAAGATCCCCAGTCCGATCACGTTTATTTTGTATTTTTTTCTCACCCATAGGTAGATACGTGTTCAAGGTCATCGGATGAATTATCGAAAAGAGAACCGATCCGGTAAACTTTCTGTGGCACCGAAGCGACGACGCGATTCGCTATGATTATCCATTGGCTTTTTCCAATTCCAAATGTTCATCATCCGGAGATCGTGACCTGCACAACTAGACGTTGATTTCATAAAGCGGTGCCAATTTAGGTTGCAATTTGGTATGGCACGAGCCAAACGAAATCCTGCAGGCCCATAGCCATAGATTTTCCAAATACTTCACGTAGTCGTACATGTGACTCAAAAAGTAATTAATTTGATGGCATAATATGGTTTTATTGCCGGTATAAAGTGCACAGAGCTTGGGAGCGGGAGGGGAGTTTCCTTCGAGTAGCTGCTTGGTTTTGCAATATCCAAGGCTACAGGATATGGATTTGGATAGCCATTAATTTCGCTTCGCATTCGAGTGAATTTGATTCCAGACTTCGTCGAGATCAGTTGGAAGAATATCGAGGGAAGGAGGGATATGTCAGGAGATGATTTGAAAATTTATATTTCCCTCGGTTTTCGAATTTCGAACAATGAAAAAAAAATCACGAGAATATTTCATCTTCTGAAGCATCTTATAGAACTTTTTTTTTCATTTTAGAAGCTCAATTGATAATAATGATTTAGATTTTAGGGACTTTCCCAACGAAAAATATATTTCCCCCCTCTCTGCCCCTATCCAATGGAACTTTTTTTCATTTTAGGAGCTCAATCGATAATAATGATCCTGATTCTAGGCATTTTTCCAACGAAAAATAGATTTTCCCCCTCTCTGCCCCTATCCAATGGAACTTTTTTTCATTTTAGGAGCTCAATCGATAATAATGATCCTGA
This sequence comes from Pseudococcus viburni, assembly GCA_033439095.1. NCBI lineage: Eukaryota > Metazoa > Arthropoda > Insecta > Hemiptera > Pseudococcidae > Pseudococcus > Pseudococcus viburni. The sequence goes on along the minus strand of JAVBJF010000007.1, from coordinate 1,393,624 downwards.
TTCTAGGCATTTTTCCAACGAAAAATAGATTTTCCCCCTCTCTGTCCCTGTCCAATAGAACTTTTTTTCATTTTAGGAGCTCAATTGAGAATAATGTTCGTTCCTGATTCTAGGCACTTTCCCAACGAAAAATATATTTTCCCCCCTCTGCCCCTATCCAATGGAACTTTTTTTCATTTTAGGAGCTCAATCGATAATAATGATCCTGATTCTAGGCATTTTTCCAGCGAAAAATAGATTTTCCCCCTCTCTGCCCCTGTCCAATAGAACTTTTTTTCATTTTAGGAGCTCAATTGAGAATAATGATCCTGATTCTAGGCATTTTTTCCAGCGAAAAATAGATTTTCCTTCTCTCTGTCCCTACCCAATAGAACTTTTTTTCATTTTAGGAGCTCAATTGAGAATAATGATCCAGATTCCAGACATTTTTCCAACAAAAAATAGATTTTCCCCCTCTCTGCCCCTTCCGAATAGAACTTTTTTCCATTTTAGGAGCTCAATTGATAATAATGATCCAGATTCTAGGTACATTTTCAATAAAAAATAGATTTCCCCCTCTCATGCCCCTATCCAATTTCATCAGATACCTCATTATACGTCGCATTTCCGAACTGCAATCTCCGAATCAAAGATCAAAATACACAATTTCCGGTGCAAGTTGATAATTTCATCGATTTATCCATCATTAATCTTGTTTAATCGACGGAGTAACCCACGCGACGCGAAAATATTATAATTAATGTATCATAATAACTAATTCATTCGGTTATCGAAATTAGGTAACACAGGATGATGGGTAAATCGGCTCATCAGTATTACACGATAAGGGTTATCGGGCTAGATAAACAGCTCGCACGTTTTTCGTTGCGTAGGAATGCCATTTCCCGCCTCTTCCTTATGGATTTAAAGTATTGCATTTTAGATTTTTGTACTGAGATTGTGATCGAGTGGGAGGTTGTACCTAATGGGATATGAGAGATTTTCATTTTGCCATTCTTGTAAATAGAAAAATTTTGGCCAAAATTCAACCAGATTATCATCAGAATTTCGCTAGGAAAAATTGAATAAAATTACCCTTCTTTTTCTAAGCAAAAAATGTTTGATTCAGAGTTACATGGTTTCATTAAAATGGAAAAAAATTGAATGCATTAAATTTAAAAAAAAAATGGAATAAAAATCGACCAAAGGGGAAAAATGGTCTTTTTACATCAGAATATTGGAAAATTTATTTTAAAATTGCCTTAGATTGAAAAGAATTCCTCGTGCATATTCATTTTCTGAAATATTTGTTCACTTGATTGAAAAAAAGAACTTATCGACTCCTTCATAGTCCAAAGATTGAGATAGATGAATTTTTGTTTTTCCCTTCTATGTTTAACCTTTTTCAAGGATAGTACGGTAACTGATTTGATTTTAGTTTTGTTTTTATGGTCGGTTTAAAACGATATTGGTTTTTGATTTTTTTCAATTTTTTTTTCTTTTTTTTGAAATTTCTTAAAATTATTGAACAATTTTGGTTATCAACCTTTCACATGATTCACTTTTTGGTATCAAAAAAAATTATAATCAGGGACGTGCCCTATCAAATTTGATTTTTGGTCTTGATCAGAACTGAAAAATTACCTATTTTCAATTTGGTTCGAATCAATTTATTTCATAATCAAAGAAATACCCAACGATTTTGGTTCTTGATTTCGGACATTTAACTTTTTCATCTCGGTCAATTCTTGGTTTTCGGTTTTGAAACATTTCCCACTCTTTAATGTTGCTTTACATTCATAATTTTTAAAATTGAGACAAATTTCAAAATTTCGAATAGCTCTGAAAAGAATCTCAATTTTTAAATTCCCTAGAGCAGGAATGTTATTTAAATCAGAAATTAAAAATTGGAAATCTGGTTTTTCTCACGCTAATTTTTCGAAATAATTTGTTCGTTGACATCCCCTTTCCCCTCTCTTCTCCTTCCATCAAAAAAGAATTCAAGCAATTTCAAAACTAACACAACAAAACTTTCCTTTTCGATGAAAAAATCAGAAATCTTCATCGACAAATTTTTGTCAAAATTTCGTGGTTTTCGATTTTTTTCACAAATTAAATTTATTTTTGTATTTTTGCACTACTTAAGATACTCAATATTCGTATTTTCGTGATTTTCGAACTCTGTAGCTGGATCTACCAACCTCATAAACTGAAAAATGAGCTCTAGGTACACTTCTTCAAAATTTCATCAACGGAAAAAGCTTTACTATTTTCTAAAACCATTTGAATAACTATCAGTGAAATAAGTATTCAAAAAAAGGAATCCGACCCCTCCCCCTCCCTTAACTTCCAGAAACCTCAAAATTACTATTAAAACACCGTTTGAAGAACAAGACGAAAACAAAAGAACTAGAAAATATTGAAAGAAAAAAATTAAAGGGAAAATATGATTCTTTCCCTTCTTTCTTTTCAGTTCTTTGATTGTTTATCCATATTATTTTTGACTATTTTTTACTTTTCTGAGCTTATAATTCTGTCCATATATGAGCTTGCAAAGAATGAAGTTCGGATTTTTAAGAAATTAATGATTTTTCCATGCTCAAAATAAGATTGCTTTAATCTTCACGATTCATAAAATTCCTTGTACCCAAATCAAGTTCAATTTTATTTTTGCATACTTGGAAATTTTCATGATAAAATGCTTGCGTTTGCATGATTATTTCGAATATTTTAAGAGCATATTTTTTCCTATCAGGATTCATCCGTTAATTTTTACAAAATGAAAATTATGGCGAAATTTTTGATTTTTCGAGCAATTTTTTCGAGTTGAAATGACAAAATGATAAAACATCCAGAAAAAAATTATTCTTGGACGTTTTTTCGTGATTTTTTTTTAAAATTTAGAATTTTACGATCATTACAAAAATATAAAATCATGTTACTCTGGTCAAAATTTTTTTCAGAAGAATTTCAATTCATTTAGCTAATTCTGCATACTTCTTACTCGTATCCAATTTCCCAAATTTTCTGAATGAATATGGTAGTTATCACCTTTGCAAATGCTTGTAATTTCTCCGATTAGAATGACAATTTTTCCATTTTTCGAAAGCATACGCCCATCCTTGAGATCCCCCCCCCTCATGAAGGACAAGATTCAAATCATGCATGTATTATCTAATCGAAAAACTGAAAATTTTTCTTTCCAATTCCAAAAACCAGCTCGATATTGAATTATTTCTCACTCGCTTTTACAGTCGATAAAATTTTCCGAAAACAGAAATCAACGAAAAAGATTTTCAAAAATAATAAAAATTGGAAAACAATTTTTTGAAAACAGAAATCGACCTAAAAAATTTCAAAAACAAAAATTAGAAAATATATTTTTTTTAAATGTATCAAATTGAGAAAATTTTCATATTTCAAGGTGTTTACTAAATCAGAAAAATGAAAATTCTGGCTATTTTCTGGATTTTTCTTTCTTGTTTCAAATTTATCCAAAACAAGAACCCTTCTGTTTATCCATCGATTGGAAAATTCAAAAAGAGGGAAACGTTGAAAATTATAGCTTTCCACATTAGAATTATTTAAATCTTGCTATTTTCTAATTTTTTTGCTACATAGGGCAAAATTCTTGCTAATTTCTGTTTATTTTTGTTTTTCTTGCCAGTAGACACCTTGCACTTGCAACAAAATTGCCAAGGATACTGCCACTCTGCATTTCTTTTGACTTTCAACTCAAGAAAAATTCTTCAATTCCTCGAAATCGACGTATCCTATGTCTATGCACATTCAACGCATACCACACCACAAATTACATAGAAACATAGATACACGTATCAAAAATCATCGCAGCTCGATGAGTTATTAACAATAACACCATATTCACGTTATTTAGTTTCCACGTAATTTCATTACGCACCGGAAAATCATTCCGATAAGCAAAATACATCACCAAAATGAATTTTTTCAATTTATCTGCATTCGAAATCAATATTTAATTCATGTACGACAATCGACGTACAATTTTCCATACCTTTGCCTCACACCATTCTTAGCAATTTACAAATTTCGCTCGTTTAAGAAATCGATAAAATATGAACTTTGAACCGAAATCTGCTCAGCGATCGATTCATCGATCACTGACAGTTTTATATCTTCGTACGATTTCGAAACCATTTTCATTTCATAGCCTCCACCACAACACACATATCGTGCTGGCCAAGTTATAAATGCAATTTTAAATGACCGGAAATCCTATATACATATAGAATACGATTAAAAAAAAAGAGCTTACGCGTACGTAATACACATATGAGCGTCATGCCAGCCACAGATACATAAATACGTAAAAAAAAAGATAGAATCTTGTACATATCGCACACGTACATTATTCTAAATACGTATTTCATATTTTTTATTAATATGTAAGCATATGCAGATGTACTACACCTAAATTCTTATCAATTTATATCCAAATGGGATATGGTTAATTACCAGCACGTAAATAGCAACCGCCATTGCCATTGCCACCGTATTAACTGGCTGATTTGCAATTACCTACATAGACATTGGCATGTTTTTATTCCCTATGGGTAATCAAAGGTATTAAAAACGTCATCTTTTCAGAGCCCAATTATTTATTACAAAAAATGCGAATTTATTAACGTCAGTTGAGTACATACAAGCTTCTACAACGTTTCTAGGTTTTTTTTCCTTTATAGTAACCGCTTTGACCGATATAAAAATTAGCTATTTTGTTCTCAGCGTTATTTTATCGAATTGATAAATCTCGTGCTTAAAATCATCCTCTTTCGTCACGATTGAAAGGTCATTTCGTTGAAAAAATTTTTAATTTCCAATTTTTTGATGATTTTTACTTCTTTTGATTTATATAAGATTTCGAATGAATTAAAATAGCATCTGAAGGCGGGGACAAGGACAAGGACGTTTTTTTTCGAATGATAAGATAAGAGAAACCTATATGTGATCACGAGGCAAGTCCGAGATAATGAACTATACGTTTTGTATCCGGAGGCGGAGTTGGAAAATGAGAATTTTCACAGCGTGATTTTCTGAGGTTTTTATCCAATTTTCATCGTTTCCTTCTGGATGGATGTTGAAAATAATTTTTAACTGATGATCTCATCGAAACTGAATCGATTTAAATCGAAGGGTGAATGAAGATATGGACAATAAGTTCAATGGAAAAATTATTTCAAAAAATCATACTCAAGGGAGAACAGAAATTGCCATTAAGGAGAGGATGTTCCAATCTTTTCGATTAAGATGCAGTTTTTCTTAATTTTTCCGAATCAAATTGCCAAATTCACTAAATAAAATGTCATCAAATTCATCATCCAGAAAGTCCAACAAAACTACTAAAACATGGATTGAAATTTTTGCAGGGCTTTTTCAAAATAAAAACTACCCTTTTCCCTACATTTTTATTCTTTACCTTAAAAAATCACACAGATACGAATAAGACATTAAAAAAATTGGCAGAATATCAAATTCGAAAAAAAGCCAGGACCTTTACTACCTTGAATAGATAGAAAAAAGTTGAATTTCCAACCGCAAAACCATGGAAAATCTGTGATTTTGGAAGACTACTTTTTTTTTAATTTTTTGAAAAGCCCAAATAATACCAAAAACGATTCAATCTTTTTTATAACTCATTTCAAGACAGTCTAGACCAGAAAATACGACTTTTTTGAATTTAATCCGTTTTTTTTTCCAACATTGGTTTATAGGTAAAGTACCCAAGTACCTAGATCTAATAAATAAAATTGGTTATTTATTTTTTCACTGAAATTGAAATGATCTGGTTCAGATAGCTACTTAATGAGGTCTAAAAAATATTCAAATCTTTTTGGGAAATAAAAAAATGTTGATTATTGAATTTTTGGCAATTCTTAAAAACTTGAAAATCCATGCATGATTGGAAAATATGTACGAGTATTAATCAATTTCAATTTTTTCCCCCATTTCCTTCATCTTTTGAACTTGCAACTTTTACGCAGTAATTACGACAAGAACATAAGCGCACCCAAGGGGAAGGGGGCAGGAACTCGAGCCTCCCAACCTCGGACAGGAGATTTTTTTATTACAAAAATGTGAAAAAAAGTGAAGTTTTTTTTGCTCTTGAAACATGATTTTTTTTCAACTTTTCGCCCTCGCTTCGCTCGGGGAATATTTTAATCCTTCTATTTTAAATATTGATCATTTTCACTAATCTTTCAGTCAAAAATCACTAATTTCTCAATCAATTTCCAGTTTATCAGAAAAAATCAATAATTTTGCCTGAAAATCAGTGAAAAATAACTGAAATTCTAATTTTTTAATTTTACTTGGCTCAAACTCAAATCCATTTATGAATTATCAACCTTCTGAAAATACCCTGACTACGCCAGCACCACTGAAATAACAAGTTACCGAATTTTTTAGTTGAAATATTACCCCCTCCCCTATTTTTCTGAATTCTGAGCTCCTCCCTTAAATAATTTCTGAGTGCGCTTATGGACAAGAAAATCAAAATTTCAATTTTTTAGGTTTTTTTTAAACTTTTAAGTAAAAAGCAGGGCTTTTTCTAAATTTGCAAGAATTGCAGGACGGTTAGACATCTGCATGCTATCACTCTCACAAATTTTTTAACTCGAACGTAAATTTGCTTTTTTGAGAAGTATGGTATGCTTTTTTGTTGCTTCCTCGTTCAATCCGGTTCTCAACCTCCTTGACTTGAAAAATTATCTCACTACAGATTAATTTTTCAAACCCAACAAAAATTGAAAAACAATTTTTCAAGAACAGAAATCAGCGAAAAAAGTTCCAAAAACAATAAAAATCTGATCAAAATTTCAATTTTTTCGGTTCTTTTGAACTTTCAAGTAAAAATCAGGGCTTTTTCTAAATTACTTCCCTGACTTAGAAAAATTATCCCACTACAGATTAATTTTTCAAACCCAACAAAAATTGAAAAACAATTTTTCAAAAACAGAAATCAACGAAAAAAAATCTAAAAACAATAAAAATCAGATCAAAATTTCAATTTTTTCGGTTCTCTTAAACTGTTAAGTAAAAATCAGGGCCTTTTCTAAATTACTTCCTCGACTTGGAAAAAATAATCTCACTACTGATTAATTTTTCAAACCCAACAAATATTGAAAAACAATTTTTCAAAAACAGAAATCAACGAAAAAAATTCCAAAAACAATAAAAATCGGAATAAAGCAATTTATCAAAAACAGAAATCAACGAAAAAAATTTCAAAAACGACAAAAATTGGAAAATAATTTTTCAAAAGACGTATAAAATTGAAATTTATTCCATCTGCTGATCATTTGAACGGCTCATTTGTTCAAAAAGAAAGATCAATTTATAACTTGGTTTTCCCTAGAAAAAAATATCCACCCCTCCTCATTTTGGAATATTCTACCAATTTTATACATTCTTTCAACAACTTTCACAGAAACAAATTGAATCCCTTTATTTTTCCCGACCTTTCTTCCCAGTAATTACTCGTGAAAGGAGTAAAGTCGTCTAAAAATTATGTAAGTGAAAACAAACATTTCAAAAAAATTGATAACTCGTTCAAAACTAGGTACGGGTCACATAAGGTAAATTTTTCAACCCAAGAAAAATACGACATTGATTGAAAATGGGAAAAATTCGTGATGATTTTTTCAAATTTGACATTCGAGTAATTTTTCAAGGAAGAACTGGGTATTTTACAAGTAATCTGATGAAGCGATGCGAATAAGGACTCGAGAAATGAAAAAAATTGACAACAAAGAACGAGAACCAACATCCATATTTCAATACCCCTTTGGTTAGGTACGTACTAATTTCAAATCATGCAACATTTTTTTTCACATTTTCAGAAATCTACTCACTGAATTTAAATGTACTCAAAAGAATTCAAAATTCGATATCTTGAACAATTTTTTGAAATTTTTTATGAAAAAAAATTATAATTTTCATCTGAGGAGCAGAAGGAGAAGGAGAGTCAATCTCATGAGTCATGAAAAATTATTCAAAACTTCCCCAAAACAATTTCCAGCATCACTCGTACAATTTACTTTACCAAAACCAACCATTATTACACCATTCAAAAAATATAAGCTTTCTGTACTCGCATCAAAATCACTTCGAGAAGGCTGAAAATAAAATACATTGTATACCCAGCAACTGCCTATTTCTCGATCAATCTGACAACTCCGCAGCACTTGGTCATTTGTAATGTACCGTACGCATCTCTCTAGTCACTACCACGTAAAAAGTAAAAACCTCCCACGACCATTATCTTCATGAACGACAACGCGCTCCTTAGCATCGCGAGAATCGAGATCGAGATTCTGAAAAAACCTACAAAGTCTTAACAACGTAACCTGCCTATGCCTGAATCGTCTACCAAAGATCAGACCCGATCGAAACCGGAATCTTCTACGTGTACGTAGTTTAAGGCAAGAGTAAGTATAATTACTCCTTTAGAGCAACATAAGATCAATTTTAAATCGTCTCGAGGTGAGATACACGTCGGATTATGAGAGGAGTATGCTGAGGCCAGATTTCAAGAAGGGAAGAATCCTTTGAATCTGGGTACAATAAATTAAATTAAATTTGTAATTTTTCTCTGGCCTTTTTTGTTTTTTTTTTGTTTTTTTTTTTTCATTGAAAAAGGATTCCGGACACCGGCATTCAACAAAAATTGCAATCCTTTCCTCAAAAAATCTCGAAAGATTCAAAAATCTATTCCATAAATTTCCAAAAACTTCTTTCCTCTCAAAGCAAAGGCATAATCATGACAAAATTGCCCAAAAACATCCCTTCATACACAATGATTTGTCAAAATGGGATCAAAATTTAAACAAATTTTCATGTTACCATCTTCAGGATCTTCACATATCCTTGGATAAGTAAATTTCTCATTTAAACCACGTATTTTACACCCAATTTAATTCATTCGAATAATTTCTGCGATAAAACCTTCTCAAATTGCAATCAGAATAAAAAATTCAAACCATCTCCTGATGGAAAATTTCCACAAATTTGAAAAAATCCTAATTAAGATAATTATTCACCAATGAAGCAAATTCGTACACACAGAGTCGAAGAAATTTTCAAAAGATACGCCCTTTTACCCCTCACTCTTTTCGTTTCGCTTTTTCATCCGCCATATTCTCGCGTAAGCGAGCAGTGGGGCAGGGGGAAAGCTTCAAGAAACATTCGAATCCTCCAAATCGTCGAGTATTTATAAAAAGTAAAATTGACGGGTACAAAAATGTTCGCAAATCAAACGGAAACCTCGAAATACTCGGCGACATTTCGTTAACGTTATAAGTATTTTTCAGCTTTAAAAACAGTACTTTTTTAATTCAGCGAGAGTATGATGTAATCGGATTTTTTAGTTTTCGCTTCGATGTGCGAGTAGCAGAGATACGATTTTTTTGTACAAAAAACAGTGTACCAATAATTCGCATTGTAGATATGTTTGATTTGAAGTGACATATTGTTCGAAGGAGTATTCCCATTTAGCTAGAAAATTTTTCGAGTATAGGTAGTTTTTTTTCAGAAATAAGGACTTGTCTCTAAAAATTAATTCATCATTTTCAGTCGATATGGGTATTTATTTGTCTGCTGTGTGCACACACCGTGGCTTAAATTAGAAAAATTTTTCGCTAAATTGATTTTAATAACCATTAAAATCCCTTTTCTCAAATTTTCTCAAACCAACAACCAGAACTTGACAATCGATCTAAATCTCGCATGTGCAAGGTTTTTAAACTTTTGGACAAAAATATTATCTCAAATGAGTGATATCACAGTCAACTCGTGGCTAAAATCGTAGTACACGCGTTAAAAAAAAATTAAATCAGAAAAAAATGAAATGACTAATCAAATATTTAAAGTTATCGAAAGCACAGACGTTAAAGTGATAACGATGAACCTCTCACGTTGTTATAGGTACTATGGAATAATGAACGTTCATATTTTTTTTACATTGAGTAATTGTCATTCAACACCTGCTTCTTCCTGATGTTTTGTTTTTTAAAGGGACCGGTTATGGCGGGAAAATTTTTCGAAAGCTGTTTTAGCTCATTTTTAAACTAGTACGCAGTTCGAAATGATGGAAAAATTATGAATATTCAATAAATATGACACTATTTTTTTAGCACACAAAAAAGCCCATATTTTTGAATATGAATTCATTACAAATTAAAACCAGCTGAGTTGAACGAGAATTCAGATATCTGGCGAAAAATTTTTAATTCTTCATTCTCTCTTTTTCTACCTTACGATATCAACATAACTTTTCGATAAAATTAGAAACACCATGTTTAATTTTCATTTCTTCTAAATCATCAACGTTTTACTTCTTTTTTCCCCTCCTTGACCAGGCATTCTAATTTAATTCTGAAAAAAATTTAATGAGAGAAAATGGAGACTCATCCTCTCCTCAACAAAAAAAAAACTTGCAATGCAGAAAAAATTTCAAATTATAAAAACAAAATGGTAGATTTTTCAAAAATGATATGTAACGGTGTTTTTTTTCTGATAGGAAGGTACATAATTTTCAATAATTCAAAAAAAAAATCGGAAGGAAGAAAATGGAGGCTCGTTCTTCTTCCTCTTTACAAAAAATGAGGACTCAATTACAGACCAAATTTTTGAATCAAAAGAAAATCAACGTGGTCGATTTTTTCCAGCAAGAAACACAAAATTTCTTTTCGATATGATTCTGAGAAATTTTCAGCTGAGAAAATGGAAAATGCATCCCCCTTCTCCTTCAAAAAATACAGCGAAGTACCAAATGTGGATCAGGGCTCGGTTGTGGATCAAGCCACATAACAAGGAGCTGGGTAAAAAAAATCAAGCGTGCTTATGAACCACCAGATTACCCATTCCATATCTTTACTTGGTGTTTTTTTTTTCGTTACAAAGCAGAAAAAAATAAAATGATTTTAAAGGCATTTTTCGACGCGAAAAATGGATGTTCTAGAAAAAATTCACCGTCAGCAATGTCAGCATTTAAAAAAAAATGAAATCCGTAATATTGATGTAGATGGGAAGTGACTCTCCATGGGATTTTTTTTTTTGAAAAATTATAGTCCTCTGCAAGTTGTTTGATCCACAAACGGGACCCCCTGAAAAATTCGAAAAAATGGAGGTTTGGGGGAAAAATTTCCACTGCCGCATTCAGTTTTACCTGAAACTCAAAATTTCACAGTATTTTGGGCGATCGGAAAAGCCTGATCCACAAATGGTACTTCGCTGTAAATCAACGCGTTCAGTTACATAAAAGTTTTCAAAAGCAAAAAAAAACAAAATGATCAACATTTTCAAAAAAATTATTAATAAGATTTCGTGTTTTTTCACTACTTTTCAATTGTTGACGAAAATTTGATATAATTTACTATTTTCTCCATAATTTTAATGTTCTAATGACTGATCATTCATAAAAATTGTACAATTTTAATATTTTCTTCATTATTTTCAAATCTTTACGACTAATTTGTCGAAAAACTTGGGTAGTTTGTTCAATTTAAGATGATTCAAATCTTTCATAATCGAATTTCAGCCATTTTATGTATCAAAATTTATGTATAACATTAGAAATTCAATATCTCCCCCCCCGGATTATTTGAACCATTTTAGTGAACTTTTCAGACGAATGAGACAACTCAGTATTTCAATAAACATATGTATCTCTGATTCTTTATTTTATTTCCTCCTCAATTCAGTATTAGAGACAGCACGATTGAATTCCGCATTTAAAAAACGAATTTTTAATGAACTTCTTCCTAAATTTGCCCATTTCCAAGTGTTTTTTTGGTTGAAAATAAACAACAATCGCTATCCCCTCCATAAATTAAAATCATTTTTATTTAGAACGAACCTAATCAACTTTAAATTTTGAAAATTGAAAAAACCCTACTTCCTATTTGAATTCCCGTCTCTTGAAATTTTATCGCAATTTTTTTCAAAATGAGAACTTAAATTTACGATTTTTTCCAGAAGAAAACCCTCAAAAAATAGTATTAGTAAATTTCCAGAGGAAAAAAAAACAGACTTTAAGCGACCAAAACCGAAAAAAGTGACCAAGTCATTTAATAACAACTTGAATGATTCCTGATTTTAAAAAAATGAATCCTTCAAATTTCTCAAAATAAAATATCAACTTTTAACAAGCTTTCACCTCACTTTTTATTCAAATATTACACATTTTTAACCCATTTTCCCATCATTTGTCGCAATCGGTTCGTCGAAAAAATTATATGTACGTATCTCATTAATAAACAACTATAGAAAACTTGTTTGCGTATCTTATAAAGTTGTTTTTGATCGTAAACAGTGAAATGGTTGCTGTATCAATCATATTTCCCTGTAATTTCAATTTTTTTTCCAATTTTAGAATTCATTCGTAATATAAATTTTATTGGACAAGAAAATTTAAATCACGAGATATCACTGATTTTTTTTTTAAATCGCCAAAAATAGAATTTTTGATATTTTTAACATAAGTTTTCTCATTTTTACCGCGACAGGAATTAGAAAAAAATTAGGTGTCTGTTTCCAACCCGAATTTTTCACGAATTCTATTTCTCAGCTTAAAATTTCAACACCTGTGGTATTGAAAATTTAATTTCTAACGAAATGAAAGATTCGGATTATGGATCTTCTCTTCTTAAAAAGATACCCATGTATGAATCAAATCAGTTTAATTTCGTCGTTTTTTTTTCAAAAATAGTCATGTTTTTGGTTTTTTTCCGTTCCGGAGGCGAATTTATGATTAAAATTGATAAGAAAAAAATTACTCGTTGGAACCAATGATTTTTTTCATTTTCTCGCTCCAATTGCACATTTTCACATAAATATCACGAGATTTAATTTCAAATCTGTACCAAACCTTTTGATTATATTCTCTTCATTTTATCCGCCACCTTTTCCAACTTCATCTGAACTTTTTTCCCTCAGTAACTGTTTCTGAATTTATCCACCTCGATAATGATAAATTCACGCTAATTCGAACACGTTTCGTACCAATTCTATAATCACCGAAACAGAAATCAGCACGTTTCAACGCTTAAATCTATTTTTCTTTTAAATTTCTTCTCAAACGTGGGCAAATTCACATTTCAAAACCACACATCGAGCTCAGATCTCATTTGCTCATTCGATTTCACCATTTAGACCAATTTTCAACCTCGAACCCCACTTTCAACACTTTTTTAACCCCGAACAATGAAATCTGCCTTTTTCCTCTTTTTTTCTCATATTTGCATCGAAATTTCGCCACCTCTTCCCAGCAACTTGAAATTCTCATCTGAACCCCCTCTTGCCATAAATTTCACTCCAATTAAGACCAATTTCAGTCCGTACGATCTAAGAATCTCAAAGGGAAACGCCTTTACCGTGTAATACGCATTGCACGTTCAACAGTGTTATTCTTGGGCGAAACACCTGAATACATACACGTTTTATACGAATCTAACGCTATAAACGAATCGCGAACCAGCCTTATGCATCGCCAGATTCCAAATCTTATAAATTAACTCAGCTGTACTCGAGGAATAACAGGGCCTACGACGTTTCGGCTTTGATTTTTTTTTGCTAATCGCGCGGATGGGAAATTTCACGCGTGTGTGGGTACAATTTCCTGGGCATTGCGAGTTAAATTACGAGACGAGTGGTTTCCTATTTAAGAACGGTGTCCGGCGTAGGTAAAGCTTCAATGTGGGTATAAACTTTATTTCCCGGATGTTGACGAGTCGAATACTGCAAATAGAGAAAAAAAACATCCATAAGATCGATTTTTCCAAATCGAATTCTCCACAAGTCGAATCTCAACCTTTACTTGGTGATTTATCTCGACACGTTGGATTTTTACGAGGCAGTGGATTCCACAGAGGGACCTAAATGTGTCGAAATCAATCTCACTTTAGTTCCAGTCTTTCTCCATACTCTGGACGTGGTTTTGGGATAATCTGGCTCGATTTCGATCAATCGAGGATCACTCAGCGAAGGAATTCACTGTCTCGCGAAGGATTTACGATTATGGTAGATTAAAATACACTGGGGCAGAAATATCAGCGAAATACGAACTAAATTAAGCGATAAAATGATAAAAAATAGATCAAACTACCATATCGAACCGGTTGCTGCCATCATAGCAACATTTCGACCACCGTTGGAAATTTCAATCGACAAAATGTATGGGATTTGTGAAAAAACACACCGACGAAGGTCAACAAACCTAACAAATCCATGGTACGAGTCGAGAAAAACACCGAACCAGCGACGAAGACGCGAGCAATTATAAATTTCACAACACTCGATGCAAAATTAAGCCAATATTTGAAAACATTTGCGAGATTTACACAATTTTATAGCGTACACGAGTAGGTGTTATGTATATGCTAGTTCGAGAGAGCCAGAGAGAACACAGAACACAACCAACAGAGACACACAACACACAGAAGCATCGGAAAAAATAATACGCACAGCCACACAACGAAATTCCGGACGATAAAAAAAACAACGAATTGGCCACCGGACCAACGAAATTCGCAAATTTCGCCTCGAAACTTATAAATTTTCGAGTTAGAAAATTATGAATGGAAATGGAAATCTTAATGGGTTAAGTACCGAATCATTGATACGCCTGTATATTTAACTTTCTAGGTCGATTAGATTGGCGATACGGTTTTATAATTTCGATTCACTAATCGCGATCCGAGATATAATAATATGCGAATTTTTAAAAAAAACTTACTTTTCAGTCGCCTCTGTCATCGTTTTGGAATACAAATCTGTTAAAATTTAACCATTTTGCCCGTTTCACCACCATTTTCGAGGCATATGAAATGTATGAACTAAAACTTGCCAAGGCAGGAAGTGAGTCGGCGCATGCGCGCAGATGCCCACTAAACCACGCATGATACCTTGGACAAAACGTTCAATGAAAATCACGAAAAAAATAGTTCCCAGTTTGAGTATTTTTTTTATCTCGTTTATGGTACGAAAATTAATTTTAAATTAGGTGTAATTATTAAAACGACATTTGGATCGGTTTTTATATAAAATTCGATCGAATTACGATACGAAACTGACTGGTGAACCAAAACGCGCCCAAGACCTCGACTACACGGCTTCGAAATATTCGTTCATAAGTTACGGTAATAATATGAACTACATCCGAAAACATCAATGAATGAATTGAAAATAACGTTACTTTTGTTTTATTGCGTAATGTACATTTATAATACACCGACATACAATTCGATTCGGACATTGGCTGGAAATTTTTTTGGAATTTTTTACGTCAAAATTTTAGGCTATTTTGAAATTTGGGAGGAAAAAATAACGAAACTCGAATGTGAGAGAATTTTAGCAGCTCGTTCTCCATTTTAGTAGTGGATTTAGGAAAAAAAAAAAAACTGAATGTACGCGTTGGCTCATTCATAAATTTTCTATCTGTATAAACTCGGACGAATGTACCGGGAACAAGTGGACTGGCGAGTGCGATTTATGTACCCGAAGAAGCAAATATTTCCCTTGGACGTTCGATAGATATACGTAAATACATCATTTATTTATCCGTTCTTCTCGGTTGGTCTGTATGACAAGTACGTCAAGAGCTGAAAATATACTTTTTTTCCTCTCTCTCGGTCTCGGTTTGAACCCGCCAGCGCCACCGCCATTCACGTTTTTTTTTCAGTTTCAGCTTCCCTTCTACCAACGTGTATTAATTACTCTCCTCTTTCTCTTCAGTACTTCCTGTGTGCGTGTGATGTAATTCACGGTGTACGTGAGCATGGCTTATGTGCAGTAGGTGCTTCGAAGTTTTCACCGATGGATTATGTTGGGAGAGATTGGGGGAGTTTGGGTGGAAATTTGGGATTAAGGAAAGGGTGTTTGGGTTGGGTGAAGGAGGATTTCGAGTATATGTGAAATTGATCGAATTTTGAAATTTTTGGAATAAAAGATCTGATTATGAAGAATATTTTGAAAATGTACCAGGATTGCGAAAGAATTGGAAATTGGGTCAAATTGTGAAAAAAGGGCGAGATTCATTTTTATATCTTCGTTCAACGCTTGACGGAATTTTGAAAAAATAGAATCTTCACATTGAAAAAAATTTACATCCAGAAAATCGCAGCATGTTGATTGATCATTAAATGATGGGAAGGAAAAAGGTGACCGGGTGCTAGAAGTGGAGTGAAAAAATCATAAGTTTTTGATTTTGTTAATTTTCAAATTTTGAAGATCGAATTTTGGAGACCCCTGGCAAAATGACGATGATATTGGGTAAAACTTGAGAAAAAAATTATGCAAGTTTTGCTTTAGAGGGAAAGTGTAAAATGTCAGATATTCAATTTTTTCAGTTGATGTTGATTACTTTTTTATTAAAATATCAGATATTTGTCTTTTTTTTTTTAATTTAATGTCGAAAAGTTACGAATTAGCGATTTTGAAAATTTAAAAGAAAAGAGAAAAAGACTCAAATATTTGTCATTTTAACATAAAAGATTAACTGTGACCTCTCAAGCGCAAAGGTACCATAAGTCGGATTTTTGAAAATCGATTTTTTTGCGATTTCGATAACTAGAGACCATCTTCTTTACAATGAGACCAAAACGAGCCTCCAATCTCTAAAATTCTCGATTTTATGGCATTTGAAGTTCAAGTACCAAAAAAGTTCATTTCGAGAAAAACAAGCTTAAAGTTGAAAGAACAAAATTCGCTGTTTTTTTATTTTTTAATTTTTTTCTTCCCCATAAATATAAAAAATGAATACAATTAAACTTATTTCAGTTAAAAATGAACAAAAAAATTTACATCCAGAAAATCGCAGCATGTTGATTGAACATTAAATAATGGGAGGGAAAAAGGTGACCGGGTGCTGGAAGTGGAGTGAAAAAATCATAAGTTTTTGATTTTGTTAATTTTCAAATTTTGGAGATCGAATTTTGGAGACCTCTGGCAAAATGACGATGATATTGGGTAAAACTTGAGAAAAAAATGATGCAAGTTTTGCCTTAGAAGGAAAGCGTAAACTGTCAGATATTCAATTTCTTCAGTTGATGTTGATTACTTTTTTATTAAAATATCAGTTGTGTTTTTTTTTTAATTTAATGTCGAAAAGTTACGAATTAGCGATCTTGAAAATTTAAAAGAAAAGAGAAAAGACTCAAATATCTGCCATTTTAACAAAACGTCATCAATTTAAAAAAAAAATGGCTCGAACATTTAAGATTAACTGTGACCTCTCAAGCGCAAAGGTACCACAAGTCGGATTTTTGAAAATCGATTTTTTTGCGATTTCGATAACTAGAGACCGTTCCCTTTACAATGAGACCAAAACGAGCCTCCAATCTCTAAAATTCTCGATTTTATGGCATTTGAAGTTCAAGTACCAAAAAAGTTGATTTCGAGAAAAACAAGCTTGAAAGTTGAAAGAACAAAATTCGCTGTTTTTTTCTTTTTTAATTTTTTTCTTCCCCATAAATATAAAAAATGTATACAATTAAACTTATTTCAGTTAAAAATGAACATTTTAAATTGAAATCGACAAAATTTTCCTCAAAAATACGTAATTATAATTAAAAATATTTTATGAGCTGAAAAAGTTCCAAAAATAGTGAAAAAAATAATATTTTTTCATTTTTTCAAAAAATTTTTTTACCACTTCCGGGCCGAGTTTTGATCTGTGACTTCGGGATATTGTAGTACACTATGTCAAACCACCAGAATCCGCTAAAAAATGATTTTTTGATTTCTTGAACAAAATTCACATTTTCGTCTATAACTCGAAAAGTTGTTTTCCGACTTGAGGCCCATTTGCGCTTGAGAGGTCACATTTACTTGTTTTCTCAAGTTTGATAAATTGTCATTAAGTATGTCAATCGCCACCCAAAGAGTTTTTAGCAAAGTTGCTAGATTTTTAGAAACTTGGATTTTGATACTTTTTCCTGTAGTTTTTCGATATTTTGTCAATTGAATGTCCTTACATTAATTCGGTAAACATTTTTCGTTTTTTCAAGTCAAATAAAATGTTTTTCTGCCCGCCTAAATTTTGTAGCTCAAATCTGAAGTGAAAAATTTGGCCCCGCCTTTCAAAAATTGACCTTCAGCACTGGGTATAAACATATTCATGTTTAAACTGAAAATTTTTGATGCAATGACATCTGGTAAAATATGGAATAATTATAGAAATACCAAATTTGATTGTTATAACTTTTCAATTTATACATATTTTTATGGTTTTTTGGGAGGAGGAGCATTACGTCCATATCGCCAAACTTTTTTATGGGAAACTATGTCCAAATGTTTTTTTAAAGACATTACAATTACATCCGAAGTGAAAGCTTATGAGACACATTGAATAATTTTCTCAACAATCTTTTTTTGAGAAATTATGTCCAAATATTCAAGTTGAAGATTTTGTTGGGACTTTACATCCAAATTCATTTTTTGGAGGGGAATGGGGAAACGAAGACAAGAGTTCAAATTGCCAAATTGAGTTTTTTCTAGAGACACAATGTCCAAATTGAGATTTTAGGACACATTGTTCGAATTATGATTATTTTTTTGAAAAATCGAGGTTTTTGAGTCATTTTTGGGGAAGGAGGTTATTCTTCAAATTGCCAAACTGAATTTTTTTTTGGAGATACCTACATATACTATGTTCAAATTGAGAGGTTTCCAGACACATGTCCGATTTTTTTTCGTAAAAATCATGTCCAATTTTGTAAGTTGAACTTTCTTCGGACATTACGTCCAAATTCTTTTTTGGGAGGTAGGAAGATATTAAAATTACTAAATTGATTTTTTTGGGGACACTATGTCCAAATTAAAATTTTTTCGGACACTTATGTCTAAAGTTATGCGTTTGAATTGCAAAATTGAGTTTTTTTTGGACACAATGTTCAATTTTTATGGGGAGAAGCATTATCCAAATTGTCAAACTCATTTTTTCAGGAGGGAGGGAGGGAGAGGGTACACTAATTGTTCTAACATAAATATGTGATACATAGTTTAATTTCATATTCTCATAAGATAACTTTCAAGTTGAAAGTCGTCCTTTATGAAATTTTACATCCATTCCTCTGACTCTTGAAAACAAAGGTTGCCTTATTAAAGGGGCAACAAAATTAAAAATTTCCAACCCAAATACGATTCATTTCAATTTTTTTCAATTCAAAAAATTTCCAAAAAAATCATTTCTTTCGAAAAAATGTCGACTCTTTCACTTAATTTTTCGATTAAAAATGCAATTTTTCATTATTAAAGGAAAGAAAACAAACTGTTCTCTCTTCTATTCGGTCCGGGCAGGGATAAAAATAAACACGATTAGCGGTATTTTTCATTTGAAATCCCCCTCCCTCTATCCCTCCCAATCACGCCCAGTTTCACACTACAGAAAAATTATTTAATATTCTGTTTTTCCCTGTGTGATTGGTTTCACAATGAAATATTTTTTTAGCTATACTTGATTTTGCTGGAGACTTCAATAAGGATTTGGAATTCTGATGGCCCATTTTTCAGGAATTAATCTGTCCTTAGATAATTAGATAAGTATTCAAATTAGGCGAAAAATCTGTTTTTTAAGGAATTGTTTGATTGTTGAACTTCATTTTTCGAAAATAATTTTCATCCTAATCGTTACCTGCATAATTACCAATGTGTTTTAAAAGTTTGGAATTTTTAGGAATAATATCTACATAGATAATTAGGTACCTTGTACAGCAGGTAAAAAAGTACATACTTACTTGACTGGATTTTTGAATAATTTTTTGAATTTTCTTTATGAAAAAAATTACAAATTTTCCAATTTTTTCTCATAAAACCCATCATTGGTAATTTTTGATTATTCCAACGTACAGCAAATCGGCAGCATGTCATTTTAGCAACTCAAAATGTTTCCGGCAGATTATTTTTCAACGTAAAAATGAACTTTGCTATGCGAAATAATTTTCCACAGGTTTTCTCCATTTTTGAAAAAAAAAACAATTGAAAGGTTTCAAAACGTATTGGAAAAATTTCTAGGAGAGAGAAACACGATGTAAAATCGCCATTGATGATCTCTTTTTGAGTAGAAATATCTATTAACTTCACATCTTTTAGAAGAAACTTTTCTCAAAATTATATTTTTTCATTTTTTTCTGAACATTTTAAAAAATTATGAAAAATGTGATTTTTACAAATCCCCTCTCCCTCTCGAAAATGGCGCAAAAATGTAAAAAATGAACGCTAATGAAATTTTGAGGTAAAATAAGGTTAATCAGCTGCCCATACTCAAGCCATTTTCATTCCTATTATTTTAGAAAATATAAAATTTAAACCACGTTGCGTTGAAGTTTCAAGACAACTTTTGAACCTACCCTTCTTCCAAATTCTAATTCAGAAAAAAAAAGGCAAAAATATCATCCCAAAAACGCAAACAGGTAATTAATTTTTCATTCAAAAAGCTCATAAGGTATGCAATTATTTATTTATCGAACTTGAATCCATTTCAGAACCAAATTCATTTATATCTTTACGTTGCGTGTTTTCAACTGTATTAAGCTTTGCAAGTTTTAATATCACATCGTTTTTTGTATTTTGTTTTTCGTATTGATCGAAATTGAAATACCTCATACCTGAGTACATTATTTTCAATTGTTAAATAAATATACCCTCATATCTAAAAATAACCTTTGATGAAAATTAATCAACTTGCCTATCTATTTTTCGGTAATAAATTCTTGAAATTTTAATTTTACGAATCTAAGAAAATTGACTAATTTCCAACATATTTTTCTGAAACTATTCTCATTGTCAAAATATTTATCCTACTTGACAAATGAAAACACAAAACAATAAGTTTACCCATTGTTAATTCAGTCAATATTTCGTAATAAGAATACCCAACTAAGTAGGGCACTCGTTGAGTTGATAATTATATAGGTAAGTAACTAAGTAAATAGGTATAATTTTATCGTAATTGGACGGTTTTTGAACAACAGAATTAAAATCAATCGAAGTTAGTTCTAATTTAAATTTTCATCGTGGCAAACTAATTTTGATATTTGTTTTAAAAATTAGTATGAGTATCGATCAGACGACAGCCAATTAGCCACATGCTCGTGGTAGGCATGAAAATTGCAATTTGTTCTATTTATCGATCTTTTCTAGTTGGGAAAGATAGCTTGTTCATTTCATCGAAGAAATGAAGAATATTTTTAAAATTAATAAAATTTCCTAAGGTCGATCTGCCGCCTTCCAATTTATAAGATAAAATAATACGAACTTTTTAGCTGAAATAACGCTCAAACCCAAAATAAATTAGCAGAAAGGGGAAGTTTCGGATATAAGCTCAGTAAGTCATGTATTTCAATATTCCCGAACTTCCTTAAAATTGGTGAATATTTTGACCCCTTTTTGGGGGTTGAGGGGGTTCAAATTTTGGTTTTTCGGCCATAACTTTCGAAATTACGCATTTACGAAAAAAAAGTCGAAACAAAAATTTTAGAGAATTAAAAAACAAATAATTTTGTTATTTACAGTTTTCCCTAGGACGTCATGGAAGGGAGCTGGAGCCTTCCGAAAAAAATCAACTTTGAAAATTCCCTATTAACAGAAATAATTTTCAAAAATCGGGTTAATCGACTTTTGGATGCGGTTTTTCTGCATAGTATATCCCATTACTATATAGAACAAGAAAAATGTATAGCCGACTCCTCATCTCAAAGTAGGGGGATGGACCCTCTGTAGAAAAAGTCGAGTTTTCCCCCAAGCATAGCTTAGCTACAGTGAAAAATTCGAAAAATTGGTTCAAACAAACATTGTAGAGCATTAAAAGACGAACATTTTACTTTTTTTACTTTTTTTCTACGTCGTCTTGGGGTCGAGTTATTGCGAAAAGAAAAAAAATCGGCGCAGCGTTCAATGTTCAAAAATGTTTTACGAATTTTGTACCTTGTCTTTTGGGGTCCAATTTAGGTTCAAGGGTTAAATGATAATAAAAATCGAGTTCAGTGATCACAAAAACCCCAGAAATCCACTTTTTGGACTATCGGTTCGCTAGATTTCATACCAGATCATGCGTAATTTATTGAGTTGATGAAAAATTTTTGAACGCCGCGTCGCTTTTTTTCTTTTTGCGATAACTCGCCCCCAAGACGACGTAGAAAAAAAGTAAAAAAAGTAAAATGCTCGTCTTTTAACGCTCTAAAATGTTTGTTTGAGCCAATTTTTCACTGTAGCTGAGCTATGCTTGAGGGAAAACTCGACTTTTTCTACAGAGGGTCCACCCCCCTACTTTGAGATGAGGAGTCGGCTATACATTTTTCTTGTTCTATATAGTAATGGGATAGACTATGCAGAAAAACCGCATCCAAAAGTCGATTAACCCGATTTTTGAAAATTATTTCTGTTAATAGGGAATTTTCAAAATTGATTTTTTCGGAAGGCTTCAGCTCCCTTCCATGACGTCCTAGGGAAAAACTGCAAATAACAAAATTATTTGTTTTTTAATTCTCTACAATTTTTGTTTCGACTTTTTTTCGTAAATGCGTAATTTTGAAAGTTATGGCCGAAAAACCAAAATTTGAACCCCCTCAACCCCCAAAAAGGGGTCAAAATATTCACCAATTTTAGGGAAGTTCGGGAATATTGAAATACATGTCTTACTGAGCTTATATCCGAAACTTCCCCTTTCTGCTAATTTTTTTTTGGTCAAAACCTAAAAAGTCCGTATTAAAATAGCTTTATAGAAAATGAGAGCAAAGCGGAACGAAAATTCAACAAAAGAAAGGTAACGTGGCAGTGTTATATTTCTATATCTCCACGATTAGGAATTTTCATTTCTAAACAAATGAGTAGGAGGGCAAGCAATCAGAGAACATTCAGAAAATAATTATAACAATTTTTAATAAAAAAAATTTGTATTAAGTATTGAATAGTACATTTTCAATAATAAAACATCCAGATAGATTAACAAAAAAATCCAATACAAATAACTAAGTGGACAGACTTGAATCACACAAAACGTGAATAAAATAAAAAATTAGCACTTCCAGTTTCCATGATTCCTTTTCTAGATTCATCAGCATCAGCCAACCCATACTTTGAGATTTTCCCTCAAATATCACTTTGAATTTTATTAGGTAAAAGTTACAGTTCCATAAGACCTAGGTGCATTTTTGGGCAAAAATTTCTTTAAATAATTATGTAGTTGATTTCTTCGGTTGAAAAATAATTACAAGCTAATTGTCTATCCACGGTTTCATTTAGCTTTTTTAATCTTTTCTTCCCCGTTTTTTTTAAATCGATCGAAAATTTTCCATTCCAAGAAATCATGGGTTTTGGAAAACAAAATCTTTGAAAAATTTTATACCCCCCCACAATCGACCCAAAACGTTTTTTCCCACATCGCACCCAACGGTTTAAATTTAAAAAAATTATTTTTCTTTTTGCGTTTTATTTTTTTAAATTAAATTGGCTTTGTTCGAGGAATTTGGGTATAATTCAACATGCTTACGGATGCGATAACGCAGAAAAACTCCCTTCGTGGATAAGTTTTTTTGGTAAGTTTGAAAATAACGAGATATTTCAGGACGCCATAATTCCCAAGCAACGTTGAAAGCGCTGATTTCTTGCAAAGTTGGAACTTTCGATGTAGTTGAAGGCATGATCGTGGACACCAAAATCTAAAATGCTTTGATTTTTAAAATCTATGGTTAGAATAAAAAATCGATTAGAAATAGTTATAACTTACTTTCGTCTCCATGAAGAAAATTTATAATTTTTGAACAAATGTACCGATCACAAACTGAGAAAATAATCCAATCGAATGAAAAATATGCTAAAATTTGAAAAATTCAATCTGAACACAAATTCAACACCACTATAAAGTATTTGAAACGTCGTCCACATTCAGCCACCGCAATTATAAGAATAATTTCCCACAGCATACAAAAGTCCTCGAAGCAAAAAATAAACGATTCAACCCTAATTGTTTACTATTGTAACCTGGGTCAAGGTTTGAGACTCCCCACAAATTAAAACCCTTTTTGATAAAAATACTCCCCTGTTTTGACGTTCGACTCAAAACTCGAAAGTGACCGGAAACCTTAAAAACCATTTAAACGCCCATCGTCGCTCAGAATCCTGAGAACTTGAAATCAGGGAAAGAAGCGCGATTTTTTTGCACCCTTGCTCTTCATTTCAAGTTTTCACCCCTTCCCCATCTCCCGTTGCATTTTTCTCATCGTCAGCACATTGTTACTCTTAGGTACCGGAGATGTATTTTGAGGCTAAAAATAAAATTTGGGTATCAAAAGTAGATTCAAAAATCCCCTATCAAAAATTACAGCCGGTCAAGCTCGCATTTTTATAATTTTCGAGAGTATAAAATTACCTTATGATCCTGCAAAAGCGAGATTTTTAAAACACTTTATCTAAATTTGGAGGGGGGGGGGTTGAATACTTTGCCTCAGCCAGCAATTTATCAGGGGAGAGAAGGTCAGAACTTTTATAATTTTTCGAGAAATTTCGAGTTCAGCCCCCGCTCCCTTCCCAAAAAATTTCTTTTTACTATCACTAAATTGAAAATTTGAATCATTTTCATAAATATTTATGAGTTGCACGGGTGTTTTATGCGATTCGCATAGAATATTTAGGAAAAAAACTTTATGAAAAGGCAGTTTTCAAACCAACAACTTCCAAGCCAATATTTTCGACCTTAAAACCCAAAAATGATGATAAATCCAAGCTCTGGCGTCCATAAGCGCACCCAAGGGACGGGGGTTCGAGCCCCAAGCTCGGAAAGAAAATTTTTTATCAAGTACAAAAATGTAAAGTGTTTTTTTTTGTCTTCAAACATGATTTTTCAAAAAAATTTCGCCTTCGTTTCGCTCAGACAGAATTTTAGTTCTTCTATTTTATGTAAAAATATCTGTAGAGTCGTTTGCGATGCTTCCCAGAGACCGAAACGCAGTGTTACCATGAGAAAAACACGAAAAACGCTAAAAAAAGTGGAGTTAGTTACGTTTTGCAGAAAAACGGGGCCAACTAAACCGCTATTGAAAAAAAACGAGAATTCAATGGCAGTTTTATGGCACTAGGAAGGGATTTTATGGTCTGGCGATTGCGGCAATCGATTCCCCGCTAAATTTTACATACGAATCAAGTCTTATCTCATTTTTGACCAAAATGGAGTTAGTGCGGTTTGGTAAAACGCTCCTCAATTGTGATTTTGTTCATGCCGAGGGCCGGCGAGAGGAAATACGGGCCCGGTACAAAGTTTTTTGTAAGCCCCCTTTTTTCAGACCATTTCTTAATCTACCTGCTCTCTCGTTCTGAATCAGTGAAAAGTCACTGATAAATAATCAGAATTGCAGCACAGGTAAAATCAGCAAAATTCATTGATTTTTAGCGAATTTTCGCTGATTTTTCAAAGATTTTCACTAATTATTCAGAAAATTTCATAAATTTCACTGACTTTTCAGTGAATTTTTACTGATTTTCCAGTGATTTTTATCACTGATTTGTTTTCAGTAAAAAAATGTTCACTGATTTTCTCCTGTGTTGCAATTCCGACTGGGCTATTCCATGCTAAAACAGACCAAAAGTGAAGTCGGGTCTTCCGATTTCGCTCAAATTTTTTTTACGAGTTCCTCTTGGTGGTCTATTCACGAAACCACGATTATTTTTTTTCTAATTCTCAAGGGAGCTGGGGGAGGTGGGCCTCGTAATTTTCATGCAATTGTGATTTTTCGCCAAACTAAACAACTTTGAAAGCTTATATCTTGAAATAGGCTGTACTTTGGGGGAAACCGTTTGCGGGGCCTGAAAGATAATTGAAATTAGATTCAAAAGTGATAATCACATTTTGGAAAGCTTAAAGTTGAACTTTGGTGACGAAAGCTCAACTTTCATTATACGCAAAAAATATGAAAGCTACAATTTAAAAACCTGAAAAAATTACAGTAAGTAGCCCTTTTTACCCTTTTTTTAACCGACAAATTTTCAAGATGGGATCTCCAGACCCCTGGGAGTACAGGGGTCCACAATTTTGACCGAAATTCAAAAAAATCGATGAAGTCGAGTAACACATCGATGACTATTAATTCGAAGGTGCTGAGTTCGAATATGTACTCAGTTTTTTCATCCGACCCCACTGAACCCCCTTATTAGCTCCCTCAATATAGGGTCAAAATTTGAAAAAATGAAAAATAACGTGCGACCAGTCGTTTGTTAGGTTTTTGAGGGCGCTGAGTTCGAATATTTGATTATTTTTTGGATTTGACCCCTGAGTGCCTCCCTAGCCCCCCAATTTTGGGGAAAAGTGGGTCAAGATATTAAAATGGCGTGTGGCATATTGATTCTCACTAATTTGAGTGCGTAGAATTCGAATATCGACTTACTTTTTGATTTAACCCCATTCCTCGTGATCTAACCGACTACTTCTCCTCAAATTCTTACGAGGAATGGGGTCAAATCAAAAAGTAAGTCGATATTCGAATTCTACGAACTCAAATTAGTGAGAATCAATATGCCACACGCCATTTTAATATCTTGGCCCACTTTTCCCCAAAATTGGGAGGCTAGGGGGGCACTCAGGGGTCAAATCCAAAAAATAATCAAATATTCGAACTCAGCGCCCTCAAAAACCTAACAAACGACTGGTCGCACGTTATTTTTAATTTTTTCAAATTTTGGCCCTATTGAGGGGGCTGATATGGGGGGTTCAGTGGGGTCGGATGAAAAAACTAAGTACATTTTCGAACTCAGCGCCTTCGAATTAGTAGTCATCGATGTGTTACTCGACTTTATCGATTTTTTTGAATTTCGGTCAAAATTGTGGACTCCTGTACCCCCCAGGGGTCTAGAGATCCCATCTTGAAAATTTGTCGGTTGAAAAAAGGATAAAAAGGGCTACTCACTGTAATTTTTTCAGATTTTTAAATGGTAGCTTTCATATTTTTTGCATATCATGAAAGTTGAGCTTACGCCACCAAAGTTCAACTTTAAGCTTTCCAAAATGTGATTATCACTTTTGAATCTACTTTCAATTCTCTTTCAGGTCCCGCAAACGGTTTCCCCCAAAGTACAGCCTATTTCAAGATATAAGCCTTCAAAGTTGGGTAGTTTGGCGAAAAATCACAATTGCATGAAAATTACGAGGCCCACCCCCCCTTGAGAATTAAAAAAAATAATCGTGGTTTCGTGAATAGACCACCAAGGGGAACTCGTAAAAAAAAATTGAGCGAAATCGGAAGACCCGACTTCACTTTTGGTCTGTTTTAGCATGGAATAGCCCGACTGTTTCTCAGTGATTTTCGATAATTTTCTTTGATTTATAATTGAGAGAGTGCATTACTCGGGTAAACTTGAGCGTGGATCTGAAGTAATATTTAGAAACAAAGGAGAGGGGGTAAATTTAACGTGTTGTGTTCAAAAAATGAAGAAAAATGAAGCAATAAGCATTGCTGGTATTTTAATATGAGATAAATACCTATGAATATTTTCATAAGCAATTAGAATGTATTGGACGGTCGAACATTATTCCAATCTATCGACTCCGGGTCAATTTTCAGAATGCAATTTCCCGAATAGAAAAAATTCCAAAACATAAAATTAGAGAAAAAATTCTAAAAATATGAATATGGGTAAAATTTTGAAAAAAAAGTAATTTTGGCATAAAAAGCTGAATTTTTGGCTTATTTTTCTTGTTAGGTATTTTAGAAATTTTTTCAAGGCGTTTGCGAGCCTTTGATATTTGAAAAAAATGCGGGTCCGGTACAAATGCCTCTCAAGGGCCTATTCATGCTCGAACGAAGCGAGGGTGAAGCTTTAAAAAAAAATTGGATTTTTAATGTCCAAAAAAGACATATTTTCACGTAACAATAATTTTAAAAAATTTTGATCTCATGGTGGGGGAGTTTGAACCCCCCCTCCGCTACGCCATTAGGTCTAAATTGATTTTAGCTGGACATGGTCCAATTTTTTGGGAAATGAATTGAAATTTATTTTTTTCAATACTAATCCAAATTGATTTTTTTAAGCGCCAAGAGTCTAGATTGGGAGCTTTTTAGGACATTACGCCCAAATTGTAATTTTAAGGAAACTATCTAAATTTATTCGAGATACGAGCATAATGTCCAGATTGGAATTTTTTAAGACGCTACGTTCAAACTCACAGGGGGGTTTTTAGAACACTATGTCCAAAACAGGTTATTTTTAAAACACTCTATTCAAATTGATTTTTTAAAAACGTGTTTGAATTTTTTTGTACACTTTTAAATTCGTATTTGATATGATGTTCGAATCGGAAGTTCGAAACAATACGTCCAAATTGGAGTCTTTAGAGACACAATGTCCAACAAATTCAACATTATGAAAATTTAATCTAATCAAGGTAAGAAAGTGAAATTTGGTACATGAATAGGCTTATTTTCGATCTACTCTCTCATTTATAAATCAGTGAAAATTATCGAAAATCACCGAGAAACAGTCAGAATTTCAGCACAGGAGAAAATCAGTATTTCGTTGATTTTTCCTGCGCTGCAATGCTGACTATTTATCGGTGACTTTTCACTGATTCAGAATGAGAGAGCATCGAATCGAGTATTAGAGGCAATTTTTGAGCCGATCTGGAGCCTCAACAGTCGACTGTAATATGCTGTACTTTGATACCTTTCTTGACCTATACCTATAGGATTACTTTCGTTTACAAACGAATTAGTGTAACTTGCAACAAATCAGAGATCGACATCGTCATTACATATTTATTTAGAAAAATAGAACCGAGTGCTGTACAAAATTACAAATATACTTAAATATACTGAAAGTACAATTTTAATGATAAAACCTCTAGATACTCCGCAATACTTTTCAATAGGTACAAATGTTAGAACGACTTGTACAACTCAAAACGCGAAAAAGATCAAAATGAAGCACCTTCAATATCATCATTTTTCAAACAATTATGCATCAGTAATCCATACCTCTTTCATTGAACTTTTCTCAATGATACGACCAAAGACCAACATAATTATATACAAAATCTGGAGGAATCTTCCATAACGCGACTAATGTATTAAAATCTAGAATTTACCTCCATGTAAACTGTTATTTAAGGATCTACGTAAATTCAATACGAACTTACGCATCGGTATCAGTTCTATTTCATTGCGTTTCAATATTTTCTTTGTCGCTTCTTCATAATTTATCATCAAGTTTCCATTCCAAACGAAATCCTCGAGCTCTAAAAACAGCAGCTGAGCTGGTTTCACGATTCTCACACACATAATCCAGCAAGATATGTTGAAATATATTAGTTCTATTTGATAGTTTATCATTTCTTTGATTAAACTTGGTAATTGTTTCATGGAGGATGGGACACAGTCCATTTCGTTGTGCATGCATAGATTAAAAAAATTGAAGAAAGTAGAGCTTTTTTTAACAGACTCGAGGTAGCCAGGTAATATAGGACGATATAATTCCATAGCAATGTTGAAAGCACTGATTTCTTGAAGAGTTGGAACTTCTGAAATTGCTGATGACATCGTGGTAAAAGCCACTACCTAAAAAAAAAAAAATACACAACAAACGTTCAAATATTTCGACCTTCACATTAAAGTAGGTACCTATCAATTTAAAAAAGAAATCAACTTGAATTATTCAACTTACTTTCGTCGAAATGAAGAAACTTTAATGTCTTGAATGAAATATCACAAACCGAAGAACTGAACGAATAATCCAACCGAATAAAATATATCATGTAATTGTACAGCACGTAGAATTTTATAATCAAACACTAAACACCATCCACATTTAGCCACCAGAAGTACAAGAATAAAATCACACGTAGGTATAGAGCAGGTAAAAAATATTTCAAGGAAAAAAGAAACACATCAACCCCACTACTTATTTGCAACCTTTTGAATGAATGAATGATGGAACTTTGAAAACAAAATGACTTCTGAATCCTGCTAACGTTTGGAAGAAGTCATTAAAAACTGGTTTACGCCGGCCGTCGCCTCAACATCAGAAAGCCTTTAGTGTTTAAATAAGTATCATGTAGAAAATTGAAATGCCTCTTTTATATGGGTATTCTAAAATGACACTGATGCATAGGCAGGGATGGGCCGTAACGGGGGGAGGAGGGCTTGAGCCAGAGTTTTAAAAAAAAGTTCATTTTCGACCCGCTCAAAAAATTTTCTATCCTAATCATTACGAGATTTTTACTCAACCTTTTTTCAATATGAAAAATCAATGGAAGGAAAGAGGAACTCATACCATCATTTTGAGGATGAATTGTGTAAAATTAAAGTTATCAAGCCAGAGCGAAAATTTTTGAAGAAAAAGAAATCCAAAAGCTGAATTTATTCATTTCTTTACTTGAATCAAATTTTAGTATTAAAACGGAGGCGAAATCTTCACCCTTTCATTCTTAAATATAGTCTTATTTTCATAGCAAGGGCTAAAATTTGAAAAATTGATGATTTTCAGAAAGAAAATAATTCGTTTTTTAATAGTTTGCAGTTTAAAAAAATTCCATTTCTTTGGTGTAGAAATTTGGTGATTTTTGAAGATTATTTAAAATGAAATTTCGTATTTTTTTTTGCTACATGGTAAAACAAGATTTACAGAATTTTTGAAAAAATTTCTGTTTTAACAATCGATAATTGTGCATCGTTTTTGATCGATTATTAGTAAGCACCTAATTATTTTCTTCATCAAAATTCAAAAAGACCATTTTAGTAACTTGAAAAGAACAGGAAATTCGTCTCATATTGATACTTAGTTTACCCTTGAAAATTGGTGTTTGCGAATTTTTTTTTGAGTGAAACGAATACACGAAAATGATTGGGGGGATTTAACATGGGGGGGGGCTCAAGCGCATCCTCTCATCTCCGCCTATGCACTAATGGCTAATTTTCGCTCGAACTCAATCCTATTTGTTGATTACTTGAGCAAAAATCGATTAAAAATGACAACTCATTTCAAAAGTGTGCAAAAAAAGAAAGAAGAGCAAAGAAAAAATCAATAATATGAGATTCTCGTACAACTTCATCTTTATTTATTTTGCAAATCCATTTGTGAATTTTCTGAAAGGTCCAAGTTTTAGACGTTAGTTTTTACTTTTAACAATAACAAAACGAAAAAGATACAGAAGCGTAGATGTGGTTTTAGGAAGAGAGAGTGTTTAGACCCTCCTTCACAAGAAAAATGAAAGAAAAATTGTAGGAAATTTTATTTTTAAAATATTTTTTGGTATTTTCACTTTTGATTTCCAAAATTTGTTGAAATTTTCTAAATTAGTTTATTTTTCGTTATCGCGAGATCCTAATTATAAAAAATCCCTCCTCGATTATCAGGATGTCCATTTCAGAAATTATTTTCTCCGGCTTTTCCAGGTTTTCCAGCCCAATTTTTTCAAGTTTTCCAGACCTTTTAAATATGATATTCATGAAGCATGGAGATGAAGGAGAGGGCAATTTTTTCGCATGATATTTAACGATTTTTTTTTCAAAAATCACTTTTTTTTACGAGATTTTTAGATGTCCCTTTTCCGGTTACAAAAACAACTGACGCAAATCAATTCTGAAAATTTCTAAACCTCCATTCTCCCGCAAAAACTTGAGAACTTGAATTTCCATGACAAAAATGAAAAATTACACGAATGAGTCTATTCTACCAAATCATGCGAATGAAAATTCGAATTTTTCCGGGCTGAAAATTTAAAAATTTATTCACAATTTAGAACCTTGAATTTATAAATTCCACGCAAATCCCTGTAATGTTTTCGGTTTGTTCCATTAATTGAAAAATCGATGAGGGGTAAAATATCAATTATTTTATTGAGACGTGAATTCTGTTCCATTCTCTCCCCTTTTTTTTCCAACATCTGGCATTTCTTTTTCATCACAGTTTATAAAAAATACGTTTTCAAAGAAATTAGATTTCAAATAAATTTTGTACAATAAAAGAGTGTAAATTACCCCCCAGCATTTCGAGGATTTTTTTTTTGAAAAATTCATAATATAATGGACAAAGACATAGGTACATTTAAATGTCAATTTTTTTTGTACATTACGGTCAACAAAAAATAATGAATAAAAAAAATCAGTGAAGAGATATAATAATTCGACCCGAGCGGAGCGAGGGTGAAATTTCTTGAAAAATTTATAATAGAAAAAATCCAAAAAACATTTTTTCAAATGATTTACCTAGATTTTTTTGGATGTTTAAAAAATTCCAAAATTCCCTGACTTTTCCAGACCATCAAAATTCCTTGACTTTTCGAGGTTTTCCAGATTTTCAGAAAGTGGACAGCCTGATTATGTTTTCAAGCTTCGCTTCAACAGAGGTGTTATGGGGTAGACGCTTTTAAGATTCAAGAACTAAAAGAATGATAAAATGCTTGCCCTTTGAATGTTTTACGAAAAAAGATTTTAAAATCCCGGGGAAAAATTTTTATTTTAAATCATATATGCTCATATATGGGAGTATATTCGGGAGTATATTTGGTCATATATGCTCATATATGGTCAGACTGGAAAAGCGGCCATACTGGATCATATATGGGACGATATGGGATTTTCAATATATGCTCATATATGCTGATATATGAGCATACATGCGTTCATTATATTCACCCATATATGCCCATATATGAACTAATTAGACTAGACGTGGCCATATGAATCCATTTGTACCCAAACTTGAATTTTGGGTGCACATGGATTCATATGACCACGTCTAGTCTAATTCGTTCATATATGGGCATATATGAGTGAATATAATGAACGCATGTATGTTCATATATCAGCATATATGAGCATATATTGAAAATCCCATATCGTCCCATATATGATCCAGTATGGCCGCTTTTCCAGTCTGACCATATATGAGCATATATGACCTAATATACTCCCATATATGAGCATATATGATTTAAAATAAAAATTTTTCCCCGGGATGTTTTAGAAAGACTCTAAAACCGAAAAAATGACTGAATTCGAGCCAAGAATATTTTTTTGGAGCAAAATTTAAATAGAAGAGATTCGAAGGCGTCTAAATCTGTAGTTGTAAAATCGAAAACTAAAAAAAAATTAAATTTTGGGTCTTTTGGATATATCTTTCCGATAAAAGAAATTCAAAGAGGACGTTTTAACTTCTTTTGACGTCACGAAAACTGCCTTGAATTTATTTTCAAAACTAAATTTGAAACGAAGGGGTATAAAGAGTGAATCTTCCTTTGATGGTTGGAAAACTGAAAAAAGTGACAGAATTTTCAGTATTGAACCAGGGAAAAACCTACCGACCAACCATATATGTAGATTTATTAAAGGGGGAAAAATTGAAAATTTCAAAATTAAATTGAATTTTTTCTAGTTTTTTTTTTGACTCCTAGTACAATTTTCTATATTTTTTCAGCTCAAAACACAAAAATTTCTTCAAAAATAATCACTTCCGAAAATTTTTCTATTCAAATTCAATCTATCCAAAAAAAAAAGAAATGTAATTTTACCATTTTTGGAACGGGAGCTGCTTCTTATACCTCCTCGTTCAGTCAGATTTACCTGTATATTGAATAATCTACTTGGAGAAACATTATTTTGAATTGAGAGAGGGCCTGAACCTTCCTTTGACAATTTAAAAATTGAAGAACATGACAGAATTTCGAGCTTCCAACGTTTTTTTGCAGCAATTTCTAAGGAATAAGGGAGGAACATCTAAAGTTTTCCTCGGCGACTTAAAAACTAGTCATGAGTATTCTTTTTTCCTATTGTATCAAAATTTATGTCCTAAATTTTCAAATTTTTACGAAATAATAGACATGCTAGTACATATTTTTCAAAACTCTAAGGGTGGCAAAAAATCTATACTTTTTTTCTATTTTTCAACTGAATGTGTCACAACAAAAAGGACGTATAGAAAAATGACGTTTTTGGGAAATCGCGATTGAAGTTTGAGTGTAATTTTTTTCATACCAAATTAAGGAATTCATTTGGCAAAAAACTTTTACCTTAAAATATCATCCTTTTGCTACAAGAAAACAGCTCGCCTATCACTTGATATCTTTTCTATATTTTTATATGTATATTGAAAACAAAAAGTTGAGTTATATGTTTTTTTTTGATGTGACAAAATTTACATTTTGACCTTTCCTGGCATCATAGCGAAATTCCGAAGAAAAAAGTGACTTTTAGTGACTTTTCTGAGAAAAAAGTGACCAAAAATTCAATTTTTTTTGGGGGGGGGGCAATTTTACAATTTTTTGGGGGGATTTTTTTAATAGTTTTCTGCAACCAAATCGAAGATGAATCAAGTGAAACGACGTGAATAATTTCATTTATTAAATTAATTTATCAAAACATTGTGAATTTTTGGAATAAATGTTGTTTCAACTTCTAAGCTTGTAATACATGCATCCATCTCTTATTACTCAGTTTCCGTTGAATTTCCTCAGCTTTCTCCGTAAATTTTCTTTCAGCTTCCTTAATCGATTCGGCAGTGGACAGAAGCTCCTCAGTAATTGAGACACCAGCAAAATCGTTTTCTTTTTTTTAAAGAATTTTGAAAAATAGCGATTTCTACTAAAAAATTTGAATTTTTGCTTGAAATTCCGAAAAACAGTGACCTTGGGAAGAAAAAAGTGACTTTTAGTGATCTTTGGATGAAAAAAGTGACTTTTAATGACCAAAGTCGAAAAAAGTGACAAACACCCTAAAAAAGTGACCTGCTATGATGCCTGCCTTTCTACCTTTGATGACGTATAATTTTGCTGGAAGTAAAAATTTAAAAAAAATCTCCATACAAAAGTTGGAGAGGATGAAAAAAAAAACATTTTCGCGAAAATTTTTTTAAATTATCTCTCCATGGAGCGGATATGCACCGTGTCGTGTTTAATTTTGTAATGTTCAATTTTTTCATTGTGCAGATGATTGTAAAATTTTAAAATGTTAATAAAATGTTTCCTTCCTTAGTTCATTTTTTGTCATAAATTTGAAAAAAATGATAAAATTCGTCCAAAATGTATGTTTAGCATTTTTTTTTGAAACCAAGAAAATGAAAATCACGATGGCCAAAAAAAGTTGTCATTTTTCGAAGTTCGATATATTCGCTCCATGAAGAGATAATTAAAAAAAATTTTCGCGAAAATGTTTTTTTTTTTCATCCTTTTCTATTTTTGTATGTCGATTTTTTTAAATTTTCACTTCCGGCAAAATTATACGTCATCAAAGGTAGAAAGGTCAAAATGTAAATTTTGTCACATCAAAAAGGACATATAACTCAAGTTTTTGTTTTCAATACAGAAAAATAATATAGAAAAGATATTAAGTGATGGGCGAGCTGTTTTCTAGTAGCAAAAGGCAAAAGGATGAAATTTTAAGGTAAACATTTTTTCCCAGCTGAATTCCTTAATTTGGTATGAAAAAAATTACACTCAAACTTCAATCGCGATTTCCCAAAAAACTCCATTTTTTCTATATGTCCTTTTTGTTGTGACACATTCAATTGTAAATTTGTTAAAAAATTTCTAAAAAATATTTTTTTTTTAAGTTGATACTTCGCGGAATCTTACAAAGGTTGATATTATCGATCGAAAAAGAAAAGAACTACCTAAACTAAAAAACCAGCCCATGGTCTTCTTTATTAGCTACCACAAAAATAGGTATAAGTAAAATGAAAACATTTGAGCTTTTTATGGCAGATAGATACACGAAATTAATTAGACTAAGTAATCAGTAAATGGTCAACGTCGTCAACGAGCACAAAAGTACTCCTCTGACATACGTTTAAATTATATTTTAGTACAATCGGTACCTAAAAAAAAATTCGCCAACCAGTCTCAAGCTCTCAACCAATTCTATAATTTTATCGGTGTAAAAACACGAGAAAAATAGAAATAAAAAAATGATATCTTTTAAATACCATTTCTCAAGCAGAATAAAATTGATACAGATATCTAAACACAATTTTCCAAGTCATTATTATCAAGCTTTGATGCAAATCCGTCTTATCAGCGATGAGGTTAACAGGAAGGTGAACTTATTGGAAACGATCAACACAGGAAACACGTATCGATGTAAATTTCTTTAAAAATACCCATTTTCGAATGAAAAATATACGTACATAACAAAAAAATTGTATGCTTGATCAATTAAGTACGAGTTCGAAAAAAAAAATTGATAAGAAAATTAAAATCGGAGAGTATCGTGTCGTAATATCTCCAAGCTTATTTTCTGACCAAATAAAATAACCACAAGCAGGTAAGATAATTATTCGATAAGGTACGCCGCTGTATTGGTCACCCCTTTTGAAACTCCCAAGCCCCACCGTACAAAAATCATATTCGATGACGTAACCAGGCAAATATTTAACCCAGAACTGAGCCAGAATTACAATGAAAATTACAGAACGCTAGGAAAACCTCGTACATGTGCCAAGACCACTGTACGGGTGTAGAAAAACACGGCAAGCTCTGGGCCTATTATTATACGGTCAACTTATCGATAATAATTTCCGCACCCTCGAAGCCATTTTCCATCGTAGATTTGATACGAAATGAAAATACAGTCGCGATGATACGTACGATACGGAGAATTACAGAATAAAGCAGAGGGCACAGAAGGATGAAAAAAAATTACAAAGGTTGGAACATACGACCACGATGAATGAGCTTTTTAAATGAAAACCGTTGTTGCGGTAAAAGTATATCACCATGTAAACAGGCTTTTGCGAGCTGAAAACATGAATGGCAAAATTTCAGTCAACTAAACGATGACCTAGTTTTCGAATGCAGCACTCGGTGCAGTCCGATTCGTCGCTCAGCTCGAGCACACGAAAGTACCGCGTCCAAAACTCGCAGCAAACGAGGTCAACACGCAGCTTTCAAAGTTGCTCAAACGAATACCTATATTTTTGCTCGTGTTTGGGAAAAAAAACTTGGGTTTTTCTGCACTCGATTAATCGACGAATAGATCGTTCTGCCGGTAAAACAATGGTTTCTTTTTTTCGAATCAACTTCGTAATGGAAGTTTTGTAAGTACGAATGGGCAAAAAGTATACCGAGTTTAACCTCCATTCATTTCTCAAAGCTTAATGATAATGTCGATAAAGCTTCGTCGTGTATGCGTTTCAGTTTACCTACTTCGAACACGTGGCTCGGTTCGGGCTCGATTTTTCCTCGCGCCAGAGCTTCGATTTTTCCTCGTTTTTTCGAGTATTGTTGTAAAAATACGAAGTAGAAGCGTAAATGTGCGAATAATTGGACTAAAATTGGGTTTCGAGATAAATATTAGGTATATTTTAACGCAGGAGTGGATTAGAAATTTTCAAACGAAAAAATAACTTTCGAAACACTTTGAAAAACGATTTGACCTGCCATAGGTAATTGATATTTTCCAAGACTTGGAATTTGGAGCCATAGGCGGTGATGTGGGGAGGGGAGGGGCTGGAGGGCTCAAGCTCTCCCTCCCCATGTTGAATTAGTCCCCCCCAAATCGTTTTCGTGTGAATGTTTCGCTCAAAAAAATCGCAAACACCTAATTTTCAAGGGATAAATTGAGGGGCTTGGTTCCAAAACTCACTTTTGCCAAAAAAATCGATTTCGTTTTTTTTGCGGATTCTGATTCAGTTTTTCATGCTCTACAACCCTACGATCTCCGTTTTCACGTTAGTGTCTCGATTCCGCGAGAATCCGCGAACGAAAAGCGACTTCAGTTCCAAAACTCACTTTTGCCGAGGAAAAGCCATTTTAGAAGCGCGTAATATGTTGAGTTTGCGTTTAGATTCAAAGATTTAGTGATGGTTCTGTAGAAAGGGACCTAGGGGATTTTTTTTTAATTTTTATTTTTGCGGTTTTGGTACTGGACTGTGTTGTAGTACAAAAAAAAATCCCCCTAGGTCCCTTTCTACAGAACCCATCACTATCCATCTTTTGTCAAACGTTGTTCTTAGGTAGAAAATCAATTTTTTGAACGTTCCATGTAGGGATTGATATTTTTCAAAAACCATGACTAGGAATTTGGAGCCATAGGCGGTGATGTGGGGGGGGGGGAGGACTCAAGCTCTCCCCCCCATGTTGAATTAGCCCTCCCCAAATCGTTTTCGTATGAATGTTTCGCTCAAAAAAATCGCAAACACCTAATTTTCAAGGGATAAATGATCAATATGTGACAAATGTCCTGCTTTTTTTTTTTTCAAGTTACTAAAATGGTATTTTTGATGAAGAAAATAATTAGGTGCTTACTAGTACTTAATCGATCAAAAACGATGCACAATTATCGATTATTGAAACATAAGTTTTTTCAAAAATTCTGTAAATCATAAATCGTGTTTTACTATGTAGTAAAAAATACGAAATTTCGTAAAAAAAAAACTTCGAAAATCTTGAAATTTCTACGCCAAAGAAATGGAATTTTTTCAAACACCAACTATTGAAAAACGAATTATTTTCTATCTGAAAATCATCAATTTTTCAATTTAGCTTTTGGATTTCTTTTTCTTCAAAAATTTTCGCCCTCACTTTAGTTTTACACAATTCATCCTCAAAATAATGGTATGGACCCTCTTTCCATTCATTGATTCTTCATATTGCAAAAAGGTTGAGTAAAAATCTCGTAATGATAAGGATAGAAAAAATTTTGAGAGGATCGAAAATGAACATTTTTTTAAACTGGGAATCAAGCTCCCCCCCTCAAGTTACAGCCCATCTCCGCCTATGTTTGGAGGATTTCTTTCATTATTCTCAAATGTTTGGGGATGGAGCCCGTTTCCGGGCGATTGGAGTCCATAATATGAAATTTTAATTCTAGGTGTTCAGTTTTCAGAAATAATTTCCCTAAACCTTTCCAGGTTTTCCAAGTCTTCTACAGAATGATTTATAAATTATAAAGCATAACTGAGGGAAGGGGTGGGAGGGGTAATTTTTTTCAAATGATGTGTGATCAATTTTCGTCAGACACTCAGGCAAAATTATGAAACATTTTTCACTTTTTCCAGGAAAAATTATTTAAATTATTAATGCTTGTCAATTTTATTTTTGAAGAATGGCATCTTTTAGCAATTTTTCCTCCTTCTGTCCTGGATCAGGCCTATTCAGAGGTGGGAGAGGGGTTCCCCGTGCGTGAGTTTTTTGAAGAAGCTCGTAGGGACTCGCGAGGGTTCCTTAGGACTAAAAAATATGCTGTTTTTGCCGGGGGGGGCCCTCTTTAAAAAAAACGGCTCAGCACGTATACGTCACACGAGTACACTCGTACGTTTGGTTAGAATTGTTTTATAATTTTAGTCGTGTAATAGGATGAGCCGAAAAATCAAAATTTTCGATTTTTGAGTTCCAATAATGCGCGAAAAACGAGGGCTAGGAAAATTCCAAAATCGATTAATATATTTCGATAGCGGAAGAGCCTTCAATTTTTTAAAAATTGTCAAAAATTCAATATGCATTTTCAAAAAATTCGAAATTTATTCAAATCAATTGTAGAGATTATTGAGCGACTGTGTGAATCAAAAAGCACAATTTTTTTGAGAAAATCACTGTTTTATAATGTTTTTTAATTTTTTCATAGATGAAGTGAAGAGTAAAATAGGAGAAATCAAAAAAGCTATAAAACACTGATTTTTGCAAAAAAAAAAACGTGCATTTTGGTTTACACAGTCACGAACTCACGATGATAACTTCTAAAATTTATTTTATCAATTTTGAATTTTCTTGAAATTTTTAAAGATTGTTTCCTAAAATACCTCCCTATTTACTGAATTTTTTTGACAATTTTTAGAGAATTGAAGGCTTTTTATTATTTTTTTTTTTCTAGTTTCTCCAGGTCCATTTTTGCGAAGTATAGAAACTCAAAAATCAAAATTTTTGGGTTTTGAACCCCCTATTGTGTGAGACCCTTTTTTTTCTCTTTAATTTTTCCCCCGACCTGAATTTTCTCTGCATGACCCTGCCTTTAACTTGTGAAATAATGCCCGAGTCATGTCCAAATTGCTCACCAATTCGACCAAAATTTCGTAACGTTTCAATGATTTGTTCGTGACATTTTTTTCATCCTGAAAAAAATGCGAGGTTTTCCAGAGCGCAAAGTTTGAATGTAATCTCAAATTTCGTTTTATTTCGTTTGTAAAATTACAAAGAAGTCATTTCTCGTATTCGTTTCGATTTTTTTGAATAATTCGCGCCCCTTTCTTCTTCTTTTCGTTAAAAAATTGAAAAATAATTTATTTTTGCTTCCTTCTTTTACCATCATGGTCAGGGGCATCACAGTATCTCTTTCTCAACAACAACTCCTTAAAATATACGTTTTTAAATAAATGAATGAATTAAAAAAATAAGATCGTAAATTATTCCCGAGCATAGCGAAGGTTATTTCTTTTTGAAAAATTAAAAAATTAAAAGGGTCAAGACATGCATTTAAATACCAAATTTTAGTGCATTAGGTACGGTCGACAACTTCAAATAGAAAAATCACATTTCTATACTTACATTACTTACCTATCTAGAAATGAAATCATTTTTTTTGAAAAATTTATAATACAATGAATGAAAAAACTTTTTCTCATAAATAATTACTCTTCTTAAGGATTTTTAAAATACCAAAACTTCCTGACTTTTCCAGATTTATGAAATTTAGGGTTTTCAGGTTTTCCAAAAAGTGGACAAATGTAACTGATTTTTTTCAACTTCTCCACAAAATTTCAGACTTTCTAAATTTTTGGGAACTGGGGCCTGTTTTGGAGCACCAGTGGCGTCGTCAGAATCGAAAATGGGGGGGGGCACAAAAAGGGGACTGACTTTTTTCACCTGCTAAAAATGGGGAGGGGTAAAAAGGGTGCCTTTTTTCGCACTTTCATCTCAGATAGATCATAGAATTGTAATTTTGTTTATGCCCGAGCGAAGCGAAGGCGAAGCTTTGAAAAAATTGGATTTTTAATGTCCTAAAAAGACATTTTTCCATGTTTTAATGTTTGGAAATCCCTATCTGATGTAAGTGTAATGTAAATTTATAAATACAACATCATTTTTTTTGATGGGGGGCAAGCGGTGCCAGAACTTTTTTCGGGGAGCTGCCCCCTCCCCCTTTACGACGCCTCTGTGGAGCACATGGGGTACGAAAATGCCCTCAATTTTTTTCGAATTCGAAGGATATTTTACACTTCTTGAAGACAAAGTTTCATTAAACGAGTTTTTTCGATTTTTTTTTGTCAATTTTCTGGAAAATTCTAAAAAAAATTTTTATAAACCTCCCACCTGTTTTTGAAGCCAAACCAAGGCAGAGATATTGAAAGAGAACGTCACAAAAATTATGTTTTTTTTTTAGAAAAAATCTCGATTTGATATACTTAATAACATTTTGTTGAACATTGATGTCCGATTACGTGATTAGGTACTTTTCAGTTTATTAAAATTGATTAGCAATTTTTAAAATTTGAAAAACTGCAAAAAACATATTAAAATATTTGAAAGTTTATCAAAAAGTTGAATTTGATGTGAGATTGGTTCTTTGAAAATATTTTATAAGCTTTTCAATGTCAGACAAAATATTGAAAAATTGCATCATATCAAATTTGAATACTATCACTTTTCAATTTACTGAAATTGTTCAGAAATTAAAAAAATTCAAGCAAAAAAGTCTTAAACCTGGCATTTTAACAAATTATCATATCCATATAGTTAAATTCTGAGCTACGAATTTTCGCAAAACTGCACAGAATTTTCAAAAATTGAAAAAAAATAAGACATTCGACACTTCTTATCTTAAATCGAAAGAGCATCCTGAAAACGTATCCACCTTTCAAAAGCTTTCATACAATACCAAAACTTGTGTAATTTCTCGAGTTGAATTTTCGTTGGGAAAATACACGACAACAACGAGGGAAACAACTATTTCATCGCGAACTTCAGCAGTTAGATATAAATGGAGTAAGAGGGGGAAGGGGAGTAAACATGTAAAATCCATTATTGAAATTTTAACCAACTGAAGAAAAACGGTTATTAGGATAAATTTACTAAAATTCACCAAAAATTAATTGTAGTCCAAAAATTTATAATAATGATTTCTTAGATTAAAAGGTAATGTGCTTAGTTTTTGAAAATAGCCACTTTTCTGATTATTTTTCTTCACGTTAAAACACAAAAATCGCTTGAAACCTAATTTGACAAGTCTTTTCGGAACGACATTACAAGTCAAATTTTTCGAAAAATTCAACCATTAAGAATCGAAAAAACTTGAAAATTGAAGTTTAAATATTACAAACATTATTTTTCTAAAACAAAAACCAGGATTTTTAAGATATCAGTAAAAATAACACGCTTACATCCCCCCCCTACGGATTTGCACAACAAGTAAGTAATTTTCTGCCCTATTTTTTCACACAGTGACACTAAAATATTCTCGTATCAAAGTAAATACGTATTTTTTTACGTAATTCATCGCAACACCGACAAAATATCTTCGTTTAACCTTAAATCTAAAAAAAATCGATCGTCAACTCACCATTCCGCAAAAAGAAATTCGCAGCCAGTTCGAGGTTCCATTTTACAATCAAATTTGACATTCTTTCCTCACACGTACCACAGCAAGTAATCGTAATAGAGCCACA
The DNA here is from genome assembly GCA_033439095.1 of Pseudococcus viburni. Lineage (NCBI taxonomy): Eukaryota > Metazoa > Arthropoda > Insecta > Hemiptera > Pseudococcidae > Pseudococcus > Pseudococcus viburni. The sequence goes on along the minus strand of JAVBJF010000007.1, from coordinate 1,351,042 downwards.
AATCTTGTCATTATCTTCGATAATCGTATTGGCTCAATAAGAATTGGGCATTCGAACGGAAACCAGTCCCAGTGATTTGATTGGACGTCGGTGTTAAGACGATATTGCGACCTGTGGACAAAAGGGGAGCTTTTCAAAACACATGTGGGATAATCTTAATTTTTTCTAGCTCATATATCAAGCCAGATAAATACACAATGTAGATAAGATAAAAAATATTTGGTAAATAGTGTAATAAAAAAGGCGACACGTAGGGTGATAAAATATTATACTTTCGTATTTACCTAGTTGTGAACACGCTGATACGACATAAGTTGAACCTTTGAACGAGAGATACTCCAGCGAAGGGGTCGGTTGTGCGCTGATCAGCCGGACTCGACGTATTAATCCATTAATTAAACATTCGGCAATGTAAAACTTTGCTCTGGAGCTGTGTAATAATTAATCTAGGTTATTATGATTTCATTTCGGAATATACATACAGGAAGGACGGTTTTCCGAATCTACTATCATCACAGGTACCTAAAAACCAACTGTTGATAAGGTTACGATTTCGATACAGCAATATAGGTAACTTTAGAGGGGTAATTCAAGCTTCGGAGCTGTTTTCACATGCAATTTTTTTTGCGAGGTACTAAGATACTCGTTCATTGAAATACTCATTTAACCTGCAACCTTCGTTCGTACATTCTGAAAACATGATAAAACAACTTCCGTTATAATATCAAACAGAAAAAAACTTGGATTCACATATTAATATGATCGTATTAAAACCATATTCATCAAAATAATACCTAACGGTTTGATAAATTAATTGAATAAAATAAGAAAAAAAAATAAGAAAAATTAAGATAATCAGGTTAACATTTTCAAGGGTCAGCAAAAATGCAAATTTAAACTAGATCACGCAGGTAAATTGTGGCTCTAGGTGGATACATTTGCATAGGAACCCTATGGCTAATGTTGTAAATTTTTTTACGATGAAAAGTTGACAAGTCCTTTTTATTAACGTAAAACATTGTTCAAAAGTTTTGCTTTTCTATCTATTAATAATCAATACTGCACCAGTGCTCTGACGTCATTCGAGGGTTTGACCTAAAACCGTAGGGTGTTTTTATTTTTCGTCTGGCTGATTAAAGATACTGCGCATATTTATAGTTCCAGTTCAACGTCGAACGTATGGTTTTATGTATTTTTAAAATTAAACCGTAAAATAATCGCGTATTCCGATGAAAAAGGGCTCATCGGTAATAATCCACAGGCTGGGGAAAAAGTTATCCTCGGGATGTACTCGGCGCTTCGGCGAAAAAGGTGCATTCGGTTTAATGAATAGATTTGCCCTAGTAATCGATTGGTGCTGTTTCAAAAGCTGCCTCTGTAATTCATTGCAACATTCATTCATAGCGTTACCTATATAAGGGGAGATATTTTTAAAGGATTTTTTCGTCTGGAATGAATCAGATTAAGGTTCTGAGATTTTATAAATTTCATCACGAGATCGATTTAATTTTTTCGCTCAGTTTTTTGAAAAAAAAAATTCTTAAAATTACCCAACGATTAATTTTTTTAAAAATAAATTAATTTAAAAACGAAGCATGATTGATACTACGGGTAGAAAAAGTTCCCAATACGTCAACAACTCGAAATAATATCAAAACAAGGTCTTAAAACCATTCGACTGAATGAAAAATAATTCGAAATTGTCGCTCACTGTTATTCAATGGAATATAGGCCATCACGTGGCTTACTAGGTTAAACATCAGGTGTATGAGCAAACAACACCGATCGAATCCGATTCATGTACACCGTGGTTGAAAATTGGGTGATTCTGGAAAGCTCTAAAACATTCGAAAAAAATAAAGCAATTAGAACCGAGCAAAAATTACATTACCTACTTAAAAAATGACAATTTGTCGTACAAATTTTTGGTATTATTAAAAATAGTTAATTATATTCATCAATGGTGTATTTTTATCTAAGGGTGAAATGATATATTTATACAGTACGATGAGAAATGCTATTGATTTTTTCCATCATTTCGAAAGCATCACTTAACGATGGTTTTCAAAACAAACGTCAGCGTCACCTTTAAATAGGTCATGCTTCATGCATCCGATCATCGGAAAAGTTCCCCTTGCTTAGTTCGCACGACATGAATGGAGCTAAAAAGGCAATTCATAAGATTCAGCTCGCAAAGCCTAGCGATATTTTCAATGAAAAATACCATCCGTTGAATTCTACTCGTTTCAAAGGGCTGTTTTTTGTAAATGGAGTAATTATTTTTCTATCTTCCGGATGTTAGGTACATTTTCGGCAATGATCAAATACTTATCTAACTGCATGTAGAATATATGACTAAGGTATTCTAATCCTATCATTTAAAAAAACAAAAAAAAGAAGCTATTATTAATTATTATACACGTTTTTAAAATAATATGATAGATCAGTACTTCTAGACCTGCACTGTCTATGAACACATCCGTTATAGTTATCAGAAAAATTCCTGAGTAAAGTTCGCTCAATGCGTACATGAATGAAACTAAAAAACTAATTCATAACTGAGCAATGAGTATCTTTAAGATTAGACAAGTGTTCTGAATGAAAAACTCTATCTAGTTCGGTACGTGACTTCATTCGATACACAAGCAAAACAGAAATACGCCATACGTGATTTCGGTCAGAAAGGGTTAATTTATTTTCATTACCTTTTCGGTGAAAAAATTCGTAACAAGACTTACGAGTAATTATTATGATAACATAAACAATGAACACATTTTCGATAAAAGTTATCGATTGGAAGTTGAATGTAATTTATACTTACTCATTGGGAATGAGGTATTCTTATACCCATTGACGATGCATCGATCACATTTATTATGGGATCTGAAGTCGCAGATAGACCACATAATTTTCGATCCGAAGTTCCGTCTGGAAATGAAAGATAGATGGAATTAAAAATATTAATTTCATCATTCTAAAGTACATTTTACAAAACAAAATATTATTATCTATAGAAATATATCTACCTACTCCACATTTCAACGAAATTTTTTTTTCAACGTAAAATGTGGTACGTGCATAATTACGATAGATAATTCTGTTCGTAAATATCATCGTTAGTGCTTGAGAAATTCTCTCAAATCTCAACTACCACTCTGGTGAACTCAAATTCGATATACGAGAATCCTTAAAAGAAATGTGTTTCTATGAAGTAGATACCTACACCTACACGTTGAACCGAACTTTCAGTCTTATTTTCTTGAATTTAACCTCAGATGAATAAGTTCAAACTTACGCCGGAAAACTGATTAACATGTTTCGATTACGATGGTATGGGTTAAACCAATCGCCCATAGCAAATTAATGAATAAAAGGTTTGAAATAAGACCGAGAGCATTCGAGTAATGCATCAAAATAATCAACGAAATCCATTTAACCATTCGAACGCTTTTCAGGTAGATTGAAAATAGAACTCGTTAAATAAGAAATTAATTACGCGTATTCGATAAAATATCTCATCAATGGCGCCAAAAGTATTTCATCCCGTTTAAATTACTTTCTAAAAGAATTTTTCATTGAAAAAATGGCTGCAAAAAATTTCGCTCGAAAATAAATTAATTAATCGTAATCAAAAATTTTAAATCACAGAATAATTCATAAGAAATGCGATACTTTTACGAAACGACGCGAAATATTTTTTTTCTGTGCCAAATCAGTGTTACCATTATTTAGAATACAAAACTTAGCTCAATTATCCCGTTTCTCAAAATTTCTCTTTCGTCTGCATAAATAAAACACGTTCTTATCTTATCACATTTCGCTCACTTTCGCTTACTAATCACTTTTTTGTAAAAAATATGAAAAAATAGAAGAAAAATCCTCTCTAGTGTCGCGAAAATTGTAATGTTGTGAGACCCTCTATTTGTACCGGAGATAAATCCAAGGTAATATGGCCGCTTTGATCGTACGTAACGGTACTCTCGGTATATACAATAATACATGTAACTTTGTACTCGATTTTCACTGCGATAAATACGAGCATCTTGAATTAATCCCTACGCAGAATATCCAATCGAGCACAGATGCTTATCTAGGTTTGGTTACTCATTGCGCTGCTTTCTCCAGCGACAGCAGCTACTACGCTGTTGCCGATCAAAAAACACTTTATATTTGGTCCACTAGGACGTGGGAATTGATAACGAAAACTTTGGAAAGAGCCGCCAGTAAGATTATTTTCACGCCTCAAGATGACGCCGTAATAGTAGCCGATAAAACTGGAGACGTTTACGTATTCGCGATATCCGAGAGTTCACCGAAAGGTAGTCGAATCTTGGGCCATTTATCTATTCTACTCGATGTGCTAATTACGCCGGATTCGAAATATATTATAACTTGCGATCGTGATGAAAAAATACGCGTGTCGTGTTACCCGAACGGTTACAATATTCAATGCTTTTGCTTAGGCCATACCGAATTCGTTACTAGAATTGTCTTCTCGTCCAACACGCTGGTATCGTGTTCCGGAGATGGTACCATTAAGTATTGGTCTTATTTAAAAGGCACTGAATTGTACAGTTACGATGTTTCGAAAGACCTTCAAGATACACACCTCGATCAATACCTCATCACCAATATCTCAACTATTGATATGCCAGATTACGCTGTGATTTGTTTATCACTTCATAAATACGATGCTGTCCTCGTCTACAAGTCGATTTGCCAGCAAGATCATATCAATATTCAGCTGGTACAAAATATCCAATGCAAAGAGCCTCTTAACATCGCCACCAATTCACGTTCACTTTGGATTCTAAACTGCTCCGAATCGTCGGTATTATCAGTATGGTCGTGGAATACGAACGGGTTCGAGGAAACGAACGATAAACACGAAAATAACGCTATTACCATCGTAAATAGAGAATGTTCCAAGCTGATCAAAGCTTCTTACGTCGATCTCAGCGTATTATACAAGAAGTATCAAATGAATGAAGAAAAACGTAAAAAAATTCGATTAGAATGACAACCGATTGCCATTTTTTGTATCATATTTGTTTCGATGCTGTTCAAATCAAATATACTGATTGTTTTTTACACCAAATCGGCGCATTCATTTCAACTCTCGAGCTACTGATTTTAAATAATCAAGAAAATAAAATCAAAAACCTTTTCATAGAGACACTTCATACGACGACTCTTCTTAATCTGTCAAAACAAGGAAACCACAGTGACAACCGTACAAAATATATTTTCTTTGAATAAAATAAATGAAGAGAAAAAATTAATTCTTTGAAACACGTATTAATAACCTTATTTACAAACGTGAATCGTTTCGATTAGACCGGTTTATAATCCAATTTCGACTCCAGCTTCTTATTATCGGCTACTTTACGGACAGCTTTCATGAAATCTTCCTGTAAAACGTATTCTCTTTCGGCTCGAATGGCGAAAAGACCAGCTTCCGTACAAACGTTACGTAAATCAGCTCCGTTGAAATTATCCGACAGTTTTACTACAGCTTCGTAATCTGTAAATTGAAAATTAATTCATAGAAATGGTTCAGATGAAAATCTAGGTAGATATCGAGCGATACTGGGTTTCATTTGGAGGCAAAAAAGTCCCTCTGGTTAAAAAAAAAAAAATAATCTTCGAAAAATTAATATTTATGGTGCAAAAAACCTACACTCTCATACTACGGTCTCCTTTTTATGCTCATAATCATTCATAATATAGACGAAACTAGAACATACCAGCATGATCTCAAAATCCACTCACATTTTGAGATTTATCGTACTACTACTTGCCATTTAAATAATTCCATTACCAAATTTCTTGAATATTTTAAAATATCGTTGTACAAAATTGCAATAATACTCCTCTATCCTGCCTATCATTGAAATCCTAACGTCTTTCTTTATTTGTTTAATTCGCAGATCCCTACAAGCAGTCGCCATGGTATACGCGTCGATCGAAAAAAGTATCGAAGAAGACACGCAGAAGGCAGCCGCCGAAGTCCAGCTTCAAAAATACGGCCAATTCTTTGACGAATTTAGTTCACGTATGAGACAGTTATCCGGCGCACTGGGCGACTCAATCGTCCATCATCGTCGCCGCTACATCAACGCCGATTTCCAACCTCAGGAACAGATCGACTCCGTACAAGAGTTGATCAACAGCGAGAACAAAATTATCGACAAAGTGTTGGCAGTATTTTGCAGGCTGTGCGACGAAGTCACCCATTTAGAATCGGAAGCTCGTGCCAAGTTCCTCGGACCCATTTTGTACTACGGTTCTGGGTTACCGGACAATGCATCCATCGAAGAAAGCCAATTCTTGCTCAGTAAAACGTTACCGTTACTTCAAGACTTATCTAATTTCCTAAAACATTGCGAGCGTTTGGTTTTCGACATTATTTCGCAACTGTCTGCTTTCTATCGATTACATTTCGAGATCGCCGATGCCAGCGTGTTCACCGTATTCGACAGCTTGGCCGATCTTCTTCTGGTGATGATCTTGCTGGAAGAAGTATTGATTAATAATCAGGATCTCGTGTACCATTGGACATTGTACCAACGAACTATTCAATTGGCCTCGTGCAGTGCTTCGGAGATCGTCTATGATATTGGTAAACTTAGACGATTGGATCAGCTAGTGAATCGTTTAGAGAAACATCTTCTGTCGAGGAAAATATTCCAAACCGTGCTGAATGGTAATTTCGATAAAAAGGTTCCGGTCAAGATTAATAAACGTCTCGAAGAAGAGTTCTTCCATTATTTGAAAACATTGCTGAGTGACGTGGATCGAACCGTGCATCGGGAAGGGTGCACTAATATGACCAAATTGGCCAAACTCAGCGTTATGTTTGTATTACACGTGAACATTTATGGCAGTTACGATAAGAAATTTTTGAAAACGTTCTCAGACATATTGAAAAAATATTCGTTGGTTACTCTGCGTTATAATGTACTCCTCCAACTAGACACTTTTACATTGCAATATATCGGCCAGCTTTTGAAACCAGCGGAGAAAAAACTCTTCGAGAAGAACCAACCTCAATATGCTGAATCTTACTTGACAGAAGTGACTCAGAAAATGAACCGAGACGTTGGTTTTTACACGAGCGAGATTCTAGGCTGGGTTCTGCGTTTGGAAGTTAAACTGCACGAAGATATAAACTTTTCTAACGCTAACAGCGTTCAATACTTGGCCGAAATTTGTAATCTGTTGGTCGCTGGGCTCGATTACGTGACTCAAATCAAAGCTCTCCTCGCCGTAGTTTCGAATCTGCACATAAAGACTAAAAAACCTATGTATAAAACATCAGCTATATCGTTTTGCAGACTGGTCGAGCTTATTAAATGCTCCGAAGCTGTGTACCAACGTCATCATTCGGCTATTTTCAAATCCCTAAATTACATCGTCCAATATTTACTTCACCAGTGCCTCACGATCATCGGAACCGTCAAGAAATCCGTCGCAGCGTCCGATAAACGGTTCAGAGATATTCGCGTGGATGCCATATCATCGATAATCATCGCCGAAAACAGCCTTAGTGGGCCACCGACCAAACTCCGTCAACAAATCGTTGCTCTCTGTCTCAACTTGGCCAGTCAATTGAAAGCCATGCTGCAGGATACCGATCGACAAAAACTAAACGGGTTGTTGGCCAAAATAACCTTGTGCACGTCGCTTCTTCGATCTCTAGCCGAAGTGACCGAGTGCAAATTCATGTACAGAGATATTGGCACGTTTCCGGTCTACTTGGAGGATGTATCTGGTCGAGGATCATCACCGAATCGAATCCAATACTTGCTGGACGCGTTGGAGAACAGCAGATCTGCTTTACGAGCTCAATTCGAAGACTTATCTTTGCCGAATAACGTGACCGCCGAGGTACTCGAGCAATTCACCCAACACGTTGTGGTTCCAAACTGTACCAAGATGGAGGAGAATCTACGTTTGCACGCTTTACGTCATTTACAGCTTGGTAAACGTACGCTGGGTCGAGTGACAAACGATCTAGTTCATTTCACTCGTCTGGATCGTTTGCGTTTTGGAAATGCCCCATTGGATGTTCGATTCGCTGTCGAATCCTATCTGGATCGAACCTTCTACGACTTGACCACCGTTGCATTGCACGACTGGCAGATTTACGGCGAGATGAGAACTTTGGCTAAACGTAAATTTCAACTAGAGCTGATGACCGATGACGCTTTACCGAATCATACCCTCGAGCAAGGTCCGGATCTATTGGAAATCACTCGAAATCTCGGTACCTTTGTCGCGACCCATTTCTATAATCTCAATAATCAGCTCTTCATCGAGGTCTGCAGCAATAACAAACATCTGAATACGATAAACATCAAACACACCACGAACTCGATCCGGACCCACGGTGCTGGCATCATGAGCACAGCTGTCAACTACACGTATCAATTCCTGTGCTCGAAACTGCGCGTATTTTCTCAATTCTTATACGATGAACAGGTCAAATCGAGGTTGCTCAAAGATATCGCTTCCTTCAACGAGCAATCTTCCTCGAACCCGAAATTCCCTTACGATCGAGCCGAGCGATTTAACAGGGGGATACGTAAACTGGGAATCAACGCTGAAGGCCAAACCTGCCTTGATCAATTCCGTCAGCTCATTTCGCAAATTGGCAACGCTCTTGGATACGTCCGTCTCATACGTTCCGGTGGCCTGCGTTATTTCTCGAACGCTTGTAGCTTTATACCAAACTTGAAAGATATAGTCGATTTTCAAGAGTCATCAGCAGCCGAACCTTTCTCACCAGCTTGCCAACAAGCAGCCGCTAATTTAAACAACGTCGTTACCAATATGAGTAGGAATATCGCCGAAGGCACTAATTATTTCAAACTTCTCGTCGACGTATTCTCGTCCATTGTCGAAGATCCGAAAAACGACCATTTGAAGAATTTCTACGCCGTGATTCCGGCCTTGACGATTAATTTCGTTGAGTACTCCATTGGCGCCAAAGAAGGGTTAAGTAAGAAAAATACCAAAACAACGGTCACCTTTACAGATGACGGATTCGCCGTCGGAGTGGCTTATTTTCTACAAACGCTCAAGCAAAGCGCTCAATTCGACTCTTTCCAATGGTTTCAATCGGTTAACGAGAAATTCGAAGGCATTAAGGCTGATTTGACCAAACAAATCGGTAATATATCCAAAGACGACTTGAAGCTGAATCACACGCTTAGTCTATCGCTGAAACGAGCTACTACCTATCAAAAGGAGTTCAATCTGTTGTATTACAATTTATACAGTGCCAGGGTTCTGTTCCAGGGTCAAAATCAAACGCAGACTGAGCAAGAAGCTCAGGATGAATAACTGTGATGAATCATACGAGTTTACTATCGTTTTTTTTGTTTGTTTTCATGTATTATGTGGTTATTTTGTATTGATACCTTTCTTTTTATATTTTTATGCTTGAAATATTACGTTAATTTTCATAATTTAATTTTTTACATATTATTATCATGTTATATTGGAATTGTTTTACCCTGAATCATTGTCATATTTTGAAAACATAATATATATTTCATTTTTATGATCGAATTTCTTTGTAAAATTGATTGAGGTTGGACAATTATGAAAAAATTGAATAGTTGAAATACAACACGAATAATTCTTGACCTCTTACAGAAATTACACCTCTCACAGAAAACTATTCACCATCGAACTTCATTTCTGAGTGGTGAAAATCATCTCACAATGAGAATTCATTACACTAAAGCACGAAAAGCCACCCCTTCTGCATATAAAATTCTCTCAGAACATCGCTCACCCAAATGCAAAATTCTACGAATGAAAAAAAATATGCACATTTCGAAAATCCCAGCATCGCCCGAAAAATACTTCAAAGACTACGAACCGATATCTCCATGTTTGGTGATAGAATTGGCGTGAATTTTCAAAATTTCTAATCTAGCTTGCTCATTTGGTAATGGGATTTCAATTTTACGATCCAGACGACCAGGACGTAATAAAGCAGGATCCAAAGTATCGGGTCGATTGGTAGCCATGATCATTTTAACCTATACAAATGAGATAGAAATCGATAACAAGTTCCTGTCAAGAAGATTTTAACAAAAGTGAAATTCGTACTTGTCCTAAAGAATCGAAACCATCCATTTGATTCAGAAGTTCCATCAATGTTCGTTGAATTTCACGATCTGCGGAGGTACCTTCGGAAAACCTCCTGCCACCTGCAAAAAAAACTTCATTAGAAAATGAGGAGCTTGGTTCCAAAGCGAGCTTTTTGCATTTTTGAAAAAAATGAGATTATTGTCGTTTCGGATAGTATTCGTTACGGGCTATCCAATGAACCTACCGTCGTTGTCCGAAAACCCCTCGTTTATGGAGAAAAACGAGGTCGAAAAACCACCTTGGACTCAAAGCGGTCTTTTTCCACTGGAAAAAGCCCGCTTTGAGTCCAAGCTTGTAATTTGTTTACGAATGACATCGTGATAAGAGAAATTGTTGTGTCGGAAGTGTAATTCTATGTTCTTTTACTATTCAAACATTTTATTAAACGTACGTACATTGTCTCGAAACACTCATTTCTTTCATTTAATTACGTAAAAAGCTTACCTTCGAGTCATCCAACAAACAATGTGGTAGATTCCCCCCCTAGGGGGCAATTTTGGGAAAAAAAATTTTCGAATGTTTTTCTAACCCTAGAAGGGTTATTTTAAAGTTGTCGCCGGTACTCTATCGTTTACCATTCAGAAGTTAGCAGTTTTTCGCGTTTTTCTCGGAAAAGTGATTTTTGGAAAAAGCCCGCTTTGGAACCAAGCTCCTCAAATGCTCTAATAAAAGATAAGTTTTGAAAACCAATTAATTACCGATGGCGTCGATTTCATCCATGAAAATAATACAAGGTTGATGATCTTTAGCGTAGTTGAACATTTCTCTGATAAGCCTAGCACTCTCGCCAATATATTTATCCACAATGGCGCTCGATACAACCTAAAAAATATTTCACCGAATAAAAAATGTTCCAATGATCGTTCCATACATTCAGATACACTTACTTTCAAGAAATTAGCATCTAATTGACTGGCAACAGCACGAGCCAGCAAAGTTTTACCAGTACCAGGAGGACCGTATAATAAGCATCCTTTCGGCGGGGTGATACCGACACGTTGGAAAAGCTCGGGATTCATTAAAGGTAATTCGATTACCTATGACCATATCATTAACAATCAAAGTACATGTCACACGAATAATTTCTCTAGAACATCTAAACTTACTTCTCTTAGTTCACGGATTTGTTCGCTAAGACCACCAATTGCCGAGTACGTGACTTCACCTGGATCTTCATGAGACATATTGTAAACTAAAGGATCGACTTCGCGTGGTAAATAACGCATAATAGTCAAAGTGGTCATATCGAGTGCGACGCGAGTACCAGATTTCAATTTAGTTTTATCGAGTTGTCTTCGGCAACCGACAACGTATCTAGGTCCATTTGTAGCTTTGACTATAACTGAATGAGAAAATACATTTTCAGTACATGCTAATTTCAGATCCTCGTTCTAATTCGTATATTTACATTTGTCTTCTGTAAGTTGTTTGAGAACTTCTCCGACGATTTGACCGACACTTTGTAACGCTTTCAAGTCGTTTTCAGATTTATCGTACTGCTTGGTTAGATCTTTCAATGATTCTCGCACTAGAAAACGAAATCATAAACGTGAAATTAGCATTGAATATCAAATTGGCGAGAGTTTTGAGCGAGTGTTAGGTGAAAAAATCATCATGACTAGGCATTTTACAGGGTGAACTTACTTTCTTTGAGACGACTTTCTATTTCTTTGTGTTCGATCAGTTTTTTTCGATAATCGGCCAATGCTTTTTCTCGGACATTTTCCGCGCTTCCGTTCACAGTCATTTTGAAAAATTACAGACTAAAATTGAATTAAAGAGGAATCAAACACTCGAACAAAATTCGCAATTTCGCAAAACAAGAGTTCCGAAAAAAATTGGAAAAATAACTTTGTTGACTGGCGACAAGTAGTTTTCAGTCAGCATTAAAATTCAAAAGCAATCTGTGATTGGTTGAAGTAATCAATGTTGCCAACATCTTTATTTGAATTTTCAAATTCGCAACTGAAACGAAACTAAATTTCTCTGTTGGAAAATATTTTATTAATAAAAATAAAAATCCTGATGAATGAATGACGGATTGTCAAGATTTTCCAAGTAAAACGTAATTCGTAATCCTTATCAAATCAAACGACCTTGATAATTTAATGAAATAAAAAGAGACAACGGAACACTGAACTTGATGACAAACAATATATCGTACAATCCTCATTCTGAAAAATGATCTTCACCATCACAAGACATTAGAACGAATTTGGAACCTCATGTCAGCACTTCAGCAGAAGTCTGAGATCAGAGACTCCAGATTTCGGCGAACACTAGAAAATCACTTCAAATAACGTCTAAAATTGAAAAAATTCTCAAAATCAGAAATTTGTTTATCACAAGGTACCATATTTAAATCCACCTAAACTCAATACGCTGAATCGAAAAAAATTCAAACATTTATTAATAAATTATAAAACGTACATCGAAGCGTTTGATTATCCTGAAAATAGGAAATTAGGTGATTACACGTCTTCTAAAAAGAAAGTGGGAGGGGAATGAAAAACTCATGCGTATCGCAATCGCATCGGACAACACTGCTTTTGGAAAAAAAATAAATACAATAATAATACAAACAGATGAAAACATTCCCTGTGTAACCTCAATCAACGTAATAACGTTTTAGACAACAATCAGTTTTGCTTACCTCCTATTTACTCTCGTAATTTTTGTCATAAAACCGTAATAAAATAACAGATACGGTAACCAAAATATAGTACAATATCACACGATAAACATGTTTCTCTATATACACAATGGCAGTTACAATTTGAACATAAATGCCAAGCCATACGTTACTCATAATTTCATATAAAATGAATTAAAAAGTATCATGCAACAAAGAAGTACAATGACTAGGTTATTGTGTTCGTTAAATAGTTAGAATCAAGTTTACAAGATCGATAAACAGGAGAGATTTGAGATCATGTTTCTTAAAAAGGCTTATCCTTCATACCACGATGATTGATAAATCCTCGATCAACTTATTTACGAATAACTGATTGTTATCCTTTTATGTTTTCATCTGCTGTCAACGTGACCGTAAAAGAGATTATACTTATTATAATCGTTTCTCATTAAATGATAAAAACATTAACTACGAACAGGAAACCGGATTCAGAAAACCGCTAGATATCGGTCATTCTAAAATATCCGTATCGTCAGAAATATCCGAATCGTCGTCTGATTCGTCTTTCCTACTCGGAGATAGGCTCGAAGGTTCCAGCAACATTTGATCCGTTGAGTCGATATCCTGAGTTAACCCTTCCAAATCGAGTTCGGTTTCGCCTTTGGCCATTTCTGAAATTAATAATTAAATTATGAAAAATTTTATGAGATCAATTACATACGAAGTGTTTATCAAGCCCTGAAAGGTGTCATTCATTTGAACTGAATTGTGCCAACGAAACGAAATGAATCCAACAATGGATTGAAAAAATTTTCTAGGCCTACTACGTACAGGGTATTTCAAAAATTACAGAACTTTAATAAAATAGACACAATCGCACAATTCAATTAAGTGCACAAAAAATCAAAAAATACATAATACAGAGGTTTTTTGATTCATTCATTTTTGAAACCGGTTTAATGGCCCGAACCAATGACTAAAAATTTCTAGAAAAATACCTTTTAAGAATATCTATACTAACAGAAGCTACCAAAGAAAACTGTAAAGAATCAAAAATGAGTTATTTTTCGTTAGAAAATTTTTGCAACCGGTTTGGAAGTTCGCAAGTAGTTGCCAAAAATGATTTTAGTAGGATTTCAAATTGAACCGGTTTTAATAATAAGCCTAAATAACCGCTTCATCGATTAATATTTGAATGCCAAATCAGAATACGTCCCTTATTACATTTTTATTTTTTGAGAAAAATGCAGTTTTGTAATTTTTGGAACACCTTGTACGTTAGTTTAAAAAAATTTTCGACTCGTTCAAAAGCACTCACTAGAAGCAGTCTAACGCTGTCAGAATCATTTTGCCAAGTTTATCCAGTAAAAAATGACGGACACTGGTCAAGGCTTGATAAATACACCGTATGATAGGTAACTTACGTTCGACATATTTTTTCAACACTTCAGGTACTATGGATCTCGCAATTTTTAGATTTTCTTCCGTACATTCACCTTTATCTAAGCCTGAAATTTTCATAAAATTATTCGATATTTCTTCAAAAAAAACCATAACGAAAAAAAAACTGTATCGTTACCCATGACTAATCCCATTTCTTTAAGAATATCAATGTCGTCACGAATTTCAAAATTATCGTCGAATGAGAAATGATATTCTTGTCTGAAATACAAAAACTTAGCATTAAAAATTTGATTACATAATTAATGATTGAATCGTAAACGAAATATTTTTCTAAATTAAGTAATAATCAAAATAAAAATAATATTTAAATTTAAATTAACAAAAAAATTGCTTAAAAAATTGAAGAAATGTTCAGATAAAAAATATTAAAAATTACTAAAATAAACTCAAAAAAATTCGAAAAATAAAAAAATTAAACATTTCAAAAAATGCATACGTATTAATAATTTTTTTTTAAATATCAAGTTCTGAACCCCCTCTTCCCCCTCTCAGTATCTAATCATATTTTAGAGTCGTCCCAACTTTTTGAAGGATCTACTTAAACCGTAAAACAAGGGAACAACCAGAAGTTCAATATTACAACTTTTAATCACGTGAGATTACGAAAACATACGAATTGCAAGTGCAAACTAGGTCAACACGTTGTTAAATTTAATTATGTCGATGGATAAAAATTTTTTAACATTCGCGGTACGTGTAATGGCAAAAATCTGGACAAAATTCGATTCAATATCAACGAAAGAAAAAAAAACTCACTTGTCTTGAGATACACTGATATTAATAACAGTATCCTTATTTGTTTTAAGTAATAAAAATGGCAAATGTACAGCGCAGTCTTCTAATAAAGGACGACCGTGCATTTGCTCGTATTCAAAATTACGATCGACCAATCGTTTAAAACATATTTGCTGAAAATGAAAAATGAGCCGAAATTAGGCGAGCCGAAAAAATATCATTATAGGCCTATAGAATATTTACCTGCAGAATAATTTCCTGCAACTGTTTGGTTTTTTGTTTAACCCGATCGATCCTTTGTTCCTTTTCCTTAACAAGATTTAAACATTCTTGTAACGAATTAGTAGGCAAGCCCAGCCATTTAATTTCTTTTTTTTCTTTGGATATAATATTCATCGCCATGAGCACATTTAACGCGTCGTAAACTCTTCGTCTGATGTTTTTCTGATCATATTGCTAAAAAATTGAAAATACAATTAGAAGTTGATCAGAGAAATAAAATAACCAATCTGTAGCTAATTTACTTGTTCAATAATAGGAGGAACGGATGGATTCGTGAATTCTGCAACTAATTCATCAGCTACTTCATTATACGTGGTGGTACCTTTCTTTTTAACTTTTTCGCAAACTTTCATCGAAAAGTGTCGTAATCCTTTGCCACATTTATCAACTCTTCTACGTTTACTATAATATACTGAACTACGTCTACAAAAAACAAACATAGGTAGTTAAATAAGAGCAAATCAATTGACGATAGAATCCAATGATAAGGTTATTACTTTTCCTGAGGAAATTCCGGATCTGAAGATTCTTGTCTTTTACGACCGGAATGATCTAATATCGACGAAATAAAGTTTTTCGATGAGTTTGCACTACCGGATGAATTTGCATTCTGAAAACATAACATAAAGATAGAATTGATAAATGCAGTGATGGCAGATGAATATGATTTCGTAGCCTAACTCACTTGTGAGGAAGAATCGTTGGAATTTTTAGATCTTTGCCTTGTGCTTTGATTAGGATTCAAAACTTTGGCTGGAACACCGGAAGTAATCATTTTACTATTAGAGGTTTGTACTTTGATCAGTTGTGGTTCACCTATAAACACGAGAGCACGTTTCAAAGTAGGCTAGTAAGAGTCTGACTGTTAGGTCAGTTTTTCGAAAAGTCAAGCAGCAAGTATCATAGATTTGGCCTAAATCGAACCTAATTAATCATAAATATTCGAAACTGACGATAGAAATGTACTTAAAGAAGCGAGTGAAAGAGATTGATATGCGGTACGTACCATTCGCATTGTGGATGAGTAAGTTGAGCAAACCATTTTCTTCGGACATGGTGACAATTAAATACGAAAATGGGATTAACACAAACACTAAAAATACGTAAAAATCACTAGTTCCTGTAACTTTGCAGCATTGTACGACGAAAAGAACGAGATGTGTGAAAATTCAATTGACAAATTCAGATGGTTTGCGGACTGATAATCGAATACCGGAGGATATTTTGAACTTGGGATAGCGCAAAGGAGATATAAACGGGTTGAAATTACGATCGAATTATTATTTCCGAAACTAGTTTAACACATACGCCAGATAGCGGAAAACAACGCGAATTTGTCTAAAATACGATTTTAGATCTCAAAAACAACTTGGCGGTAGACACAAAGAATAACAGCTGATTGGCTTTTCTAAATCACGTGACTATCGACGACAGATGATTTTACCTATCATTGTGTAATCGAAATTTGTAAAGGCGCGAAAAGTAATAAACCCGTTTATAATCAAAAAGAAAGCTCAAAAGTACGAAATTATAACGCTAATGAACCGATTACAATGAAAATTTGCAAAATAATTCCACAAATGAGCCCGTGAAGTGAATAAATTGCATAAAATAAGTTTACGAAATAATTTACCTATTAATGAAAATTTGCTTTTAGGCTTTTTTATAAAGAAAAATAGACAGTTTTTTCGAAACGGATACCATTCTTGTCTTATTTACATTTCTTATCATCAGTTTCATTATGCTGGAATCACTTCCGCATTCCTGAAATTTTAAAACGTAAACATAGATTTTGCGAATTTGCGTGCATCATACAGGTCATTCGATGCGATTAAAGATAAAACTGTAAATTTTTGAGTAAATGACTCAAAAATGGCACGAAACGAAGATACTCAAGTAATATAATGACTGTTTTAAGTATAATTTTCGCTCGAGTCGATCTACCATTTCATAATGGAAAAGAAAACGAACAAAACGTCCAAAAAACACAAATCTAAGGAGCCAAACGAACAAAATACTCAAAATTCGATCAACAATGTGAAACCGAAGCTCAAAAAGTCCTTAAATAATGAGGTAATTCTTCGATTATACCTATAATTAATCTATTCAAGCATACTCTAAAAGTTGTATTTTTTTCTAGGAAACTCCAGTTCCTAAAGAAGTACCAACGAACACAAAATTACAAACACATAGTAAATTATTTTTGATAGATGTGAAACTCGATGCTATTTCGATTGCACTTTTTGCTATTGCACTGGTTACTAAATTCTACAAGCTTGAAGAACCTCGAAATATTGTGTAAGTATATGTTCATCGTGTCTTTGAAGTTTGAATTATTAATTACTCTGTTGACTGATTTCAATGGCATTGGTTGTATAGATTTGATGAATTACATTATGGAAAGTACGTCAGTTTGTACATGAGAAGAACTTTCTTTTTCGACTCACATCCACCTCTTGGCAAACAACTTATAGCGATCGCTGCCTACTTCGCTGATTTTGACGGTATTATTTAATCTCTTATGTTATTCGATGACGCTATCATGGTATAAATCATTGAACGAGGTTTTATTCTTGCAGGTAAATTCAAATTCGATAAAATTGGAAGCGTTTACAGTGAAAATGTGCCATTATTTACGTTACGTTTTATTCCGGCACTATGCGGTAGTTTAATAACTCCACTGTCGTATCATTTCATGTTGGAATTGGGTTGTAAACATTGGACTGCTATTTTAGCTTCGTTTATATTACTTTGTGGTAAATTATCAACTTTTCTATTCATATGATGAGAAAAAGGAAATGATGTTGTCTAATAATGTCCTTTTTTCACAGATAATGCTCTACTTACTCAATCGAGGTTCATATTAATGGAACCTATGCTTATATTCTTCTCATTCCTGGGATTATTGTGCATTTTAAAATATATCAAATCGTTGGAGAATCGAGGATTCTTGTATCAGTGGTTTTTATTAGTTTTAGCTTTTACTTTTTTAACCGTGGCTATTTGGTAATTATTTTTTCAAACGAACGTCACTCATAGTGTTTTTTACGATAATTTTAAGTAATGATGATTTTATTTTTAGTATCAAATATGCTGGATGGTTTTCTTGGTTACTCGGCGTAATATTAGTTTGGACCCAGTATTGGCAACGTGTTCTGCCCAATCGTTCGATCACGAATTGGAAAGCTTTCGGAACAGCTGCAATACAATTTTTAATCATCAATGGAATTTCAGTATTATTATACGTATCAGTATTTTACGTTCATTTGAACGTCTTGAGGAAGGCAGGTCCTCATGATAGTGTGATGACGAGTGCATTCCAAGCCAGTTTAGAAGTACGTATTTGAAAAAAAAAAACATCATAAATCTGAAGATTTTTTTACACATATGCTTATTAATTTAGGGTGGATTAGCGTCGATAACAAAAGGTCAACCTTTGCAAGTAGCTCATGGATCTCAAATAACTCTTAGGCACACTCATGGACGTACTTGTTGGTTACACTCACACGCTCACGTGTACCCTTTGCGATACGCCGATAAAAGAGGTAGCTCACATCAGCAACAAGTGACTTGTTATACTTTCAAGGTAAATACAACTTCAGTTACGAGATTATTTTAATTCTGAAATCTAATCCAGAAAAATTTTTCAGGACGTAAACAACTGGTGGATAGTTAAACGACCCAATAAAGACACGCTGGTTGTAAATGACCCTATTGATGTGATAAAACAAGGTGATATTATACAGTTAGTACATGGAATCACAAGTCGGGCCCTAAATACTCATGATGTTGCTGCACCTATGTCGCCTCATAATCAAGTACGTCTCATTGATCAGGGAAAAGTTGGTTCTTATGAGATTAATAATTTTTAAATGTGTTTTAGGAAGTTTCGTGTTATATTGATTATAATGTATCCATGCCTGCACAAAATTTCTGGAGAGTTGATATCATCAATAAAGAACAAACAGATAATACTTGGCATAGTATTCAGTCCATGGTAACTCCCAATTCTATTTAGAAAATGAAGGTATAAATCGAACAAATTATTCACATTCTTTTTGTATTTGCTCAGGTGAGACTGATACACGTAAACTCCTCTCAAGCTTTAAAATTCAGTGGCCGACAGTTACCAGATTGGGGATTCTATCAACACGAAATTGTCACCGACAAAGTGGTACAACAAGAAGACACATTATGGAATGTAGAAGAACACAGATATACTAAAAGTAACCTTTCTTACATTTTTTACCTCTCAATTTTCTTTTACTCAACTTTTTATCAATTTTTAGGCGAAGATGAAAAAGAACGAGAACGAGATATGGTCAGCGCTGAGATGATCCCCTTAAGAGCAACATCACTTTCATTTTGGGATAAATTCTATGAACTTCAGTACAAAATGTTTTTCAATCATCAAGAAAATGTGCAGAATCATATGTACAGTAGCGATCCTCTTGAGTGGCCCTTGGTTGGTCGAGGTATCGCGTATTGGGTCAGCACTGAGCATAATGTAGGTTACCAACTTAATTATCAACAAGTAGGATTATTTTTTCTGATCATTTATATGATTTTAGGGACAAATTCATTTATTGGGAAACATCATTGTGTGGTATTCCGGAGCTGCTGCTGTTTTCCTGTATTCTGCCATCGTGGTGTTCTATTTATTGCGTCGTAGACGTCGTTGTTACGATATTGATGAAGGTACGGTTCAAATTGAACAAATAAGCACCTATTTTATGTACAAGTACAAAATTTTCATAATGATTTTTAATTCCAGAAACTTGGCAACATTTTGTTAAAATTGGCCAAATCCTATTGTTTGGTTACTTACTGCATTACTTGCCTTATTTTTTCGTCGATCGAACATTATTTTTGCATCATTACTTGCCAGCTCTTGTATTCAAGTGCCTTTTGACAGCTGCTATCATTGAACACATCGGTATTCTGCTCAAGTAAGCAAATTCTCAATCATTTTCGAAATGTAAAAATTCATCTAATGTATTATTCTGTTGTTTACAGGAAGCACAATATTGTAAGAATAATTTATTACCTCCTGGTTTGTTGTTGGGTGACTAGTGTATTTTGGATATTCCGTAAATTCTGCGTTCTAAGTTACGGTATCGCACCTTTATCATCTTTAGATGTAGTCAAATTACGTTGGAAGGATTCGTGGGATTTTATAATTCATAAGCAATAATAAAAGACACGTTCCTGTAGATTTTAGTACTATAAATAATTCCATGACCAAGGGTACTCAAAATAATCACAACTTTCTACTTAATTTTAAATTTGTTCAATTGTTTATTTTATCGTTACGTTTTAACCGATTATAAATTTTGTTTTTATACGCGTATCTTGTTTCATTTTTTTAAATACACGTTACGCAAGTGTTTTTGTATACCTGCTTAATAAATGCGTAATCCCGAGAAAATTAAATTCCAGGTAACTTCATAAAATAAATTTTATTATTAATTTTTCTTTATAAACACCATTAAATATATTTGTAAAAAAAATGCGTGTATAACAAAATTACGACGTATCCATGACAGAAGAATCACCGATCAATTGAACGATTTCTGATTCCACTTCAATTGGAATAACTTTCGTTTCTAAAAGCGCAGTTGTGCCACGTTTGTATTTGTAATTTCCTTGTCTGCAAGAAATTTCCATCGAGAAAAATAAGAAATGGGAATATAGAAAAGAGCATATAAATTGAACTGAAATACGTACTTCTTTCCTTTTTCATTTAAGCACGCGTAAGTACGACAATAATCAACGCTATCTTTTCTGATCACACAAAGATCCACATTACTTCCGGATCCAAGATCATTGAAAATACCAGCGGCAATAGCTTCTTTAACTAAATCTTTAGCTTCTTCCTCCTGTAATAAAACCAATGTTAGAATATTGAGCAACTACTCAACACAGAAACATGTCTACTTACACTCATGTCCGATTTCCATTTAGATTCAAATACAGCCATGGCAGCTAATGAACCCGATCCCATTGTGGTGTAAGGTAATTTATCACTGGAGCCGTGAGGATATATGCTGTACAGATGACTACCAGTTTTGTCAACACCACCGACAATTAAGGCAGCTCCAATATATCCCTGGAAAAAAGATCACATTGTATTGTTTATGATTACGTATCGAAGGGGTTCGTAAACTAACCTGATAACGGAATAGCATTTGTTTCAACATAGTACAAGCAACAACAACGGGTACGGTTCGGCCACTGTTCAATCTATGTAATTCAAGATTTGAAGATATCATCGACGTTACCATCGATGTATCTGCGGCAGTTCCGGCACCACAACAGCTATAAGAAAGAAGCAGATTAGATTTTGTTGTGCGTAGATTATCTTGTATGCCCGAAGAATTGATCAGTGCAACTTACTACATGTTTTTGTTCAAATAGTGGATTTTGACACAATTTTTATCAGCGACTATGGTGTCTTCGGTAGCTCGAGTATCAGCTCCGAGTACAACTCCATCTTTATAAACAACACCAACGATGGTTGTTCCGGTTTTCACAGCTTTAGGTAATTTTAACCCATTCTTTTCCAAGAACTGATTCCTGAATAAAGCAAACATGTTTCGTAGATAAATGGATCGGATTTTGGAATTTTTTTCTTGTTATTTTCAGAGTAAATGTGAAGAAATTCAACTTACCTTTGATAATTATCAAAGTTGAAGCCGGATGTTTCTAGAGCTGGATTCGCTACCGAAGTCATTATTGAATAAATTACCAACAGAAATTTGAACAACGAACTGGAGAATATCCTATTTGAATTTAGGTTTGCTCCTTTGGAAATTGATGAATTTACAGATTTCTGATTTCAAATGATTTACAAATTACAACAAACACATTCAAAATTTCTTGTGCATTTTGCATTATCATTGCCGAATGGGAAACGGAGAGGGGGGAGTTGGTATGCGGTGTTGCCACATTTACATAAATTTACCTACCTAAGTAACCTAGTAATTAAAAAAATATTTTTTTTTAAATTTTAAACATTCGGAGGATTGTCGTCTACTATTCAATGAAAAATTGAAAATTGCCATAGAAGCATAGATTTCCTCAGAATTCATAAAAATCTTTTCCAAAAAAAGTTTAACACGGGAAACTCGTATTGTTTCTCGTTTGTGCCTAACCTATTTCTGATGATTCAGCATAATGATCTCGCAAAGTACAAAACTGTGACATGGAGTTGGAGTAACAGACGTATTTTTTTCCAGCAACTCTACGGTAAAAAGCGAAAGAATCATAATCGCTCGTTGAAATGAAAAATATAATTTAAAAATTCCTGCGAATTATGACCACAATCACTGCTTATAATCTGACCATTATGATTGAATACGGAATACCCATTGATGCATCACTTGTCTATCGTAATTTGCAGATCACTTACAGACAAGTTTTGAAAGAGGACTTTCCAAGAAAAACAAAATGTAGTACAAATAAGTACATTATATTTTTAAGGCAACTGAATAACCGTACAAAATATATTAAACAAAATGAAATGAATTTTTAAAAAGTTACTTCTGTTTCTTCTTTTCGGCCTCCTCTTCTTTTTCTTTTTCAATTTCATTAACATAAGTTTCGATAATATCACTTTCCAACATCTAATAAAACATATTCATGAAAAATATTCGTCATTACAGAAATTAATTAGACTAGAAATTTCACTTACTTCCATAGGCTGATTACGCCTCATCACAGAAATTTCCAAATTTTTCTGCCCCGACTGAACAACCTCGAGAAGTGCTTTAATAGCCAACTTCACGGTACCCTTTTCTGTTGATACTTCTTCATCGGTGTAATATTTTTCCAAAAATTCTCTTACAGTCTTAGCACTTCGTCCAGTAGCATTGGCCTATCCAAATTCAATTTCAGATTTAGTTATTAATACAAATGCGAGGATTGGTGGGAAAAAATATTTACCTTCCATTCATAATAAATACCGGATGGATCTGTCTGATATAAGTGGGGTTTACCATCGTAGCAATCGAACCCAGCTATTAGACATGAAATACCGAACGGTCTTCTACCGTTACTCTGAGTGTATTTTTGTTTCAAACCTATTGGTAAGAATATTGCAATAAGAAGAATATAAACAAATAAAATATTCTTAATTCAAGACAGGTGTTGAATACAAACGTTACCGGCAATATATCTCGTAATATATTCTACAGTTACTGGATCTTCGACAGTCAATTTATGAGACTGACATTCAACTTGAGCTCTATTGATTAATATTCGAGCATCAGCAGTTAGACCTAAAGAAAACAAATAATTTCAATTTGATTAGAGGTTATATTGACAATACGTAACATTTCTACCAACGCCGAGAACATACCTGCAAATGCCATTACGACATGATCGTCTAATAAGCAAATCTTCCTTACAGTTCGTTCTTCTTGTAATTTAGCGACGGATTTCTTTTCAACGCCCAAGACTACAACATCTTTTCCACGAACTCCGACCTATATCACGAACTAATTAGAGAAATTCTAATATACAATAGTCAAAAGCTAGCATTTTGTACTTACAGCTGTAGATCCCTTTCTAACTGCTTCTTGAGCGTATTCTACTTGTAACAAGTGGCCATCTGGAGAGAATACGGTGATGGCTCTGTCGTATCTGGCGGTACCCATTTTTCAATGAAGTATTTTAAATTGAAAGATCAAATAAATTAAATAAAACTCTCCAACATTCACAAAACTACACCGAAGTCAGGACGATGATAAACAAAAAAACCGATGAAATGAAAAAAAAATTAATTTTTTTAGATTCGCGAAACACATTTTTAAGCAAATGTCGCATTTGACAACATCGCAACAACAAAGGTCTTTTTTGGTGATATGATTTGTAATTGATCGGGTGGGGAAGTGTTGGTGGATTTGTGGAAGGGCCGAAGAGGGGAAGGAGGTTGGAGATTGGAAAATGGTAAAGCCATAGCATATCTAATCCTTTCAATAATTTTTTAATCGTAAAAATCAGTAGATTTTTTTAAAGTTCTATTGTGAAATATTACATTATTGATGTATATTTTGCTACTTGTAATGCCGGCGGCTACGTTGATGAAGATTCTGAAACACCGTTGTTGATCGTTGCCTACAATGAAGTGTTAATGTTGCAGCTTTAACAGAGCAAAGTAAGTTCATCTGGTAAATTGATATTTGATTTCTTTAATGCGTATTTAACCGAAGAGAAAAATATCTAACGTAGTATCAATTCAAGATCAGATACCGTATTAGTGTTCATAGATTGATTCGAATGTTCAATTATTGCTCGATAATTCGATTTATTCTCGGTGCGCTTTTTGTATGAAATGTGATAGCTACGTTATACCTTATTTTATTTTTAGGTTAAATTTGAAAACTAGCCTACTGGAAATTACAGTACGTGAAAAGTTCCGCCTGAATGTTTTGAAATGGTATGTCATTTCACGTTTTTCACGTTATTCGATTCATCGGTAATATTTCTACGATATTGATTCGTATCGCTTGGTGTAAATTTGCAATAATTTAATTCTATCAAAAAAAGTGAGACATTTGATTGCTAACGATTAGATTTCGATAATTCTCGAATTACGAATGATAAAAAAACAACCTAAAACTAATAATTAGCGTGGGAGTAACGTAGGTTTTAATATTACATCGGCCATTTTAAATCACGCGTAATTTAATCAACGCTTCAAAATAGTATTATTGCTTTGTTTTAGATATCCGGTTATTTGCCTCAATTGCGTTACAATCCGACAAATATTCCCACTGAAGACAACCAGTTCGTTATTTGCAAATCGAGCGCTTCGGATGATACTATTTTAAAGAAAAATCGATTTTAATAAATACCAACGCTGTCTTCGGATCGTGTTTGCGACATGAATTCAAGTTATACTGAAGATGAATCGATAGATAGTGGGGGAGAGGACTGCGATCCAGAAGAGTATAAATTACAAGATATCGCTGATATCATCGTAGGTTCGGGCGATGTGAAACAAGTGTGCATTAATCGAGTTACTTCCGATAACGAAAATGATAGCTTTGAACAACCTTTCGAATCCTGTAACCTAAATGAAACTTCGGAGATAGATCCTTGTCCGACTAAAATTAATGATTTAGATGCCTCTGAAAATAATCAAGAACTAGTCAACGGAAACGATGAAGAATTCGAAAAACCCCCTACTGTAAAAAACGAATCCGATGAAATTGATGCTTTGACGTCGAATTCCGTCAACGAAGAAACAAGTTTTACTCCCATTGAGCTATGCTCGTCTCCCAATACTTCGCCTAGTAGATTAACATCGTGTAATATAGACGACACGTTTAGATCTTCCAGTTTATCTCCCATCGAACCTGAGAAAATTCCGGAAAATACCTCAGCAGCTGATTCGATAGATTCCAACACCACCGAATGCGTTTTAAAAGTATTGGACGAGGTGAAAGAGTCGCCTAATTCGATCGAATCTCCTTCCGAATCACTTGGTCAAGTCTGTACACCGCTTCCCGACGACGAATTGAACGAACAAACTACACCGCTAAATGGCGATAATTATAATTCATTCTGTGATAGAGAAAATTTAGAAAAATCATCCCTATGTGATAAACCGAACGATGGAGAATGTACGCCGCGCGAAGGCAGCCAAACACCTATCCTTTGTTCACCTTCGAGCCAAGATTTCGGTACCGAAAGTAAAGAATGTACTTTGGAAAGCGGTACAGAACTTTGGAAAGAGGACGAAAACGTGACTCGAGAAGAAACCACACAGAACGGTGGTTTCGAAAGCGCCAACGAGTTATGGAAAGAAGACGAAGAAAACGTGAGCTCGTTTTCTAATATCGACATACCTTTGCCTCCGTCCGATAATCGTACCAACGATAAAGAAAGTAAACGGTGGAAATTTTCTCGCTGGACGACCTCGAAACGTGATCACGATCAAGATCGTTCAGAAAACAGGAAAGATCGAAGCCGACGAGATCATAGGGATTCGTCACGAGATGGCCGATCGTCGAAACGATCGCATCATCGAGATTCAAGCGATGAAAAACACAGTAAGGACTCGCGTTCCAGGAAATCTGATTCTGATCGATCGTCCAGAAGACGACATAATTCTAGACAAAGGTCGTCTACGCGCAGATCGCCAGATGATTACAAACGCGACGATCATCGAAGATCGGAATCTTCCCGTTGGTCCAGAAAAGAACGATCGCGAGACCGAAGTTCTACGTACGATAGACACCGTAGTTCGAAAAGCGATCGACGTAGCGATAGATACTCCAAAGAGAGACGTCACAAAAGCGATCGGCATTCGTCTAGTGATCGACGAGATAAAAGCTCGTCAAGGAAACATGACAGTAGCAAGTCCACCGGAGATTATAAGAGTTCACGTAAACATAGCTGTAGTTCTGATGGATCCAGCGATGATAGTCGCAGTCGTAAAATCACCGATTCCGATAAACGGGTCAAGGATTCAGATCGCAAGTCGAAAGATTACAATCGACGATCTCAACATGCCGATCGACGATCAGGAGACTCCAATCGACGACGCTGGGATTCCGATCGACGTTATAAAGATTCCGATCGTAAATCTGCTGATGTTGATCGACGTCATAACGATTCCTATCGAAAATCTCAAGATTATGATCGCCGACACAATGATTCCGATCGCAGATCCAAAGATTTCGACCGACGGCCTGATGAATCCGATAGAAAATCTCAAGATATCGATCGGCGTCTCAACGAATCAAGTCGAAAACCGTACGAGCCCGAACGGCAATGGCAAGATGAGCGTTTCGAGTTGAATAAAAATATCGAAATGCCAAATCCGTTCGAAGATGAGAATTGGGATGAAGAAGCTGTCACCGAATCTTCTTATAAACGACCTCCAGAGCCCAAATCTCCTCCGCCACCTGAACCGGATTACCCTCCGCCGGAGCCCAATTATCCACCACCGGAGCCCGATTATCCTCCTGAGCCTGATTACTCTCCTGAACGTCGCCCTCCGTCACCACCTGAAGAACCAGTTACAACTCCGCCTCGGTTTGAACCAATTTTAGAAAATGAATATCGTACTGAAAGGTTGGTTTAAGTTGAATTGAGAATAGTGTGTCCTTTTTGCCAGATTACTAAATTCTGAATTCATATTTTTACAGATGCGTCAGCAAAGATGCCGAAAGAATGATTTGCGATTGCGTTCTTACCAAAGAAGAAATAATTCGCGGTGAAAAGGGCTGCGGTGAAGATTGTCTCAATCGATTATTACTTATCGAATGGTAAAAAATAATCCAAATTTTGGAAAATTATATTAAAAAATCGTATTCTCAAACTTCTTTTGTACATTCCAGTTGCTCCAGATGTTCATTAGGCGATCGTTGTTCCAATAAAAGCTTCCAAAAACGAGAATATCCCAACTGCGAGATTTTTAAAACCAAAAAGAAAGGCCATGGATTACGAACGCTGCAGGATATCCCATGGTAAGTTCTAATATTCAATCATTTTGCCAGGAAAATATCTTACCGGAGAATTCATTACAGTGGTACCTTTATAATGGAATATGTTGGAGAAGTTCTGGCCCCTTACGAATTCGAAAAAAGAGCCATGGAATATGCTCGTGGAAAAAGCCCTCATTTTTATTTCATGTCCCTAAAATCGGACAGTATTATCGACGCAACTGGCAAAGGAAACATATCACGATTTATCAATCACAGCTGCGAACCAAATTCTGAGACTCAAAAGGTAACCTTGGAAAAACAATGCGTTTCTTTTTTTCTGAATCGATTCGAGATGTTATTTTTAATTCTTGTTTTTGCAGTGGACCGTTCAAGGCGAATTGAGAATTGGATTTTTCAGTATAAGGGATATTAAAGCTGGCGAAGAGATTACGTTCGATTATCAGCTACAAAGATACGGGTAAAAATCGCTACATTTTTCTATTTACAATACAAAACTTTATGTCTTTTAATTCTGAAAATCCTTTACTTTTTGCTGCAGAAAACAAGCCCAACGATGCTATTGCGAAGCTCCCTCTTGCAACGGTTGGATAGGCGATGACCCAGATAAATACGTAAACGATGACAGACACGGATTCAAGGACGTAAGTGTTCAAATACAACGTTATTATAGACTATTTGAAAAAATATTACCGCTGAGATTTTTCCCAACAGTGGGAGACGGCTTTGGACGAAATTTCTCAAGTCGGTCTAATGAATCGACACCAAACGCTGAATCTGAATCGTTTAATGGTGCATGCCAAAGAGTTACCAGTACGGATGCAAATATTGCAACTGATCGAGGAAGGTAATCCGCCGTGTCGTCGGTTATTCGTCGATTATCACGGATTACCCATTATTTGGAGCTGGATGGTCGATTGTACACCGGAACAGGACGAGCTCAAGATACAAGTACGAAATCGAATCGATAGAAATTTTCTTCGAGATTTTATCATAATAATCGTGTTTTTTCAGATTTTGAAAACATTGGCTTCTTTACCCATTACTAATAAAACAATTTTAGTCGATTCGAAAATTCTATCCGTTGTTGAGCAGTGGGCCTTTATGTTTGAACAAAAAAATCATAGGTAAGACGAGATCTTCCTAAAGATTTTTTTGTTTTGAAGTAACCGATTTAAAATTTTATTTCACTCTGCAGTAGCGAAGCATTATCCGCCCAATCAGTCTTGGAATCGGTTGAAGATATCGCATCAGCTGATGAAACTCCTGTATCCGAATTAGCTCAGAAATTAATGAACGGCTGGTCTTCATTGAGAGAAGCGTACAGAATACCGAGGAAAGAACGTATACAACAGATGAAGAAACACGAACAGGAAGCTGGTAAGATACATATTTTACGTTCAATTCGCGATGTTACTTCAGTTTATTCGAATTAAATTTATTTTTGCCTGCAGATCAAACTATGCCCAAACCTCGATCGAGACGAGTACCTTTTTATGTTGAACAAATGAGAGAACGGTAAGCAAATGATTGTGCTATGGATAAGCTAACGAGATGAATTACTCTAATGATGATGTTACGATACAGAAATCGTCGAAACCGAGTCAGACGTGATAAAGATTTCGAAACAATATACGTAGATCGGATGAAAGATTACAACGGTGCCCCTCCTGACCAAAGGAAACGCCGAGATTCACCGGGAAGGAATTTCGAAAATCGTAAACGTCGGGGAGATAATATTAAAGAAGGGTGAGTATTGATAATTTAATGATTTGACAACGATGCCTTGAAAAGAACTTGGGAATAGTCTGTTTTTTTTTTAGGTAGGGAAATGGGTCTTTAAATTTCTGGTACTGAGAATCTCCCTCAACTTTTTTCATTCTCCAATACGCTTCGTAGCATCATAACCTAACTTGAACTTTTTAAATTCATTTTCAGCGGAAATAAAGTATCCAAGTCTGAGCGTCGATTCATGTTCGAAATGAAGGTAAAACGTGACGAAGAAGAGCAACAAAACTGGTTTAAATTATATTACACTCAGCAACAATCACAGCTCGCTAATATGATGTTGCCAGGTACGTACCTCACGAAGAAAACCAATCGATCGAACTGGAAGAATGCAATCTACTTTTACTTCTTCGTCTGTTGCAGCGCCCTTCATGGCACATATTCCACCACCACAAATATACCCGCCACCGACGCCACTTGATCCGAAACAACAGCCCCAGCAACAACAACCATCTTCCACTCGGACTCATCCGTATTACCCAATAGCTCCTCCGTTGGCTTACCCGGCCGTTCCCACAACCCACATGCAGTTACCAACTTCTACGCCTCAAGCAACGTCAGCGTTACCGCCACCTACGCAGTATTATCGTGCTCCGATCGCAACAACGTATCCACCGCCTACCTTGATGTCGTATCCTCGTCCTATAGTCGCCGATCAGCAGCAACAACAACCACAGCCACAACCAGTGCCTGCTCTGATCAAGCCAGAAGAAAATTTCGTGTACGATTATCAAGCTATTAGAAATCAAATACCTCAAATCGCGCAGGTCGACGAGGCAGCCTTGCGCGAAACCTTGAGGCGAGTCGAAACCATGACCGAAGCCAGGGAATCGTCGAGTTATGCGGCGTCCAGCGGTGGCCAACCAGCCGTCGATGTAGAGCCATCGGAACAGGTCAAATTGCCACCTAATTGGAAAACTGCTCTAGACGGCGAAGGCAGAATGTATTATTATCATACCAAGACTAGAAAATCGAGTTGGTACCCTCCCACCGAATCGAGTCGAAGCGACGAAGATACCAGTGACGGCCGAAGTACCGTCGAAGATGACGATGACGTTGAGTTCAAGAAGAAACGTAGAAAGTCGAGTCACGCTAGTGATAAAGAATCGAATGACGTGAGTAGATACGAGTATTTTTGATAATTTTACCAAGTATATGGCTAATAATGTTATTTCGCAGATGGATGCCGAAATAAAAGAAAATTTGGCCGCAATGTCGTCCGAATTTCAAGACTCAGATTACGAAGATTATAGTCCTGCGTTGAAGAATAACGGAGAGACCGAAGAATTCGACAAGCAGAAATCAGCATCCCAAGCTGAGAATACCGCCGAACCTGGAAGAATACCGCTGATTACCGAACATATCATAAGCGTAAGTATCCCAAAGATTTTCGATTTCATTAGTAAATTATCAATTATTTATTTCAATTTTTTCCAACAGCCTCGCGAACCAATCGATAAAGAAGAACGTATCAAAAATAAGAAACGAATACGTAGTCTGAAAGAGAAACAACGAAAATATAAAAATGCCAAATTATTGAACGGAGGTAGTAACAGTTCGAGGAGTAGCTCTAACGGTCATGTCAGCAGTAACAGCACTAAATTGGTCAGTGCTCCTGCTGACACTTCTAGCATTACGGAACGTAAAAAGAAAGACGCCTTCAGAACCCAGATGGCTAATTTCGTCGTCAACTGCTTGAATCCTTATTTTCATAGTAGCTGTACCAAAGGCAGGATCACTAGTGATAAAGATTTCAAACATTTGGCTCGAAAAGTAAGTTACTGAAATGAATCCTCTCAAAAATTAATCTGCCGTATGAATTCAACATTCTAAATTATAAATTTTTTCTTTCCACAGCTCACTCATTTCGTAATGTTAAAAGAATTAAAACACTGCCAAAGTGCTAGCGACCTATCGTGTAATTCCAGCGTCAAACACAAGGCCAAAGAATACATACGCAAGTATATGTGGAAATTCGGCGAAGTATATGAAAGACCACCGGACGATGCCAATTATTAATACGATGAAAATTTGAAAAAATTTTACGAACTAAACGATTTTAATGAAAATGATCTCAAAATGAAGACGTTGTTAAATGAAATTTTAGATTCAGGGTTTTTATGTGTCTGGAATGTTTTATTCTCGGGACGTACGTATACTCGTATGAATGTTCATTTTACAAAATTATTCATGTATGTACTATTTTATATTTTATCTCTTGTTTTGTTGTTTCGATGAATACCCACGAAGAATGAAATAATCGTTCGATGTTGTAGTAAAGATGACGAAAATGTATGTTTTTTAATGTAGTATCTAGATGACTTTTACTTTTGTTATGTTTCATCGAGAAAAAACATTTATTTTTGTTGACGTTGGAGTATTGTTTTTCGTTTTATTCGTGTTCGAAGTTGTATTATAATTTTTTTTTTTGCTGAAGATGTAAAAATAATAGTTACAGATTGTTTAGTTTCTTTTTTCTTCGTTTGTTATAATTTTAGTTCATTTTACGATTTTATTGCATTTTTCCCCTTCGTGAGGCTTTTGATTTGTACATAAGTTTTGTTTCTTTTTCTCGTACATTTTTTTCCTTTTTTAATTTATTTTACTGATGGGTACTCGTATACTCAGATTACGTACTTTGATGTATTCATTTTGTATGTGTAAAATGTAATTTCAATTTATACTGTGTTCAACGATGCAATTCGTATAAACTTGTTTCCAAAACAAGATTGGATTTTATTTAAAAAAAAATTATTTCGAATGATTGGCGGAGTAATGAATTTATTGCTGAGAGGTAGAAGTAGCAACAGCTCAATGATGGGTCAACTTGGAAATGCATTTTTGAGCAATTTGTCCTATTATTGGCTAATTTCGTTGAAGCTGATCTAAGCTTGTAACTGTTTTTAGATAGCTGAAATTTGTGAAATACTTACAAAGGATTCTATTCAGATGTTGCCTCTGAGGCTCTGATTGGCACGAGACTTCGATTTTGGAGAAGAGCGTGTCTTAAAATCTAGGTAGCCAAAATTTTAGCTCCCCAAGTTAATATCTCGTAATTTTCAAAAATTAAAAATAGGGAGGTTCAGTAAAAAATTTTGAAAATTTTGAATTTAGAAGGCCAACTAACCAAAAATTAAACCTAAGTATATTTTCTCGTTTAACTAGTTGAGAGGAAGCGAGAAATCAATTTTTAGCTGCTCAAGTTCATGAGGATGTCTTCTGAAGAAATTTAGAAAAATTGCAGAAAATCGATATTTGTTTAGGGACTTGATTTTCACCAAATTTGGTAGAAAAAGGCACTTTTTTCAAATAGGTAGATATCACAATTTTGCTAAAAAAAAATTTAAATACAAACTGAATTAATTACCAAAAATAGATTCACCTAGAGGGAGGGTTGCGAAAACAAAATTTCTTGGTTTTCGTTTTCCACTTAGGAAAAATAAATCCTTTTTTCGATTTCATTTTTGAAAAAACTGAAAACCAAGCGTTTTTTGCTTTGTTTTGTTTCGTTTTTAGTTGTTTTTTTCTAAATGTAATATTTTAGATATTCAAAAATGATGAATTTATTCTCAAAAATAGATAAACCAAAACAAAACTTGAGGAAATTCTCAAAAAGTTTCATTTTTTTAGAAAAAATCCGCCATGGATAGGGAAAAAATTGTAAATTGAAACACAAGGAATCGGATTTTGGTTTTATATTTTTTCCATCCATCTTCATCAAAGATGGTGATTTTTTTCAAGAAAAATTTAAAATTTTTAAAAAATTTCCTCCAATTTTATTCATTTTTCTGTTTTCTAGAAGAAATTCAAAGCCGTACTTTTTACCTCCCTCATCCCATTTTACCATATTTTCGAAATAAAAATAAACTCTAGCAAAATTTATTCAACATTATTTCAAATGATTGACTGAACAATGAATTTAGATTTATTACTGAGAGATAGGTACAACAACAGCACAGTAATGAGTCAACTTCGAGATCCATTTTTAAGCGGATTGGCTGATTTACTAGTTCTACTTTTGGCTGATTTACTCGAAGCTGAACCGGCAGCTTTGACGGAAACTAGAGCTTGTTGCTGTTTCCAAAAGAACTGCCTGTTTTGTAGGAACTCCATTCCTTCTTTGGCTTCAGCTAAGATTTTATTGTCTGGTTTGTGTTTGCCACTTAGGCAAGTGAGATCTGTAAAACAGTTTTTTAAAAATGGATAAAACAAATTTAATAATTACCGTACCTATCGCGATGTTTAGCTAATTTGAAAATCCAATCCACCTACCTGGATTTCGCATTAATTTTTCTAAATAAATTTTATCGGTGTGAAGTTCTTTGAGCAATTTTTTATCGCGTTGTTTATCAGCGTGGGAATGTTTCAAAGGCACGTCTAGTTTATTTGAAAAGCTTTCTTGGCTTTGGTAATTTTGTTCTGAATTGAATTGCGATCTTTGTGAGAGAAATTTTTCGAAGCTTGGTACTGATTTGCCTGCGAGAGAAATGCAAAACAAATAGGTAAGTACGGAATTCTTGAATTTTAAAGGTTTATTGCGAAATGGTTGGGATCAGGGGTAGGGGTAGCTCAGAAGTTGTGTTAAGCACTTCAGGCTCCAAAATGAGGTGCCAAGCTGCCAACATTTTTGGTCTCCAGACACGACCTTTACCTGCTTCCCACTTGCCCTTGACATTCAAAAAATATTAAAAATCAAAAAAATCACCAAGAATGGTCTTAATGTAATACAAATGCTGTGACCTATGGTCGAAAATTCAGTATATAAATAAATAACTGATCGAAAATATCAAAAAATTCTTTAAAGATTCAAAGATGATTCAATTCGGTTTTGGAGCTTATTTTAGTGACTACCTATCTAGATAAAAAAGTATTTTTTTTTTTGGAAAAATCGATGTTTTATAAAATATGTTTTTCTTTGTGTGGGGTAAAATGTCGATTTTTTCAAAAAAAAAACTGTTTTTGATCACCTTTCACCTCAGATTTTTTTCAAGAATACCTACGGGTAGGTACTTTGGAAAATAATTTTTCACATTTTTTTTTGATTTACTGCGAAAATATGGAAGAAAAATGAAGTTGGAAAAAATTTTTAATGAAGTGATTGTGCTACGACTACGAATATTTTTACTCAAAATGGTCATCATCGGCGATTTTCGAATATCCCCCCTTCCCTCAGTGAATTTTCAAATATTAATAATTTTTTTGAAAGTAGGGTGTAAGGATGTAGGTAACAGTGGAAACTAGCTAACAATCATAACTTTTTGCAAAAATAATCACAATAAGCTCATTTTATTGAAAATTGTCTCAGAATTGATTTTTTCCAATTTTTATCATTAAAATGAAAGAATAGAAAACGTGATTTTTTCCAAGAGTTGTACCTCTTGGAAAAAGTGGTCGAAAATAGTGTTTCTGAGGAATGACATCTACATTAAGACCACTTTTGGTGATTTTTCAATTTTTCAAAAATTTTTGTACGTAGTCGAATATGAAGGACAAGAAATGAGGAGTAAGCTTCTAAGTCAGGGACTGAAATTTTTACAAAATAATTTTGGGCTCTGATGTCTGAACACAAGTTCTGAGCTTCCTAGCATCAAAATGATCGTCTAATGTTCTAATGAAACTGTTTCAAAAACGTACCTAAATGAAATCTTTTAAATTTTACTGATTTAGAATTTCGTAAACTCAATAACGTAGGTAAGTATAAATTAGGTATTGTTTCGATGATATAAAAATAATAAGAACACACTGAACGTATAAAAATCATCATCTAATCTACAAACCGATGGTATTCAGTATAGCTTGTTGAGCCTTATGAACTCCCAATCTGAAATTCTCCATTTGTGGTCGAATATGTAACCCTCGATGAAAATACATCAAACTGTACTCAAATTGAGCCAAATGATAAAGAGCTTCTGCTTTTTGATACAATCCTGCAGAAAAAAACCACCACAAACATCACAAAAATCTCCTTAGATTTAAATAAATAGGTAAAAAAATAGGTAACCTTTAATGAAAGATTTATCTTCAGTTAACGCTTGCTCAGCATCTTTCAAGGCCATCGCCGCGTTACCCATCATCAAATGGCATTTACTTCTGGCAACCAGAGCATTTTTATCATAAGGATTCAATTCCAACGCCTGAAAAAAAAGGAAAACAATCACGAACAAATTTACTAACTTTGACTCAGGAAAACCACTCTTTCCCCAGTTTGGATCACTTTGACCACCTTATCGACGAATTTCATCGCGACATAGACGTCTCCGGTTTTAAATCTGTGAATAGCCAATGCGAGCAAAGTACCAGGATGGGCTTCTTCGGAGATCTCCAAAATCCTAGTCCGATCTTGGCGTCGTTTCAGTTTCAACGACTGCTTGATATCTCTACTACCCAAATTAACAGCCGCAGCTCGATCTTTATCCGTGTACACTTCCTCGAGCAACCTCTGTCTGCGATTCCATTTCCCAGCGTTCTTCCTATTCGAACCTTTTTGATCGGGTACCTGAGCATCTCGGCCTAATTGCTGGTACAAGGGAGTAGCAGCGTTTGATTTTGCAGTAGGCTCTTCCTTATGATCACGTTTCTTCTCAGCGCTGCCATTGGGTGAAATTAGCTCGTTAGATCTCCAAGCGACGCCGACGGACTTCTTTTCTTTGGAGAGAGCATTCTTGGGAGGTTCGCGATTCGCTCCTTCCTCGGACTCGAGTCCGAGATCGTTGCGAACGAAACTCTGTATCACTTCATTTTGACCGGTCACACGGAGGATATCCTTGGCTTGTTTGTTGATCGAGGTGATCGATGAAGACTCCGCGATATCTCCGCTCATTTGCGAATCATACTGGACAGCGTGGCGTTTCCGCGAAACGAAAGAAGTCGCGAATATACAAGTAGGTACGAAAATTCGTGTTCGTGAGGTTCGGTGTGTAAGAACTGACACCATTGGAAAGGTGCCACCGACAGGCACATTACTTTCAACACCTTCGCGTTGCTATGCGACTAGACCATTTTTACTGTCAAATAAGTAATTTGAAAATTTTCTACTTGTATATAGAACTACAATGTGTGCTCTTGTACGTTGTATGAGGATAGAACGAGCACGCGATACGATTCCTACATAGGTACCTTTTTTTTTTTCAAAAAGAAAAATAATACAAAAATTGAGAGCAGTAATTGAAAATTAATCTTATTCCTTTTTATGGCACGAATTGGGTAGGTAGTATGGTTTCTATCTATAGATTGCTTATGTCACATAACTTATCATTTGGAAAATTGGATATTAGGTAATTTCATCAATTTACAAATAATTTTGGAGATTGTCACGATTGAATTGGAGAATACCTACCGAAATACCAAACTTCAAAAAAAAAAATGTTTCGTGACTGTTTTTTTTTGAACAGTTGTAGATCAATAACCAAAAGATTTCTGCAATTTAAAAAAAATGAGAGTTCGAGTGGAAAAAAATCGAAAAATGACTGAACTAAAATTTTTTGTAAAAGCATGGTAAAAGTAAAAAATGTTCCTATCCATTTTTAGTTTTAAAAATTAAGGAAAGATAAAGAAAGCCAAATGTCACAAAAAAATTCAAATTTTTTAGAAATTAGCAAAAAATTTCAAATTTTTTAGAAATTAGCAAAAAATTTCAAATTTTTTAGAAATTAGCAAAAAATTTCAAATTTTTTAGAAATTAGCAAAAAATTTTGAACTTTTCCCCTCCCAATAATGTTGGATCCGGTTCTATTCTGAATCTATGTTGAGCGAAAATATAGCAAATCTTTTTAAAAATCAAGAAATAAAAAAAGGGCCATGCATTGAGTTGAAAAATACAAAATAAGTGAAAAGTTGAAAAAAAAAATACTTATCCAAATATTCTAAGATCTAAGATGAGGTATCTAATGAAAGTTCAAATGTGAGATTCAGAACGAGAAAAAATTCAAACTTCGCGTTTAAAAATCAATCAACAAAAAAATGTTAGGTTGAAAAAGCGAAAACCAAAAGCTCTAAGTTTTGAAAAAGTTGAGAGTCGAAGCTTTGATTAAAAAGTATAAACTGAACAAATAGAAAATACAGGGTGTTCCAACTTGAGATGAACAATTTGCCTATTTTGAAAACTGAAGGGGCAAATGCTGCTTCTAAAAAAATCACGTCAAATTTTTTTTCAACCATGGGAATGGATAGTACTTTGAAAAGTGAACAAATTTTCACTTTATAACTTTTTGCCTATCTTTAAAATTGAAGGGACTACAAAAAAATTCTAAAAAATGAACCAATCAGAGGGATGGATAGTACGTTGAAAACTGGAAAAATTTTATTCTGTAGACTTTTTGCCTAACATTAACCATAGATGGGCTAAGGATCATTAGAAATTGAGAAAATTTGAAAATTTTTTGAAGCCGATTTTTTTCAAGTGATCCGCATCCCCTTCATTTTCGATGTTAGGCAAAAGGTCTACAGAACAAAATTTCATCAGTTTTCAACATACCTACTATCCATTCCCTTAATTAGCTGATTTTTTTAGAATTTTTTTGAACAATTTTTTCAGTAGCCCCTACAATATTAAAGTTAGGCAAAAAGTCATGAAGTGAAAATTTGTTCATTTTTCAATGTACTATCCATTTCCATGGTTGAAAAAAATTTTAACGTTATTTTTTTAGAAGCAGCATTTGTCCCTTCAATTTTCAAAATAGGCAATATGTTCATCTCAAGTTTTTTTTCAGTGGTACCGCGCCTACCCGGTTGTATTCAAAAAAATATGGTTGGCAGACGATTCATGAAACATCCTGTACAATGATTACGTAATTTTAAAACTGGGTAGGTGGTGAGATGTTTTTTTTACAGGTTTAATAAAAAATTTAAAAGCTTAAAGTTGGGCACATAAAAAAATGAAAAAAGAAAAATTCAAACTCGGTTAACAAAATTTAAAATAACAAACAAACTAGGAAAAGTAGAAAAAGAAACCGAGTCAAATCAGAAAGCAAAAGGTTCAACTTGCAGTTTATGAAATCAAAAATTTTGAAAATAAAATACAAAATTAAAGTAGGCATGGAATAAAATAAAATTTTGAAAAAAATGTGTAAATTTCATATCATTATCTTCAATTTTTGAAATAGAGGCCCTTCAAAAATTACATTTTTGCAGCAGCTTTTCAATGTTATTCACACAGTTTAATTTCATTATTCTGAAGTCATAATCAGTCAGGAAGGGTAAAGGGGCAGGTGGCCTTCCGACTGTCCCCCAATAATGGTAAAATTGAATTTTAAATCCGAATTTTTTTGAAAGTGATCATCTGTTTTGGAAAAGTTTTGGTAATGACAATGAGTTGAAAAAATTGAAAAAATCGTGGGTTGAGTCGAGAAAAATCAAACAAAATTTCAGTTCAGTCAAGATTTTTTATTGAAAATTATTTTCCCCTCCGATAAGCTAACTTTGGTGCATTTCTGTGCCTTTTTCATTGAAGTACCTGGGTATAGAAAATTAGAAATAAATAAATATAGACACCGTGAGAATTTTTCTAGAACTTGAAGGAGGGATGGGAAGGGGGGCTGGTCCCTCTCATCCGATTTTCAATCAAAAATCAAAGTTGGAAATAAAAGTACACACCTAACGACCTAAGGCTGTAGAAAAACTTCTTTTTGTTCGAAATTTCAATGAGAAGATGGTGTCGTTCGATTTGATTTTCCTCAATATTTTCACTGTATAAAAGTAGGTACCTATATGGAAACGTTCTCAATTTCAGATTTTTCCACTCACATTGTTTCACGAACCAGCACAACAGCCATCCATTTTAAAGCAAATGATTATTCTCAGCAACTTAAAAAATACCTAGCTTTAGACTTATTAAGAGGTCTCTTCTTTAGTTACTCAATTTAAAAATAGGTAGGTAAGTAGGTATGTAGGTACTTTGGTACAAGATGTAATTACTCGATCATAATGATGAATCGCTTTTTGATAATCTCCACATTTATAATGACTTGTTGCTTCGTCTCTCAATTCCTTCCAGGCAGATTGTTTCCAACGATTTTTTCGTTTGCTGTTTCTAGGTAACGAATCATTTCCATGATTTTTCATCTTCAACGATTTCGTTTTTCGAGTATTTTGCATTTTAAGATTTCGAAAAAAATTTCAATTGAATGTTTCTCCAACGCAGAACTCCTGAAAAATTACTTAATCATAATCAAATTTCTTTTTAAAAATTTCAATGTATGTTTTTTCATTGATGGGTAAAAAGGAAGTATTTTAATAAATTACTTACTTAATTTATTGAAAATCTTCATGAAATTTCATTCGGTTACACAAACTAACAAATACTCCGAACTCGTACCATAAAATACTACAGTTCACTTGAGCAACGCTATACTTGAACATGTCATTTACTCGAACCATCATTTTCCCAGTACATTTCGAGCCGAAGAGATGATGGAAATTAAAACACGTCAAAACTTCATTTCAGTTTACAAAACAACATGGTAATAGGAGAGGCAAAGGCACGGCGGATTAAACGACTGTCGGAAATAAGGCTCGTAAAATGGCTCGTTGACAAGAAACGGAAAATATGCGGCATATCGTAATGAAAAATATCCAACTTGATTGCGGTATCGTACTACACAAAGACAATCATTACACACGCAATATCCTAACTTGTATTTTTGCTACGGTTATCATTACCCATTACGGTTACATGTTCTTTACAAGATGAGATACCTTTTTGACATGCGATCCTAACCGCAATCATATTTAAAATCATATTTTCTATACTTATAATAATCGAAATAAACGATTGGAAAAATTTTATATTTCGTATCACATATTTATCGTCAATCGCACGACTTAATTTCCTCGCGCTCCAACTCCCAAATCGGAAAGGGTCAATTGGTACCAAGATATCATAATTCACCATTCATTCCGGCGCCCATAGTTTGAATGTTCGGTCATATGACGATGTAACAATGTATTTGCAATCAGGAGATATATCCATGCACATTATTTTATTATCGTGGCCTGATAATGATTTCAATGGTTGCCAGGTTTTATCCGACCACACCTGAAATGATCAACACTTTCATCAAAAAAGGAAAAAATAGTCAAAAAAGTAGAAAGAACTACTAACCCTGGCAGTGTTATCGTACGAGCTGGTGATCAAATAATTACCGCTACCAGGTTGATATTTTACAGCCGAGACTAAATTATTATGAGCTGGAATCGTGTATACACAAGATCTCTTCCTCAGATCCCATATCTTGGCGGTATTATCTTCACTACCGGTTACCAAATGATACCCGTCGGGAGAGAAATCAACACCGTAAATGGATTTATAATGTCCTTCCATGAACATCACACATCGACCAGTTCTCAAATCCCATACTCGACCGAACGCATCTAATGATCTGAAATGAAAACAAAAAATCAAGAAAAGTTCTGGAATTATTATTACGTCGAAAGAATGTCAACGCACCCAGTAGCTACAACAGAACCGTCGCATTGGAACGATATACAATAGACAGGTTTAACGTGGCCCTCTTGATGTAAAACTTCTTGACACTGGGTTAAATCCCACAATCGCCACGAATTATCAAAACAGCAAGTTCCCAAGTATCGTCCAGAGGGATGGAATTGCAATCTTGAGACTCTATGGGGCGCATGGCCTTCGACCTCAGCCAACGGAGTCTCGCTGTTTTAATTTATTTTCAGGTATATTAAACATTTTTAAATAAAGTGCTTGTAATTAGAACCGAAGTCGGCCAAATTACACTCGTACCTGTCCATATTCCATAACTTGACAGAGCCATCGGCAGCGCAAGAGGCTAAAGCGCAAATTCTATCTGATACTTCGGCAGTAGCTTGAGGATGGAAGACGATTGCTCCGGCATTACAGACGTGTCCTTTGAATGTTCTTATGAGTTCACAATCGGGCGATGACCATAGTTTACATAGGCCACTCCTGTAAAATTGTCCAATCAATGAATACTTTCAACGAACAAAGTTCGAAAGAGAATTTAAAAAATGTACCATGAAGCTGTTGCAATCATTTTAGAATCAGGACTAAATGTACAATATGATATTGGTCTATCATCACCAATTTGACTGCAGTTTATCGCTAATGAAGTAAGATGTTTGTGTAATTCTTGATTACGAGCAGTCCTGGTAGCTTCAGGTATCTCAACTTCTTCTTTAGCTTTTTGTAATCTCTGTTTCGCTCGTATTAGCGAATAACCTGCAAAAAAAGATCTTGTTACGTCAACAAATCTTCGATAAACACCGTTCAGTACCAAAAAGGTGTGGAATTACAGGCTATTTGAAATCTGGACTCTTTGAGTGCTGGTGGTCCTTCGTGATACCAAGTAGTTTCGGTTCCTTTATCTTGTTTCTTACGATCATCGGATTTTTGTTTCTTCTCGAGTTCTTTTTGTTGTTTAATAGCATCGCCGCCAACTCTACGGATTAAATTCATCAGTATCGGAATATGAATGACACATACTGAGATGACAGAAACATACCTCGACAGAAGATCTCTCAGACGAATTCTACGTTCAGCTGGACCTTCTCCAAATAAGCAAATAGGTTCACCCAGTAAACGAAGATTCTTCTTGACTTCGGAATCATCTGTTGATACGTTTACTTGACTAGCTTTCTTACGTCTTTCGAATTCCTCCAAAAGGGCTTGTTTATCTTCCGGTAACACTTCATCTTCAAGTTCCATATACTCTGGAATTGAAACATTACGTTGAATATTTTTGAAATACGGAATTGCCTCATAATCGGACTAATCGAAGAATTGGGGCCGAATAATGAAACGAATGATAAAATATAATGAAGTTTACTAACCTGTAGATATGTTAACGTTTCCAACATCGCGCGATAGTCTATCATCCGAAGACATATGCTCCGGCGATGAGCCGGGACTGTCCAACATGTTTACAATTAAGAATAACTATACAAATGAAATAAAATACACTTAATTCACAAAAACTGCATTAAAAAGTCGGCACATGAATTTTTCAAAACGATAAAAAACTTCAAACACGATTGTTTACATTTCGGAAGCTGAACCGAAAATCACACCTTGAAAAAACACCGAAAATGAAAATTTTTGCAAATGGTAACACTGTTTTCAAAAAACCGACGAATCAGCAACCTTGCATTATTTTCAGCAATAACGGAAACAAAAACGATAATTTTTATCATTTTTCAATGGATTTTTCACTTGTGATTCGTTTTTACCATTTTTTTGGAGTAAAATTTCTATTAATAAAATTGAGACGTTCAGTTCATTGACTCATTCTTTTTGAACTTTTGTGCAATTGTTTATATGATAGTAATGTATTTTTAGACAGATATGTTAATTTAGCAAAGTTCAATGTGAATTACCGAAGATTAATTAATAATTTAAGTTAATTTTATCATCGAATTCGCTGTGTTTTTCATTCGCTCGCGATTAAAAATGCTTGGAAATGCGATAATCCGAAGCAGCCGTGGTATTTTCGAGTGTACTCGATCAAACATTTCCGAGTGTTATTTTTAGTGAACCGTACGTACAGTTGAGATCCGTGGGAAAAATTTTTTCCATAGTTTAGTCGAAGAATTTCCCAAATAATTGGAATACTGCGATTCATTTTTCGCTACTTGGCATCGATTTATCGTTTATCGTCGTTACATTGTAAGTAGCAGTTTTTATTTCTTTATGTAGAACGAATCGAAAGCTTAACTTGATTTCAAATACGATTCCAACCTAATATGCAAATTTGTGTCATTCCGTTTACATCTTAATTACGTACCATTCGTCATTTTTCACATCAGCGATAATTTTCGCCCGATTTGGAACCAGTTATCGTGTATATTCGCCAGAATAGTGATTATTTTTATCAATTTCGTTGAAAATCTTTCTCCCGTTCTGATAAAATTTTCAGCGTATTTCACGTGATGTGTCATTATTCATAACGTGTTGGAAATTTGCGCAGGTAATACGCCAAAATGTACGGTTCCAGTCAATTGTTTTCGTTAAAATGGAACAATTATTTAAGCCATATTATGGATGCCTTCGATTCACTGAGAAGCGAAGAAAACCTGGTCGATGTGACTTTAAGCTGCGAAGGATACAAAATCAAAGCCCACAAGATGCTGTTATCAGCTTGCAGTTCGTATTTCAAGGAGCTGTTCAAAGTAAGCGATTGAATATTTCATTTCAAAATAGAAATTGTCGTAACGATAGTGTCGTATGTGTACAGGATAATCCATGTCAACATCCCATTGTTGTGTTTCGTAACGTACGTTATTATGATTTACGAGCTTTGATCGACTTTATTTATCAAGGAGAAGTGAACGTTATGCAAGATCAGCTACCGTCGTTTTTAGCCACTGCCAAGTTACTCGAAGTTAAAGGACTGGCTGATAATAGTTTCGGGTCGGAGCCACCCGATGGACCGACTAATCACGATTCCGAAGTAATTATCGTTATTTTTATCATTCTCAGGATAAAAAAAACTTCTAAAATGCTTAATT
The DNA here is from genome assembly GCA_033439095.1 of Pseudococcus viburni. NCBI lineage: Eukaryota > Metazoa > Arthropoda > Insecta > Hemiptera > Pseudococcidae > Pseudococcus > Pseudococcus viburni. Next base: position 1,307,029 of record JAVBJF010000007.1, on the reverse strand, counting down.
AACACAATAACTCGTATTTTTTAGCCAGCATAGGGTATTAACAAGTAAGCCTTGACCTGCTTTATTTCTCTTGAAACCAAATAGTGCATTAATTTTGATTCAACTACAGGCATACGAAGAAGAAAATGTATCCCAAAATATCGAAGATGACGAAGCTGAAGAAGACGAGTCTTTATCCGAAGTTTCCCAATATGCTCCTCAGGTCACAGCCAGCGAATCGCATTCTCGTCCTTTGAGCATTATCCCGATTACAAAAGCTGCTCCTCCGCCTCCGCAAGATCATAATCCTCCGAAACGAAAAAAGAAGTCCGAAGATGAAGAAATTTTTCCCAGACATCGTCTTCTACCGAATTTGAAACCGATGCCGAAACTCGAAAGTCAAGAGATTCCACCTCAGTTATCATTCAGTAATAAACAATCCATCGAGATATTTCCAATCTCGTCGGTAAAAACGGAAAAGAATCACGATGATGGGTACGATACGTCGAGCAGAGATTTACGCATGGATACGAAGGAATATTCGTCTATCAATTCACCGGAGCAGAATCTGAACGAAATGGAAATGTATGGAACTGTTGAGGAACCTTATCAAAAACCTAGCATGGAATTAAGTGAGTAAAAAACCAACAAATTTACGTACACATTATTCCCTCGTGTTATTCATTTTTGAACCTCGTTTCAGATCATTTATTGACAAAATCTTCAACAGCTGGAGGCTCAAGCGGTGACATGTCTCAGGATTCTTTACAAGGTAATTACTTCTCGAAAAAGAATTTCATTTTCAATTCCTTTCTAATTACCTTTGATGTTCAGGTCACTGGTTAAGCTCGTTGAATAACGCTGGCGACGGAACCGAACCACCGATAACCGAAGCGAATAGAAAGTCAACCCCGTCAAACGCAGATTTTTCGCAACAAAGACATCGTTACATTTGCAGCATATGCGGCGCTACTTACAAACACCTACGTAACCTGAGAGCCCATTGCCACCTACATTACGGTAAAACAAGGTGCAATCTTTGCAATAAGGTGCTATGTAATATATCCTATTTCAAAAAACACTTACAACAGCAACACGGTCTATTAACGACTAAAAAAACCGATGGCAAAACGGTCCCATCGCCGGCGCCTTCTACGACTTTAAATTCGTAAGCAGGGCTCCTCCTTTGAAAAAAAATTCTAACACAACACTTCAAGATCTCTCTATTAAAAAAAGAATACTGCCTAGAAAAATGTAATACTCAATTGGAAATTTTTACAACTTTTTTGTTCGTTATATTTTACTACTTCTTTATATTTATTTAGAAAATAATTCCCCGTTAGATGAATTTTTTATTTATTTTACGTACATTACCTCAAGTTGAAGATCGTTTTCATTTGTCTTTAACAATCTGCCATTTTTTTCATTTTGTCTCTCTATTTATCAATGCCTTTAACTAGTGAGTCGGTAGTAGACCGGCGGATATTTGTAAGAATTTGTTTTATCGAATAAAATCCATTTGTCGCTAAGTTTCTAACTGCCGAATTATTTAAAATCGACGTTTTCACGATGTACAGTGTTTTTTTCTCTCTTTACTTTTTAAAAAAAATTATTATAATGGTTAATAGCTTTTACGTGTAATTTATCTCACCAGTGCAATGTATATTTTTATTTGTTATACGTTGTTGTTTTTTCTCATTTTTTTGTCTCTAAATTAGCAAGATATAATATTCTTAAGTACTGATTAATTAATTTACAGTACAATTTGCAACTAGTTAAAAATGAATGAATAAATGGTGTTACCTAAGTAGACGCTCTGCTCTGTCGTTATTGTGTAAATCTTGTTATTTTTCTGTTATCGGTATACTAACGTCGTTTTTTTTTCTTTTTGTTTTTCTTATTCTTTTTCTTCTTTAACACGATTCTAGCACATTTTTTAAGATAATATTATTTATTTAGGGATATTCCAGATATACGTAATCGAATATAATCATGACATCGAATTTGTTTTTCTTAATGAAAATTCTATTCTTACTTAGCACTTAAAGTGTTCGTTTAATTTATTTTCTTCTTCTTTTTCTCTATTTATTAGGGGATTTAGATTTAAGCGTTAGGTTTAATTTGGAAGGAACATTTCCTATATTGATTTTTATTACGTTTATTACTCTGTTGTGTTTCTATTTTTCTATATTTTTTAATACATTTTGTATTTACGTACGAAGATTAAAATTGTGCATTCAGAATTGCGATGAGTTTTTTGTTGATCGATACCAAACCTTGATGGAAGGGGAACGGGCAGCAAGGAGGTAGAAAGAGCAACTTCGAAAAAATTGCGATGCTGTGGACTTTTTTTTGAAAGATTAGAAAATTTCATCTTTTGAGACAGAAAATTTTGAAGTATTGCAATTAATTCGAAAAAATGTTACGACTTTTGAAAATTTAGATTTTTAACCCTTCACATCTCTCAGTGATGTAAACTTGGGTTTTTTCTGATCTATGAATCAAAAGAAGTTGAGCTAGCTGTAAAACAGTAAAATTATTTCCAAATTTTCTTCGAAATACCTATCTACCTACTTCAAGGTAATAAAAAAACAGCAAATCTATTGAAATGATTCCTGATCATTAATTACAAATTGCTACTTCAATGGAAAAAAATACATTACTGTGATGAATCATAGATAATTAGAGAGATGGCAGAATTAGGAGGTAGGAAAAGAGGGAGCTGAATTTCAGAACTAAAAACGATCCAAAAAACCCATGAGATAGAAATTAGAATAACACGATGATGATTAATAAATTGCATCAGGTTATTTGAAAAATGATGATTATTAATACCTAGGAATTGTTATCAAATCTCGGCAACTTCTATTTCAAGTTGAACAAAAAATCAGTCTTCTCTGAAAATAGTTCGAAGTCCGTTATCAAGCATTTGGTATGATTCAGTAAGGTTGGAAAACAATTGGCACACGTTTGCGGATTTTCCAATTATCAAAAAACTGAGATTAGAACGATTTTCGACTAGGTAATTCGAGATTGTTGATCACGAATTTCTAGAATACAATCTTTGAACGATCGAGTGCATGAGGTATATTACGTGATCAACGAGTAGGTAGGAAGGCGGCCCTTTGCAATTGCGGATTTGAGAACATTTACCGAATTCAGATCGCACACTCAAACACTTTAAAATTGAGCTGAACGTTTTTGGTTACAGAGATAAAATTTTGATGAGGAATTTCAAACAATTTTCACGACAGTGCTGCCAACTGCATTAGGATTTTCAATTTTTTTTTGGCAACACTGCAACAAAAATTTCCTGAAATTTCCGAAATAAATCACTTGTTATCATGATAAACAAAATTTGCTGACGTATTTTCCAAGCCATTTGATTAAATGAAAAAACAACTTAAATTTTTACAAAAAATAAGGGAATCATTATCATTTCAATACCTACGCAGAGTCTAGCCTAACCTAAAGATTTTCGCAGCTATACAAGTGGAAAATTTGAAAAATTGGCTTGAAATTCTACCTGCAACAGCCGCAATTTCAGAAGAAACTCTTGAAGAGGGAGACACGAAATTTTTTGAGTAAAAATTTCTTTCATCTCCCAAGGGAGGAGACAAAAGTCCAAAACACACAGGTAATAAAAAATGCAATGACAATGTTCTCAAGAGTTTACGATATAAAATCGAAAAATGATATTTACTTATTGTGATTTTTGAAGAATTCTCCATACAGTGAGAAAATAAAAATATTGAGAAAATGGAGGCATTTTTTGGAAAAATTACATTTTACAAACCATTTTCAACTTTTTTCGGGTGAGAAGGGGATTTCCTTTCATCTCAAAATGAATCCGTGCTAGAGAATCTACTGTCATAGTCATGAAGATGATTTGTCAAAGACCAAAATTATTTGAGAGATTATTTTCGATTTTCTGAGAATTTGAAAATATGTATTTCAAGGTATTTAGTTCTAATGACGAAAATAGATTACCCAAATAAAACGAGGGTGAAATTTTTTGACAAAAATAATTTTACGCCCATCGCAGAATAGTCTAAGACTGAAAAATGAAAATAAAGTTCAGAGGGTAGCAAGACATTTTTTTTGGAAAATTAATTATTTATTTAAAATTTAAATTAAAATTAAAAATAATTTCTATCACAATCAGGTTATTTCTTTAAAAAATTTGGAACTTATATTTAGGTACCTATTAGAAGGTGCAGATTCTCACTAAATTAGGACACGAATTAAATAAAGTCCTGTTCAGTTGCCAGTACTGCCAAGACAATTTTTTTTTTTGAAAAATTGCATCAAAATTTCTATTTCTGGTTGACGATCTAAAAATGTTTCTGACTCAGTTTCAAGATGTTACGTAAGTGGTTTGACATTCATAAAAATAGAAAAACCTTCAAATTTTCAATCTGAGATTTTTCAAACTTGTATATCGAGGTACCACACAGCAGTGGCGTAGCAAGGGGTGGTGAGAAGGGTAAGCTATACTCACCAGACTTACAATATGTAATCGTGGGCACCACCCACGGATGGAATGAGTGTCCGTTTGATGCTTTTTTATGTATTTTTGTATCTTTTGAATCTGAATTTCTGAAAAAATGTTTGCCTTCGTTTCACTCGAGCCATTTTTTTTCTATGGTCAACAAAGAATCAAAAAAGCAGCCCCAGTTTTCAATTTTTTTGGGATATATCTAAGTTTCAAAAAATGCCTTAAAATGATCAAATTTTCCAATCTTTGGAGAAAATTATAAAAAAACATAGTTTTTGCGAAGTTTAAGTATGTCTATCTTGCGATCTTGGACAATTTCAGTTCCAAAATTTCGTAACTTCAAATTGTAAATGTCTAGTAATATCGGAATAATTCTTTTTTTTAAATTAAAAATTTTAGAAAGCAAGAAATTGCTGAAGAAATTGCATACCCTTGCCCCTCTCTCTCCAAAATATGTTGAAATGGAACCACTAAAACCACTCTGCAAAAAAGCCAGAACCTACACCTAGGTACCGAATTCCTTTAAATAAAAATCGCCGCCAAATTTCTGGAAGAAAAATCTTATTACCCATCCATACCTTTGTTTTAAATATTTTATACGAAATTTCAAAGATCGAAAAGTTCAAAAATTCTGTTCATGAAAAATCACGTTAGAAAAGCAAAAATGGTATTTTTTACTTTTGAATGTCAAAATATGTTTAATAAGTTTGACCTTTAAATCAAAAACCTTGACTTTGTATGACTAGCTTGACCGTTAGACACCCTGTTAATATTATTTTTAATCGAAGTACATTTTGAAAAAATTACCTAATGTATTGTAGTGAGGGAGGCGCAAAATTTTGACTCACCGGGCAAATTTCTTACTACACCACTGCCACGCAGGCGGAACTACCTAAAAATGGCAAAAACTACATTTTTTCAAAAATGGCGTCACTTTGAAGACCTCAGGAGTCAATCCACTTACAGCTGAAGTGATAAAATTTTTTCCCTAGGAAGACTTTTCACTAAAAGTGATCTAGCCTACAAATTCTTCAAAATCCAAGGGAAATGGGGTGTTTTATTTTTCATCCTGCCTTAATGTTTTCAGTTCTCGCTTAACCGGCCATAGGTAGTATGGAACCGGGATTGGAGACTAGTACCAACGTATAGCCTAGCGCGCGGGGAGTTTCTTGCACCTGATCTCAGACCCCTTATGTGTTCATGGTATGCAACCACTTATACATTTTTTTAAAAATTGAATAAAATCGTAAATCTAAGTATCAAGGATGGTAGAAAAAAAAAATTGCAAAAAAAATTGTGGTATACACTTTTTGCCTATCTTCATTTTTGAAGGGGCTACAGTGATTTTAAATTTTCTCAGAATTTTATTTTTTTTAAATTTCACTGAAATTGTTAGTTTAAGTACCTAGGATTATAGAAAAAAAATTGCAAAAAATTTGTGGTATACACCTTTTGCCTATCTTTACTTTTAAAGGGGCAGAAATTATTTTAAATTTCCCCAAAAATTCATTTTTTCAAAGTTTGACTGAAATCTTCAACTTTGCTGCCCCTTCAAAAGTGAAGATAGGCAAAAAGTGTATACCACAAATTTTTTTGCTATTTTTTTTCTATAATCCTAGGTACTTAAACTAACAATTTCAGTGAAATTTTAAAAAAATATAATTTTTGGAAAATTTAAAATCACTGTAGCCCCTTCAAAAATGAAGATAGGCAAAAAGTGTATACCACAATTTTTTTTGCAAATGTTTTATTCTATCATCTTTGATACTTGAATAAACGATTTTTTCAAATATTTTCAAAACATTATACGTCGTATTTTCATGTGTGAGTGGTTGCATACGATGAACATATAAGGGGTGTGAGACCAGACGCAAGATACGTTGGTACTAGTCTCCAATCCCGGTTCCATACTACCTATGGCCGGTTAATCAATTATAAAATTTAAATACAATTAGGTATATATACCTCTGGTTTCATCAATATTGTCAATATCCAGTAATCCACAAACTTCAAATCTCAAATCCGATCGATATTCCACGATCAATATCCACCAGTCAAACCACCACCATGATCCACCAACATGAATCTTACCTGCAACAAAATCAAAAATGGAAAAAAATTACATTTAAATATAACATCATCAGTTATGCAAATGATCACCATAGAATACCTATATAATACAATATACTTCATCACACCATCACCCCCTTTCCTTCACGATGGTAAATCGATTAGTCAGTTAACGAAATACCACACATGAGTTATCCGATGAAATGAATCAATTCCCCGATGATTTAAATAAAGACCATAGTGTAAACATGGCGAGTCAATACGGCGGTCGATGTTGATTGAAATAAAAAAACAACCGTTTAGCGAAGGGATGGTAGGCTATCGTGTTGATTTTGTAATCATTAAGCGCTGCGGCGTCTCTGTCTCTACCCCTTTTCATGGTTTTCATATCATAACTCCTCTTTCTCTCAGCACATCGTACATCTGCCCTATACAGCGAGTCGACATGATACACAAGGTATATTTTACGCTTTCGGGTAATTTTTTTCCACGTAACCTATGCATATTGGCGGAGTTAAATAATTCAAAATCTTACCCCAATTTTGGTCCCGGCACCGAAGTGTTAATTTTTTATTACCTATTCGCGCGCTAGCGAGTTGAAAAAAAAAACAGCGTGTAGGAAATTCGAATTTGGGATCAGTTTGCAAGTTTAGCAGCAGGTGGCACAGTCGGCGCTCCGATTTATTTAATAAACGTAAAGGCCAGGGCTGAAAGCGGAACTAACTGAATTACCGGTGCACCGATCTCACCATCGCGCCGATATAGGCCTATATTTTTTCGGGGGTCGAGTGCGCGCCGCGTCAGTGGCGGAAAATTAAAAAATATGAGCCACGCAGCAGCGGCGACCTCCCGTTGAGCTTTTATTCCTTAAATCATCGCGTACACTAGCATTTTTGTACATCTGTTATCGCCGTATATGAGCCAAAGCTATACCAGAGTACGCGTATCTCTCTAGGTACTTTGTTCTCGTCAAGTGTGCAGTGGATGGATCGAGGACTCGACTAGTACCAACACTCCAACAGCCTTGTTTGCCTTTGTTGCATAAACAATACCGCGATTACCCTATTCGTATTTTTGTTTACCAGCAATGAAATAACAAAATGACCATGATGGTAAGAAGAGGGTAGGTATTTCTTTTTACAAGTTCAGAGATGAAGATAACGTGCTGGGCGGAGAGCTAGTTTCTTTAATGACCGGAGGAGTGAATAATTGAGCATAATGAATAGAAAGGATACAGCCTAGCAGCAGGTTCATCGAAGACCTGATCAGATAGTTGATATTTCTTTTTCACAATCAGACAAACGAACCATCCACTCGTGCACCAATGAATTGATATTTGAAAATCTGTTAGGATGAAAGTGGACAGATAAAAAAAGTATAAAAGTATAGAAAGCTGGGAGTTGATAAGCTTTTAAATTGTGTTCACAATGGAGGCATCGTGTGGTTCTGGATCTTTGAAACTTGAAAGAGTAAAATTTTGAAATTTTTTTCTTTCATTTTGAAAAAGGGAGAAAATATTACAACTTCAGAATTTTTGACCACAGAAGTTTCTTTTTCACTTCCTGAATGTATGAGTATGATGTATGACAATAGATTTTCCATGAAACTACATCAATGCACGTCATTTTTTGGTTTTCCATTGATCTTTGCTCGCATGAGGGAACCTGGGGTGGGGCAGGATGAAAATCGGTCTATCGTCGAATGCGACGCATTTGAAAATAATTTCCTGCACGAAATTGTATTACAGAGTAAAAAACCTCTCGGATTGTTTGCTTATAAGTCATTATCAAAAATTTCAGTGCATTTAAAAATCATGTAAGAGAGGGGCTGAGAATTCGAGAAAAAGTATTGAAAAATTGTGAGATTTTTGGAACAAACGATCAATGTATGTGAGTCTGGATATAAAAACCACCCTTAGGGATCAAAAATGGTTTTTGAGTTGAGGTTACCCTTGATTCTACTTCTTCTGAAAAGACCAAAATCAGTGTCAACACAAAAACTACTTTTTGACACATCCAGGCTTACATACGTACTCTCTAAATCGGGATCAGTCAAATTTTGTAAAATTCCACCTTTTTGAATCAGCGGAATAAATTCAACTGAAAATAAGTGATTTTCACTGATCTTTTAGCTAGAATTGCTGTTTTTTTCTGACGAATTGGGAATTGCCTGAAAAATCATTAATTCCAATGAAAATTGGACAGAATTTTGGTTTAGATTTACTGATGTACATTTGTTTTTTAAAAAGATATGTAGAATGACTAAAATACTAAAAATTAAAAAAAAAATCATGTTTGAAAAACAAAAAAATGCATTTCCAGTTGACATTTTTGAGATGAAAAATCTTCTAGTGGAGCTTAACAGGGGGAGGGGGCTCTAGCCTTCTGAGCCTTCCCCTTGGGTGCGTCCAAGATCAGAAATGTGGTTTTGTTTTTCTTCCTTAAAAATTTCTAAATTACCGCTTTTATGTACCAGATGTAATATTTTTTCTTCAAGTTTTGAAAAAAAATGGAGGCTAATTTTCATGTGAAGTACATCCAATTAGCTATCAAACATCTAACGTACTCTCATTTTTGAATCAGTGAAATTTATCAAAAAACACTGAAAACCAGTCAGAATTGCAGCACAGTAATAAATCAGTGAACATTTTTTCCCAGAAAGAAAGTCGGTGAAAGAAAATCAATGAAAATCAATGAAAAATCACTGAAAATCAGTGAATTTCACTAATTCTACATGTGCTGCAATTCTGACTGTTTATCAGTGACTTTTCGTTGATTTGGAATGAGAGAGTATTCCCTCAATTATAAATCATAGAAAATTATTGAAAATCACTGAGAAAAGGAGAAAATCAGTGAATTTTTTTACTGAAAACAATTCAGTGAGAAAAATCACTGGAAAATTTACTGAAAAGTCAGTGAAATTTGTGAAATTTGCTGAAAAATTGGTGAAAATCTTTGAGAAATCAGTGAATTTTGCTGTATTTTCCTGAGCTGCAATTCTGACTATTTATCAGTGACTTTTCACTGATTCAGAATGAGAGAGTATGTATTTGATTTGCATTTTTTTCTCATTATTTCTTTTTACTATAGTGCTTCAAAATAATGTAGTAATAATGTGGTATATTGTAGATTGAAAATGGGGCATGTTACAAATATTGTTTCTAAGGTACTCTCTCATTCCGAATCAGCGAAAAATCACTGATGAACAGTCAGAATTGCAGTACAGGAAAATTCAGTGAAATGCACTGATTTTAAGCGATTTTCACTGATTATTCAAGGAATTTCACAGAATTTTTAAGTAAATTTCATAAATATCACTGAGTTTTCAGTGAATTTTCACTGATTTCCGGTGATTTTTTTTCACTGATTTGCTTTCAGTGAAAATTTTTTCACTGATTTATTATTGTGCTGCAATTTTGACTGTTTTTCAGTGATTTTTGATAAATTTCACTGTCACGTAAGTGTGAAGCTAACATGTTTTAATTTATTATTCTTCCAGATTTTTTCCAGAATACCAAAGTTTTGTTTTAATTCTCTGATAAAATATCAAAAATTTGCCAAAAAATCTGAAAATTAACTACTCTCTCATTCTGAATTAGTGAAAAGTCACTGATAAATAGTCAAAATTGCAGCACAGGAAAAATCAGCAAAATTCACCGATGTTCAGCGAATTTTCGCTGATATTTCAGCGAATTTCATAAATTTTACTGACTTTCAGTGAATTTTCACTGATTTTTCAGTGATTTTTCTCACTGATATGTTTTCAGTAAAAAAATCACAGATTTTCTCCTGTGCTGCAATTTTGACTGTTTCTCAGTGATTTTCCATAATTTTCACTGATTTATAATTGAGAGAGGAAGGCAGCTGGAGGTCTTAAAACTCCTCTTTGCAAAAATTACACTTTCACGTAAATTTGTGGCATGCACCTCAAATGTAGGTACTTGAGTAAATTTGACAAAAAAATTCATAATTTTTGAAATTTTGATCATTTCTTTGCTGTTTGTAATATGTACCATAGCATTTTGCATCTTACCCCAGCCATGAGGAAAGATGCAAAAAAATTGAAAAAATTCTTTTGGGTTGAGGCATCCACTAAAAAAAATTTTCTCGGCGAAATGAAAAAAAATACAAGAAACACATCAGCGAAATGACCAAATTACATGCCCATTAATGAATTAATTTTACCAATACGAAAAAAACGATGTTTTGATATTTACAACATCTTCGTTAGGTTGCCGAAAATATTGTAAATATCGAAACGTTGTTTTTTTCGTATTGGTAAAATTAATTCATTAATGAGCATATAATTTGGTCATTTCGCTGTGTTTGTTGCATTTTCAAATGCTCATCTACAAAATATTTACATGAAAGGAAAATGTTTAAATTTCAATTTGTTACAAAAATTATAAGATTTAGTCAATTTGAATAGCTTTGGCAGACCATTTGGTCAAGGGTAGTGCATCATACTCAGGTTCCTTTACTTGGTTTCGTAGAAGTTTGAACTTATGAACATAACCGTGGTAATTTTTAGATTTATGGTGAATTATTTTTCTGATTTTTTATTCAGTCAATATGAATTTATTTTTCTTACATGTAAGAAAACGTGATTAAGTAATATAGGTACCTCATAAATCTTTTGTTTTATTTTAGTTATCCATGAAATTATGCGAAAATCGAATTTCTAAATGAGTGACGTAGAAAGTATGTTAATATCTGGTTAGGAAATATAAATGACCACACATAACTACGATTTTATGAACAATTGTTCTCTTTATAATGTTAAGAATAGAGGTCTTTACACACTGTGCTGCTGTCTATCAACTGCAAGGTTTTTCAGCTCGAAAAAATGGCCATGTCGATATAAAGAGACTGAAACGAAGCGGGGACTAAACAATTTTCCAATTTCCTCTGGAAGGGGTGCGCAGGATAAATTTAAAAATAATAAAATTACTCTCTGGAGGGGGTGCGAGAGAACTTTTAGTTCCTTGTTAAAATTCTGCTTTGAAGCAGGGTACAGAGAAGTTTTAATTTAGGTACCTACATAAAAATTCAGCTTTTGACGGGACACATAAAATATTTAAAACCTATTTAAATTCTGCCCTGGAGGGGAGTGGAGGAGAAATTTTAAATTAATAAAACTCTGTTTTAAATGGGGATTTTTTTAATTCAATAAAAATTCAGCTTAGGGGAATGGAAAAATTCAACAGCCAAATTCAGCTCAGGAGAAGGGTATAGGGGAAATTGAAGATAACAAAATTTTATTCAGGAGGGGAGCACAGCAGAAATTTTTAATTAGGTACCAAAATTCTGCTTTGAAGGAATTTCAGAGAAGTTTTAATGTTTTTGAAAAATGGTCTTATTCGCCAATTTTCAGAAAATATTTTATAAATTTCAAAAAAGGAATTTCGCAGTTTCTCGAGTCTCAAATTATTAAAAACTTCAAAAAAAATTTACAGCTCTCATATATCAAAAATTGTTCCTAGTATTACCAATATGAGGAGGCTGAAACGGGGTGAGTAAGTAATTAAGTAAATCTTTAGTACTTTTCCAATATTCCACTTTTTCTGAAGTCATTTTCACCATTTTGTCCTCGGAATTCCTGAATTTCAAAATACGAATTTTACAATTCTACGTGACTGTTAATCAAAAAATGAAACAGAGCTACGACCGTTATAATTTTGAAAAATGGTCATTCTCATTAAATTCCTTCACTTTATAGCACCTTCTACATAAATGAATAGGTATCTATAAAAATTTCCACTCAAATATTCACTCATTTCGCGATAAGTTGTCGAGAAAATGTATTGCTCACCTCAAAAAATGTACTTTGTAAATGGTTTCAAGAAACCAACGTAGAGTGCAAAATCAAAACACGTTTGAAAAAAGGTCTTGTTTTGGGGGTTTTCAATGACTTGCTACTGTAGTAATTTCATAGGGTAAACGAAGAATCCGAAAAAATTGGCCGAGAGGCCCGTGAAGTGTCTTCAAGTGTCATCAAAACGGTCCCAACCAAAAATGTAATTTTGATGAAAAAACCCTTTGTTATTTTCTTAATTATTTTTACAGGAAATTCAACGGGAAATCTATGTGTAAAATAGCTGAATTAAAGGCCTTAGCACGCCTCCAAGTGTCTCGAAAAAAAGTCAACAAAAAAGTTACGATTTTGATGAAAAATTATTTATATTTTCTTATCAACTTTTATAAGAAATTTAAGAAGAAATTTACCCTTTGTGCCTTAAAAATAGCTCCAAACAAAAAAATAAAATTTTGGTAGAAAATTTCTCATTTTCAAATTTTTGATGCTCTTTCTTAGAGCACTTAGGGGCACGAGATTTCCTTCAAACCAACTTTTCCGGACTCCTCGTGAAATTTTATATAATAATTGAAAAAAAAAACAAGAATGCACCAGATGTTTCAAGGTAAATTTTACGTGCAAAAAAATATATAAAGGGTATAGTCGGGTTTTAGGTGAATTTGGCCCCCGCTCCGATTTTCGATTCAACTCCCTCAAATAGTGTACCTTGATGTAAAAAAAATTTAGAAAAATTTTTGACCCCCAACCCCCTCCCATTCGGAGTTATGGCCATTTTATTGCATTATTTTCAAGAATTTTTTATTTCAATGGAAGTGAAGGAAATTTTCTGTTCTCTGGCATATAGGTACATCTCGTAGAGATGTATTTAAGATAATTTTTTCAACAATTTTGGTGCACTCCTTCACGTTGTTTCGGCTATTTGAAGTTTTCAATCGTAAAAAACACCATATAAGCGAAAAGCGACCACTTTTTAAAAATATCCCAAAAACGTGTTTTTTTACGTAAAATCACGTCACGTATTCACTTTTGGCGACTTCGATGTACCAAGGGCCGAAAATCGCGAAAAAACCGTACAAAAATGTTGTTTTTTTAGCAGATTTTTCAAATTTTGAGCGTTTTGTACAGAGAGAAATGACTGAACGAAGAAACTAACGTCGGATTCGTGTTTAGCGGGTCAAAATACCCTGATAAACACCCTTTTCGCGGTCGTTTTATTTGAAAACTCGAAATTCGCTATTTTTGTCATGAAAAATCATTGAAAAAGGCGAATTTTGAGACAGTAAGCAAAATGATCGCGAAAAGGGTGTTTATCGGGGTATTTTGACCCGCTGAACACGAATCCGATGTTAGTTTCTTCATTTGGTGATTTTTTCTGTATAAAGCACTCAAAATTTGAAAAATCTGCTTAAAAAACAACATTTTTGTACGGTTTTTCGCGATTTTCGGCCCTTGGTACATCGAAGTCGCCAAAAGTGAATACGTGACGTGAATTTACGTTAAAAAACACGTTCTTGGGATATTTTTAAAAAGTGGTCGCTCTTCGCTTATATGGTGTTTTTTACGATTGAAAACTTCGAATAGCCGAAACAACGTGAAGGAGTGCACCAAAATTGTTGAAGAGATGTAACTTTATGCCAAAGAGCAGAAATTTTCCTTCACTTCCATTGAAATTAAAAATTCTTGAAAATAATGCAATAAAATGGACATAACTCCGAATGGGAGGGGGTGGGGGGGTCAAAAATTTTTCTAAATTTTTTTTACATCAAGGTACACCATCTGAGGGGGTTAGATCGAAAATCGGAGCGAGGGCCAAATTCATCTAAAACCCGGCTATACCCTTTGTATCTATTGGAAATTTTACTTGCTAATTTTTGGATTTTAACTACAAAAAACCACTGCACTAATTCTGCTCTAGAACAGGGTGCGGGTAAGCACACATTCGAAGAAATTCCAAGACAATACTTGGATTTGAAAAGGAAGGTAGGAGAAAACTATCAAACAATCAAAAAAAATTAATGGATAACACAGGGCGACAAAAAATTTTTTTTGCTCTGTTTCTGGGTTCTCATGCCGAAATTCTGTTTCTAGACATCAAAATACATCACCTTGCTCAATCCTGGCTTCCAAAGTTTGCTTTGAGGGGTGGGGGGGCCAAAAAACTGATTTTTCGAGGTCAATAAGCCTGAGCATTACAAAATTTTTTTTTTGGACTAATCTTGTAGGAAATTTCACGGCGAATCCAATGCCGCAAACCGCAGACCTCCGTCTCCTTTTTAAAAAAAAGTTACAGCTCATTCTTTCCAAAATTTTGAGAAAAAATCGCATTTTTTTGTTTTTTTTTCGCAAAGAAGTGAAATTTGAGAGAAAATTAAGGGTTTTAAGGCCATAATGGTGAGAGTTGTAGGAAATTTTACGGCAAATCGAATGCCGCAAACCGCGGACCTCTATCTCTTATTAAAAAAAAGTTACAGCTCATTCTTTACAAAATTCTGTGAAAAAAATCACATTTTTGTGCCTTTTTCGCGAAAAAGTGAAATTTGAGAGAAAACTAAGGGTTTTAAGGATGAGCTGTAACTTTTTTTCAAAAAGAGATAGAGGTCCGCGGTTTGCGGCATTGGATTTGCCGTAAAATTTCCTACAACTCTCACCATGGTCATTATGGCCTTAAAACCCTTACTTTTCTCTCAAATTTCACTTCTTTGCGAAAAAAAAAACAAAAAAATGCGATTTTTTCACAAAATTTTGGAAAGAATGAGCTGTAACTTTTTTTAAAAATGAGACGGAGGTCTGCGGTTTGCGGCATTGGATTCGCCGTGAAATTTCCTACAAGTTTTCAATTTTTTTTGTAATGCTCAGGCTTATTGACCTCGAAAAATCAGTTTTTTGACCCCCTCACCCCCCAAAGCAAACTTTGGTCAAAAAAATAGATTTTTTCCTTTATTAGTTACATAAAAGCAACCCAAATTTGGCAATGAGAACCCAAAAACAAAATTCGTGTCGCCCTGTGTAATAAATCAACAGTAAATACCCACACTTTCGTTCACGGTACAGATTTCTTAAAATCCACTATCAAGTCATTTTTACAATAGGTACCATACCTACTTCCCAGCCCCTAAAAAAGTGGGAAATCGATAGGTATAACTCCTCACACAATACAATCTCGCCTTATTCTATAAAAATATACAACCCATAAAATATTTCAATCAATTCTCTTCCACTCTAGTTTCCCTCTGCCACTGCCTATGACTCCAAAACCCCCTTATACGAAACTGTCACCACGTACGAGCCATAGCGCATTAAACTCCATGAATAATGGCACGACTATTAGCGCGCAAAGAATACAAGCATCGATAAAAAGAATGACACGATCTAAGATTACACAATATGCTGCATTCGTATCTATTGGGAATAGTATCGCATAAAGCGCGATTTAAAAAAAAAAAAACAACTTTCACGGTGATATCGTTTATTAATCCTACGGGTATTTTGGTACTTCATGAGAAGCCTACCCCCCACGGAGGAGTTCGCGAACGGATGCGCTTTTTTTTCACGCATTTAATTCCGCATGTAACCCGGATGTATATGTACGTTTGGGTATTCCCAAGTTTCCATGGCGTTTTTTTACGATCCAAAATTATAGCACAGTACAAGTGAACATCTTTCAGTAACTTCCAGCATATGTTTAGTGCTTACTCATTCATTGGTACTTTTTTCAGGAGAAATTATTCTAAAAAGTGGTACTTAAAAAAACAATAAAAATCGAAAGTTATGTTAAATTGATCATTGTAACTTTTATTTGTGTAGTAAAATTGAACCTGTAACTTGCAGTTTGAAGAATTGTAAATTTTCCTGGTTAGTTATATTTTTATGTTAAATCCTCTCTCTTTTCATGCGTTTTTATTCAGAATGAACGCCTCTAAATCTACAGCTATGCAATTTACCTTACAGGTGAATGTTCGCATTATTTTGTATACTAGGTTCCAATTCCGAACCAATCTTCAATAAAATAATTTTGAGCAATTTTCCCGCCATTTTAGATGATTTTTATAACACATGAACCATTTTCACGACATTCTGAATAATCATTAAAAAATTTCGACAATTTTTTTCGACATCTTACGAAATTAAAATTGTATGAGAAAGTAAGACGATGAAAAATGTTGAAAATATCATCAATTTTTTTATACCAACTACATATTTCACTACTGAGTACTGACGAGGGAAGGATCCCAACACAATTTGCTAAAGTTCATACGGACCATTTTTATGGGGTTTTCTCCATCGCTGGAAAATTCCAAAATTTTCTGGAGCCACTGAAACGTCTCGAAACTGCTTCCAACCGATTCAGGAGGTTAAAAATAGGGTATAATATCACATTTAATTTTTTTTAAATTGATTATACAGATCAAATTTTCATATTTTTATTTTGCAAGGTGATGACGATGAGGTAATTTTGAAATTTCAAAAATTTGAAAAATGAACTTAGCACCTGAAATTATGGATATGGGGGTACTTTTATGATGTAATTTCGATTTATTTTTGTTTCGCCTCAAAATTTTACTTGGAGCTGGGAGACATCCCTTTCAAGACATTCTAAAGATTTTGAACAATTTTTTCGACATTATGGTCGATTTAATAATTTTTTAGGCGGATAGAACCTCTTTTCATGATTTTGATAATTTAAAATTGCATTTTTGAAACATTTTAAAACATTTTTAGGACATTTTGACAATTTGAAAATTTATTCATTTTTACGCCAGGATCGCTATTTAATAAGCGGATTAGTGTTTTGAACGTAGAATTTTAGTTTTTAAATTTTATAAATCATTGAGCAATTGTTCAATAGCCAAGGCTGCAAGAAAATGGCAGAAAATCAATTTTTCAACGACTGCGACTATGTCAAATCGTATTCTAAATTTCGTTCAATTTTATAACAAAATCCGGGTTTTTATTAAATTCCAATTTATTATTAAAGAAAAATTACAAAAAGAGAATACGACATTTTACTATTGAAAAATTAAAATACCTAAGCTCTATTTTTCGAAGTACCTATTCTGAAGATTAAAACAGATTTTATTCAATCTCCAAACACAATGTCCACTTTTTCCCATTTGCTAACGTGTACACCGGTGCACCAGTAAGGAAATCTCAAAAGTCAAAAAGCTAAAACTTTAGCACAATTTTATAGGCTACTAATTACGCAGAATTTTCCTCCCAATAATTATTTTGCAGAAGGGAGGGGAAATTGTCCTACCGAAGTGTCCAACAATTCCGAACGCAAAGGCAGGCATTTCTGAGAATTTTCGCAGAACCTTCAGTGAAATATTTTCACCCTCCCCTCCCCTCACCATCCAAATTCATCCATATAAAAATAAAAAACAGAAACATCTTCATGTTTTGTACCCAGATGTGCTGAAATTTTTAATAAATGAAGGATGCACGAAATGAAAATAATTAACATAATTCTAAAAAATATTTTATAGAATACTTTTCCCATGCGTAAATTTACAAAAAAAAATGATTTTCAAATTAGAGCTAATTCAAACAACCAGGCATCAAACAAAGATTTTGGAAAAAATGGTGACTTTAGTGACTTTTTATGTGGCAAAAAGGGACCTATTTTTCGAAAAAAGTGACCAATTTTTCAATTCTTTTTCTCATAAATAAATACACTTCCCCCCCCCCCATTTTTTTATAACTCAAACTGTATTTCTCTCTCCGATAGTGCTGAAAAAACTTCTTTTCCTGAAATAAATTTTTTACTAATAAATCTTTGTCAAGGTATCAATCAACAAGGCTGGTGAACTAATAAATACGTAAAAAAAGATTTGATACAGGGTGACCGAAAAGTAGTTCCCAAAAAAAAAATGCTTAGCAAAAATTCCCTAACTAACTTATCCAAAACAATTCAACTCTGGCAGCATCCTTGGTCCATTACTATTCGAACACAGGCCTCTTCAAAAATTCTCAATCATTTTTCAATTTTTTGTGAAGAATAATTTGATTTTCGCTTACAATGCTATAGCTAAACCTAGTCGAACGAAATTTAAAAATTGCGTGGAATAAAATCTAGGAATTTCTGTGGATAGGTGACGAGTTCCTCAAAATCTTGAATTGAGCCCTGTTAATCTGAAAATAGTGCGTTCAATTTTGAAATAAGGAGGATTGCATTTCAGCGCTTCACAAATTGAAGTCAGGTGATTTAATTCAGCATTATTGAATTAATGCTCTGGTTTAAGGGAAAAATTGCGCAATATTGAATTTTTTCGGGTTATAAATTATACAGATATTTGAAGACGATCTATATTAGTAGAATATGACAAAAAAATTTTACCCTATCAATAATAATTTTTTACCGAAATTTTAAATTTTTTTGGAGAAGTAATTTTCAGTCACCCTGTACTTGAGATTTTATCTTTTTTTTTAGAAATATCGGTATTTTTTCAATTTTATGCAAGAGCGGTAGGACGTTTGAACGAAAAAAGTGACCAATAGTGACTTTTGGCAAAAAAGTGACTTTTAGTGACCACCCTTGAAAGTAGGGGAAAAGTCACGAAAAAAGGTGACTCTGTTTAATGCCTGAACAACAGAAATCATTTCATCTTTTTACCGATTTAAAAGAAATTCCTTATATTTCAGGAATGAAATTTTTTACGTCACAATTTTTTTAGGTTCATGTGGGGTTGAAATATTTTGTGAATGAAAAAAAAAACGAGGTGTGTGAGATGGAAAATTGAAAAATGACGTAGCTTTTGGAAAACTTTACAAGGGTGAATTTTTATTTTAAAAATTAATGCACTTTACTTTTGGGGTAAAAAAAAAAGGAACCTTAGATCATGGATTTGTGCAAATATACGATCTTACTTAGAAAAGAGGCGAATGTTTCTTATTCGCTTGCAAAGAGACAAAACTTTATAACTTTTTATTAAAATATCAATGCACTTGAACTTTTTTCTATTTAAAAAAAAAATTTCAACATTTTGAGGCAAATTTTTGCCTAAATGCATGAATTAGGCAAAGCGACTGCCTAATTCATTGAATTTTTCAATCCGAAGCTTTCTACCATTTTTCTTATCGCACAGGAAAAAATTCAAGACATTTCGCCTAAGAGAACAAACTTCCAATTACATTTCAAAAAAAAAAAAATCATCCAGCTTCTTCAATTAGAAAATTTTTTACGTTCAGTGGAAAATATAATGAATGAAAAATTTTGTTTGCAATATAAAAAATTGTCCAATTGATGTAGCTGGTTGAAATTTTTTTTGAAATGTAGCTGAAAGTTTGATCTCAATGTCAATCTTGAATTTTTCTCTGTGCAATAAGAAAAACGGTAGAAAGCTTTGAATTGAAAAATTTCATGAATTAGGTATTAGTCGCTTTGCCAAATTCATGCATCAGACAAAAATTTGCCTAATTCATGAATTCGACAATTACACGGATAGGCGTAACATTTACATTATGTTACAATTTTGAGAGACAGTGTTGCTCTTGTTACGAAATTAAACTACTTTTTTCAAATTAAACTTTATAACTTTTCAATAATAATGTCAATGCTCTTCAGAAAAATCATAACTTCATTTTTACACTACATTATTCAAATTTAAACAAGCAGTGTTGCCAACAATATAAATTTAAACACTAAATTCATATTCTGCAACATTGAAAAAAAGTTATGCAAAATCTTTACACAAAAAGAAAAAAAATGGCAAAAAACATTACACAAAAAATTTGGGTATGTTTTGAAAAATGGGAAAATATTCTTAAAAAGAAGAAAAAAATTGGAAAAGTATTGAAAAATCTTGTAAATGAAGAAGAAAATTGAATAAAAGTCAAGGTATTTACGCTTTTTTCTCCTTTTTTGATTTTAAAAATTGCTGAAAAAAGAGTATGAAAAAATATTGAGAAGTTATGAAAATTTCACATTTTTTGCCAAGTCCAGCAGAATATCATAATGTCATCGAACATACATTTTTTTTATGGTGGGTAAAATGTGACCTAAAAACTTTACGTTGTACAAAAGTACACTTTTCAAAAATCACCCCCATGCCTAAGACATCCATTCAAAAATTACGTTTGAAAAGTAAAAAATATAATTTTTCAACAGTAGGTAAGTAGGTAGGCGGTGCCCTTTGAGAACCCCTAGCTCCCCCCCAATTTCACCTGGGGGGCTCAATTTTTTTTGGGTAGTCTCCGATAGTGACCCAACAACCCCAGCGAATTTGGTCAAAATCCGAGGTATGTTTTTTTTTCGCGCTCCACCCTAATACTTATACATTTCCATCTCTGAACTGCCAACTACTCGATTCATTATTTCTATCTGTTTTTGGATTCTTACAAGTATAATTTTGATACTTCCATTCTTAATATGCCTCATTTTGGAGGATTTTTCTTCTACCAAAAACCAAAAAGGATACAAAATATCAGGAAAAAATGTCAGAAAACTGATACACACCACTAAATTACCTATACGTTTAGATATTTATTCAAACCTCACTCTTAAAATGTTTTCAAGCCATCGTATTCGTTCACACACCTGAACTGCAATCCAAAAAAGTATCTAACCAAATTGCCATGCTTTCGGTTGGGCGACAATACAAACGACCCAGGTATTTCACCACGATAAGAATTTATCTCCGGTTGGAAAAAGTTTCCACACACTTTGTATAATATTGCACTTTATAAAGTTGACTAATATCACAAAGGTAAGTAACCTAGGGCCTATTAAGTCGACACCGTGTACCATGGCGCACACATATTCATCACAATGTCTCAGTACACCATAAACACGAGTATCTCTGTGTCTTTATACCTAAAAATACGCATCGAGAAAAAGCTTACAGCAGCACGCTAGACAGAGAAAGAGAGAAAAGCTTACATAGCGTATACAACGTACACGTATAAATTTCCAGCCTCGTGTAAACCGTACTCGGTGTACAATACGTTCGGCGCAAAGGAGGACGAGCGGGAACGAGGGGTACACGGCGCGCGTAAAAAGCTTCTCCATACGCAGAAGGGATTCCGGAGCGGGAGCCGGGAAAAATTAAAGGCGGAGCGCGTGAATTTCCCAGTCACGTGATTTGTTCGGGGTAGGAAAATCGTAGAAAATAATGGCGTTGGTTGCGAGGAACGAAAGACCGAGCTGCGTGCACGAGGCGGCGAACTAAAATACACAGGCACGAAGCACGAAGGGAGTAAAAGCACCCAAAGTCACTTAGCGAAATTAAAAGAACGCTTCCTTTCGAAACACAGTGTTCGGTGCTTTTCGATGCCGGCGCGATAGACGCTTTCGCCCTTTTTTTTTCTCTCTCTCAAAATAATATAATCATCGTAATGATAATTTTTTTTCACAACTCGGGCCGCCAAAAAATTCTCGTTCTGTGCTGACGATTTGTGTGCGTGCTGTTTCGGCGATTGCGGAAGTGCCGCTGATGGGGCGACCCTAACCGTGTACCCCCGCGACCCCCCACCCGGTACCCCGTTAATTAATTCGACGACCTCGGCCTCGTCTCGTTCTCAAAGGTGCTCGAATATGATTTTTATTTACCGCCGGAGAAAAAAAAATCCCAATCGATTTCGATTCACGCGTTTGATTTTCCATTAGCAAAATGCCTACTGACATTTTTACATCGTCGTGGTAAATTTCGTCGAAAAAATTTCCCCCCCGGCCCGCACAATTTTTTTACATCTTTCCAGCATTCGTTTTTATCGCTTTATATTTTTCCATTTTTTTATCGTTCGTTCGTCAAAAAAGAGAAAATGTCTGCTCTGTTGCAACAACAGCAGCATCAACAGCAACAAAACTGCTCACCATCCTCCGCTCTGCTAGCTCATCTAAGGCATCATTTACATACGGAAATTTCTGCCAATAATAATACCGCAGCCGGAGTACCACCTCATCAGCATTCCCCCCATCCGAATGATGTACTTTTGACGTTATTAGCCAGAAATAAAAATCTAGAAGGTAAGATCTTCAGTTGTAACGGTCTCGTGATAAATGATCGATTATTTGAAGAAAAAGTGTTGAAAATTTCTTCTGATTTTTCCATGTGATAGATAAGGATTTTCCTTCATTGATTAGCAGCTTTCGAAATACGTGTGTGATTTTATTGAGCTTTCTGTGTAACATGTTTTTAAATGAAATCATAAGCCTGATTCGTAATCACAAACTTTTTGAATAAAAAACTTACAATTTTTCAAACAAGTGATTACTATCAGATATTCATTGATAACAAAAACATAATTTGAAATATTCTTGGATTACAATCAGAAAATGAGAAACTCCCAAAAAATTCAACTTTGTTAAAATTCATATTTACATGGGAAACCATCAGCCTCAATAGCTTTATTTGGTGAATATACATTGGCCTATATGGAATAATCACACACGAAAGAGGTCAAAAATATGAAAAATTAACAATTTATTTGTCCACGATTAAAACAATAGGTTGATAACGAATAACTGATAAGCCTATGCAACAACAGGAGGCCAATTAACCCATTTTCAGAGAAGAAATAATGAACCATAATTAAGTTTTATATCTTGACTAATGTCTAAATTGATTATAAAAATTGAATCAAGTCATCAACAAACGTATTTTCGACAGTAATTTCAAAAAATGTTGGAAAAAAATCTAGGTTGGCATTATTGAGAGACCGTTTAATTTTTTGCACCTCGAGTGTAAATCGTTCTTGACTTTTCCTCTACTAAAAATGAAAATTTTTCGCAGAAAAAATGCCATCACTTTCGTAAAATTTTCAATCCAAACATATAAATAACTTTTCCGACTAAAAACTCAATTTTATCAAAGGAGTTGCATTTTCCTCGCTCGGTTTGGCTCTTTTACAAAATTTAAAATGGAAAACGCACGGATTTATGAACCATTAGGAATAATTTCGATTTCATACATCCACGATTGAAAAAAGAATTCAAAAATGGAACGATAAACCAAAAATTCTAAATTCAACTTAGATGAAAAAAAAAATGATTACCTAATACCGAGATAAGGACTTTTATTTGCTGAATCAATGACATTATCAAATTGATAAAAAAATAATAAATTCTGAAAAAAAATGGATTGATAAAAAAGTTGGAAATTTAATATAACCACTGACCATGGAAAAACTAATTTCACATATAGATACAAAAATGTAAATTCCAAGGCAAATGAAAAGTTAGATGGTAAAATGGAAGGAGAAAGAGGGGAAAATTGATATCAGAAAAAAATGTACTATTGAAAACGATCAAACTCCAGTAAAATTACTCTTCTTCTCTTCCCTCCCCGACTGACAATTTTTTCCCCAAATATTTAATAAAAATTGAAGGTCCACGGTCATTTTTCCGAAGCCAAATACTTCAGAAGATATTTTCTCACATGAAATATTTCATAAAAAATTTTCTCCAAAATTTTCTGAAGATTTTGACTAAATAAAGGTGTTCTGAAATTTTGAACAATATTATTAAACCTTATAAAACTTTTCAGTGAAAATCTATGTACGTATGAAAATTCGAGGTCATGAAATAAAACTTACCAAATATTTTAAATATTTTAGTTTAAAGTAGTCAAAAATCGAAAATTATTTTACAAGTAACTTAGTGTTTGGGATATTTGAATTAGGAAAAAAATTCGAGAAGAAAAATTTTGTGAAATATCATCCTACTTGATTGACAATTTTTTGATTTAAAATTATTTCATTTTTATTTTACCAAACCAATTAATTGAGCAATTGGCAATTTTTACCAATCTCATATTTTTTACTATTAGAAATGCTCAATTCATCTGATACCTAAGTATTACCTACATAATAGGTTTCTATATTAGGTACCTAACCTATTTATTTCTGAAAATGTGTTCATGTAGGTACTTCTCTGTTCATTAGATGACTTTTTTCCCCTAATCAGTTTTTTAAAAAAAAGTACTAAAAGCAATAAATTGAGGAGGACAAAAACATATTTTTTTATTTGAATAATATTGCTTGCAGTTCTTTCAAAAACTTGAAACTTTACAATTTCATTAGGTATTTGTCTTGAGAAAGTTTGTTTGACGAGGGAAAAAGTGGAGACTAGAGTTTGAAAATGAAAGAGGAAAAAGAGAAACTTATATTATTTAAAAAACAAACTGATCTATTATTTCTCACCCATTAAATATTTTCTTAAGAAATTCAGCCAGAGAGTGCAATCGATTGTAGAAGTGTATATATTCATTAAAAAAGACTAGGCATCCATTTTTTTCGACAGTTTTTAATCAATATTGGACTAAATAGGTTTTTCAAAATTTTGTTTGAAAAAAAGAACACTGTGTCCTTTTTAATGGATATAGTCACATCAAAGAGTCTACTAAAATTTATAAATTGAATTTTACAACCTTTTCTCGACTACATTCTCAAATTTTTAGAAATTGACATTTTTTACATTGGTTTTTGAGTTGACACTGATTTTGGGCCTTTCAGAAAGAGTAGTCAAAAATTGACCCCTAAAGTGGTATCTATATCTAGGCTCACATACCTAATTACCTATACAAAGATTTAAAAAATGATATTGCCATTTTTAAAAAAATAATTTTCCTAGATTTTTCCAGATTTTTCAGACCATTTTTTCGAGTTTTCCAATAGGTACTTGCCTAATTAGTAATACAACCCAAATAGGCACTTTTATCTTGACCAAGATTCTCATAGTGCCAAGAGACGAAACAATTAAAAATTGAAAATTGTGTTTTTCATACTCTCTCATTTCTGAATCAGTGAAATTCATCAAAAATCACTGAGAAACAGTT
This sequence comes from Pseudococcus viburni, assembly GCA_033439095.1. Classification (NCBI taxonomy): domain Eukaryota; kingdom Metazoa; phylum Arthropoda; class Insecta; order Hemiptera; family Pseudococcidae; genus Pseudococcus; species Pseudococcus viburni. The sequence continues at coordinate 1,281,898 of JAVBJF010000007.1, read as the reverse complement.
AGAATCGCAACACAGTAATAAATCGGTGAAAAAAATTTCACTGAAAGCAAGCCAGTGAAAGGAAATCACCGGTAATCAGTGAAAATTCACTGAAAACTCAGTAATATTTATAAAATTCACTGAAAATTCAGTGAAATTCTTTTAAAATCAGTGAAGAATCTCTAAAAAACACTGATTTTAACTGATTTTTCCTGTGCTGCAATTCTGACTGTTTATCAGTGACTTTTCACTGAATCAGAGAATGAGAGAGTAAATAAAGCCTAATTCATTTTAGATGAACATGTTGAGCTATTTTGAAATTTTTCTTCTCAAAGCAGCAAAGAAAGTAAATTTATTAAGCTTCAACAAACCATTTTTTTCCATTTTTTTTTGTTTTGAATTTAAAAAAAAAACATATTTACTTATGGTTTTTTACTTTTTTTTCATTCAAGTTTATACCTACCAACCGCCTACTTTTTTCTCACATTTTTACAATTTTTTAAGCAAAATTCTCGACTTTTTTACCATTTTTCGACCTACTTTGAAAATCTCAACTTTTTCGACTGCATAAACACCTCCCAAATGCACTTGCAAAAATTTTAAAATAAAACGATGCATTTATAATTATAAGTGCAACATCAGGAATATAAAATAAATGAAAGAATTTTACCTCTCGCATCCAATTTTTAAAAATATCATAATTTTATATGAAATGAGCACGTAAATCAGTACTCAAGTGTTCATGGTATGCAACCACTTGCACATTTTTTAAAAAATTGAATAAAATCGTAAATCCAAGTATCAAGGATGGTAGAAAAAAAATGTGCAAAAAATTGTGGTATACACTTTTTGCCTATCTTCATTTTTGAAGGGGCTACAGTAATTTTAAATTTTCTCAGAATTTTATTTTTTTTTAATTTCACTGAAATTGTTAGTTTAAGTAAGTACCTAGGATTAAAGAAAAAAAATTCAAAAAAATTTGTGGTATACACATTTTGCCTATCTTCACTTTTGAAGGGGCCGAAATTATTTTAAATTTCCCCAAAAATTCATTTTTTCAAAGTTTGACTGAAATCGTTGATTTTGCTGCCCCTTCAAAAGTGAAGATAGGCAAAAAGTGTATACCACTATTTTTTTCTATAATCCTAGGTACTTAAACTAACAATTTCAGTGAAATTTAAAATCACTGTAGCCCCTTCAAAAATGAAGATAGGAAAAAAGTGTATTACATTTGAAAATTTTTTAATGTACTGGCACAACTCTTCAATTTTTTCATTGTTTTTTGAAGAAATACTGAAAAAATATATTACTTTTTCTCCTCTTTTCACAACTTATGGTACTTAAATATAATTATTTCCTAAATCATTTTCTATGTATTACAAAGTTCACACTAATTGCATAATGTATCATTTTCGCATCCCTCATCACTTTTTCTTTGCATTATTCAGCGATCGAAACAAAAACTCCCAAAAAAGAAAATCCTTTTCCCACACATTCACAAATAGCTTATTAACCAAGCAGAAAAAAAACATCACTATAAAACTTTCACACCACTTCTAAAACCGCAAACCAAAAATACCACTCGGAAAACCACCCATTCTAAAAATCTTGCTCTCGAGTTTAAAAATAAACATACGATAATTAACTTTCAATCAAGCTCGATTTCTGGAAACCTTAGAAAACGGAAAAAAAGGGATGGTGGTAGTTTTTGCTCATACGAGGTCGATTGGGTTCCCATATATGGTTTCGGTCGTCTGAGAGCCAGTATCCTTTTCCTATACTTAAATAAACAAAAAAATTCTTTCCAGATTGTAATCCCATCGACAAAATTATTTTGTAATTTTCCACGATAAAATACTCGTATGATGTGGGCAAGTTTTTGTTGGGTTTGCATACCGCACACTTGGGAATAATATATTTACGGATGACATCGAGAGGTTCTTTTTGCCAATGCTGGTTTGTGGTCTTCTTCGTAAACCATATTGACCGCAATTCGTGTATGGAGCTGTAGCTTTTTGACTTTCGTGTACACGGTGTCGGTATAGGTTGCTCTATAAAGAGACCTAAAACGTTGGGAAAAGGATACATAACGGTGGGTAATTTTCTCTCTAATTTAGCGACCTATATAAATTGATATCGATTCGTAATAAAAGCCAGCAGCTGTTTCTCTGCATCGAGCTTGCACATTGAGGGACTAATTACGAAGGCGCCTTCTAAATTATAACTTCCGTCTGATCATCTCCCACCCCTTCGTCAATTTTTCGAAAAAAATCGGAAAAATCGTAATACACCGAGCCTAATTTATTTAAAATTAATCTACAGCAGCATCATCGGATCATCTGTCGTATTAAAATGATGTACCAATTGTCGCAACAGGAGGTCCCCAAGTGAAAAGGACTAATCAACCATAAGAAAGGATGGCTTAAGAGCTTTGACCAAATCGCCGGATCGTGATTTGTATCCAAAGTACGAGCACACAAAGATACACGTACAATGTACATATAAGCATCATATATTATACGGTACTCGGTCTCGGTGTCGGTACAGTCGCGTATTGTTGCTGCAAAGAAAATCCTTTACGCTTTTGTCATACGTAAAAGCCCACTTACTCCTTTTCTCCCTTTTTTCATTACACAGAATGGTGGTCCGCGCCGGCTCTCTTTTCGCGACGTTCATGAATTATTTACAATAGTTATTTATCTCTTTTTCGGTCTTTTAGTCACATTATCGCGATTAAAGCTAAAATGTAACCGTTTACGAGATATCTCAACGCGTATATACTCGGTAGACGACGTCGTTTACGTAATCCGTCATTTTACACGCGTTCGCCGTGGGCTCGGGACTTTGTCGTTATTTGTCGAAGACCAGAACGCTGCGTGTTTTGTAGACAAGAAAACTGAGATGGAGGGGTGAACGGGGACTGGTTATTGCCTCGCATGGCATATTGGAAGCCTTTACGTCAATTAGCTATAATCGATCGATGAATTAAAAATGCATTAGCGTATCGAATATGGTTGCGTATTGGCTTATTCTAGGTACCTGTGTTGTATCGAAAATGGAAAATGGAGTCGTAGAGAAAAGTACAAAACAAATGTGAAAAGATCACGAGACGTATACGATAATAAACGAGAATGTCAAAAATCATATTTTTTTTTGATACTGACAAGGAGCCTACCCGAGGTCTGACATATCAAAAACATAACTGTTTTACAGGTTTGTAGAGCATCACTAGAAACATACACAGCCAACATTTCAGCCCCTAAAATTGACTGGGAGGTGGTCACGGGGGTTTGAATTTCAAAAAATCTCCCAATACACCGAAAAAATTACAAAAATTTAAATAACTCGCCTCCATATCCAATTTAGGAGATAATTTTATCCCACGAACTACCCTCGGTATAGAATACCTACAGACCATCTGGAGGTGGGGTAGTCGCTTGGATCCGTATGTATCATTTGGGAAGGGGAGGGGGTGAATTTTCATTAAAAAATTGAAATTATTCCGCAACCATCAACGCAGCCAGAAATTATTTAAGGGAGGGGCTCAGAATTCGGAAAAAATAGGGGGGGAGGGTGAAATTTCAATGAAAAAATTCAGTAACTTGTTATTTCAACGGCGCTGGTGACGTAGTCAGGGTATTTTCAGCAGGTCGATAATTCATAAACGGATTTAAGCCAAGTAAAATTAAAAAATTACAGAATTTCAGTTATTTTTCGCTGATTTTTCAGTCAAAATTATTGATTTTTTATGGCAAACTGGGAATTGATTGAGAAATCAGTGTTTTTGACCGAAAGATCAGTGAAAAATCATCAATTTTTTTAAATAGAAGGACTACAATACTGCCGATCGAAGCGAGGGCGAAATTTTTTGGAAAACTCATGTTTCAAGAACAAAAAAATTCACTTTTTTCACATTTTCGTCATAAAAAATCTCCTATCCGAGCTGGGGGGGGGCTCGAGTTCCCTGAGTCCCCCCTCCTTGTGTGCGCTTATGTCCGTAATTTCGTAATAGCCAAATATTCCTCATGAACAGTTTTTTTAATAGCCAATCAGAAACCAGGAAAATAATGACCAAACTTTCTTGCTAGAATTTTCAGAATAAATGGAAAATATTCGGCCGCTAGACAGTAACTTTTTGTTTTGTGTAAGATGCATTTTTCTACTCAATTTTTACGAAAAGTTGAGTTGAATTAAACAAGCTACAGCTTTTTCTATTCAACCAAATGGAATGAAATTTGGTATAGACATTCCTAAAAGATTGTAGATGTGCCTTTTGTATGTTTTAGCAAGTTTACAGTGAAAATTTCCGAGTAATGGGCGTTTAAAATTTTTAAATTGAGGGAAAAGGGGGTTAAAAAACGTTTTTTCAAAAAATCGCCACGACATGCACTAATGGGTGTTAAAATGTACCAGCATGCGAAATTTCGTGGAATTTGGCCCAATAGATTTTCTGGAAATCGAGTTGAACACAATGAAGAAAAATGTAGCAAAAACGACATTTTTGAGAGTCTCGTACGCCTTCAATTTTTATCGTACGGCTTTAAAATTTTAACAGGTTGATCAGTTGGACGAGATCTATCAAATGACGTATCAATCTTTAAAATTGGTGCGATAGTTTTTGAGATCGAGAGATACGAATTTCCCAGTTTGTTGGTCTCAGAATAATAGGCGTTTGCGGTAGCGGCGTCGTTCTTTTTCCCAATCCCCTCGCCGTGCTACCGCCCGGCCTGATTTATGAAGTTTAGTATTGGGCGATTTTCGAAATTCAAACCCCCTTCCCCAGTCAACTTTAGAGGCTGAAATTCTGGATGTAAAAGTTTTTTGTGATGACAGGCCTGTAAAAAAAAAAATTGTTTTTGACGTGTCGGACCTCGGGTAGGTCCCTTGTGAGTTTAAAACAATCTTAGCACATTATTGAAGAATATTCGTAGAGACCAGGGATATATGGCGAGTGGCGACCCATAAACTATTATGTTTGGCCCATGAAAATATTCTATTTTTAAACTAAAATTTGACAATTTTTGATACGAAATTCCATTAGAAATCGATAGAAAAATGATTGTATCGAGATGAGGAGTCTGAAACGAAGCGATAATCACTGGCACTTTTCAATTTTCCACTATTTTCAAAAACATTGTAATTTTTACCAGGAGTTTGCAAAATTGTAAAAAAAATTTTAAAAATCGCGAACCGTGCTCTCTCAATTATAAATCAGTGAAAATTATCGAAAATCACTGAGAAACAGTCAGAATTGCAGTACAGGAGAAAATCAGTGGATTTTTTTGCTGAAAACAAATCAATGAGAAAAATCACTAGAAATTCAGTGAGAATTCACTGAAAAGTCAGTGAAATTTATGAAGTTTGCTGAAAGATCAGTGAAAATCTTTGAAAAATCAGCGAGAATTCGTTGAAAATCAGTGAATGTTGCTGATTTTTCCTATGCTGCAATTCTGACTATTCATCAATGACTTTTCACTGATTCAGAATGAGAGAGTACGAATAGACGTATAAATGCAATGCAAATAAAAAAACCCATTGAAAAATGGTCATATTGAAGTGAGGACATTGAAACGGTACCAGGGACCTTTGGAACTTCTTCCAATTTCTGCTATTTTGGAAAATGGTCATTTTCATCAGGCGACATGCAGCAGCAACTTTAGAAAATTTCCAACAAGAAATTGAAGAACAAAAAAAATCGAATGAATAATTTTTCAAAATAATGAAACATCGTTTCATTTGATAATTTATTCGGGAATCATGGAAAATTACTTACCTACATTAATATAGTTACTCATTTTTTCTGAATCTAATGATGAAAATGATCATAACTCACCTAAAACAAAAAAATAAAATATTTTTTATTAGTTCATAATTGATATACGTAAGTATAAATAATAGAATATTGAATTTTTTTTGTAGGTTATAGATAGAAAATTTTCAAAAAATCACGCAAGAAAATACAAAATTAGTCATTTTTTTCGAGATTTGACCAATCTTTATTGACAGGAAGAGGGAGGGGGTGTATCGTCCTTTCGCTGTCTGGTCCTGTGTATGCTTCCATCTATGAATACATTTTCAAGTTTTTCTGTAGGTACTCTCAACTTTTACCTATTTCGACCAAATTTATGAAGTGGAAAGTTGAACTGGAAGATGATCACCTAGATTTTTTAGTGATAACAGCCTTTGCGTGCCAAAATATAGTTCATAATATTGAGATCACGTCTCATAGTATAGTAGATTAAATATTTTCAGAAATTGGTTGCTACTGTTAAGGCATTTAAAAATAATTTCCCAAATTTTTTTTGCAAAAAATGAGCTTTAAAAGTTAGGTATGGTAGTTATTTTATTAATTTTTTCAGTATTTTGCCTTGAAGGAATGGTGTAATCTTCTCCCTGTCTCCTACATGTCTCAGGATTCATAAGCCCATTTGAAGCCAAACCCAAGATTTGAAACTTTGTTTAAAAAATTTCTCAGCTTTGGAGTGAAAATTCCGAAATACCTAAAAATTGGAGACCATGAAATACATCAATTGAAAAAAATTGATGGTGTCTCACCGCCTCCGGCTTTCTTCATCATAACGACTAAGAAATGAATATACTCCGTATTTTATATTGATTTTAATAATTTTATCTATAAAAATCTAAAATTAATAATTCATTAGTCATTACTTCTTATCAATAATTTTTTTAAGAAATCGAAAAATTTGACCTTGTATTGAACAGGGTTGTTAAAACCGGTTCTTCAATCCGCTACCAATCATCAATAATTACTCCAAAATTCAAGATCCAGAAAAAAAAAACTTGAAACAAGAGTTGTAGACGTAGAGCGTAAAAAATTCAATAATTCTGCCAGATCAATTTTCGAAACCAGTTCAGAAGTTCACAAGTAGTTATTATAAATATTGTCCAAAAATTGAAAATGCAGAAATGATACAAAAGTTTTAAGCATTATACCTTACGTTTCAAGTTCTTCCATTTCGTCAACTTTTAGGCAATTATTAACTGGTTGCAAATCGCCGAACCGGTTTCAAAAACTGATCTCCCAGAATTGTTCAGTTTTTGAGGCACCACAACTTTTGTTCAAGTTCATTTTTGCATCTTAAATTTTAATGTAGTTATTGATAACTGGTTTCGAATTAATGAACCGGTTTCAAAAATTCATATTGCTCTTTAATAGATACCCTTTGTGTGTAGTACTTATTCATTTGACAGAAATAAATCAATTTTTTTTATGAAACCGTTTTTTTTCGCTGGATACCCTGTGTATGGATCTAAATACCTGAATTTCCCATCTGTCATTGGAAGCCCTCATCATGGGCTACTTAAAGCTATTTCCTTAATCTCTTCATTACTTTCCAATTCGAAGGTATTTCTACATGAAAAGAAATTTGAATTTCCTGAAATCTACTGCGAAAAAAAGTATCAGAAAAATTTTGAAATGACCAAAATTCGGTCCTTGAGAAGACTATGTGCAAAATTTTAAATTATTAAAATTAGCCTACCGGGAAGGTTTAAGAAAGATTTTTACTATTAAAATTCGCTAACGAAAAAGTTAAGAGATGAAATCTTTAAATTACTAAAATTTTGTCCAAAAGGGGAGGGGTGCAGAAGAAACTTGAAAATCATCAAATTCGTCTCACAAAGAGGCGCGAGATAAAATGATTGAAATTATGTCCTAAGAAGTTGAATTACCAAAATGCTACCTCGAAAGGGTACGAAAAAAATTTAAAATTAAGTAATTACTAAAATTTTGTCTAAGTGAGGAGTACGACAGAAATTTTAGGCCATTAAATTCGTCTTGGAAAGAAATACGAGAAAAACTTTTGAATTACTAAAATTTTGCTCTGGAGAGTGGAAAGGGAATGGGAGAAGTTTGATTCGCTAAAATTTCAAATTTGCCTTAGAGAGAAATACGAGAAAAAAAATTTAAAACACTGCAATTCCATAACCTTTCTTAGGGTCATATTGTAAAATTTGAGACTATTCTCTCTATTAACGTCTTCAACCATTGATAATAGACAAAAATTTCACATTTTTCTGGAAACACTTTTTACGATGCTTTCATTCTTATTTTTTCTGAATTATATTTTCCTTCCGTGAAAGCTTCTTTTTTTTTCTGTAACCTTTTCGGACGCTTTTAATAAAAAATTAAAAATGAAATATTTTTCATTCATTTTTATTGCATGTTAAGAAGGCTCATAAGCCTCACTTTTCACTTTTTGATAAATTGAAAGACTTCAGGCTAACTAAAGCAGACTCTCCTCAGGTACTTGAAAAACTATTCGATACCTATCTCCGATTTCGATATTCCACCAACACCTCTGACCGCATAACCCTTTTCCAAAATTCTTTCTATGTAGTTCGAATCATTCAACTCTTCATCACACCAAACTCAAACGACACAAAACCTCACCTCAAAACTTCCTATTCTCCATAATTACCACCTCTCCAAACAGATAAATAACACCATCGAGCATTTTCCAAACATCACATCTCAACCACTTGGCACCCCGCTACCCTGATTGCGCCAATAATACCTAATCAAATCACACCCCTTTTCACATCCACCAACACTCAACACTGCAAACAAATACCGCCACATCTCCATCGAGTCGAAAAATTCGGCGATTAAAGGACATCAAGAGGGGACCCGGGGGTTATATTTAATTTGTCGAGCGCAATTGAAAATAACGAGACTTCGGAAAGGGATCCGCATTACACTCGCACATTTCCAACTGCTTCGATATGACACTGCAGCATCTACAAGTGCATCGCATTTTTAAGCGGAAAACCGCGCCGCTGTTGGGGGTGCGAAGGGGTATCTGGCTTTTTTCCGTTGTTTATCAATTCAATAAACGAATCTAACCGGATAAATGGTCGAGTATACACACATTCGTATATTGAATAAAGAGGGGTTGGCTATTGCTCTTGTGCACTGCATAATGCACCCTCCTCTAGATTTCTGGCGCATATATCTTTTCTTTCCCCCGAGGGACATCTGGGTAGTGTGTATGTTGTATTATTATGGTTGTTGGTCGTCGATGCGATATTCGCGAGTTAACGCTTAAATAGACTCCAATTACGATACACGAGTTGGCGATTTTTCGCGCTTTTTTAGGTCTCCGAAGGAGGGTAATTGATAATTATGATTAATTATGTCGAGTGCCTAAGATTTTTTCGACGTTCGATAGGTATAATCAAGTTAAATGTGGAGGGGAGGTGTTTATGGGGGTGAAAAAATCGATTTAAAAAAAATGCTCAGAGTAATTCGTCATGCACAGATAAATATTAAAACCGACAATTACCTCAATTTAAGCCAACCTATCACTAATAAAAATTAGAAATTCCAGAAAATACATGGTTTTTAATGGGGGTTTCGACAAAACGGCTTCCTAAAAAAGTTATATTCAACTCTAAGCATTCATTTTTCAATTTTTAGTAACGATAGAAAAAGTTTGAATTTTGACTCAATTCAGTAGGTACAGCAAAATTGGAGACCGACCAAAAATGAAGTTTGCATGTTTTCTGCATCTATACATTTATGATTTGCACACCGACACCGCACGAGTAAATATGATAAAATTTAGAAAAAGTTATAAAAATATGTTTTTTAGCCTTGAAAAGCTCAACTTTTTTTGGAAGTTGAAATTTTATTCTTTTAAACGCTCTTTCTCGTAAAGTTGGTTTTTCATGTTACTATCCGACCAATTTTATTTCTGTTTTTTTTGTTTTTTTTTATTATTGTGCTCAGGAGAGTTTCATTTATAATTTAACAGAAGGATTTTTAAAACTGTGTCATCCATAGGAAAAGGTCCCACTTTGGATTTTTTCTGTTTTCGAGAAAATCACATTTTTAGGTTGGTAGGGTTAAAGCGGGACTTGTTGAGTTTTTGATGGATTTTGTATCTAGAGGATCTACTTTTGCACCTAGAACAACCCCCTCAATTAATGTTGATGAAAATTTGCATTTTTTTTTCAAATTTCAATAGACAAGTTGAACAAATTTTTTTTGAAAAAAAGTTTAAAAAATCGAAAATAGATATTAAAAGAAGAAGATTAAAAAATAAAATTTTTTAAATTTGCATGGTATGACGTCACACGACCACGCCTCCGTTTTTGAACACAACACGAAAACGTAACTTACAAAAAATCATTGTGCAAGTTTTAATGGACCAATTTTGAATTTTTCTTTTTTAATCTTCTTCTTTTAATATCTACTTTCGATTTTTCATATTTTTTTTTTCAAAAAAATTTTTGTGCAACTTTTCCAATAATTTTTTCATGACTTGCCTACAGAAAAGCGAAATTTCTAGACGAATTAAGCGTCCTACGAAAAAAATGATATCAATCAAAGTTGTAGAGAATTAAATTTCCTTTCTACTTAGAGTGGTCAAAATTTTTCTACGAGTCGATCTTTTTGTGGTATTATCAAGCTAACAAGGGAGCTACCCGAGGTCGGACACGCGAAATGAAAATTTTTTTCACAGGCTTGTAGAGCATCACCAAAAACTTCCACGGCCACAATTTCAGCTCCCAAAGTTGATATGGGGGGGGGGAGCTATGGGGTTTGAATTTCGAGAAATCACCTAATACGACGAAAAATTACAAAAATCTAAATAACTCGCGTTTTTTGGCGTTTAGGAGATGGATTTTATACCATGAACTTCCCTCGGTATAGGCCATCTGAAGATGGGATAGTCGCCTAGGTTCGCGTATAACATCAGGGGGGATTTCTACTCATACATTGGTCGTTATTACAATTTTTCTACATCGCGCTTAAAAGGTATGAGTGAAAATCTCCCCCCGCCCCTCCTGATGTTACACGCGAACCTAGGCGACTATCCCATCTTCAGATGACCTTCCTGGTATAAAATCCATCTCCTAAACGCCATAAGAACGCGAGTTACATATTTAGATTTTTGTAATTTTTTGGTGTATTAGGCGATTTTTCGAAATTAAAACCCCCATAGCTCCCTTCTATATCAACTTTAGGGGCTGAAATTTTGGCTGTGGAAGTTTTCGGTAATGCTCCCCAAGCTTGTGAAAAAATTTTTTCATTCCGCGTGTTCGACTTCGGGTAGCTCCCTTGTAAATTAAAAACAGGACTCAAACGAATTTCAATTTTCAACTTCGCTTGAGAATACCACGAAAAGATCGACTCCTAGAAAAATTTTGACCGCTTTAAGCAGAAAATAAATTTAATTCTCTACAACTTTGGTTGATATCATTTTTTTCGTAGGATGCTTAATTCGTCTAGAAATTACACTTTTCCGTAGGCAAGTCATAAAAAATTGAAGTATTTACGTAATTTAACACAAATAAATTGACGAAAAAACGCCAGAGCGTACAAAAAGTCCCACATTGACGCCCAGTAATAGAGCATAAAATTCCCTGCAAAATGAGCGGTCAACGGTGTTCTGAGATGCAAATCTCTCAAAATTATAACAAAATTTAGTTGCTTTTTTCTCGAAACTATGGTTTCAGTACCTGTGAACTTCAAATCGCTTTATAAGTGACAAAAATCGACATTACGGGTTCGTTGACCTCTCATTCGAAAGAGAATTTTCTCCTCTACAAATTGTCGGTCTTAACTCAATTTGGCCAAAAATGTCAAAATGGGACATTTTCCTATGGAATGACACAATTGTCAATTTTTTGTGTTGTTATGTTGAATTGATTTACTAAATACAGTTCTGATTTTGAATGAATTGATGAAATTTTTGGGATAAAGTTGGGATTTTCCCAAACCCTCCTGTTAAAACATGGTTTGGATGTTCCTGAATTGGAACATCGTAGGTGATGGTGGTTTCTGAGAAAATGGGACCTAAAATGAGATCTCTGTTTTTCCATGTTTAATTGCTATCCTTTTCTCAATTTCCAAAAACATGTTTTTTTAGATTTGTAAAACGTTGCTAAAAAAATTTATGCATGTGTCATATTTATTTCCTTCATGAACTGTGGGTATTTTTTAATTCCGGTATATCAAATTTCTCATTTTTGAGTTTTGAGAAATACATATGAATTTAAACCAATTTCTCATTTTTTTCAAATTTCTTTCGATAAATTTTTTTTACCATTTTTCTACCACATGAAAATAACTCCTCTTCAACGCTGTACATTCAACTAAAAAATTTTAACCCCCCCCCTGACATGATGTACGAAAGCTTAAGAAAGCACACACGTGAAGTGGTAGCTTTTTCAAACGCAACCGAATAAAAGATTTTGTTTGCTTTAAATCCTTCGAGACACGGAAACCCACATAAAAGCGCACCGCTGCCGGTGGATAAAAAACGCCATCGCATTGTTCCGCCGAAACACGTAATATTCGAAGCTTGTTAAAATAAAAAAACAAATACGCGTTCGAATAAACGCGAAAATAAATAAAGGAAAAAAACCCACGCCAAAAGCATCAAACTGTGGAAACTTCCACACCACGAAAATCAAAACGTTAATAAAATTTTCAATCCCTTCACCCTCCTCCCGCAGACGATAAGTAGTAATCGTGACGAAGCAAAGTAGGTCTTGCGGTAGGTCATCTATATACCTAGGGACACACGTTGCATTTTTTAAATCAACACAAAACATTATTTTCGTTCCGGGGAAGACACCGTAGCGTCAAAAAGGAAGGAAGGTCATTTCCTCGTCGACCCCATATACCGCGTATTAAACAAACGACTAACGACCGTCACCGGTTATAATAAATAAATGCGTACCGTTGGCTGGTGTAGTCCTACTTCTTCCGCAATTTACCGTCCAATTAAGCTGATTAAAAAAAAAAGGTTCATCGTTACCTACCGTACTCTTCGCCCTTATTTTACTCGCGCCGATAAAAGCCTAAGGAAAATTTTCAAAAGGCATTGTAATGGGAATAAAATAGGCTTATATGTGTGATTTGCAAACACACGACTATCCAACCCCACAAAGAAGGGATCTCCTTTAAAATATAAGTGAAAATTGGTCGTCAGGTGATATTTGATCAATCGTCCTCCCTCGAGTTGAAATCGTGGCCATCCTCGTTCAAAAATTTATTATTTTCAAGTTGGCAAACTGAAGACGGTTAATTAAACGTGATAAAGAACAGAATGACGAAAACAATTCGCATATAAAAAGGGGAAAGTCAAAACATGAAGCCATAAGTTAGACGGGGTAAAGGAAAAAAGCACGCTGTGCAAACGAAATGGTGAATCTTTGAGGGAACTCGTATACTTAATGGATAAATAAATACTAAAAGGGCTGGAAGCAACAAAGAATCGAGTCTTTTAAAGAAACAAAAAACTTTCTCAAAACACTAAACCATCAGTACGAGTAGAAAGTGAAAAGTATAAGATTCTGGTATCTGGTGTTTTGCTTCGGAGTAAAATTTTGAGGCTGCGAGTTTAAAAGGAATGAGAGAAGGAAAAGAGAGAGTGTAAGGATGGAAATGGCAGAAAACATTGATAATAGAGATTAGATAAGGAACGATGAGACACAAGTCGAAATAAAAGTCAACGAAACAAATAAAATGAATCGACAAGAGAAAATACATTAGTTAACATGGATATTTGAAGAGCTGAGAGTCAAACCTCACATTATCCCAACAAATTTTTTCGTTTTCATGACAAATTCTGAAGGAGTGCTGTACACTCTAAAATCTCGTATTTTTATTTTTTTTTCATACCACCCTTTTCAGGAAGAAAATCACACTAAAAGTCATGGAATTGGAATTAAAATTCACATTTGGCAGCTACAAAAAATTTCGTACAACCGAAGTTGTAGATGTTGAAAAAATAAATATTTTTTGTCTCTTGACATTGTTGCCCTAGTTCAATAGTTTTCGAGTAATAAACCAGTTTCGAAATGCATTCCAAAATTAATGCATTTCGAAACTGGTTTATAACTCGAAAACGATTGAACTAGGGCAAAAATGTCAAGAGACACAAAATATTTATTTTTTCAAGCTCTACAACTTTGGTCCACAAAATTTTTCTGTACCTAAGTGTTAAAAAAGTGTTGGAAAAATGTATGTTGGAGACAAACCTCACATTTGCCATTCGTCTCCTCTCATTTAAAGATGGCCGGGAGAACGCAAAAAAAAATTGTTGCTTGGGAATCCTATTATTAGGTCCTACTTGACAATGTAAATGATTTCAGCACTCCCGATGATAGGCGAGTGTACTAAAACAGTTTTTTACGTTTTTCTCGAAATCACTCATGGTGGATAATGTGAGTTTAGACTGTCAGCTCTTCATTTGTTACCTATAGTGCTGGGGGTCAATCTATAAATTTACACACCAAATTTCTACCGAAAATTTATCACGATCGCTGATATATTGATATTCCATTTAACTTTAAAAACTTCGTAAATTTTTGACCTCTCAATGAAATGACTTTTTGTTACGATTCATTAATCATTATTATGGTGCTGAGTCAATCCAAAAAAAAATATCTCGGGACTTTTATTTTCCCATCATTTTTTTTTCGATTTCTGATTTTATGACATTCTATTAGATTGAAAAAACTTGAAAAATTATGGAAATTTGATGTTAGGGGTAATCGAATTTGAATTCACAAAATTAGTAAGCATTTTCAATAAATGAAAAATTGTGAAAAAAATGTGATAAATGTTTCTATAATTTTTCAACACTTTGTCTGACTTTTTTTTAGCAGTTTTGAAAATTGGAAAAGAAGAAAAAACATGATTAAGTATTTGACTGATATTTTAACAAAAAGTCATTAACTAAACAAATTAAATAATGTATCTTGACATTTTAATAGAAAAATCATCTTAATAACTTATTCAAGATTTAAAAGCTTTGCTCTGAGGCAAAAGTTGTATAATTTTTACCCCCTTAAACAAAAAATTTCTGGATGATGGATATGTTGATAGATATACCTGTAGTATATTTTGAACTTCAATCTGAAAAATTATGATTTGAACTAGAGTCACATACGGTAATCAAAAATTCATGGTAATTTAACGGGAGCAATAAATTTTGTGTCTCGGAAATGTTGAGAACCGGTTATTATTATTATGGTATGCAATTTTGGCGCTCGAAATATAAAAGCATACCTACTGGCAATCTATTTTTGAAATTGAAAAAAATGCAAAATATGCACCATCAATATGGAGTGTTGACGAAAATTGGGGAGGTAATTGAAGAATGTACTTACTTTGAATGGAAAATCTCCCCCAAAAAATTTTGAGCCCCTCTCTCGAGCCAAAAAATAACAATGCCAGGAGACCTCAAGGTGCATGGAGTCATTTTTTGGGAAAAAACTGGTTTTGGCTACTGTTGGGTAATATTACCAGATGATAGCCCCCCCCCCCCAAGAAACTACGGTTTCCCTCTACAAAGGAGTTGATAAGTTGTATCGTAAATACATATATAGATGTTCTGATTTTTATCCAATTCATATTTCTCATTAAAATACCTCAAAATTGAACCAAAAACGTTTTTTGACGACCTAGAATAATTTTTGAAGCAATTTTTCAAAAAAAAAAAAGGTCGGGAAAAGAAACCATGTTTCATGGTATCAACATAGGTACTTACTCTAAACGTGAAATACTTTTCTAATTTTTACAACTCTAACAAAAAGTAATTAATAGATATTTAAAATTCAGCGCGTCAATAAATTAACCTCATAAGTGGGCATTTTTCAGTTTTACTTATAGAATTTTGTCAGATTTTACAAAAGGATATGGTCGGATAAGGGGTGAATTTGGCCCCAGGCGCGTTTGGGCTTCATAGTTTTGTTTAAAATTTCAGAATTCACTTTTTTCACTGATTTTTCATGGCGAAAAAAGTGAATTTCGAGGCTTCGAGTAAAATTATCGCGAAAAGGGAAAGTTTATCGGGATGTTTTAATTTTCTGAACACGAATATGGGATTGGTTTTTTCATTTAGTCATTTCTTTCTGCATAAAAGGCTCAACATTTGAAAAATCTGCTAAAATGACAACAGTTCTGTATGTTTTTTTTTGCAATTTTCGGCTTTTAGTTCAAAGAAATGGCCAAAACCAAATACACAACAAAATTGTACATAGAAAACGCATATTTTAGTAATTTTTCCAGGGTGGTCGCTCTTCGCTTATGTGGTGTTTTTTACGAATGAAAACTTCACATAGCCAAAAAAAACGTGAAAGAGTGCACCAAAATTGTTGAAAAAATTATCATAAATACACCTCTACGATTGTGCCAAAAAACAACAAATTTCCCTCACTTTCGTTGAAATTAAAAATTCTTGAAAATAATGCAATAAAATGGCCGTAACTCCGATCGGGAGGGGGTAGAGTCCAAAATTTTGTGAAAAATTATTTCTAATCAATATACATGACTTGAGGTGTTTAGGAGCCCAAACGCGCCTTGGGCTAAATTCACCCCTCTCATCTGGCCATACCCTTTATGAAAATTTGGACAAAGTTGGAAAACGCTAACTTTTAAATAACGAACCGAAAAAAATTCTGCAGAAAACAATTTTTTTCAATTTAAATCGTTGAAATGTTTGTTCAATTTGTGATGAAGACTTGGGGGTTGCGCCATTGGAAACAGCTAACTTCTTTTCAGAATCCTCAAGAATAATAGGTAATTGACTGAAAAAAATCTGTAAAGTACAACTTTACATGCTGATTAATATGTTAAAAAATTGAGGTGACGTTATTTCGTATTTTCGAGAAAAAAAATTCCAAAGATTGGAAGAAAATACAATTTTTTTTCAAAGGTCAAAATTGTGTAAATTGATTTTTTTTTTTTTGTTAATTTTACACCATATTCAAGGAAAAAGTCGGTAAAAGCATTTCAACTCCATTCAACACGTATAATTTCAGCGATTTTTAGCAAAATTCAACTTATGATATATCACGATTCACGAAAAAACTGAAAAAATTCTCTTCAAAATGAGACAAAAAAAAGATTAAAGCAGAAATTTTAATGATTTTTTCGAAAAATGTGAACTTTTGACATTCAAGTTCAACTTTGAGTAACTTTGGTATATTTTCAGAGACTACGGAGTCGGTATAAAAACGCGTCTTATTTAACCGGGTCCCTAAAATAATAGATGGAACTCTATTTTTTTTTTCGAATGGTCAATTTTCAAAGAGAATTTTTTTGGGCGCCTAATTTGGACCCCCTATAAATTTGTTACAAAAACATTGAAAACGTCATATAAACGCATATATTTCGATTTTTTAATGAAAAATTGCGCGTTCAAGCAATAAGAACAGCTTTCTAACTTGAGTTAAAGTTGAGTTAATGGATTTTTTGTGACAGAGTAACTCAATTCAAAAATTATTTAAGCCCCAAAAATTTGTTTATAATCAAAATGTTTTTTTTTCAACTTTTGAAGTTGACATTTTTAATAACTCTGCATTTTCACGCATATTAACAGGTGTTGAATGGACTTAAGATGCCTTTACCGACTTTTTTCTTTGAATATGGTGTAAAATTGACAAAAAAAATAAAATCAATTTACTTACACAATTTTGACTCTGAAAAAAAAAAGTATTTTCTTCCAATCTTTGTAATTTTTTTCTCGAAAATACGAAATAACATCACCTCAATTTTTTAATATATTAATCAATAATCAGCATGTGAAGTTGTACTTTACAGATTTTTTCAGAATTTTTGGCGATTGACATCATAGGGAAATGTCTTTTTTCTACTTTTACAGCCAATTTTCCATGTTAAAAAAAGTGGCAACACTGATTTTCAAAAAATCGTCAAAAAGATCTTCAAAGGTCCTACACATTAGAAAAAGTTTCAACTTTCAACCCATCATGGTTTTCGAGTTATCCATGCCCCAAATTTACCATATCCAACTTTACCTCAAAACTTTAAATGCTCGTGGCAGCCCTCCAAAAAGACTTTGAGAGCTGTGGTTTGCGGCAATCGTCATCTCTCATCGAGGTCTACCCACATTACAAAAATGAAAAAATCTCCGACCCCACCCCTTGGGTACGAACTGACGTGGAATGACCCAATAGAAAATGTAAGTTTTCAATATTTCACAAAACTTTTAAAAAATCCTTTTTCTATTTTTTCAATTTTCAACATTTTTTGAGATTTCATCACCAGATCTCCCTCGTTGGAATTTTATGATCACATAAATGTGCGAATACACTACCTATAAGCTACAGCATGGGAAAAAATAAACACTTTGAGCGCAGTTTAGTAAAAAAATGGGTTAATTGTAATTTGTAACGTGATAAAATAATGCAGCAAATCCATAAAAATAGAATTGGTTCAACTTCAAAATACCATAGGTACCTACCACGGTAATAAAAATGATAGACAGAAATTATCTCAACAAAAGTGATTTAAAATCAAGAGGAATAAAACAAAAAAAAAATAGTTTTTATTCTTCAGTAATACAAAAAAAAATACCTATCTATTTAACAAAACATATTTTGTTATTACAGTAACAAAAAAAAAACCTATCAATTAAACAAAACAACAATGCCTTTTGTTTTTATCGAAAATAACAAAAAAAACCCTAGGTACCTACCTATTTAGGTAGGTAATAAAACAATACTATGGTCACGAAGCTGTAAGGGTATATTTACGTAGGTAGGTCTAGATACATACTTTAGCACTGCCTACTTTAATTAGTATCAACATGATTAAGCTTCTGAACAGCAACAATATTGACATACGATTTCAATACAACATTTTTTTTCAATTCCCAGCGATGTTGATTCCGATTTTGATTTGAAAAACGGAACAATTTATAGTTGAATACATTCAAAATCTCACGTACGAGTACATATTGACCGACGGTTGCGATTGAGTTATATACATCTATGTTTGGCAGTTGATAGCGATACCAGTGTTGATTACTAAATATAGACAACGTTGATCCGAACAATACTGTAAGTTCACCATTGACGAAGGTTAGATCACGTAGAAAACAAGGCTCTTCCACTCTTAATGATAAGTCCGGCAAAGGTACCCACGTATTTTGCTCGAAATTATAGATGTCCACCACGTAGTCACTCCTATTTTCAGCGGACCTATACATTCTGTATAAGTTTTTCCCTTCGCTGGCAAATCGCAGATCATCTATGAAACAACATTTCGAAAGTATAGTCCAGCGGTTCAATTGCATCGAATATTTCATCAAGTAACCGCTCTTGAAGCAGCAATAAACTTCGTCGTTACAATTCACCAGCGTGTAGCCGCGGTTATGTTCATTCCTTGACTCCACTTCTGGGACGCAAGACAGAGAAATGAACTTTTTCAACGAAAGATTATAGACTTGAAAACAACTGAGTACTACCGTTGGAGAAAGCCAAAACAAAACGAATATGAACACATTATCTCTGATCATCGTCGAAGAAATAAAGGTTTTACACGGATGCCAATGCGTTTTATCACCATAAACTGTTAATGATGCGATAGGGTTTAACTCGGCGTTCAAAAGAATTATGTTATTCTCATTCGTAAGAGAAATAAAAGCAGGTTCTTCAAATTTTCCTCGGTTATCTGGCCACGACACATCCGAAGAAACCAGCGAAGAAGAACAAATAATTTCCCACAATTTATCGCGAACCAATTGCTCCGAGCAGTTGTTGAAATCTGCAGGAGTTTTCATAGCATAATCGTCATAATCCACCATGCGATTGCCATTTATGGCAAGAGCGACTCGCGGTATTAGGTGGTATCGATTTTCTACATCATGGATAATCCATCTCGAGCAAATGTCGAGCAATTTACGTTGATCGTTGATGCAAAAGTTCCACGGGGATTTCCAAAAAGTGAAAAAATACTCTGTCCCCGATAAAAGTATATCTTCTAACATGTCAAATGAAATTGAACGGAATAATGACACGTTATCGCCTATCTCAGGCCATAAGGCTGGAATGTGTTTACAAAACAAACTCAGGTAAGTATCTTTCATCTTGACCTTTTCTAGGTTGAAGTTCATTATGTCAACCGCAACTTCAGAGTTAATGCTCTCAACGTTTTTGAACATCCATAGATCGCATTTATCCATCAACCCTTCAACTTTTAAAATGCTGGTAGCTTTTAACACACGACCAATGTTATCTGATGTTAATTCAATTTTTTCATTTAAATAGATGTATTTCAGTATCGTTTCGAATGTTGTTTGGGTAATCCCATCGAGTGAATATTCCACGTCTTTATTCAGTTGGATTGATTTTTCAATTGTTCTTTCGGGATTACGGCTGGTTTCAACGGAGAGCTCGGCTGAGAAAAGTTCAGCAAAATACCCACACATTTGTGTCAATTTGAATCGATGCAATTTATATGGTTTATCTTCAACTTTGATTGTAACGTCGTAAAAGTTGCCATTTTCAAAAAATTTGATTAGCTTGTGTTGTTCCTTTTCGTCACCAAACTCAAACGACTTTTTCTCAATATTCAATTTCGATTTTTGAAAACCTGAAGAAAAATTACAAATTAGATGAATAGTTTTCAACGATTACATCATTAGTATCTACCTAGCTAAGTACAGGTTCATGCACAACTATGACAAAGTACATTAAACTAGGTAACACTTAAATTGCATACTATAGAAATAAAGAATACTGGGCTATTCCATACTAAAACAGACCAAAAATGAAGTCGGGTCTTCCGATTTCGTTCAATTTTTTTTTACGAGTTCCCCTTGGTAGTCTATTCACAAAACCAAGTTCATTTTTTCCTAACCTTTAACGGGGCGGGGAGGTGGGTCTCGAAATTTTTATACAATTGCGATTTTTTGACAAATTAATTACCCAACTTTGAAGGCTAATATCTCGGGATAGGTTGTACTTGGGGAAAAACTGTTTGCGGGGTCTGAAAAATAATTAATAGTAGATTCAAAAACGATGATCACATTTTGAAAAGCTCAAAGTTGAACTTTGGTGGTGAAACCTCAACTTTCATGATAAGAACAAAAGATGAAAGCTACCATTTAAAAATCTGAAAAAATTACAGTGAGTAGCCCTTTTTACCCTTTTTTCAACCAACAAACTTTCAAGATGGGATCTCTAGACCCCTGGAGGGTACAGGGGTCCACAATTATGACAAAAATTCAAAAAAATCGAAAAAGTAAAATAACGCATCGATTACTACTAATTCCAAGGCGCTGATTTCGAATATGTACTCAGTTTTTTCATTCGCCCCTCTGAATCCCTCTATTAGCCTCCTTGATAGGGTCAAAATTCAAACAAAAGAAAAATAACGTGTGACCAGTCGTTTGTTAGGTTTTTGAGGTCGCTGAGTTCGAAAATTTGCTTATTTTTTGGATTTGAACCTTTAGTGCCCCCCTAGGCTCCTATTTTGAGAAAAACTATACTGAGAAACGAAAATATCGTGTGGCATATCGATTCTAACTAATTTGAGGGCGTAGAATTCGAATTTCGACTTACTTTTTGATCCGACCCCTTCCCCGTGCTCCAACTGACCCCTTCTTCCAGTTTTAGGTGATCAATACGGAATTGAATATTTCAAAAAATTACGGGGAGGGGGTCGAATTAAAAGTAAGTCGATATTCGAATTCTACGCCCTCAAATTAGTTAGAATCGATATACCATACGATATTTTCGTTTCTCAATATAGTTTTTCCCAAAATTGGAGGGCTAGAGGGCCACTAAAGGGTCAAATCCAAAAAATAACCATATTTTC
Source organism: Pseudococcus viburni (assembly GCA_033439095.1). Lineage (NCBI taxonomy): Eukaryota > Metazoa > Arthropoda > Insecta > Hemiptera > Pseudococcidae > Pseudococcus > Pseudococcus viburni. The sequence goes on along the minus strand of JAVBJF010000007.1, from coordinate 1,260,315 downwards.
AAACTCAGCGCCCTCAAAAACCTAACAAACGACAGGTCACACGTTATGTTTCATTTTTTTGAATTCTAACCCTATCCCCTATTATGGAGGCTAATAGTAGGGTTCAGAGGGGTCGAATGAAAAAACTGAGTACATATTCGAAATCAGCGCCTTCGAATTAGTAGTAATCGATGTGTTACTTTTTTTTTTTTTGAATTTTTGTCATAATTGTGGACTCATGTACCCCCCAGGGGTCTAGAGATCCCATCTTGAAAATTTGTTGGTTGAAAAAAAAGTAAAAAGGGCTACTCACTGTAATTTTTCAGATTTTTAAATGGTAGCTTTCATCTTTTGTTCTTATCATGAAAGTTGAGCTTTCACCGCCGAAGTTCAACTTTGAGCTTTTCAAAATGTGATTATCGGTTGTGAATCTGCCATTAATTACCTTTCAGACCCCGCAAACAGTTTTTCTCTAAGTACAACCTATCTCGAGATATTAGCCTTTAAAGTTGGGTAATTTGGCAAAAAATTGCAATTGCATAAAAATTTCGAGGCCCTCCTTTCCGCCCCCTTACAGGCTAGAAAAAAAATATTCGTGGTTTTGTGAAAAGGCCGCCAAGGGGAACTCGTAAAAAATTTGAGCGAAATCGGAAGACTCGACTTCATTTTTGGCCTGTTTTAGTATGAAATAGTCCTACTTAAATTATGAATGAAAACACGCTCACCACTGTTGGTATTGATTTCTCCTTTGTAAAGTATTAATTGTTGAAAATAGGTCTGGAGTTTTTCTCGTTCAATGTTATCTGGGTTGATATTATGCAACTTTTTCAGAAGTTTTTCATCGTTTATATCATAAGGAAATCCATCACTTCTGACAGAGTTTACGAGCGTCAGAGCATGAGGAAGTCTATTTTCTACATCATGCCATATCCAATCAACGCACATTTGGCCAATTAAACGTATACGCTGGACACTTGTGCCGCCGCAGCAATGCAAAAGAAATTCTATTAAATGTTCGAGTGGTAAAAGTAAAAATTCTTTAGTTTCTCGTGCCTCCGTCAGACGATGGGACCAACTTCGTAAAATCGGCAATAATAAAGCTTTGAAATTTGGATTTTCTGAGACGAAATTATACAATTTAAACGAAACCGCCACACTGCCACAGTTTCTTTCCGTCAATTCTACACACGTCTTCATATTGATTCCCATTTGCAAATAATCCATCGCAATTAAAATAGAAACGTAGTTCTGTTTGGTCGTCACAGATTCCAAGTCTTTTCCATACATTATATCGACAATGGAGGAGAAAGTATCGCTATCCATAACGGAAAGTTCTATTAGGTCACATTTTCTTTCTTGAAAATCTTCGATGAACAATTTCTCAAAGTAATCAGATTTCAAGGCTAATTGTAGTTTATCTAGATGATACACATCTGCATCGACTTTCACCATGATATCTGGATATTTACTTCTGATAAAATGTTTAGCTTTTTGATCGCCATTCATTGCTTCCGATGTATCACTGCGACTCATGATTCTTCTTCAGGTAAGTGCAAGTTGGTCTGCAAAAAAAAATCTTCGATAAATTATTCGAGCTTCGAGCAAACTGATTCATATAATTAGCCTGTATCGAAAATACTCCTATTCTCACTATATTTTTTTAAAAACCATCCATAATTACCGAAGAAATTTTTTCTATACTTCGTCGAATGTAACGGGTTGATATATCAACCCGTTACAGTAGGTATTTATAAATACCTACTGCTTTCTGGTACCAACACTACCTAGGTACCTAGACCTACCTACCTATATTTTTTGCCGTTCATCTCCCATGTTAAGAGTATGCCTTATTTTTATTTCAAGGAGCAAATATTTTTGAAAAAAATCCGAGAGGGTAAAATTTTTCGAATTTCGGGCCTTTTACAAGAAACTTGAAAACATTCTCTTTGAAATAGAAGAATAAAAAACACGTTCAACACGTCAAATGAAACAATTGGGTATTTTTATTCAATTCCACTGACAGATGTGATGTTGCATAAATCATACTTGCATATCCTATAATAAAACTTTCCGAACGTGGTGCCTATACGAGTTTTTATATCAAATTGCCAAGAAACCGTAAATACTTACATTGAACAATTATTGGTAATAAATACCAAAAGGCTCCGGTTACTCTCAAATGGTTACGGTATAGATGAATTTCCTTGAACGAAGACAACGGAAAATGCGCAACAAATCGTTTTGAGTTCACAATTCAACCGCAATCACAATGAAATAACTAGAGTTCGAACATGGGAAATAACAAATCACCATACACTAGTACTAACTAGGTACATTCTGAACTAAAATTACTGAAAAGATACAGGAGAGGTAGGTACTAGAATAAATGCGAAGATGCATGCGTATCAGTTAGTTTCAACGTGTTACATTTGATGCATAATGGTACACTTTGATGCAAAATGCCATATCAAGGTGAGCAACTGAGCATGAGCGTACAATTCAAAAGATACATACATTGATGTATAATTACGCACCCTTGTTGCCAAATGTTCCTCATTTTACTTACATAGGTATTGTACGTGTTTATTTGCTTATTGGTTGCAGAATTTTATCTATAGTAGGATCCGAAATCCGAATAGGAACTTCATGGCCTTCGGAGGGGTTCTCAAATTGTGAAATAACACCACATTATGTTTCTCGCATTCTTCTAGACTGAAGAAAAAATAAAATATAACACCTAATGCTGATTAAACTATTTCTATAATAGGTTTTTTGCTCATTTCCAAAATATTTTCTAAAATGTCATTGTTGGTCATATATACTTAGGTAGGTACCTACAAAAAATTATGGAAAACACCTCCAAAAAATTGAGAGAAATCGAGACTTTTTTCTTACTCTTAACAGTCTCAACTGGTCATAAAATAACCTAAATCGTTAAAAAGGCAAAAAATTATTCTTTTTGATTTTGACAAGGGTACGTCTTAGTATTGAAGATAGATTTTTGAAAGGTGTAACGTTTTAGCGTAACATTTTTTCAGTGTTGATCAAAAAATAATACCGTTTCATTAAAAAAGTGCTTTAAATTTGCAATATTGGCAACACTGTCCCTGTAAAAGGTGTAAAAGGTAACAAAAAGTTGAAGTGTATCAGATAAATTTTATACCAAAAAAAATTGGAGTAAGGGTAAAATGCCCTAACTTCGACCGCTTCCTAATTTCGACCACCGGCCCGCTATGGACTCAATCTACACGAAAAAAATTTTTTCATGCTCCTTTTTCATAGATGAACAATTTGAGACCAAAATCACAACCCTACAGGCAAAATTAGCGGAGAAAATTGAAAAAAACAAAATTGCATAGGTGAAAAATTTTTTTACGTATTCTTTGATCTCAAATTATGAATATTTTTTTCAATAAATTCTACCAAATAATTGTGAATTGTGAGGGGGGATGGTGTTAGATTTCGATAAAATCATCGTTTTTGAAAACAACTGGAGCAGAGGCGTCGTCAAGAGGGGGCCCGGGGGGGGGGGCCAGGCCCCCCGGAAAAAGTTCTGGCCCCCGCTTGGCCCCCCCAATTCATGTTGTGTTTATAAATTTACGTTACAGTTACATCAAATAGGGATTTTCAAAGCATTAAAACATGAAAAAACGTCTTTTTAAGGCAATTAAAATCCAATTTTTTCAAAATTTCGCCCTCGCTTCGCTCGGGCACAAACAAAATAACACTTCTTTAATTTAATTGAGACGAAAGTGCGGAAGAATGCTCCCTTTTTACCACCTCCCCATTTTTAGCAGGTGAAAAAAGTCAGTCCCCCTTTTGCACTTCGAAAAAGCAGAAAAATTGTCCAACACATGGCCCCTTTTGTGTCCCCCCAATTTTCCATTCTGTCGACGCCACTGAACTGGAGGTACGCAACAAAAATTTTCACCAAAGTTCAAATTGTATAGGGTGCCCTAATCTCGACCAGCAATACTATCTTATGTAATCTGTTTTTTGAATGTGATTTTGTTTTTTCTGATTTTCTCCGCGAGATTTGGCTGTAGGGTTGTCGTTTTGGTCTCATTTTGTTTATCTGTGAAAGAAGAATATGAAAAAATTCTTTTCGGATAGATTCCGCTCTACGCGGGCGAAATCAGCTGGTGGTCGAAATTAGGAACCCAAAATTTCAAAATCGATTTTTGAGTTCCCTCAGAAAAAAAATCGCAAAAAATACAAAAAATGATTGTATTGGCTCAAAATTTTAGGGAGTGGTAGAGGAAGGATCAAGGTATTTTTTAAGCCATTTTTGACGTTTCTACCTCAAAAAGTCTTCGATTGGTGGAAGTTTGAAAAAAAGTGATCGAAATATGGCAACCTTACCCTTATCTTTTTAAAAAATGGAAAAAGTATCCAAAAATGTTGAAACAAATTTAAGTGTATTGGCATTTAATAAAAAGTTAAGAAGTTTTGTCTCGTTACACGCAAATAAGAAATGTAAGTATGTTTGAACATGGAGAGAAAAGTGCGTTAACTTTTTCAAAAATTTAAAATTTTGAACCCCACCCGAGGGGGTTCATTTTAATAACATTTTATGGAGCTCACTTCAATCCTATCGGTATCTATGCATACTCTCTCATTTCGAATCAGTGAAAAATCACTGATAAACAGTCAGAATTGCAGCACAGGAAAAATCAGTGAAATTCACTGATTTTCAGTGATTTTTCACTGATGATTCAAAGAAATTCACAGATTTTGCAGTGAATTTCATAAATATCACTGAGTTTTCAGTGAATTTTCACTGATTTCCAGTGATTTTCTTTCACTGATTTGTTTTCAGTGAAACAATTTTCACTGATTTTCTCCTGTGCTGCAATTCTGACTGTTTCTCAGTGATTTTCGGTAATTTTCACTGATTTATAATTGAGAAAGTACATACATACATACCAAAAAAAATCCTATTCAATCATGATATAACTTTTTATACACCAATGCTTAAAAGTGATATGTAGGTACGTAATATTCATGAAATTTTTTTCTTATTTAATCTTCATTTGGAATATTCATTTCTTGCGATTTTTGGTACTTGTCAATTTTGGATACATTTTGGTAACTCAAAATTTTTGCATCATTCAAAATATCATAAAATTGTATCCAATTATCATAAAAATTACTCACGAAATCGGAAAAAATGGTTGAAAGAAAATTGATACGATTACGAGATATTGTAAAAATGATCACGGAGGCATACATTTTAATCGAAAGATTCTTAAACGAGATGCGGGCATGCGGCGAAAGTATCTTATGTCGACGTGACGTCATTTTCAAATTCAGTTTTTCATTTCGGATCAAGTTTTAAAACAGTAGAGATAATCAAATGAAAAGAGAATAAATGTAGGTATACGAATTGAAAACCGAGAACGCATAAAATATAATATGTTACCTACCCATGTAACTGAGATTAAAGTAAAGAAGAATGAGTCGAAACAAAATAGGTACTCAACTAACAAAGTATCTGTTGGTACCAAAATTCAGAACTTGATTCCCTTAATTTTTTGTTCAGGTACCTACGTCTTCTCCCACCCAGAAAAGATGTTCTGTTTATTTCTCAAAGTCGAAATGATTTTTTTTGAACTTTCCAGATTTTTAGACGAGTATTTCTATTGATTCGATGAGTTTTCATATTTGTAGGGGGAAAAAACCAATGCTACAAGTTCTTAATAGATATATCTGTTTTATTTCAATGTAAACGTTACCTGTACCTATAACCTAAACATCATCAAAGAAAGATGAAAATTATTTAAAATATAGCTGTAGATGTAAATCTTCACAACAAAAATGATTTAAAATAAAGAAAGCGAACAATGGAACAACAGAAGAAAAAAAACACGATTTTTTTCACCAAAAATTAAGCAGGTTTCTATTCAAAACAACACTACAGTAATTCCAAAGATGCAAATAAATTTAAGTAGTACAAACATCAGGTCTATGGATGGCAAAAATGGTATTATAAAGCTTCGATGACAATTCTTTTCTCAATTCCCAGTAATCACCGTTTCGATTTGATTCAGAAAAATGGTACAGTTTATTTTCAGTAACAAGGAAAATTCCATTTACGCACTGAGTAACGGCAACAACTGGCTTGTACGAATAAAAGCGTTCCGGCAATCGAAATTTGAGCCACTTATGCAAATTATTATTATACACATAAAGCGACGATTCCAACAATACACAAAGTTCACAACCGTTGACAAAGGTGAGATTGAGGAGTGATTCATAATTATTTTCCATACTGAACGATAAGTTTGGCGAAGATATCCACACATTTTGCTCGAAATCGTAAAAATTCACAACGTATTGGGATGACCTTTCATTCATATTATAAGTTATGTACAATTTTTTTCCATCACTTGCAAACAGTACATTATTTTCGAATCTACAATCCGAAATTTTAAACCAGCGGTTTAGTTGAATAGAATACTTGATCACACAACCATTTTCAAAACAACAGTAAACCTCGTTGCAACAATTCAACAGCTTGTACTTAAAGTAACAGTTATCCATTATTGTTAGTTTAAAGACCCCAGAAAGAGAAATGAATTTTTTCAGTGAAAGATTGTAAACCTGAAAAAACAAATGGTAGGGGTGTAAGTCGTGCTCAGCCAAGATGAATACATTGTCATCAATCATAGTCGCGGACAAAAAGAATTTTTCGCTGAGATAATTTCTGTCCTCTGCATGATATCTCAATGATGCGATGTGATCCAAATCGCCACTCAGAATATTCATTTCATTCTTATTCGCCCATGAAATAAACGCAGGCTCTTCTTTAAATTCTTTCTTTGCATTCCCTAACGACGCATTCGAAGGAACCAGCGAAGTTGAACAAAGAATTTCCCATAATTTATCACGAACAAACTTTTGCGAGCAGTTGGTAAACTCTGCAGGAGTTTTCATTTTATAGTCGTCATAATCCACCGTGCCATTGCTATTTATAGCGAAAACAATCCGCGGTATCAGGTGGTATCGGTTTTCCACATCGTGAACAACCCATGTCGAGCAAATATCAAGCAGTTTGTTGGAATCATCATTGCAAAAAACTGATGACGGTTTACGAATGGTAAAAAAGTTCAGCGTTTCTATTAAAAGTATCTCCTCCAACACGTCAAATGTAAGTGACCGAAATAACGTTATATCATTGCCTATCTCAGGCCACTCGACTGGGACACGTTTACGAAAATAAAATTTATAAAACTCTCTAAACCTGTCGTTTCCATTGGTGAAATTATATATTTCTACTACAAGTTCTGAGCTAATTTTTTCAACGTCGTTTCTCATCCTCGATTCACATTCATCAACTAATTTTTGAATTTTTAAAATAAACGCAGCCTTTAGCAAGCGAACGAAGTTGTCTGAAGTTACCTCTAATATTGTTTCACCAAAATAAATATAATTGACGATAGCATCAAATGTTGTTTGATCGACTTCATCTAGGAAGTATTCCTTACTTTGATTTTGTTGGATTGATGTCCTGAGTGCTCCTTTAGGCTGTTCCGGCTGTCCGCTGGTTTCAGTGGAAAGCTCGGCTGATAAAAGATCTTCAAAATAGTCACTGGTTGATCTCAGTTTCACTCGATGCAATTTATAAGTTTTCCCCTCAACTATGACTGTGATGTCGGAAAAGTCGCCATTGTTCAAATATTTGGCCAATTTGTCTCGTTCGCCATTTTCTGAAAATCTGATCGATTTGATTTGTTTCTTTTCTTTCTTCGTTGGAGCTGGCATTGATTCGTCATCAACTATTTTAAAAAAAACAGCAAACAAAACAAAACCATCAGTCGATTCAATGTTTTTCAATTTTTCTAATCATTAAGTATAGGTATCAAAATAATTATTGATTATGACTGTTATCAAAATCCTGCATTACAAAGTAATTGAATAGTTTCTGTTTATTTTTATCATGTAATTTTCAATTTCTCCTCCTCATCCCTATTTGTTTAGGTAGGTTACTTTTTTAATAACTTCGATACAGGTAGGTAGGTACCTACTAAAAGTTGTGCCATGGCATAATGCCAGTACCACTCAGAGTTGGAATGTTTCTTGAGTTATTACATGATTGAATTTTTTCGAATTTTAGAGTCCCGACCCACCCTCTCCCCTCATTCATAGAGAAGTTCATTTTTCTGGAGAAATTGGAATTCCCAAAGTTCAAGTCCTCTACCTTTACCTCAATTAATAGCTGTATGTATTGACCTCATTTTTCTTACAGGATTTGAGGTACTTACTACTTACAGGATATATAACACGCCAAAAACGAGAAGTAAAAATCTGCTAAAATGCATTTTCGTAGCAAGGCTCGCCATTTTTAGGTGGTTCATCTTTTAAATCAGAAAAAAGATGGATTCGGGCAAGTTTGAATAAACTAGGGAGGGAACGGAGTTGCACTGGAGTCTCCAAATTTTGAAAATTCGTCATTTGTAATTTTTCATTCGGTATTGCTCCTTCCCTCTAATTTTTGTCCTGTCCACACCAAATTTATTCAGTGTCAAATTCTAAAACTTTGATACCAAAATAAAAATTAACAATTCATTGAATATTCAAAATCTGGACGCCCAGCCCTCTTTCTCCATCACTTTTTTCGTCTCGCTCACTAAAATAGGATTGTTTCAAGAAAAATTGGATTTGGCTGAAAATTGATACCTATTATGCAGTGATGTGGAAACGCGAAAAAAAATTTCCGTTTCTGGAAACGTTTCTAGTTTTAAGCACAACGTTTCCGTTCCTGGGAACGTTTCCGTTTCCGTTTCCGTTTCCGTTTCCGTTTCCAGAAACATGTTCAGTTTCCGTAATTTTTTTTCAAATTACAGGGCACGAAAAATTCATTTAAAATCAACGAAAATTGATAAAATTTGGCATTATACCCTATTTTTGACCTCCCAAATCGATTGGAAGCGGTTTCGAAACGTTTCAGAGTCTCCAGAAAATTTTAGAAATTTTTAACGCTGGAGAAAACCCCATAAGAATGGCTCATATAAATTTCAGTACCCTGTAACCTCAAATTACCAATATTAGTGATCTATTTGATCGATCAAAACACAATTTTCCGAAATTTAGCAGAGTTGAGTTCAAATTCATATTTTTTCTAGGAAAATTGTTTTCCAAAAAAAAACATGGATTTGAACAAAGAGTTACAAATTTTAAAAAACTATGATTTTATTGATCAAAGTAGGCCAGTGCTAGGAAAAAAATCTGTATAATTTTGAATCCAAGCTACCAAAAATCGCAAAATTTTTCACGATGAAAAAATTTTTTCCCAATCCTTTATGGGTGTATAAAATTATATACTACACCTTGCCATGTAAATTATAATTGAAGAAAATTCAATATTTTCGACATTTCGGCACCAATTGAGATCAAAATTTATGAAAAAAAATTAAAAATGCGTTGGAAATGCCGGAAACGCGTTTTTTTGCGTTTCCGATTCCGTTTCCGTTTCCTTAAAAGAAACGTTTCCGTTTCCTTAAAAGAAACGTTTCCGTTTCCATTCACGTTTCCGTTTCTCTTAAAATTATTTCAGGCGTTTCCGTTCCCGTTCCTGTTTCTCAAAATTGAGCGTTTCCGAGCGTTTCTTGGAAACGTTTCCGTTCCGTTTCCACATCACTGCTATTACGTTATAGAATAGGGGAATATAAAACTGCACGACAAAAGAAAGGGTTTGCACGACGAAAATGGGAAAATCGAATCACGACAGAGTAATGGGAATGCACGACACAGAAAGTAAGATTTGCACGACAAAGTATGAACGACAAAATAATATGAATGAACGACAATTTTTGAGATAAGAAATAAATCATTGCACGACAGTATGAAATTGAATTTTATTAAATACTGCCTTAATTTTGGCCCCCAATTCTATAAAACTCTGAGCATTCATTTTTTTATTTTTTGTAACGATATTTAAATTTCAAATTTTCACTCACTATTCAGTACAGAAAAATTGGAGATTGCCCAAAAATGAAGTTTCCATGTTTTCTAAATCTATGAACTTATGAAAAATTTGGAAAAAATTATGAAAAGGTGTTTTTCAAACTTAAAAAGTTCAACTTTTTTTGGAAATTGAAATTTTATCTTTTAAAAACTCTTTCTCGTTAAGTTGGTTTTTCATGTTTTTGTCCCATTTTCTTCAAAACTATTCGACCAATTTTCTATCTGTTTTTTTTTTTTAATGTGTTCAGGAGAGATTTTTTTATATAAAAGGAAGCGCGGACGCCCATCAAAAGCCAGGAAGGCGTTGTTGGTGCAGTAGGATATAGTAATTTTCACTTAAAATTTTAATTTTTTTTTTATTTGTCGCTCAAACTTTTAATTTTTTCAATTGTACTTTGTCGTTCCTTTGATTTTAATTGTCGTTCACAAGTTGTCGTTTGATAATTTTTTTTCTGTGTTTTCATTTATTTTCCCGTTGATTATTTTGTTTCGTCGCCCAAATATATTTTTTTGACGTGCGTTTTATTTACTGTCGTTTATTCTTTTTTTTTACGTGGATTAATTTGTTTCGTCGCTTGATATATAATGTCGTCGTTATTTCCCTTTTTTCAGTCGTGCAAAATATTATTTCTGTCGTGCAGTTAAATGGCACCCTATAGAATATACAATCATAAATTCAACGAAACAAACTGCATGCAAATCGTTTGGGTAGAACTCGAGAAAAAAAAATCCGGTTCGAAAAACACCCGCCTCGACGAAATAATAACATACCCTGTGACGGCAATTCTTCGTATCGGCGGCGCCGCGAACATAACGGATTTCGAATTTTTTACAAACTTTCCTAGGAGAATGAATCAACTACCATAGTTTTCACGTTAACCTCCTAGGAAGGAGATGGGGGGGGGGGGTGTCTCGTGATTTTTGTATAGCTAACTATGATTTTTTGCCATACTACATCTACTTACCAAACTATGGAAATTCATATCACCAAATAGGTTGTACTTGAGGTCATTCGGTTTGCACCAATTTTTCAGAAAATTGAATAGAGGTTAAAAATAAATTAAAATTTAAAAAACCCCAAGTTGACTTTGAAAAAAAATAAGAGAAAAGCTCAATTCAAAAAAAAACTATTCGAAAAAACAGCCATCAATTGAGGGAGAGGGGAGCGAAATTAAAATTTTTTCAACATTATCCAGTGAAATATAAAAATCCATGTTTTTTGACTCCCGACTACATCATACTCATCTTTCATTGATCTACTTAAAAATTTGTTTTTTAAAATTAAATCAAAAATGTACATTTGAGATTTCTACATATACCAAGACCTACCAAGGTATCCATTAATTAATACAAGATTTGTTTTTCATCAGACAGTTTTAACGCCCTGTTTTTCAGGTAATTTTTTGCCACAACCTTATTATTTATTGTCTAACGCGTTTTAAATACTGGAAAACGATTAAAAAACCGACCAGTTTTCAAACTTTGAAGGCTGCAAACAAGCCTCACTCATTTCTTTTCATCACCTTATTCCCTGAATTTATTCACACTAATATAAGTCCATCGTGTTTGGATGTCTTTAGAAAAATGCATGTTGACCTTCTTATCCAATTTGAGAGTTCCTTCCCCCCCTTCGGATGACCTGTTGAGTCCAAAATTCACTCCTAAAAATCAAACTACTGTCATGTTTTCAAATTCTAAAATTCCAGTTCTCTTTTATTTTTTAGTTTTTAGCATGTTATCCTACATAATGTTGAATTCAATAAGGTTATTACCTTCTGATCTCATCTTTTACACCCATTAGAAGCGAACGATTCCTCGTACTTAATTATTATTTCCCTTCGACAGAACAGCTTGAAAGTAAATTCGACTAAAAATGAGAGGTCAATACTCAACAGAAATGTGTGTATCAACTCGATCAGTGTCTAGCGTTTTAAGCGGGGATTTCACTTGGCAAGTACTTGCTGCAAGTTGAGCAAGCAAATGAAATTCCGGATAGGTGGCGAATAATTTCACGATCTAGCAGCTTGCATAATATCTCCAAGGTTTATGTTGCATGTCGATATCAGCTTATGTTGTGTAGTGAAAACCTGATAACTGATAATAGGATCGACAATATATGTATTATTCAACCCTAAACATTTTTATTTCGAATAAAAAATTTTCTCAGAACAAAAATTTCTCCCTCCAATTTTTTTCTCAGGTTAAAAATTTTTTCATTTTGATTTGAAATTGAATAAAATTCTTTCTCAACAGTAAAATTTCTCTTCCCTCCAATTTTTTTCTCAGTTCTAAAAATTTTTCAACTGTGTTCTTTGCCTGAAGATTTTGAAAAATGAACAACTGCAGAAAATTGCAAAGTCAAAATTTTTTTGACTTTTGGCATTATTTCATTTCATTTAAGTATATAAACGACAGCAAGTACCTACTTGCAAAAAGTAGAAAATGATATCTACGTACTCTGGCAAGGACTTACATCCAGTATGCAAGTTTACAATTGTTTCATGAATTTCATTGGGAAAGTTACTTGCTCAAGGAACTTGCAGCAAGTAAACTTGCCTAGTGAAATCCCCACTTTAAGAAAAAGAAGGCCAATGCGCAAGGTTTCAAATAAAAGTAAGAGGCTTTCGAAAAAATTTCTACTCAAAATCGAATTGTTCAGACTAAAGAAGTAATTTCGCTACTATTAGAAGAAAAAGCAGACGGTCCTCTTTACTTTTTCGTTCGGTCCAGCTCCAGCCCTGTACCAACACACTCAAATTATTTGATACCAAATAGGTATTCAAGAATCACGGTATTTGAAAGAATTACCTAGCTTGAAAATATTATCTAAGACGACCCAAGTATACACTATACTGAGTAAGTTCTTTGCCTTTGCAAATTTTTAAAGAGACAAATTTTCACTTCTTAATCAAAAAATTTACTTACCAGCATTAATTTCTCCTTTATGAATCAGTAATCGATGAAAATATTCCACGAATTTCTTTAGATTTTTTTCTCGGCTGATATTACGCAAATTGATCAGAAGATTATTGTCGTTTGTACCATAAGGAAAACTTAATCCACATTTAGCAGCATTTACGATCTTCAGAGTATGAGGAAATCGATTTTCTACGTCATGCCATATCCATTCAACGCAAATTTGGCAAAATTTGCGTGCATATTGGACGTCATAGCAGTTGCGTTTAGCTGAAATAATTGTAATAAAATACTCAAGTGGTAAAGATAGAAATTCTTCGCAATCTCTAATATCTGTCAAATGAGAGGAGAAATACATGAGGACTGTTGGTAACAAAGCTTCGAAATTTTGATTTCCCAAGATAAAATTGTACAACTTGAATATGACCTTATTGTACGAGACTCTGTTTATAGATTCTACGTAATCTTGCAGATTGATTTCCATTTGCAGGTAATCCATTGCTATTAAAAGCGAAACGAAATTTTCATCGGTTAAAACAGAACTCAATTCTTTTTCATATATCACGTCGACTACGGCGCAGAATGTATCACTATCCATGATGGGAAGTTCTATCAGGTCGCTTTTTTTTTCTTGAAAATCTTCGGTAAATAATTTGTCGAAGTAATCAGATTTCAAGGCTAATTGTAGCCGATCCAAATAATACAAATCTGCATCCACTTTTATCACGATATCCGCAAAATCACTTCTGATCAAATGTTTGCTTTTTTGGTCAGTAGTCATTGTTTTTGATGTGTCACTGTGGCTTGTAATATTTATTCTTCTCAGTAAGTACGAAGTGTTTTTCTGAAAAAAGAAAAAGGATTCAATGATTTGCTCATGCAAACGTGTTTTCCATGTATAGATTAGGCATGCGTGTACTTGAAAAGTAAAGCCGGTTAAGTAGGATGATTTGGCCTTGGAAACCAATTTCCACCGCTCCTACCCCAAAAAGGGTCGCCTATTCTAGCAAATAATTTGAAAACAAATTTGGACCGCTGGCTCAAGAATTTTGGCGCGTTTTCTTATTTTTCGACAACTAAAATACTATGAATAAAAATTCGTTTTTTTTTTAAAATAGCTTCTACAAGAGGGTTAGAAGCTTAGAAGAATTGTAGATTTTTTTTTTCAAAATGTTTGTCCAATTTTTCGTCAAGTGACATCTCGAACAATAAAAACGTGCATTTAGTAGCTAAATTACATGCACTGCAGTAGCAATGAAAAAAGTTCATCAATAAAAGTAAGATTTACGATATAAACTGTCATTAAAATCAATATAAAATTATTATAATCGAGGGATCGAAACTCTCAGAATTTCTTTGTAGGCCCGCTCACGCCCGCCCGCGCCCTTCTCCAATTTTGAGTCAATAGGTACAAAATTGGCAATAATGGGAGTAGCTCCCATATCAATTCGACGCAAATAGGATTTCGAAATTCCAAGTCTAAATTTGTTTCAAGTTCGAATTTTTCAAACTCAAATTTTTTTCAATTTCGTTGGAAAATTTTTTTTATTGGGATGATTGTTTCAATTTTTTTCAATTTCATATTTTTAAAAATTTCTCCAATTTTTGAGTTGGAAAAAATCTTGAAAAACATGAGTTTAAAAATCTTTTTAAAAATAAGAGGTTGAAAAATAACTTTAAAAAATCGAAGTTGCAAAAATTATAAACTTTAACCTAAAAAAAGTTACAACAATAACAAAAATATGAAATTTAAAAAAATGAAAAAATCATATTAATGAAAATTTTTTAAAATCGGATACAGCTTTTTAAAGAAAAAGAATTGAAAAAATTTGAACTTGGTAGCATAAATTTGAACTTGGATCGTCGAAATGCCTCGTAACTCAAAATGATTTAGGAGCTAGTCAATATGAGTGTTGATTTTGCATACGTCGAACCTTCTGAGTACGAATAAATTGAAATCAAATACCTATACAATTGGAGCCTTTAAGTGTCTCTTACGATTTTTCAGTCAAAAATCACCAAAAAATAAAACAATAACATGCGATGTCATGCAAAAAACTGATCTACATATAACCTTATGTATCAAGAGAGAATGGTAAGAATAGAAATAAATAGAAATTTGTAGAGTTTCATAATACGAATGAAGAGTAAAATTTAACATTTTACTCATCATTCGTCTTATGTATCAAAATTTACATGGGTAATTTAAATTATAACTATAAGGTGCAAAAAAAGAGAATTTTGTGGTATGTTTTTTACTCAAAAATTAGTATTTCTTTTGTATTATTCCTGGGGTACCTGAGGGAGGGGGCTGTAATCTAATATTTGAGTAAGGTAAGTATAGTATTCACTTTCAGTGATGAACTATTTTTTTCGCTACTCCAGTGCATACAACGTAGCTACCTACCTACCAAATGCGCACGTTTTTTATGGCTCGAGAAGTCAACTGTCAGTTTTAATTTTTTTTGACAAATTTCCACCGCTTAAAAATTTCAAAACTACGGTGTACTTAAAGATAAATGACACTAATTCCCCGGGGAAAAATTCCATTGAAGTTTGACCCTTTATTGTGAAAAGGGATTCAAAATTTTTAAAATTTTCTGGAGTTCTTCTAACTCACTAGTAAAAGCTATTTTTAAAAACACGAAATTTTTATTTGTAGTTATCGAAAAATGAGAAAATTATGAAAGAAAACACACCAAAATAGTTGAGCTAGCGGTCCTTTGTTGTCAAAATTACTTATGTATACCTACTAAAACAGGCGAACTTTCTGGGTAGGAGCGATGGTGATAGAAATCAATTTCCAAGGCCAAATCACCCTAATACCCTTACAAATAACCACCTTAAGCTAATCTCAAAACGCTTACTTCAAGTGGCAACTACCAAACAGATTGGTTATCACGAACAAGTTAGAATACCTTTCCAAGCTCCAAAGCAGAAAAATAAACGTGAGAAATCGATTCATCCAATAGTAATCACAATTAAACAATGCTACAATTGAAAAATATGCACCTCTAAACAACACACATACACACGATCTTCATCCAAATGTACGATTAACTTAAACCAACAACTTTATAAGACGCATTGACAAGCACTGGTGATTTATACAAAACACAAATAATGCCCTAGAATAAGATAAGGTGACAGTATCTAAGCCTAGCGACTAGCGTTGAAATTGAAATCGAATACGAAATTCCCTCCCTCTTCTTCTCATCCACATAACGGTAAATTTACAGGGTTGCAAGTCGCAACTAACATTAAAAGAACAACTGGTTTGGTTCTTTTGTTCGAGCTACCACGCCATGAACGCATGGGGGGGTCTGGGGGTCGGTACGTACTGTGTAGTGTGTAGTGTGTAACTACAAGGTACATAGTGTGTTTTCCAAGAGTAGATTTTCAATTCTCGTTGAATGTGATAGTGCTAACCTTGCTAAGATGATTGCACTATGATTTTATTATCAATTAAGATTGTAAATACCTATGTAGTTACTAATGTGAATCCGTGTAAAACAGGCCTGTAGCCAGAAATGCCAGAATATTTTGGAAGTGGGACAAATGGCATCTCAGAGGCAATAAAAAACGGGTCAAATTACCTAATTGAACCCCGCCTCTCATTTCACAAAAAATTTGCATTCATCTCTCAAGCTACAAGAATTTCTTTTCATCAAATTCAAATTACTCAATCAAAATCTAAAACATTTTCTTGATCATTTAATAGAATTTTTGATAAGATTTTTCAAAAAATTTTAGATAAAAATAGGTACTGCTACAAAAATTTTCAAAAATAATTTTAAAATTTGAATGACAAAAAATGTTTGGTCAAATTTTTAAACCACTGAATGAACAACGTGAATTTTATGAAAATTACAGAAATCAAAATCCAGTTGGCAGCACTGCCGTGAAAGTTTTTAATTTGAATTCGGTAAAAATAAAAAAGCTTTAAATTCGAATTCTGCAACTTTTCAACTAGTTTGTATGTAAAGGGCAACAACTAAAAAGTGTATCCAACTTCGAAATCAATGGTGCGCAGAGTATAGAAACTCGAATCGCATCTTTAAAATGTGACCTACAGCAGGTGATATTATCCAAAAAATAAAAGAACTGTTTTTTTTTAAATCGAAAAATTTTGAAGTTTCCTTAACTCCTAGTTTCGTTCTTCTCTGAGCAAGGAGGAGAGCGGAGAGGGCTCGAAGAGTTTTTGGAAAGTTTCGTACCGACTCAAATTAAACTATTTTATCAATTTTCATCATAGATAATTCATTATCTTTTTTTTCCCATCTAGGTAGGTACTCTAAAAATTCATATTCTTCGCATTCAAAGAATCGAATAGCATTTTCTGATCAGTTTCCAATTTTTGACTTTTGTTTTCGCAAAAATCAATTGAATTTGGAAAATGTAACCTCATAGTAAGTAGGCATAATAGTATTATTGGCCAAAATCACGCTATGCTGGTTCAAAATTTGATAAATTTTCCAACCATCACTTTTTAATATTTTTAAAATGCGAGTTCAAAAAAAAACATCGAAATATTGCTCCACTTGAATCAAAATCTGTAAAAATTCATCTCGAGAGTTATAATACGGTCTTTTTAGCTAAAATAAAGCCCAAACCCAAAATAAATTAGCAGAAAGGGGAAGTTTCGTATATAAGCTCAGTAAGACATGTATTTCAATATTCTTGAACTTCTCTAAAATTGGTGAATATTTTGACCCCTTTTTGAGGGGTGAGGGGGTTCAAATTTTGGTGTTTCGACCATAACTTTCGAAATTACGCATTTATGGAAAAAAATGTGAAACAAAAATTGTAGAGAATTAAAAAACAAATAATTTTGTTATTTATAGTTTTTCCCTAGGACGTCATGGAAGGGAGCTGGAACCTTCCGAAAAAAATCAATTTTGAAAATTCCCCATTAACAGAAATAATTATCAAAAATCGGGTTAATCGACATTTGGAAGCGGCTTTTTTGCATAGTATATCCCATTACTATGTAGAACAAGAGAAATGTATAGCCGACCCCTCATCTCAGAGTAGGGGGGTGGACCCTCCATAGAAAAAATCGAGTTTTCCCTCAAGCATAGCTCAGCTACAGTGAAAAATTCGAAAAATTGGTTCAAACAAACATTGTAGAGCGTTAAAAGACGAACATTTTACTTTTTTTACTTTTTTTTTAGGTGGTCTTGGGGGCGAGTTATCGCAAAAAGAAAAATAAATGGCGCAGCGTTCAAAAATGTTTTCCGAATTTTGTACCTTGTCTTTTGGGGTCCAATTTAGTTTCAAGGGTTAAATGATAATAAAAATCGAGTTCACTGATCACAAAAACCCCAGAAATCCACTTTTTGGGCTATCGGTTCGCTAGATTTTATACCAGATCTATGAAAAATTTTTGAACGCCGCGTCGCTTTTTTTCTTTTTGAGATAACTCGCCCCCAAAACCACGTAGAAAAAAAGTAAAAAAAGTAAAATGTACGTCTTTTAACGCTCTACAATGTTTGTTTGAACCAATTTTTCGAATTTTTCACTGTAGCTGAGCTATGTTTGAGGGAAAACTCGACTTTTTCTATGGAGGGTCCACCCCCCTACTCTGAGATGAGAGGTCGGCTACACATTTTTCTTGTTCTACATAGTAATGGGATATACTATGCAAAAAAGCCGCTTCCAAAAGTCGATTAACCCGATTTTTGATAATTATTTCTGTTAATGGGGAATTTTCAAAATTGATTTTTTTCGGAAGGCTCCAGCTCCCTTCCATGACGTCCTAGGGAAAAACTGTAAATAACAAAATTATTTGTTTTTTAATTCTCTACAATTTTTGTTCCACTTTTTTTTTTCGTAAATGCGTAATTTCGAAGTTATGGCCGAAAAACCAGAATTTGAACCTCCTCACCCCCCCCAAAAAGGGGTCAAAATATTCACCAATTTTAGGGAAGTTCGGGAATATTGAAATACATGTCTTACTGAGCTTATATACGAAACTTCCCCTTTCTGCTAATTTTTTTTGGGTCAAAAGTCAAAACCTAAAAAGTCCGTATTATTATTAAAGTGCCAAAAAATTGTAAAAAAAAAACATTTATGAGAATTACCGAATCTCGATCAGGATTTCCAAAAATGGTGACGCTTGAAATGAAATTTTCACAAACTTAGTATTTTATAGAGGTTGCTAATTGTGATGTTCTGATGTCTTCAAATTCAAAACATATTTCTATTGATTGGGAGAAAAAATTGGCCCAATCACTTGACGAAAAAATAATGCATTCGAGTTCATGATATCAATATAACAATTAGCAACAGGCTGCACTGACGTACAAAATTTTCAAAGAAAAATTTTAATTTTTTTATTTCTGATGATTGAAAACGAAATTATTGTGAATTTTTCAAACGATAAAAAAAAATTAATTATAGGTCAACGTAAATTCCATAGTGTAGCATGTCACGATTTGTAACTGGCTGCACTGACATACAAAATTTTCGAAAATTTTTTTTGAAATATACTTTCAGTGATTGAAAAAAAAAATACGTAATATTTTCAGGTGAGAAAATAATCAATTCAAAGTCTATATAACCTACGTATTTTGGAATTTTATGATTTGCTGTTGGCTGCATTGATGTATAAAATTTTCATTTTTTTTTCAAAATTCACTTTCAGTGATTGAAAAAATTTTTTGTTCACTTACTCGATAAAAAAAAATCATTCATGTTTAGTGAAAATTTCATATAATTGAAATATTGCAAACTGTAACTTTTCAAACCCCCTGGTAGCAGTCTGAGTTTTGATCGGAGAAGGATGGCGATGGTTTAGGGAGATGTAGAAACTCAAATCGCATCTTTTAAGTGCTACGAAGGCTTCTCACACAATTTTGATTGGCTAAAAAACGCAAAAAACAACGTTTTTTTCAAAGGAGGTGCACTTTGAGCACCTCCTGCTCTGCTCCCCTTGCCCTTCGGTGCCTCAACAATTTTTTGTGAAGTCTCCCACTCAAAGTAAACCACCCCACCAAATTTGGTTAAAATCCAAGATGCTTTTTTTTCGATCTACCTTTTGAATGAATATGTAAACTATAAAAAATCTTGGATAGGTTTCACTCATACAATAGATGAATATAGATTATCATTGATCATAGTCCGATATATGGTATTCTGGGTTATCAACCCATCGCGGGGAAAAACTATCAGAATCCAGACGTAAGGTCGCTATTGGGTCGCAAAAACGAGGTACGATCATGCGGCGAAAGTATCTGATGTCGACGTCATTTCCAGTTTCTTGTTTCTCACCAAAATTTATCAATTAAATTTTTCATTTCGGGTCGCGTTGTAAAGCAGTAGAAGTTGAAAAATGAAAGAATAATAAAAAAAAATGTAACTATACGAAAGACAAATGGAAAACTCAGAAAGCACAAAAGATATAACTAAATTGAGATCAGAATAAAAAAGAATGAGTCGAAACAAAATATTCCACTAGAAAAGTAAAGTAACTATACCAAAATTCAAAATCTGATTTTTTTCGTGTTTTTTTTGAAATTTACACGTTTTTTTCTTCGTGACCCTCTCCAACATAGAAACGACTCAAAGTCAAAATGATTTTTCTAGACATTCCAGATTTTCAGACGAGCATTTCTATTGATTTGACGAGTGTTTATTATATTTGTGGTGAAAAATAAAAAAATAAAAAGCCAGAATGCGACAAGTTCTAGGTAATTTATTTTAAGGTAGGTTTTACCGATAAATAACCTAAACATCATCTAAAAATGACAAAAGTTATTAAAAATATTGTTATAGTAGATGTAAATTTTTTTAATAAAAATGATTCAAAATAAGGAACCGAACAATGGAACAACAGAAGAAAAAAACAAAAAAAATTTCACTAAAAATTAAGTATTTTATTCAACAGAACACTACAGTGATCTCAAAGATGTAAATCAATTTAAGCAGTACAAACATCAGGCCTATGGATGGCATAAATGACATCGTAAAGCTTTGATGGCAATAGTTTCTTATATTCCCAGTAATCACCGTTTTGATTTGATTCAGAAAACCGGTACTGTGCATCTTCAGTAACAAGCAAAATTTCATTTACGCACTGAGTAATGACAAAACGGGGCTTGCGCGAAAAATAGTGGTCTGGTAATTCAAATTGGCGCCACACTTGCGAAGTTTTATTGTATAAACACATCTTCGAATTGAACAACGCACAAAGTTCACCACCGTTGACAAAGGTCAGATCGATGAGTAACGTTTTCGAATAATTGTCCATTCTGAACGATAAGTTTGACAAAGATATCCACACATTTTGCTCGAAATCGTAAAAATCCACAACATATTGTGATGACTTTTTGTTTTTATACATTTTGTACAATTTCTTTCCATCACTTGCAAATACAAATTTTACATCTTTTTCGACCCCTAACATCGAAATTTGAAACCAGCGGTTCAGTTCAATCGAATACTTTAACACACAACCATTTTCAATACAACAGTATACCTCGTTGCAACAATTCAACAGCTTGTACGTTAAGCAATATTTATCCCACATTGTTCTGATACGGAAACCAGAAAGCGAAATGAATTTTTTTAATGAAATATTGTAAACCTGAAAAAATAATATAGGATTGAAGTGCACGTCGGACTCAGCCAAGATGAATACGTTGTCATCAATCATAGTCGCAGACACAAGGGTTTTATTATAGCTCATGTAATCCTCGACTTCTTTAGAATAACTCAATGATGCAATGGGATCCAAATCGCCATTCAAAATATTCATTTCATTCTTAAACAGCAATGAAACAAACGCAGGCGCAGGTTCTTTTTTAATTTTTTTTCTATTTCGTAACGATGCATTCGAAGGAGCCAGCGAAGTTGAGCTAAGAATTTCCCATAATTTATCACGAACGAATTTTGGCGAGCAGGTGTTAAAATCTGCAGGAGTTTTCATTTTATAATCGTCATGATCCACCGTGCCATTGCCATTTATAAAAAAAGCGATTCGCGGTATCAGGTGGTACCGGTTTTCCACATCATGAATAACCCATTTCGAACAAATATCGAGCAGTTTGTTGTGATCATCCATGCAAAAATCTGGTGTCGATTTAGAACTGTAACTAAAGTGCGTGTTTGTGAAAAGTAACTCCTCCAACATGTCAAATGTAAATGACCGAAAGAACATCATGTCATTGCCTATCTCAGGCCAATCAACTGTGACACGTTTACGGAAATAAAATTTAAAAAAATTTCGAACCCTGTCGTTTCCACGGGTGAGATTCAATATTTCAACTACCATTTCCGAGCTAATTTTTTCAACGTTGTTTTCCATCCACGATTCACATCCACACATTAATTCTTGAATTTTTAAAATAAACGCAGCCTTCAACAAGCGAACAATGTTGTCAGAAGTTATTTCTAATGCTGCATTAAAATAAATGTATTTGACGATCGCTTCAAATGTTGCTTGATCGATCTCATCGAGCAAGTATTCCTTACTTTCGTTCCGTTGAATTAATTTCCCAAGTGTTTCTTCAGGTTGTACGCTGGTTTCAGCGGTACGCTCGGCTGAAAAAAGATCTTTAAAATAGTCGCTGGTTGAACTTAGTTTCACTCGATGCAATTTATAAGTTTTCCCCTCAACTTTGATCGTGACGTCGGAAAAGTCGCCATTCTTCAAATATTTGACCAATCTGTCTCGTTCGCCATTTTCTGAAAATCTGATCGATTTGATTTGTTTCTTTTTGTCATTCATAGAAGTCGGTCCAACTATTTAAAAAAAAAAACCATCAGAAAACAAAACAATCAGTCGGTTTAAAATTTTTCTAATCATTATTCCAAAAATAATTATTGATTATGACTGTTATCAAAATCCTACAGTACCTACGAAGTATATTATGAATGATGAAACCGAGAAAAGTAATTTTAATTGTTTCCAGTTTTTTAAAAATCATTAAAATTTAATAATGTTAGTAAGTAGTAATGAAAATTTAGCACAGGCGTATGTGCCCAAACAACTTGAACAATTGTGGCAATTTTTTTCAGGGAGAATGTGTTTTTGTTAATTTTTTTCTAGTAATTTTCAGTTTCTCCTCCTCCCCATTTTTTAGATGACCTTTTTTTAATAATTTGAACACAAGTACTAAAAGTTGTGCCCTGGCATAATGGCACTATAATGCTAGCAACACTCAGAGTTAGGATGTTTCTTGAGTTTTATTATACGATTGATTTTTTTTTTTTCGAATTTTGGGAGACCAACCTACCCCCTCTCCTTCCTCCCAAAGCGGTTCATTTTTCTGCAGAAATAGAATTTCCAAAGTTCAAGTTCTCTGCCTCAATTAATAGTTGTATGGTTGTGCTTGTATGTATTGACGTTATTTTTCTCAAGGGGTTTGAGGTAGGTACCTATTGGATATAACATGGCAAAAACGAAAAGAAAAAATTGGC
The DNA here is from genome assembly GCA_033439095.1 of Pseudococcus viburni. Taxonomy (NCBI): domain Eukaryota; kingdom Metazoa; phylum Arthropoda; class Insecta; order Hemiptera; family Pseudococcidae; genus Pseudococcus; species Pseudococcus viburni. The sequence goes on along the minus strand of JAVBJF010000007.1, from coordinate 1,237,032 downwards.
AAAGATGCACTTTTCTTACGAAGTCCGCCATTTTAAAGGTTTTTATTTACAAAATCAGAAGAAAGATGGATTTGGATAAGTATGAATAAATTTGGAAAGTAAGGGGACCAACATTGGGAGAGAAAAAGGAGTTGGACTGGAGTCTCTAAATTTTGAAAATTCGCTGAATTGTCAATTTCTTGCTATTACTTCCCCTCCCCCCTTCATTTTTGTCCGGTCCACACCGGCACACCAAACTCATTCATTGTCAAATTCTAAAACTTTTATGCCAAAATGAAAATCAAGAATTTGTTGAATTTTCAAAATTTGTACGCTCCAACCCTCGTTCTCCATCAGTTTTGTCTCCTTGCTCACTAAAATAGGATTGTGGCAAAAAAATTAAAACATAGATTTGGCCAAAATAATCGATATCTATAATTATGTTATAGCATGATATACAATAATAAATTTAACGAAACAAACTGCACTCAAATCAGTTGAAAAGAACTCGAGAAAAAATTTTCAAAGTTCCGAATTTTGAACTTCCAAATCAAAATTTGAACATTTCCAAGTTGAATTTAAAAAAAAAAAAAAGTTCAAAAAACAATTTGAAAAAAATTTAAAAACAGCTGTAAGGAGTTTTCGAAGCATCTGAATCTATTTCTGGAACTATTTTCAGGAATTATTCAAATTTATTCTAACTCCTAATCCAAAAATTTATCATCAATGGAAGGGGGAGCAAAATTTGAAATTGTCCAACATTATCGAGTAAAATACAGTATAACGGATAAAAAATCCATGTTTTTTGGCCCTCGACTACATCATATTCATATTTTATTGATCTACTTAAAAACGCCCCGTATTTCAAGTAATTTTTTTGCCACAACCCTATTAGGCTATTCTTTATTTTCTAACACGTTTTAAACATATACGAAAATAATTAAAAAATTGGTCTTTTTTTTCTTTCTTTTAATGGGTTTGGACTACATGGTCCATTAGCCCAGGCCTATAACAACACAGCATGAATTAAAACTTTGGAGGCTGCAGGTCAGCCTCTTCCCTCCTTCCTCTTCATCACTTCTTCCCTAAATTTTTTCAGACTAATATAAGTTCATCGTGCTTCAAATTTAAGAGATTAAAATCCTTAAAAAGCAGGCGTCATTGGAAAAATGCATTATAACCATTCTTATACAATTTGAGAGTCCCCCCCCCTCGGATGACCCCTTGAATTCAACAGTCACTCCTAAAAATCAAACTCTGTAAGATGATCAAATTTTCAAGTTATTTTTGAAAAATTGCACACTATTTATTCAGTTCACTTTTTTTTTAGTTTTTAGTGTGTTTGTTAAATTCAATAAGAAGGTCTATGCACAAGGCTTCCAATCAAAGTAAGGAGCTTTCAAAAAAATTAATCTCAAACTCTAATTATTTAGACTAAAAATGCCCTTTTGTCAACGGAAAAAAATATGCCAATTTGTTCCGCGTACTCGGAAAAAAATAAGCAGATTCTTTCCGAGTACTCGGAATAAAATATGTCAATTCGTTCCGAGTAGTCGGAAAAATGAGACGAATTTTTTCCGAACACTCGGAAAAAAATAAGCAGATTCCGGTTCCCATGGGCCCCTAGAGGCATAAGCACACCCAGAAATTATTAGGGGGGGGCAGAGAATTCGAAAAAATATAAAGAAGGGGTCAAATTTTAATGAAAAAATCGAGTAACCTGCTATTTTAGTGGCGCTGGGGTAGTTAGGGTCAGTAGGCTGATGATACATGTACAGATTTGAGCAAAGAACGGAATAGAAATATATTGAAGACCTCACGGGAAGAACGGGTTAACTGAAATTTTATAAATTTTGCAGGAGAACGTTTTAAAGATAATGTTGAAGTGGAACTGAATAAAAATGGATTTTCAAGTTTCGTTTTGATTTTATTACTTTTAAAATGTCAATTAGAATCATTTTATATCGGCAAATATTGCTCAAAAGTTTTTTGAACAACATTCTGAGAAGTTGACCCGTTCTTTCCGTGTAAGTGCCTCAATTAACCCGTTCTTTCCGTAAAGTGACACAGTTAAAACGTTCTTTCCGTGTTTTCTTGAAATTAACATATTTTTTCTCTGAAATTAATCAGTTTTTTCCACCTATGAGTTATCTTTTGTTAAATTATGATTTTTTTTTTCATGTTCACAACAATAAATCAACTATTTTAAAAACAAAAATCAGCTTTTTGCACATTTTTTTCTTTGTTTAGAGTAGTTAACCCGTTCTTTCCGTGTTTTTAATTTCTTGAAAATTCTTTTTTGCTTTTATTGACAAAATTTGAAAAGTTCGACATTTTTCATATAAACCACATAAAAGTACATGGTTTATTGTACACAATGGCACAAAAAAGTCATTTTTGAAAAAACCCTCAATTAACCCATTCTTCCCGTGAGGTCTTCATATGTAATGATTAAAATACTGCCCGAGCGAAGCGAGGGCGAAAATTGTTTGAAAAATTATGTTCGAAAAGCAAAAAAATGCACTTTTTTTTAGATTTTTACAATAAAAAATCTCGTTTCCGAGCTTAAGAGAGGGCTATAGCCGCTTTCCCTCGGGTGTGCCACTGATTAGAGGAAGAAGCAAACAGCTTGCTCTACTTTCTCATTCGTTCTAGCCCTGGATTAACATAGTTATAGTATCTAATTTAATTGACACCAAATATTTAAGATATTTGAAAGAATTACCAAGCTTGAAAATATTATTTAAAAAGACCCGAGTAAATAATAAAATATTAAAGTAAATTCTTTGCAAATTTTTATAGAGGCAAATTTCTACTTCTTTATTTAAAACTTTCACTTACCTGGATTAATTTCTCCTTTGTAAAACAGTAATCGTTGAAAATATTCCGCGAATTTCTCCCGATTCTTTTCCCGGCTGATACTACGCAAATTGATCAGAAGATTATTGTCGTTTGTACCATAAGGAAAACTTAATCCACATTTAGCAGCATTTACGATCTTCAGAGTATGAGGAAATCGATTTTCTACGTCATGCCATATCCATTCAATGCAAATTTGGCAAAATTCACGTAAATGTTCGATGTTGTAACAGTGGCGTTCGGATGAAATAATTTCAATAAAATGCTCAATTGGTAAAGATAAAAATTCTTCACAACCTCGAATATTTTTCAAATGAGAGGAGAAATAAACGAGGACTGTCGGTAACAAAGATTCAAAATTTTGATTTCCCAAGACAAAATTGTACAACTTGAATATGGCCTTATTGTACGAGACTTCGTTTTTAATATATTCTACGTAATCTTTCAGATTGATTTCCATTTGCAGGTAATCCATTGCTATTAAAAGCGAAACGAAATTTTCACGGGTTAAAACTTTCCACAAGCTTTTATCATATATCACGTCGACTATGGCGGAGAATGTAGCGCTATCCATGATAGGAAGTTCGATCAGGTCATGTTTTTTTTCTTGAAAATCTTCGGTAAACAGTATTTCAAAGTAGTCAGACTTCGAGGCTAACTGTAGTCGATCCAAATAATATAAATCTTCATCTACTTTTATTACGATATCCGCAAAATCACTTCTGATCGAATGTTTGACTTTTCGGTTACTAGTCATTGCTTTTGATTTGTCGCTGCGATTTATAATTTTACTTCTCAAGTACGAAGTGTTTTTCTGAAAAAAGAAAACGATTTCAGTGATTTGCTCACACAAACGTGTTCCATGTATAAAGTGGGCGTATATGAACTTCATTTCAAATAACTAGGTACCTAACTACCTATTAAGAAAATCTAAAACGGCTTACCTATTTTGAGCGTAACTAAAGTAGCTTTGTTATCTCGAACAAGTAAAATCTCTTTCCATACACCAAAACAAAAAAATAGACGTGAGAAATCGGTTTGTTCAGTCGTAATCACAATTAGGAAGATAATAGTAAGTACAATTGAAAAATTCACCTCTAAACAATACACACAACACGACCTTTGCATACGTGAACGATTACACTACTAGTAACCTACTACCATACTACCAAAAGACTTAAAACGTAGACGAGAAAAAAGAGCGATGACTGTTATCTCCGTTTAGAGTTGAAGTTGAAGTCGAAGGCTCATGCTTTTCTTTTCAACGGCATAACGGCATTACAAGGATACAACGATCATTAAAGGGACAACTGGTTTAGTTGTCGACGATCGATGTTGTCGTCTTGTCGACCTACCACGCCGATGGCGATGTGAGAGATAAAGATAATAGTTGTTAGATCTGCGTAGTGCGTAAATAACTGCGTTTTCCTGGAGTAGGTTTTCATCATAGATAAAAACATAATAGATATTCCATAACTAACTTATCAAATTTTTGAAAAATCATGAACAATGTATTTTTTCCTTATTTTGAAAAAAAATATGGAGATAAAACGAGATAATAAGAAATCGCTGCTGACGATTTCTACATGATAAAAAAATATTCATTCTAACGTCATTTTTCAGGAGAAATTTTTTCATTTTTTTTCAGCCCGTCACGAATATGTGGTAAAATTTTAGCTTCATCATACAAAGATGGAAAATGAACAACACACAGAAAAAATCATCAAATAAATCGTCTCTCACCAAATTAAAGCAGACTTATCCGCTAAAAGACCAACAGCTGATTTCCAGGATAAAGGTTTGGAAGGAGTATTTCGCCCACCCACGATTGGATGGCGAGGGGTGGGGGGGTCATTCGATTGTGCTTGTTTATGCTCCACCCTTCCAAAGTTATGGGGAAAAGTGTGTGAAGGAAGGGGGCTGGAGAAATGGCAACCCCCCCCACCACGCCGATCAGGGTGAAAATAGGGTCATTCGTTTGTGTTTCACCCCATCCGGAGATATGGTGGATAGTATGGGGGGCGGGAGAAATGGTTTTTGGAAAAGATAAAAAATTGCATGAAATCGTTAGCATTCTTGTTTGTGCTTCAATCAAAAAAAGTGTCATCCTTTTCCTCTTCGAGTTAGGAGGGGTCTTCAATTCTTCATAACGGGGTAAATTCTCTTGATAATCATTGAATAGGCTACACTTGATACGTGTGTTCCAAATCTTTTCCAAATCGTTTGTCAATTTCTCCAATTTTAATTTTTTTTCAAAGCTCTATTCAATTTAAAATTTTTCATCAGTCAATTTTTTTAAATTTGAATTTTCTCAAAATTTATCCAACTTTGATTTTTAAATTTTTTGAACTTTGTATCTTTATTATCTACTTTTGAAAAAAATTTCGAATTACTTATTTAATTGGAAGAAATCTTGAAAAACATGAAGATGAAAATTTCTTTAAAAATTAGAAGTTAAAAAAAAATTTAATAAAATTTCAAAAGAAAAAATTTCGCATAGTTGAAAAAAATGAAGAAAATTTTTAAATTCGATATTCGAAAGAATTTTAGAGTTGGAAAAAATGTTTGACAATATAAATTTGAAAAAAAAATTAAAGAAGCTGAATTTGGAAAATTTTTGAATAGGTAGGTAATACCCTGAGATTTCTTGAAAAAAACAAAACTGACCAATGGGAAGCCTTAAAAACTACGCGGTTGCCATTTCCTTAACCAAACAAGAGTTTACCAGAACAAAACATCATATCAACACTATCTATTTGGCAACATCTTGGAATTTTCAGGGCTCTTGTTAAATAAAACAGACTTATTATACAGGTAAGTAAAATTTTTCCCAATACATATTATGAAATTTAATTCAATTTTATTAACATTTTTCATTTTTTCCAACTTTGGTTTTTTAACTTTTTCTCAACTTCTTATTTTTTGAAATTTTGTCCAACTCAGAAGTTTTTTTCAATAATTTTTTTTAAATTTGAATTTTTCAAAAAAAATAACACTTCATGTTTTTCGAAAATTCTTCCAGCTCAATAATTGGAAGAAATTTTCAAAAATATTAAATTTTAAATTTAAAAAAAAATCAATTCCCTGACTTTTCCCGGTTTTCCAGAGAATGGACACCCTAAAGTGAGCAATTTGAATTTGGTAAAAATAATAAAGCTTGAAATTCGAATTCTGCAACTTTTCATTTAGTTTGTAAAAGGCAAAAACTAAAAACAAAAAGTGTAACCAGTTTCGAAGTAAATCGTGCGCAGAGTATAGAAACTCGAATCGCATTTTTAAAATGTGACCAATTTTTACAGCAGGTGATACTATCCAAAAAATAAAACAACTTTTTTTAAAAAATGACAAAATTTTGAGGTCGCCTCAACTCCTAGTTTTGTTCTTCTCTGAGCAAGAAGGAGAGCGGAGAGGGCTCGAAAATTTTTTGGAAAGTCTCGTACCTACTCAAATTAAACTATTTTATTAATTTTCGTCATAATTCATTATCTTTTTTTCCATCTAGTATTCTAATTCATATTCTTCGCATTCAAAGAACCGAATAGCATTTTCTGATCAATTTTCCAATTTTTGACTTTTTCCCCCGCAAAAATCAAGAATCTGAAAAATGTAACCTCATAACAGGCATAGTATTGTTGACCAAAATCACGCTATGCTGGTTCAAAATTTGATAAATTTTCCAACCATTACTTTTTAATATTTTTTAAATGCGAGTTCAAAAAAAACTATCGAAATATCGTACCACTTGAATCAAAATCTGTAAAAATTCATTTCGAGAGTTTATTAAAGTGCCAAAAAATTGTAAAAAAACATTTGTTCAGAATAATTTATGAGAATTACCGAATCTTTGTCAGGATTTCCAAAAATGATGACGTTTGAAATGAGATTTTCACGAATTTAGTATTTTATAGAGTAATTTAAGTATCAGAATGAATTTAAAGTGAAATTTTAAAAATTTCTGACATTTTTAATGGAAATAGATTCTGATTGAAATTTTGAGCGTATGGAATCTATATTTTGGTTTTTCACAAGACTGGGGTTTTTGACAAATTTCTCCAGGGAGAGGGAAATTGCTCCCCCCGGGTAGTTACAAACCTGGTGTAATATTTATGGACACCCCCCCCAAAATACATTGCCCTATAATAAGTAAATAATAAATATACCTACTTTTGTAATGGCATACACAAAATTTTTTCAATTTTTATTGACCATTACCTATATATCAACAATTGAGACGCAGCCAGGGATACCCGACCATATGTCGGAAAAGTAAATTTCGAGAAAAACGCAAATTAAGAAAAAATGACCAAAAATATGAGAATTTTTTTTTTTATCAATTTGTATACTATGAACCCTCTACTTTCATATGAGAATAGGTTCAGGTCCCAAAAGTGTCATCTTCTTGGTTAAAAAACGAATTTTGCTGAAGGCCTCTGAGAAATTGAAACCATACCATATGTCGGAATTTTATAAAAATATGTTAAAATTTACAACTTTCATTATTATTGAAACGTAGTGGTGTTCAACAAATATCTGGATATCCAAATACCAAATACCATTTGGATTATCCGGATATCACACGGAAATTGTCGAACAGCTCCGAAAACATCCCGAAAACGGTTGAACTTTTCTGAGAGTTCCCGAATTCTTTCACGAACCCTCACAAAATTTAAAGGTCGATTATCGAAATCGAAAAATCGAAATTGAAAAATCGATTATCGAAATCGAAAAATCGAAATTGAAGAATCGATTATCGAAATTGAAAAATCGAAATTGAAAAATCGATTATCGAAATCGAAAAATTAATAAGAGGACGTAAATAAACCATTTCCGATGAGAAAAGTCGTTTACAGAACATAATTTTTTTTTATTCATTGAAAACAGTTCCAAATTTTGTTTTGCGTTTTTCTCAAAACTTTGATTTTTGAAAATCATTTTTTGACAAACTTTGAAAAATCATAGAAAATTCATTTCTCAACCTTTTTTAATGCGGTTTGCGCTATTCGAAAGGTACAAGTCTGTACTACTTAAAGAGCCAAAAAAACGAAAAAAAAATTTTCCGACATATGGTCGGGTATCCCTGGCTCCGTCTCAATTAATGAAATTTAACATTGTCTTCATGCAATTCTTATTTTTCATCTTAACTAAATTTTTCCAATACTTCAGACAACTCAACGATATACCTAGGCAATTACCTACCTATTAAGATACTGCAATTTTAATTACTTGTTCAATGTACTAAGATAAAATTGAACATTTCCAATAATTTTCATGATTGCGAATTAATTACGAACCAGATCAATGGAAAATTTGTTTACTTTCAAACACACCGAGCTATCTTCCAACGATTTTGTAGATACTTAAATGAAAATAGAACAATAGAAAGTTATTACATTACAAATTAATTATTAATTACAATCGATTTACTTTTACTATAAATATAGTAGTACCGATTAATATTAGAATAAGAAGTGTTTTCGTGGAAACGAAGAAGTGCAATAGGTACCTTCTTCACTTCCTAATTATTCAATGGGAATTCGGCGATTCTTGATTTTTGCGTAAATAACACAGGTCTACATTTTTGAACTTTTGAAATGCTGTTTGAAGTTCAATGGGTGATTTTTATAGTATTTTTCACGCTGATCACGAAAAAATTCCATCGCCCAAGGATTTTTCACAATTTAAATTTTTCGTTCAACGGGTTTTCTACTTTTTTAATTGTAGAGCGTCAAATTTCCAATCCGTAAAGTCTAATTAGTTTTTTCTTAGAAGGCTTAGTTTTCCATATATTTTAGCTCAAAGTTCCAAAGTTCAACTTTTTTAAAAAATTGAAAATATATCAAAAACTAAGCCTCCTAAGAAAAAAACTAATTCGACTCTACAGTTAGGAAATTTTACGCTCTACAATTTATGTCCTATTCAATTTTTTCGTAGGACCCTTTCTTTCCCCAGAAAATCGATTTTTTGTAATGAACCGCATTTTTAACATTTCCCATTTGCAACAATGGGAATATCAAAGGGCGGCAAATCGAAAATTTTCTTTCTACGTAATTGATTCTGATTGGTGTTTCTGACCTAATTTTTAGTGCAGAGTTCGAATATGATTTCAGTTTTACCCCATCGCCTCAGGATTTTTCATAATTGGAATTTTTTGTAGAAAATTCGTTTTACATTTTTTAATGTAAATTTCGACCATTAAAGTCGATTTTCTGGAAAAAGAAAGGGTCCTACGAAAAAAATGAATAGAACATCAACTGTAGAGCGTAAAATTTCCTTTCAGTAAAGTCCCATTGGTTTTTTCGTATGTGGCTAAGTTTTTGAGATATTTTCAATTCAAAAAAAAGTTGAACGTTCAAATTTTAACTAAAATATCTAGAAAGCTAAGCTTTCTAAGAAAAAACGAATCGAACTCTACAGAAAGGAAATTTTACGCTCTACAATTTATGTTTCACTCATTTTTTTGTAGAACCTTTTCTTTTTTCAGAAAATCGACTTCAAGTGTTAAAAGTTATCAAAAAAAGTAGAAAAACTGTTCAACAAAAAATTCAAACTGTGAAAAATCCTTGGCGGATGGAATTTTTAAAATATTTTTCTCGTTATCAGCGCGAAAAATGCTATTTTCCATGTCGACCTGTGTAATTATTGCAAATTATTGTAGAGGATGGAATTATTTAACTTTATTGCATTATGTTTTTGTTTTTAATTCTTATGTTCAAATCAAAAGAGGAAACACCATGATACGAATGCATTGAAAATTTAATTTATTAAATCATAACCAAATTGCAAATATATCTACCTAGAACACATCTACAATTACCTAACAATTCAGTCGGTCTCTGTACCAATAGAAGGTTTATGAACGGCGGTAATACCCTCGTAAGGAGTCTTACGGTACCATGAATCATCGCTCTCTAACCTTATCTGCTTTCTCAGGGTCCAGTTCGGCTTCGAAGAAGAATATTCATACAGCTTATCATTAAACACTTGTGTAATTTTGTCATCGTTCTCAGCAAGGACTGAAAATGTCCCCGGAAATATATGAAAATGCTGCCCTTCGGGTAGTCGAAAACCGTGCCACGTTCGCGAACTCAAGTCTAACGACAAAAATACTTCTTGGAATAATATTGTAGGCTTACATCCTCCGGTGATGGTAAACCCAACTGCTTTTGAAGGTTTGACTTGGCTGTCGTAGAACGAATAATCATTACTTGACGATGGTACATTAGGCAAAGAAATCCATTCGTTTTGTTCAAAACTGTACTCGTCGACCGTATACCTCGATGCAGGATCTGCTCGAGTTCCAGGTGCTATGTACAACCTGTAGAATGTCTTCCCATCACTTGTGAATTGAGCTCCTTTTTTACCCGAGTCTGGCTCCGAAAATCTCATCCAACGATTCAACGGGATCGAATATTGCATTATGGGACCATCTTCGCGGCAGCAGTACAGTTCGTTGCGACAATTTAGAATACGATCGTTGACTCGTCGATCGGTATTCAACGTGAAGAATTTTTTTGAATGAATATTGTAAACTATAAAAAATCTTGGATAGGTTTTACTCGTACAATAGATGAATAGATTATCATTGATCATAGTCGCCGATAAATGGTATTCTGGGTTATCAACCCATCGCGGGGAAAAACTATCAGAATCCAGACGTAAGGTCGCTATTGGGTCGCAATCTTCGTTTAGTACGTGAAATACGTCTCTGACTAACGCTGTAACGTATGCTGGTAATTCTACCGATTTTTTAGTCTCACCTTTCAGCGATTTCGTAGAAGGTACCAACGACACCGATGACAATACTTGCCATAATTTATCTCGAATTGTTTCCTCGGATAGATTATCCAAATCCGCAGGCGTTTCGATTTCACTATCGTCGTAATCCGGCATTCCGTAGCATTTTATAGCCAAGGCGACTCGGGGTAAAATATTGTATCGATTTTTCACGTCGTGCTTAATCCATTTGGAGCAAATATCGAGTATTTTGTGCGGATCGTCGAGCTGAAATTTTGACAACAGGAGCCATTCCTCTAAAACGTTCCACGGAATCGAACAAATATACCCCATGTAGTCTGTTTCGGCGCAGGTATTTTTTTCAATACACGTCTTCAAGCAAAGCAGAAACAGATCGTTGTATTCGACTTTATCGCGAGTAAAATCAAATAGATTTTTCAAGTTTTCAGGATCGAGTTCGTCGATCTCGTACTTCATCCGAGATTTGCAGTTCTTCTCAAGACTGGCGATTTTCAAACTAAACGCGGCTTTCAGCACAGGTACGATATTACTCGGTGATAATTTCTCATCGTTGAAATAAATGTAATCGATTACCGTGTCGAAAGTCGTTTGATCGATGCCTTCGATTAAATATTCCTTATCTTTGTCCGGATATTTTGGCGAACTGTCGCCTTCAGCTGCGGCATATTCGGACGTACAGAGGTCTGCAAAATAACCGGAATCTGCCTGCAATATGGATCTATGAAGTTTATAAATTTTTCCTTCCACATTGATCACGATATCGTAGAAACTGCCATTTTTCAGGTATTCTCTCAGCTTGTTCTGAAGCGTTTGTTCATCATCATCAGAACCATCAATGAAGGGGTAGGCCAGCTTTTTTTCTTTTTCAGCTAAAACAAAAAAAAAAAGTTTTAGAAAATTTTTCAAGCAAAAAAAAAATAAAACAGTGAAGGTGTAGTGAATTCTTGAAAAACAGAAACAAAGTTCTATCTTCTATGCATCCTATTACCAGTAGCGATTTTAGACAAAAGAGGTCCAGAAATAATCCAAGAACCAGTGAATGTAGATATGAAAACTGGGCTCAATAAGATCGAGATTTTTAATTAAAAAAAAATTCGCTGAAAAAGCTAATGACAGGATGTCCACTATATTTCAGAAATAATTCTCCCGATTTTTCCAAGTTTTCCAGACCAATTTTTCGCATTTTTCCAGACCTTTTTAATATGATATTCGTAAACCGAGGGGGGGGGGAGAGTAAATTTTTGCATGATGCGCTTACATCATGAAATTTTGCATAAGAAAAAGAATGATATAAAATACATGGAGTCTAACAATTTTTTTTTTCAAAATCACTAGGTACTTTTACGAGATTTTTAAAAGTTCCTCTTCGGGCCAAAAAATATACAAATTCAATTCTAAAAATTTTTGAACCCACCGAACTCCCCCTCACCACAAAAATTTGGAAATTTGAATTTATGGCAGAAAAAATTTCAAATAAAAAGGAAAAACTAAGCATTCAAAGAAAAATAATAAAGTTTTGAAAAATTAAACTAATTATGCCAGGGTGTCCATCAAATCATACGAAAAAATTCGGATTTCTCCGGGCTGAAAATTTTAAAATTTCTTCACATTTTATTGCCTATCCCCCTCCCCTCCCCTCCCCTCCCAAAAATGAAAAACATATGCCATAAATCCACTTGGAGATTTGGAATCGTGTTGAGCCCGAGCGAAGCGAGTGCGAAAATTTTTGCGAAAAAAGATCTTCAAAAAATGAAAATTCACCACTTTTCCATCATTCAGATTTTCCAAAACATCGCAATAATTTCGAATTCTGTTCCATTCCCCCCCCCCATTTTTTCATCAATATTGTGGTCAAGGGCATCTCACAGCTCATTAAAAAATAAGTTTTCAAAAAACTTATACAGGGTGTCCGGTAAGTGGTCTGCCATACTTCATTTTTGGATATAACCGGATACCATTAAAAAAAGTTAGATGAACAAGTTGCATATCTTGAAAATTGAAGAGGCAGATGATGTTTTTTAAAAAATCACGTAAATTTTTTTTCAACAATGGGAATGGATAGTACTTTGAAAACTGAATAAATTTTCATTATGAGTTTTTTCATAACTTGAAAATTGAAGGGACTACAAAAAATTTTGTTCGAAAAAAGTTCTAAAAAAATAAACTAATCAAGGGAATGGATAGTATGTTGAAAAAAATGAACAAATTTTGTTCTACAGACTTATTGCCTAACATCAAAAATGAAGGGGCTACGAGTCATTCAAAAAAAGTGGGCTTCAAAATTTTTTTAAATTTTCTCAATTTTGGATGACCCTTGACTCCTTCATTTTTCATGCTAGGCAGAAAGTCTGTAAAACAAAATTTGTTCATTTTTCAACATACTATCCATTCCCTTGATTAGTTTATTTTTTTAGAATTTTCTCGAACAAAATTTTTTATAGCCCCTTCAATTTTTGAGTTATGCAAAAAGTCATATAATGAAAATTTATTCAGTTTTCAAAGTACTATCCATTCCCATAATTGAAAAAAAAATTTACGTGATTTTTTAAAAAACATCATTTGCCGCTTCAATTTTCAAGATATGCAACTTGTTCATCTAACTTTTTTTTTAGTGCTACCCGGTTATATCCAAAAATGAAGTATGGCAGACCACTTACTTGACACCCTGTATTTAAAAAAAATTCTGTAGAAAGAGTGAAAATTACCCCGAGTGTAGCGAGGGAATTTTTTTTGAGTAATTCATAATTTAATAGATGAAGACATGCATTTAAATATTAATTTTATTGAACAGTACGGTCAACAAAAAATAACGAATGAAAAAGTCAGATAAAAGATGCAATAATTTAGCCCGAGCGGAGCGAGGTCGACATTTTTTAAAAAAATTTAGAATAAAATAAGCAAAGAAACTTCCAGAAAAAATTCCAAAATTCCCTGAGTTTTACAGACCACCAAAATTCTCTGACTTTTCCCGGTTTTCCAGGAAAGGGACAGCCTGAATGAACTGAAGAAAAATTCGAAATTGACCTAAAAATCGCTGCAGACAAATTTTATGGGAGCAGGGAGCAGGAACAGATTTTTTTGAGGTGCCTACCTATACATTCAGTTTTTATGTAAAAATTAAAAAAAAGAGGGTACTTGTTTCAAGGAGATTTACTTTTAAAAATGTTCCAGACCTAGGTATACCTGTACTGAAACAAAATTGAAATGAAATTGAATTACACCTACTTTGAACATCAGGATCAATTTCAGCATGACAAGTGAGCCATCGATGAAAATATCGCTGAACTATTTCTTGTTTATTGTTCTCTTTGATGTTGGGCAACTTGAGTGGAATATTTCCATCGCTCACTCGATCTGGAAAATGGAATCTGCGTTTGGCAGCGTTTACAAGCTCCATCATATGACACAGTCGGTTATCAACATCGTAGCAGATCCACTTAGCACAGATTTGGCTGATGGCAGTTAAAAGTTTCTGATCTGGCTGGAAAACTAGTTCGGTTTGATCTCTTTCTGGAAACTTTTTTCGATATGCGAAGTGCCATTCGTCGGGAAAAACCGAAATAATTCTCACAACATGTTCGAGCGGTAAAGACAGAAACTGTTCATTATGTTGAAAAGTCTCCAAATGTTCAGATAAATGTTTAAAAATAGGCCATGACAAATCTTCACAAATTTTACTTTCGACGATAAAATGATACAGTTCAAGTATCCTTACGTTCGACGACTCGGTATCCTTTAAAATTTCAAGTAATACTTTGTTGAAATCGCATTTACTGATTTTCATTCGCAGTAAATTTGCCGCTTTCGCCAGTGAAACGTAATTCTCCGACGTTAAAACCGAATTCCAGCTTTTACCGTAGATTACATCGACTAGCGCGGAGAATGTATCTTTATCTAGCGGAACCTTCACCGGTTCGGCGTTTGGATCGTTGAAATTCTGGTTGAGCAGAACTTTTTCGAAGTAATCCGATTTCAGGGCTAACATCACCCGATCGAGATGGAAAATTTCATCGCCGGCTATTACCTTGATATCTGGATACTGATTTTTGATCAACTCGGCCTTCTGGTCACCTTCGGTGGTTACAAACGTGCGAATCCAATTCATTGAGTTAACGTGGATGGAAATTTGTTTGGAGAAGATAGTTGATTTGGGTTGTTTCAGCGATTTCGCGAATACGAACTTTTGTTTCGAATAATTACTAAAAATACGTAGCATATTCTTTGTACAGCCTACAGCGGTTTCCCTCCAGAATGGCGAATTTTATACACGAACACAGCAATAGAGCAAACAAGAAACAACGACCGATACTCCGATAACGAGAATGTATGAAATGTGTAAACGCTAAGACGAATAGGAGTACTACCCTGTGTTCTCCTTCTCACTGACAGTTAGCTCCGATACAGCTGTTACATTGTAGCATGTACCCAGGATGATGAAATACATGGATACAATACTCGAGCTGTGCAGGTTTGAAGTAGAACAGATTTCGAGTTTCAGATAGAAATTTGGGTAGTCCTTCGTCGTACCATCCTATCTTTCGACCGTACATGCTTTGTTCTTTATCCTGCAACTTCGGAAACCGGTTGTTTCGGCGAATAAAGATACTTTAAACGTTCATCAGAGTAACCAAACTTCGATTGAAATAGGTACCTAGACCTACACCTACATGTAAAGTAAATCTGTGCAGTTCTCAAGAAACTTGGCTTGCATGGGGAAATTGAATACCTAAGTAAAAATGATAAATGAAGATCAATAATTAAAAACCTTGAAATCGGAAAAAATGATATAATTGGCCCAAAAAGTAAAAGTACCTAGTAAATGTAAATCATTAGCGTATCGTGGGGTGAAGTCAGGCAGGTGAAGCCGGACAAAGCTGATAAGTGATAACTTCACGATTCTTACTGCGAAGTCAAAAGCATATCAATTTTTAAAATCGCTTCGAAATTGTTCTGAAAAAAATATAGAAAATGGCGTCAAATTGTAAGAATATTTCCAAACTTAATTAAATAAATTAGTGCAAAAATTGTTTAATATAATAAACAAATCATCAAAAGAACGCAAAAATTGTTCAAAATCTCGTTTATTCATAAATAATAATTATTGTAATAATTATTCGTATCATTGAAAGAAAAACAGTTCAGCTTACCTACGTAAATTTCGTAATATAGGTACCTACCTATGTCTTTTACAGTTCGATAAAATTCAGTCAAAAGTTTGTTTTCTAAACGTCGTTAAAATTTTGTTCAAATATCAGAAAATGATATTTTTTTAAAACATATTTGTGACCCGTGCAGGGAAAAGGTACCTAAAGTCGGATTTTTCAAAAATGAGTTTTTTGGCTTAAATAATAGGGGAGACTATGCGGAACATTTTAAGACCTGGATGAGCATCCTAAGTCAATTTTTCGGTGAGATAGAGACATTTGAAAATTAGAAAAAATCATGACTTTCAAAAAAAAAATAATCGAAAAAACACGTTTAAAGCTGCGTAGAGGTCTGAACTACCTAAAAAAGCGAAAAAAAAAATTTTGAAAAAAATTGCCCATTTTTCATATTTTTGTCTCTAACTCAAAATTATGTTTTCCGACTTTAGGTACCTTGTCCCTGCACGGGTCACATTTTTTTAATCAACTTTTCAAAAAAATTCCTGATATGTTTGCATTTTACTACTTTTTGTTTTTTTTTTCAACGCTTTTCGCAGAAATTCATCAATTTTTTTATATTAATTGATAATTTTCCTATGATTTGAGCAAGTCTAATTTTTTAGGGGATTGAATGGTGATATCTAGGTATTTACAACATTCGATTTGCAGATGAAAATCGTATGTTTCATTCAAATTTGAACAATTTCTGCCGAACTTTTATTTTTTTTAAATATAATGAATAACTTTACATCTTCATTCATATTTTAATTTTTGCAAATTAAATTTCAAGTCAAGATATAATAAATGACTTTCATTAAAATTAGGTATGAACTTGAAAATTGATTCAGAAAGTGATAAAAAAGTTTAGAAAATAACTCAATATCTATGATTTAAGATTTATTAGATTGTTTCCATTCTTAAAATCAGCCAATAAGCCAATAAGCCCATCTAAAATTAGTTGAAAAATTCAAAAATAATTTAATTGGGCTAAAATCTTTCGAAATATTGCAAAAATTATGACGTGAACTTGTTTGAAAATCTATATAAAATGACTAAAATTGCTTATCGCTAAGGTCAAATCAGCATCCCACGCCAAAACAAAAAAACAGTCAAAATTGGTCAACGAAGAAAATACCTACTTCAAATTCAAAAATATTATATCGCATTTAAACGTTTTTCAAAATCAAAGTTCGATATTCTTGTGTCGAGTGTCGCTGAAGAGACATCTATCCCCCCCCCCCCACTCGTTTCATCCACTTTTGTAGATTTTCAATATTTTTGAAGTTCAAATTTTCGTACCTACATGTTGAACAAATTTTATGGCCTTTCAAATAATTTTTTCAATCATACCTAGTGAGTAGTGATATCCAGAAACGTACCGATAGTGGGGAGGGTGAGCTTCCCCCCTGACGGAATTTTTTACTTGTGAGTTGAGAAAATTGAGGATTTCAACACATTAGTTGGGAAAATTTGTCATTTTCCCAACTGATGAATAAGACCTTTTTTGGGCATTAAACACGCAATTTTTTCAAATCTTCGCTCTCGTCCTCGCTTCGCTCGGGCATAAACAAAATTACAATTGTATGCATTATTTCAGTCGATAATGCGAAAAAAAGCTTTCTGTCTTGAAAATCTTTCTGTTATTCCAAGTCTTTGTACTCACTTTCCACCCTCCGAAAAAAGCTTCCGACGCCATTGTATCTACTTGAAATCAAGTCGGAAAATTTTAAGCTTAAAAATTGAAATCAGGGGTATCGAGAAACCTCATTTTAAGTCCTCGAAAAAAAATTTGATGGAAAACGTCCCTTTTTAAAAATTCGATCCATCCGCGAAATCACCTCCCAAATCTAAATTTTTTAAAAACTTCGGCCTCGCTACGCTCGGCCTGATTGTTTTCATATTTTTCCTTTTTCATATAATTCAAATCCTAGAGAAGTCTTTTTTTCGTATTTTTCCTCAAAATTATTACAACTAAGGTTAATATTCATTATATTTTTTCCCCATACAACTTATTTTTGACGTTTAAAAACCAATTTTTCAAAAGCATTGGCCTCGCTGAGCTCGGCCTCTTTGTATTTATTCTAAAATAGTTTCAAAGTAAAAGTGACCGATTTTTTATTCAAGTTTGTTGATCCAAAACACGGTTTTATTGCACTTTGAATTGGAAGTTTTCAAATATT
Source organism: Pseudococcus viburni (assembly GCA_033439095.1). Lineage (NCBI taxonomy): Eukaryota > Metazoa > Arthropoda > Insecta > Hemiptera > Pseudococcidae > Pseudococcus > Pseudococcus viburni. Next base: position 1,219,115 of record JAVBJF010000007.1, on the reverse strand, counting down.
CTCGCTCTCGCGTATTCACATTGAAATACAAATTAAAAATAATTAAATTATGATTATTTTGAAATGTTTTACTCTCATTTCAATTTAGATAAATACCTTGCTTCGCTCAGGACAAATAAATGGACAATTTTAGGTTGATAATCGCTGGTTCATTTTTTAAAAATTGAAATGTCAATAATATCGGCGAAATATAGTTGGGAATTTGAAGAATTTGAGTTGGGATTTTCATCAACCCCCCCTCCCCGGGAAATGCCTTCGGTACGCCACTGGTGATATCTCAGGTTAGATTTACTCAAATGATAAAAATCTAAAACTTCTTTCAAACTTGAGAACAATTTGTATGACTTTTTAAAAAAATGTCCCCCTCATTTTGTACGATTATTACAAAAATTTAGTAATTTTCTGATTTTTATGATATTTTACATAGGTACCTACTCAGCACTCATTAGTGGTTGTTTCATCAATAGTCACATTTTACAACCGGTCTTCCAAATAAATTCAAAAACTCAATTTTCAAAATTGTTCTCGACGTCAATTTTTCACTCAAGTATTCAGCCTCTCCTCTTACCCCCAGAAATTTCTCATGGAGGGGGTCCGAAATTTCATCATTTTTTTAGGAATTCTGATTTTACCCCCCCCCCCCAATCAAATGTTTTTTTACTATAAAAACACTAAATTCAAACTTTATAAAGTTCCCATGCAATTTGCATAGTACGTTTAAGGAAAACAACTGATGAAAATGTAATTTTGGAACAAACAACTTACATAGGCACTAATTATTTTGGCCTTAAAAATCAATAAAAAAAATACCTAACAAATCCAAGAATTGGCGTCAGAAGTTTTTTTGAGAGGGTACAAAGTGGGTATGGAGACTTGGAATATCAGAAGAGAACCATTTTTGACACCCCCCCTCCCGGTAGCTACGCCCCTGACCAACTCTCAAAAAAACAAAAGTTTCGAGAAGATACTTCAATAATTTTTCTTAACGTTCATGGTAAGTACACTAAAATATTATCCTGGTTTAGTGAATACAATTTCCAGATTTAATGTATTTCAATTAGTTTAGTGTTTTCCAACTTTAAGAAAATTTTTAAATTTTTTTGCCAATTTTTCAACGAATTTCTGAAATTTTTGGCCAGGTAACTTTTTAAACCTATACCTATAATTTCTGAATCTCCTAAACCGATGAAAATCATATTTTAATAAGACTTATAAAGATTCATAATTTTTACACGCGTATAGGTAAGTGAGAATTTTTACCACATTTCAAACAAATTTTACTGTTCTGAATAAATTTTGCGATGTTTCAGAGAATTTAATTGAAAAAAAATCAACTTCAATCATAATCTAATCACCGCAACTAAAATTGAACTCAAGTGGAATGAAACAAAAAAATTTATTCATGAGTAGGTTAGGTAGGTAGTAGGTACCTAAATAAAAAATAATACCTATCCACTTAACAGTACCTACAATATTATTTGTTACTAAAGCGTCTAAAGCAACAAAGAAACTCATTAATTAAATAAAACAACATTGCTTTTTGTTTTTATCGAAATAACAAAAATATATCCATCTTTTTAATAAAACAAAACTATGATCGCGAACAAGATAATACATTAAAATTAATTCAATCAGTATTAACATTATTGAGCCTCTGAACAGCAACAGTTTTGATACACGATTCCGATGAAACTTCTTTTTTCAGTTCCCAGCGATTTTGATTTGAAAAATGGAACAATCTATATTTGTGTACAGGTACAATTTTTCGCACAAGTACACATCGCCCGACGACAGCAACTGAGTAATGCGAGTGCCCATGCTCAAATGTGCGTGGTAGTCGATAGTGGTACCACTGGTTATAACTAAATATAAACGATCCCAAATCGAACAATGCTGTAAGTTCATTACCGTTGACGAAAGTTAGATCACGCAGAGGACAGATCCCACACCCTCTCAATGATAAGTTCGGCAAAGGGTCCCATGTATTTTGGTGAGAATTATAAATGTCCAACTCGTAGATTCCAGCAGTGCCAGATTCATACATTCTGTATATGCTTTTTCCATCACTAGCAAAATGTACATTATCTATAGAACAACATTTTGAAAGTATAGTCCAGCGGTTTAATTGCATAGAATATTTCAGCAGGTAACCGCTCCTGAAGCAGCAATAAACCTTGTCGTAACAATTCAACAGCGTATATCCGCGATTATATTCATTCTTTGACTCCACTTCTGGGACGCAAGACAGAGAAATGAACTTTTTCGACGAAAGATTGTAGACTTGAAAACAACTGCGTATCAATTTTTCGCTAACCCAAAACATAATAAAGATGAACACATTATCTCTTATCATTGTTGCAGAAATGTAGGTTTTACACGAAGAAGTATGCCTATGTGTACTTCCTTCATAAACCATTAATGATACGATAGGGTTCAGATCAGCGTTCAAAATAATTATGTTATTTTCTTTCGTAAGAGAAATAAAAGCAGGTTCTTCTTCAAATTCTCTTCGCTTATTCTGCAACGACGCATCCAAATGAACCAGCATAGTAGAACAAAGAATTTCCTTTAATTTACCACGTACAAACTGCTGCGAGCAGTTGTTGAAATCTGTAGGCGTTTCCATTAGGTAATCGTCACAATCCACCATGCAATTGCCATTTACGGCGAGAGCAACTTGCGGTATTAGGTGGTATCGATTTTCCACATCATGGATAATCCATTTCGAGCAAATGTCGAGCAGTTTACGTTGATCGTCGACGCAAAAGTTCCACGATAAATTCAAAGGTTTAAAACAATACTCCGTCTCGAATAAAAGTATTTCCTTCAACATGTCAAATGAAACTGAACGAAATAATGACACGTTATCGCCTATCTCAGGCCATAAGGCTGGAACGTGTTTACAAAAAAAAGCCCTTGATAGACTTCCTAACATACCATTTTCACGGATGGAGTTCATCATTACGTACACTGCAACTTCGGAGCTTATGATCTCAAAGTTAACCATCATCCAGCGATAACATTTATCCATCAACTTATTAACTTTTAAAATTCTGGTAGCTTTTAATACACGATCAATGTTATTTGATGTTAATTCAATTTTTTCATTTAAATAAATGTATCTCAGTATCATTTCGAATGTTGTTTGGGCGATGCCATCGAGTGAATATTCAATATCTTTATTCAGCTGAGTTGATGTTTCAATTCTTCTTTCGGGATGGATGCTGGTTTCAGCGGAGAGCTCGGCTGAGAAAAGTTCGGCGAAATACTCACACATTGATGTCAATTTGAATCGATGCAATTTATATGTTTTTTCTTCTACTTTGATTGTAACGTCGTAAAAGTCACCATTTTCAAAAAATCTGAACAGTTTGTTTTGTTCGTTTTCATTATTAAAATCAATCATATTTTCTTCAATATTCAATTCCGATTCTGGAAAACCTAAAAGAAACAAAATTCGGTGAATATTTATCAATCATTACATCATTAGTTTACATGGGGGAGACTGGGGAGGACTTGGGCAAGGGGAGGTTTTGGACAGTGACCCATTTGACCACCCTGCGTAGCACCTACAATAATGCTGTAACTGCGATAAAATATGGCAAGCATGCATACCTAACGGATCCCTGGTCGAACAGGGGTGCGGTGATACCCCTGAGTCAACGATGAATGCCCCCCCGGATCTCCAAGCACGCCCCCTACTTTCACCAATATCCTTATTTTTTCAAGCTTTTAGTATGTTCATAAAGAAAGGGATGAAGGGTGCAAAAATGGGTAGGTATCAGTTGGAAAAAAAAAAAATGAATGAATGAATGAATGAATATTGCCTAAGCGAAGCGAGGGAGAAATTTTTTATAAAAAATCATATTGAAACTGCTAAAATTCATTAAGCATTTAACAAGATTTTTTCTACTTCATGGGGAGGTAGGATGGCGTCAGCTGGTATACTTTGTGGACTGAATCCAAAATCGAGAAAAAAAATGTTTAGGGGAAGGCCAGAAGCGCAACTAAATAATTTCAGCCTCAGTACACTGATGTGCGAATTTTTTAGAAAAACTTATTGGGGGGGGGGGTCTTTTTAAATGAATTTTTGTCAAGTTATACTCGTATTTTCATTTTTTTTTTCTTTAAAATTGAAAGTATCTATTTTCAAATTAAATTTTTATTCTTGGCAATTTCATAAGGCCCCCAAAATTTTCAATGATCAGTTACTCATCAAAAATATGCCCTCGCCGCACCCCTGTGGTCGAATGATACCTTAAGATGGGGTTATTGTTTATTGATAAAACTGATTTTCGTAATTTTTGTTGTGATTTTTGCTACTTTTTTCCCCACATTGCGATTTTATTTTTCCATTTAATTTTATTTCCATTGGTCGAAAGAAGTGAATCAGATAATTATACGATACCATAAACATTTCTACGTCATATAAACTGATCGCATTGTGCATATAATGATTATTTATGGAGTTATTAATGTTTTTATGACAAGGGGGGGGGGACTGGACAAATTTTAGAAAACAAACTTTTAAACAAGATTTGCAACGATCTAACGTCAATTTTTCATGTTTTATACGATGTCCCGGTATTATACACGTAAAAAAGAACCTATAGATTAAGAAAAGATGCAATCCGCGCTCTGGGTAAATTCAAATCTAAGAAGCATAGCAAATTAGCGAGGTAGTTTGTGGGGAGTACTTGGACAAAATTTAGAAAAAACAATTTTTTTCAAAATTGAATATTTTAAAGCTCATTTTAGTTGAAAGTTAGTAAGTTGAACCAAAATGTTGAAAAAAGATTGAATTTTCATAAAAACCATTTTGTTTAAATTTCCCACGGAGGTGGGCGTGTATTTTTTTCGTGTATCCAAAACCTCCCACCCCTGTGTCCGAAACATCCCACCCCCTGGGGATAACTAGGGTGTCTAACAAAATCTTAAACCCCAAAAGAAGGACTTTAGAAGGACCTTGGAAGGACATGACCTTTTCAAAATTAATATTCCAACCCCCCCCTCCACAAAAAATTCAAACTCATCTTAGGAGGACAAATTTTTTCTGTTTCAAAATATTTAATTGTTTAAGGTGGAAGAGGAGAGTTTTTACCATGATTTCAAAAAAAAAAGTAAATTCACTGAGCCTAAGCGAAGCGAAGGCGAAATTTTTTGAAAAAAGGGCATCCAGAATTTAAAAATTTCTTCATTATAGATAAAATTTGTGCTTTTTTCCGTGTTTTGTTTAGACTTTCAAAAAAAACAATATCTATGGACCCGTTCCTCATTTCCTTCCAAAAAATCAAAACATTTTTGAAAATTGCAATCGAGATCGTTACCTTCTTTGATAAGTGAGAAGGACAATTTTTTCACTTGAAAATATTAATTTCCTAGGCTGGGAAAGGAAGAAGTTTCATACCATTATTTTGAAAATAAAATTGTGTAAATTTACTGAGCCCGAGCGAAACGAGGGCGAAATTTTTGGAGAAAAGAGCATTCAAAAGCTGAACTTTTTTCAGGCACCGATATCATCTTTCATCATCTCACACAAAGTTGCCACTAGCGACATTTCAAATATTAGTGATTTATTTTAGCTTTTGGCGGGTGAGTCTCAAAATTTGAAATAGGAAGGACTTTTCACTCAATATAAGGACTTCGGAAGGACCGGAAGGACTTGTTAGACACCCTAAATTAACTCGGACAAAATTTTCAAACATTTTTTTTTTCAAAATTGAATATTTTAAAGCTTATTTTAGTTAAAATTTTGTAAATTGAACCAAAATGTTGAAAAAAGACTGAATTTTCATAGAAATCACTTTGTTTAAATTTCCCACGGAGGTAGGCGTCAGAAAATCAACAAATGTTAAAAATTTTCCAAATCCTCCCCAGTCTCCCCTATACCTTCCCCTATGTTGGTTCAAACACAACCATAAAGTGGAAATTGTTTTAAAAATAAAAAATGTTTTTTAAAATGATCTACATGTAGGTAGGTAGCTAGGTAGGTACATATTTAGGCACTCATGACATTTTGAAGAGCATTGATTTTTATGATTTAGAGGGAATACTTTTATTATTCGGTTTATCTGAATAAAAATACACTTACCATCGTGGGTAATGATTTCTCCTTTGTGAAATAATAATTGTTGAAAATACGTCAGAAGTTTTTCTCGACTAATATTATTTGGGCTGATATTATGCAACTTTTTCAGAAGTTTTTCACCGTTAACACCATAAGGAAATTGCATACGTCGTCGGACAAAGTTTACGAGCGTCAGAGCATGAGGAAGTCTATTCTCTATGTCGTGCCATATCCAATCAGCGCACATTTGGCCAATCGAACGCATACACTCAATAGTGACGGTGTTGCAAAAAGAAATTAACTTTATTAAATGTTCGAACGGTAAACGTAAGAATTCTTCAGTACTTCCAACTTTCGTGAGAAAATGGGACCAAATTTCGAGAATAGGCAGTAATAAAGCTTTGAAATTTGGATTTTCCAAGACGAAATTATACAGTTCAAACAAAGCAGGCAAAACCGCAGGATCAAATGAAACGTTAATTTCTAAGAATTCTACAAACGTCTTCATATTGATTCCGATTTGTAAATAATCCATCGCAATGAAAACAGAAACGAAATTCTGTTTGGTTAAAACAGAATTCAACTTTTCTCCATACATGACGTCGACAATGACGGAGAAAGTATCGCTATCCATAACTGAAAGTTCTATTTGGTCATAGTTTCTTTCTTGGAAATCGTCAGTAAACAATTTCTCGAAGTAATCAGATTTCAAAGCTAATTGTAGCTTATTTAGATGATACACATCTGTATCGATTTTCACCATGACATCCGGGTATTTACTTCTGATCAAATTTTTAGCTTTTTGATCACCAGTCATACTCCAACTCATGATTTTTCTTCAGATAAGTACAAAATTATCTGAAAAGAAAAAAATTCTTAGTAATTCATTCGAGATTCAAGCCTATTGATTCATATACAATTACCTATAGTGCCTATAATTGCCTATGTACTTCTATTCTATATTACCTATTATGTAAAAAACAAAAGAGACGAGGCGCTGATAACGCAAAACGCAACTCGTTGGAAAATGGCCAATTTTTTTCGAATTCGTTTACGACTTTTGAGTTTTGACCGAGAAGGGATAGACTTGTTGAAAAAAAACGACCTTACAAAACGTAAAAAGTAGACCATTTTTCATAAGTCAAACGCTCATGTGCTGACTGAAAATTTCGAATTATTAAAGCTCAAATCTTGAACAATTGTTTTTTGATTTTTTATTTAAATAGCTCATTGCGTTTTACAAGCAGGTAGCACATGGCTCTCTCTTGCTTACGTCATTCATAAACACTTTTCTTATCAGCATTTCGGCCTCGATCCGGTCGTATGGTTGCGTCGGCAGAAAGTAGAAACCGGTTGGTAATACTTCCTAGCAACTACTACTTACCGTTAGCTACCTGTCGTTCATCCCCCATGTTGAATGTATTGCATTTTTTTAGATTCAAGGGGCAAATGTTCTTAGAAAAAATCCGATGAGGTAAAATTTTAAGAATTTTTGATTTCTTACAAGGAGCTTGAAAATGTTTTCTTCTTGAAATAGAAGAAAAGACAACACGTCTAACTGTCTAACATGTCAAATGAAAAAATGAAGTGATTAGTGCAACTCCACTGGAAGCTATAAATGCCATGACGCCACAAACTTCATACTTGCATTTTCTCAAATTAAATTTTTTTAAACAGATACAAGTAATTACAGTTTTTTATACTAAAATACTAATAAACTTTGAATACACTTACACTGAACAGCTGATTGATATCAAACGACTCGGTTATCTCAGAAAGGATTTTCTTGAATTGTATAACAAAAACTGTACAACAAATCGTTTCGAATTAATTCACAATCACACACAAATTTGCAAATAATTAATTTTGAAAATGGTTATTTCTACATAAATTACAACCCACTTAACCACCATACACATTCACAACATAACGCAAAGAAACTGGAACTCGAACTGGATAAGATAAGATAAGATAAGATACACGAGGTATACTTTAGTAAACGGCTGCACGCGGAGACGCAGGCGTATTCAGCTTCCCAGTTAGTTCCAAGTGAAACATCAAGTCAGCCAGATCACCAGTAATAAGACATCGAAAAAGAGGGAAATATTTGCAAAAAATATTTATTTTTGTGAACAATTGAACATGGCTTTCCAAAAGACTTTATTTGAAACTTTTTTCTTACATTCAATATTGTTCATCTAAATTTTAAAATATTCTGAAGTTCGATACACTTTTAAACATTTCCCCGTTTAGTTACCAGCTGTGACGTCAAGACTTTAGGGCCGAATTGATCAGGGTCTGAAGGTCAAATATACAGGATACACACTAGCCTAGTGCTAGGTAGCGTAGGTACTGCACTGCTTTAGCATAGTTTTACATGAGACTCACAATCAAATATTTTTTCGAAATCGGAAATCCTGTATTCTTCTGTACATGGAAAAATTCATGTATAGCAATGCAATAAGTACAATACATGGAAAAAAGAGAAGTAATTTTTTTAAATTTCAATATTTCATTTACACAAAAATACATTTTTTAAGAACGATAAAATTGTTAATTGCTTTCCAATTTTACGAATTAGGTACAGCACCTCAATATTTCATTTGGTTCCTTCATGGCCATGGTTCCTTCCTTCAATACAGAAATATTATTCTCCGAAACCAAAAAAAAAAAAACGAAAATTCTCGAACGAAATGGAATTTTTAATGATTTTTTTTTACCAACAGCACAATTTTTTGCAGTTTTTTACCTCATAACGAAAATTGAAGTTTTCCAAACGAGATGAATTGTTTTTCTCAACTTTTCTTCAACTTGAGAAAGAAAAAATTTTCAAAAAAGATTTAATTTTGCCATTACTGGGAGGCAAACAACCACCCCTGCCCGTCTCCCGCTCAATCTGGCTCTAAATATTTCATCAAAACCAATCAAAACCCTAAAAAATAATTTTAAAAAGTAAAATCAAAACATCATTTTTTCGCGATTTCCAGTATTTTTTGAAAAAAGAAATTTTCTTGTATGTTGAACAAATTTTACGACCATTTAGGCTTTTTGCTAACCTTACTGTATTGATTTTTATGAATTTTATTCACATTAATTCTATTCAAATTTGATAGTTGATATTTTTTTCAAAATTGTTGACAATTTTTACGATTAGGTTTACAAAAAATTTGCGATTTTTCTATCACTTCTTCACCCAATTTTCATATTTCATCCACTGCTTTATGGTTATTTCATCAAATAGTTACAATTTTACAAGATGTTTTTCGAAATTGAAAATTGATTTCCTCGACTTTTTTTCAAGACGAACTTTTCATTTATTCACCTTCCCTCCCTCTCAAAAACAGTACCTAGGTAGATGAAATTTGAAGCACAATTTTTCACACCATTTCAAATACATACCCACCTAAATTTTATAATGTGGGCCTTACAAGGAACATTAAAAAATTCTCTCAGTTTCTAGAAATATTTTAATTATAAGAGATAGTCCAGTTATTTTAGAAGTTGACCCCCAAAAATTAAATTCTGATTTTTTTTTTTCGCGTTTTACGTTCGTAAAGGTCCACTACACAACATACCTACTAAAATGGATACCCCACAACCCTCCGGTACTCACAGGGGAGGGGTAAATGTCTACTAAAACCCGGTTTTTCGTGAATATCTCCTCAAATAAGCCTCAAAATTGAAAAATAGTTATGAGCAATCTCGTTCTACGTGTAATTTCCTATCAGAAATTTTTTTTGGGTTTTTTCAAAAAACCTCACATCCTTGACCAAAAATTAAGGGTAAAAACACCTATTTTTCAACAATTTACAGCATTTTTGGAAAAAGTCTAAACTTTTGTGAATATCTCCTCAAATAAGCCTCAAAATGGAAAAATGGTTATGAAGAACCACGTGCTGCGTGTAATTTCCTATCAGACAGGTTCGTTTTTTTTTCGAAAACACCCACTTATTTGCCCAAAAACTAACGGTGAAAACGCCTATTTTTCCAATATTTACAGTATTTTTGGAAATGATGAAAATACGAAGTTGACGTGGTTGTTCATAACCATTTTATTTTTCAGTTTTGAGGCTATTTGAGGAGATATTCACGAAAAACCGGGTTTTAACAGACATTTACCCCTCCCCTGGGGGTAGCGGAGGGTTGTGGGGTGTCCATTTTAGTATGTTGTGTAGTGGACCATTACGAACGTAAAACGCGAAAAAAAAATCAGGATTTAATTTTTGGGGGTTTGGTACATTTTTTCTCTTATTTGCCTGGACTAAGAACGAATTTCTGAACTTTTTGGCCAAGTAACTTCTTCGAATTTTCTAAACCGATAGAAATTATATTTTAATAAGCTTCATAAAAATTTAACATTTTTACACATGTAGGTAACTAGAAATTTTTTCAACATTTCAAACGAATTTTATTGTTCTACTCTCTAAATCTGAATCAGTCAAAATATCACTGGTTCAATTTGTAACAGTAAATTATTTCTCAGACAACTGATTAATCAGTGATGTTTTTCAACATGCACAATACTGTAGAATCAGTAAAATTTCAATTTTAACTGAATGATTCAGTAAAATATCACCGATTTATTTCGTACATTACAAAATCTACTACAGAATCAGTAATTTACCGAAGTTTTGGTAGTTTTTCAACTGATTCAAAAGTTTTTTTTTTTTACTGGATGAATCAGTGAAAAATTACTGAAGTTTTGATAGTTTTTCTACTGATTCAGAGATGATTTTTTTCTTTTACTGAATGAATCAGTGAAGTTCTACTGATTCGGCAGTAACTCAATTTTGTAGATTTCAATCAGTCATTTTTAATTGCAAACCAGTGAAAATTGACTGAACAACATTTACAGTGGAAAAAAACACCAGTTGAATCCGTTAAATGAAAAAAAAGTTACTACTGAATCAGTGAAAATTACTGAAATTTTGATAGTTTTTTAACTGATTAGAAAGTCTTTTTTTTTTTTACTGGATGAATCAGGGAAATTATATTTTTTTCAGTGAATTTGGCATTAACGCGATTCTGACCATTTCATTCAGTCATTTTCACTCAATTTTGACTTTAAACCAGTGAAAATTAACTGATTCAAATCAAATTAAGAGAGTAACTAAATTCTGAGATGTTTTTGAGAATTTAATTTATAGAAAATCAACTCAAATTACCATCTTTACACAAATCACGGAAAAGAAATGGTCCAAAAACGAACTCAAAGTTACTTTTATAGGACTTTCACACAAATTTTGCAAAGATTTTTTTCTCCGATTTTGCCAAGATCACATTTGGGGGAGGGGGACTGCCTAGAGAATTATAAAAAATTCGCTTTTTATTTCGAATATTCTTTTTCTCCCGGGTTTCCTAGATTAGATGAGGTAGAGGGAGGAGAATTTTGATTTAAAGCATATTTAGAAAGAAAATTGAACACTTTTTTGAAACCGTATCAGTTTGAATCGATAACAGAAAATTATTTCAAAACTGTTTCAAATCAGCAACAGAAGTGCAAACTTTCTTATATTTCAAAATGGTAACATCTTTGTAGAGTGGGCACTCCTGCTCTATTGCTCTAAAAAAATCAAACCAAAACCCATTCATTTCATCTCAAAAAAAACCTACCCGAACCTATAAAAATCCCTTTCAGACTTCGAGGGGGGTACGAACTACGGATACGGTACACAGCACACACTAGTCAAACGAACGATCACACGCACGCTTCATGAGATGATAATTGACCTATGTAAACATCACCCAAGATCATACCATCGAGTACGTACATAACAATCGAGTACATATAAAATATTCAAACAATAAACAATACTTTTTACTCGGTGAAAAAAAATATTATTTCGGAGGCGCTTTCATATACCGACGTTTGCGGCGGCGTGGCCGGGAATAGCGTATTAAAAACTTATTATTACATTTACTAAATGGAAGATAAAACGCAGATGCCGCCGTGTAACAGATTAATGTAGGTTGTTGACGTTCACGTGTATCCTTTTGGGCGAGCTTTTTGTACGACTTCGTTTGGTCGAACGACGTCGTAGCACGCGACCTGCGAGCCTTCCGCGCCCCCTTTTTTTTTCAGCTTCTTCAATGCGATGTGCCAAATCCGACTCTGGTTTCGAATCTCACCACACGTATACCCCAGTTTTCCGGGGCCTTTACTATGTCATCTATAATCACAACATATTTCGAAGGCGTTCTGCTCTTTTCTTTTTTCTCTCGTCGTTGTTCCTTTTGTCAACATTTTTGACACGCCAGATATGCCATTTTCCTCCTCAACTGCGGCGTTTTTTCACGGAAAACCGAGAGGAAAAAATTAAAACCTCGCAAAAAAACCATTGCGGTGACGGTCGTAATTTTTTTTCCGCAGAATCTGCGCCGACGTCCCGTTTACGTGTATTTTTTCGCTCGACAAACGACAGAGCGACATTTTTCTCCTTTCTAATTCGACGGAATTCCCGAGGGAAATTCAAACGTAAAATATTTCTCGCTCCCTTGGTTTTCGATCGAGCGCGAGCGTTTTTCTCCATTCTCGTTTTGTAATTACGGCGCGGTTTCCGAAGGCCACGCGACCTGCACTTTTGTAAATTTAATTACGTGTTTGTTGCCGCAACTCCGCCAGCAAAGAGCCCCTGCAATTTGAACGCTCGTCTGTGCCGCAGTATCGCAGCATCTCCGACGACACGCTTTAATGCTCGTGTTACAGCTTACAAATCGAATTTCGTATCGTGCCATCTTCGCGATGCTTGACAAAGAGCTTTATCGTCGTAAAAGGATTAGAGATAATTGACGATTAGGGCGTGGGTGGTATTTGACCTTGAAATTGTGATTCGTAAGGCTCAGATAGACGTAAAATTTACCCAGACGAAAATTTAGTCGTAAATTTTAAGGTGTAATGTTTTCATAACGTTGGTATTGAAAGCGTGATAATGAATAATATTAAAAAATTGAACCGGCAACAAATTATTTGGAAGGATTTGCCTAAAATTCTGTGCAAAAAATAGTTTCAAAAGTTGCCTCCAAATTTTTAGATCAACGAAAATTTGCTGTCTGCATTGGAAATGAAACACTGCTCGATGAATTTTTGCTGAAAAAACAATTACATACAAACGACTATTTTTCAGCAAAAAATAAAATGGCATTGATGGAATCAGGGAATTTATCCTAATCATTGAATCTTTGCTTATTCAGCTGAAATATCTGATTTGTAACAGTTTCACCAAAACGATATTAAACAAAATTAGAAACTAAAAAAATCTGAAAAACTATTTCAATTTTAAGGTTGGGCAAAAAGTTATCAGAAAATTTTGCTCCCATCTTCAAGCTATTAATGGATTTTTTGTAGATTTTCTTGTACATACAATTTTTTTCTGAAGCCTCTTTCATTTTCAAGTTTGACAAAAACTCATAATTGGAGAATTTGTTCAATTTATGAGTTACAACCTATTCCTAGATGACAGGATGTCCGCTTCTTTTCAATAATGATTCCCCCTGTTTTTTTTTTTTTTTTTTTTACTCAAATGTGTTATGGAAATCTCAAAATCAGAGAGAAAAACTTCTACAGGACGTTCACACAAATTTTGTACTATTTTCCTCCGAGTTTTCAAGATACCATTTGGGAAAAAGGGGTTTTTCACGAGTATAAATTGTAAAAAAGTTTACTTTTAATTCGAATGTTTTTTCTCTTCTAGGTTATGCCTACTCTCTCATTTTTGAATCAGTGAAATTTATCAAAAAACACTGAAAAACAGTCAGAATTGCAGCGCAATAATAAATCAGTGAAAATTTTTTCACTGAAAGCAAGTCAGTGAAAGAAAATCACTAGCAATCAGTGAAAAATCACTGAAAATCAGTTAATTTCACTGATTTCTCCTGTGCTGAAATGCTGACTGTTTATCAGTGACTTTTCACTGATTCGGAATGAGAGAGTACATTAGAACGAGGCATGGAGAGGAGGATTTTGTTTCAAGGCGTACTTAGGAAAAAAAAATTATTTTAGTTCCAGGCATTCCTGATTTTAGAAATGGATAAATTTCAAAAAGAAAGTTGTAAGTTGGTAAGAAAGTGGCCATAAGGAAGTTTTTTTTGAAAAAAACAATTTTCAAAAAATAATAAAAAAACATCTAAGCAAAAAATAAACGTTTGAATTAGAACAATATTTTTTCGTAGGTATCAAATCTTCAGCTTGATTAAATACCTCTCACTCTTCCCCCTTCCAAATATCCAAACAAATCCGCTATTTTCTTATATTGCCCTTCACTCTCAAAAACTTAGGGTTCAATTATTACATTTTTTTCTATGATAAAATAAGTTTTTAAAACTAAAAAAAAAAAAACAACATTGTTTTCTACTTGCACTTATTGTTGCAAAAACGAACATTAATGAAATTCGAATAATGCGAGGGCGAATATTTTGGGAACTTGGATTTGCACACTTTTAACACATGTGAGGCATAGTGAGATAGGTAAGGGACCTTGTTGAGGGAAAAAAATCGGACATGGAATTTGCCAAAATTGGCCTAGAAAACATTTTCTACACGAATCATGCAAAATCTGACATTCGATTTTTTTTCACCATAAGGTAAGATCGCACAACACTTTACATATTAATTTTTTCAAGGATTAGAATTACATATGTTCAACAATCATGGTGTCTACTGGATCTGAAAAATGAAAATGTAGCCATTTTTTTGATTTTTCTTGCTATTTTCATGAAACTTTTCTTGGTTCGAATTCATCCAAAAAAACCTTTTTATTCTTGCATTGAAAAATTCAAGAAAAAAGGAAAATGTTGAAAATTCATGCCTTTTGTAGTAAAATCATTAAAATTATTGCCATTTTCTGGCTTTTCTTGTTTTTATTTCCAGTGAGCACCATGACAATAGGAATGTATTTAAATTTTTAATCAGATAAATTTTTTAGGCTTTGAAAAAAATCCCCCCGACTTTGGAATAAAAGTCTCAAGATTCAAAATTTCAAGACACTACTGACTTCTGTAGGTAGTGAGAGAAAAACTGTGGGTGGATTTCCAATATAGGAACACTACTGGGGGAAAAATGGTAAACACTTCAAACGAGGGATCTAATCAAATGAAACATTTAAGATTCTTTGTTAACCTAAGTACATGTTTTTTGTTCTTTAATGCGAAATTTTTTCGATATTCTAAAGAAATTTGACGATAATTAGGAAATTAGTGGTTTTTTTCAAGAAAATCGTAAATACAACACCTTCTAAAAAAAAATCATTATAATTTTTGAAGAAGAGAAAATTTTACAAACGGAAACAATCATTACATTACATTATTATTTATCTTCATTCAAGAAAAAAAATTACTCACTAAAAATTCGAAATGTTTGCTTTTAGAATTTTTTTTCTCAAAATGAAAACGAACAAAAATGTAACATATTAAATTAGTTCTTTATTTTTAGTCCGTATTCGAGTAGTCCCAAAGAAAATATGTAAATGGGATAAAATGACTAAAATCCGGTACTTAAAAAAACTACAGTTTGTTTTTCGAGTCGAAGGGGTTTAAAATTGTATTTTAGTAAATAAATTTCAACTCAAATGAAAAAAATTCACAGAATTGAAGGAATTTCCGCCCAATTCTTTACTAAAATCGCATGCATTTGAAAATAACCTTACAGCAAAAATGAGTACAATTAGCAAATATTTCACCAGTACATCCCATGTTCAACACCAAAACAATATCTCCATTTTATGCACCCTTCTCAATTATTTAATCTCACTCGAGCACCCAATCAACACATTCCGACACAAATTCCACCATTCCAGGGATATTTAGCTCAGGTGGCAAAATCCAAAAATCTCAGTCATCGTCACAGATGCTCTCGCTCATAAAACCATTAAATGTACCTAGACCTACGCTCATAAACTTTTACAGCTTTCTTAAAAATTCCATTTAATCGAGTTTTGAAAGCCATAGCCATTCGAACGAACGCAGGTGCGTAATTTTCAACTTTCCAAGGAGTCAACACGAGTCGCCTTAATGAAAAAGCTCGCTTATAACATTTAAAATTCGCGCAATCACGACTCCCTCCGCTACACAGCTTATACAACGCCATTAACATTATAACCGTAAAAGCTTTTTATGGTCGTCTCGTACGCAGATATTTTCCTTATTAAATTAATCGTCGCCCAGATTTCTATTCTCTTATAGCAAAATTACACCGATAGAGTCGTCACCTTTTCACATCGTTGTTTCTTTCTATAGTTTTATCGTCGTGCGGTAATTCTGCTACAAAGCAGACGAAGCAGGTTCAAAAATCAAGGGTTCCCTGCACTCGCACGTATAAATTCTAATGTGCGGATCCGTTGATATTGGCGCGGTGGTACCTCTACCCATATACGATGCCGCGCCGGTGTTTCTATCAATCGTAAATCATACATAATACACATTTACGCGCCTTCTATACTCGTAGCAGTACATTTCGCGAATCGTAGTGGAAAATTCAAAAGCATTTGTCATTTTGTGTGTTTATATGCGACTACACAGCACAATAATCGTTTGGTGCATTTTGAAAAAAAGCAACGCCGACTCTCTTTCTCTCTATGAAAAGCCATTCAAAAGTTTATCCTCTATTGTTATCGCGGAAATGTGCCTATCTATCTTTGATTGCGTTGCCATCTGCTCTGTTTACGTGTATTAATGTACATATACGAATGTATTTTTTGCACTCGAGTTCGCAGACGTATATCGAGCAAAGGTATTTAATCTTGTATGGCACAGTGTTAAAAGTTACGTTTAATGAATAAAATACAAAATCGAACGGTTAAAAACAAATCTGAGCACGCAGGATTGTCTGAATCAAATACCAGGATATTTTTATCGAACACCTATTCGACGATGTAAATTAAATAGGTACAATTGCATTGCCATTTTCTGAAAATAAAAAGATTAGGTACCTAGAACCTACTAAAGTATTACCAACACTCTTCTGGCACCATTTATCACGAAAAAATGGCCAAAAACACAAAACATCATGAAAAATAAGCCAAGTATAGTTATTAAAAAAAAAAAACACACAAGAAAAATACTTTTAAAAAAATTCAAAAATATTATAAAAATCAAAAATTAAAACATTTTGCAAAAAAAAATCAATGACGGTCTACTTTAAGCAGCTAGCAGCACCCAGGGACGATAGAAAATAGAAAATATAAACTGAATAACGAAAAAAGAAACATGAAAATTGAGAGTGAAAATAGGCAAAATTTTAAATTATATGCCCAGAGCCGAACTGAAAAGGTGGGATAAGAGAGAGGGATGGGAGACAGCCTGCCTTTGAATTCCAATTGAAAAATTTGTGAAACTGTGACATTTTTGAAACAGAAAATTTATAGTTTGAGAGGGAAAAAATTGAAAAGTTGCAATTCGAGTCAGTTATATTCAATTGTTATTTTTTCAACAATAAGGTTATCAACTTTGATTCTCGTCCCAATTTCACCGCGTTTTTCTCGATGAGATTAATTTTCAACTCAAGATTCAGAGCATTCAGGTTTTATAACAAATTAGAATTAAATCTGAAAGGAACTGCAATGAGAAAAAGAAAATTGAAAAATACCATAATCAAATCTGAAACCGAAAAAATAAAAAATAATGACTGTGAACTTATTTCGATACTACTAATTTCAGGTTTTGAATATTTTTCATCTTCAGTATTCAGTTTCAGCATAGGCGCACCCAAAAATTGTGTAAGTGGGGGGGGCTCAGATTTTGAGAAAAAATGGGGGGATATCAAAATTCAATGAAAAAAATGAAGTAACCTATTATTTCAGTGGGGCTGGAGTAGTTGGGGTATTTTCAGTAGCCAAATAATATATACCTACAGATTTGAGCGAAGAAAAATTGAAAAATGGCGACATTTAATGATTTTTTTAGTCAAAATTACTGATTTTTTCTGATAAATGGGACATTGACTAAAAAATTAGTAATTTTTGACCAAAAAATTAGTAAAAAATTACAAATTTTCAATGAAAATAATTTTACTGATTAAAAAAACAGAATTTTTGCAAATTCAACTGATTCAAATTTAAAGAGTGGTACCTACTACCTAGGTTTATTTGAGAAATAGTTACGCGAGGGCGAGTTTTTTTTTTAAATCATACTCTTCTTCAACATTTTTATGATAAAAAAATATCCTTGCCAAGCTTACGGGGGACTCGAGCCCCTGAGCCCCCCCCTCGGGCGCGCCTCTGAGTTTCAGGTTTCAATTTAGTGCTTGCTTTTTCAGATCTCGTTTTAATTTCAATTTTTCCAAAACAAATTATGAATTTAAAAATTTGGTAATTTTTTTACTTCACATTTATTTTGCTCGGTTAAATCTGCTTATGAATAAATTCAAAACAGAAACAAAAAAATGTTGATGGAAAACAGAAATAAGTATCTAATTCAGTTTTTATTACCTAATCAATTCTGGTTTTAGTTCGGTTTCAAGTTTTCAATTTCAAGTTTTTTTCTAGAATAGTCAATTCAATTCTTTGTACCTATGTATTTTAATTAATAATTAGAACATGAGTACATGAGTTTAAATTATCTAATTCTTATGCTCTCACAAATCAATGAAATCGAAAGCACAAAAACTACAAAATTATTGAAATTAACGTGTGTGTTACTGTTCAGAGCAAAACAAATGGCAAAAAAAAAATAGGGACTTCTGATGAAAGGGATGAACTGGACTTGATGTTGAATCAGTCATCTACAAAATCCCATAAGTCTATGTGAGCCTAAATATAGAAACCACCCTTAGAGGGTCAAAAATTGGTTTTTGAGTTGAGGCTCCCCCTTGATTCTACTCCTTCTGAAAGGACCGAAATCGACGTCAACTCAAAAACCAATTTTTGACCCCCAAAGGGTGGTTTCTATATCCAGGCTCACATGGACTTATGGAGTTTTGCTAATGACTGGTTCTATTAAAATTGGAGGGTAAAAAAATTAAAATTTCAGACTCATATCAAATTTTTTCAAGTTTTTCACTCCTAAAATATGTAGGTACAATCTTCCTAAAATTTCCTTCCATCAAAACAGAACACCATTTTCCCAATTTTTCCGACTCTAAGGGAGTGGCTCCATATACGCGGCACGGTGCGGTGCGGTGCGGTGTGGCGCGGCGCGGTGCGGCAAGACGCGATTTTTTTTCTTCGAAAAATTTTTATCTATAGTCTATTCACTTTGAGAAGGCAACCTCTTAAAGCATCAAATTTCTTTTTGTTAACCAGTGAAATTTATTTCCAATCTATTTTTTTCCAAAATTCAAGGTACTTCCACACCAGAGAAAATCGTGACGTTTCCCAATTTGATTCAAAAACGTCATTTCTTATGAAAAATATTATCCAAGACGAAAAATTCAAAATCAAAATGAAGAAAAGTTGGGTTGAAGTGCATCTATGTTTTTATTACTCAAGATCTTCATTTAATAAAAATGCAAAATTGTCACGATTGATATCTGGAGTGTAGAGGTACTTTTAGTTTAGAAAGAAAAATTTACTGAAAACGAATATAGTTGGTTAGCAAAGAGAAATTTTATGCTTTAAGAGGTTGCCTTCTCAAAGTGAATAGACTATAACAAAACATAACAAAAACATTTTACAAAATTTTCAGCAGCCAGTGATAAATGAAAATAAATAAATTTTATTGGTTGCCAAGGTTTTGGACAGTTGTTCTCATTCGCTTTCGTGGTGACAACTTTCATTTATCACTGGCTGCTGAAAATTTTGTAAAATGTTTTTGTTATGTTTTGTTAGATAAAAATTTTTCGACGAAAAAAAAATCGCGTCTTGCCGCACCGCACCGTGCCGCGTATATGGAGCCACTCCCTTAAAGACAAAAATTGCTAATTTTTTTACACGAACAGTTATCACCTCATCGCTCTTTTAAATTTCCAGACTCATTCTTAATTTTTCAATAAAAGTAATTTAATTTTGTTACTTTTAAGGAAAAAATCACTCCTCCTTCTTCTTCCCTCGCACGAGCCTTGGAGGCTCCAATACATCTCGAAACTCGAAACCACTTCAAATCGACTTCAGAGGTCGAAAATAGGGTATCTACCTACTTTCAGCTTTTCACCGTATTTTTCAATTTTTTACAAAAATTTTTACTGGATAAAAATAAAAATTTGACTCGACAGTTACAAATTTTGGAAAATTGTGCTTTAATCGATCAAATAGGTCACCAATAAGTATGGGTAATCTGAGTTTATAAATGTTAAAGTTCAAATGGACAATTTTGACGAGCTTTTCTTCAGTTCTGGAAAATTCCAAAATTTTCTGGAGGCTCCACAACGTCTCGAAACTACTTCCAATGGATTTAAGAGATTGAAAGTAGGGTAAGAAATAAGAATATATCAAATTTCATATTTTTTCGTTGATTTTATCGAATTTTTATTTTTGCAAGGCGATACGGGATTATGAAATTTCAAAAATTTCTCCAAAATTCGAGAAATGAATTTTAGCTCCTGAAATTTTGGATACCTATGGGGTTCTTTTAGTATGTACTTTCGTTTTATTTTTGTTTTGGCCCAAAATTTTACTACTGGTTGGGAATCTCTTGTTAGAGGCCTGACAGAATTCTTCGCCTGATTTCCACCTTACCTCTCAATTACTCGACAATAATCGCAATTTATGAAGAAATCATTAAAAAATCACTGACGTTTCTCATCCATAATCACACATAATAAAATATTCATCACTCAATAGTACCCAGCCCACATATACCTAGACCTACGTACATGTTGCTCTATATAAAACATTTCACGGATCCTTAAAACGCGTTATAAATCGAACCCCTCGTCTACATTACACAATGTACTGCACATCCACATACGAAGGCGAATATAATAAAGTCGACTATTTATTCAAATCCCGTTTTTAAATTCTACTATACTTTTACCGATTGCCTAGGCTTCGATTTAAAAGCAAAAAGGGATCGACTTTTACCATAATAGCTCGACGGGAAGGCGCGACTATGTCGAATGACTCGACATTTTGAAAATACGACCGCGGACCTGCCATCGCACCATCGTTACCATTCATTGCTTTCACACAAATGCCATCTTTACCCTGTGCACCACGTATTCTTGGCGTTTTCGTGTTTTGTTTATTTCAGATTCAATTCGTGTGTACAATGAAGTCCCTCATTTGAAGCTTTCACCATATTACAGCATATTTTCAAACACACCAAACTCAGGCTACAAAATACTACCAAAAATTCCTCGTTGTATATCCTTGAACCATATACGTAAAGCAAGGGGTATTTATCTAACAAGCTGCGAACCACGTATAAAAGTAGCTCGTACATTATTATCAGATATGCCCGCCTACACATCGTTCAAAAAAAAAAACCTTAAACTATAATACGAAAAAGCTACGCTGCAACGTAAAAGCTACAGCAGCAAGGAATGGATACGTGTTTTACTCTAAAACCTGCTATTGAATATTCATAGCGAGCATCACCCCATTCTCGTGTATACATGCAACACTTTGCAAAAGTTTAATAGCTATTTAGCCATTTAACCATTCGGAGTATTTGGCTATTTAGACGAGTGTTTTGTTATGTTTATACGGTCTCGCATTAAGTAAGGCTTTTACCATTGCAGGGGGAAATACCAAACAGATGCGCGAGGAGAACGGGAAAAAAGCTATTTGTCATTACTAGCATTTACACTTTCCCGTTACAAAAGCTACTTATCATCGTTGATAGATTTTACTACCGTATGTGTATAGTTAAACTGCTATATCTATTTTTTTGCTAGTGGTGTTTTTTTCCCTTTCCTTCTTTTTTAAATGGACTCGTTATAAATGTGAAAGCCATAATGCTTTGAGGGATAGGTGTATTCGTATAGGTAAGGTAACTGGGTACCTATGAATTTAGGATTAACTCTTCCTAGGAAAAAAAAACACGTGAGTTGGTAGTAGGTATTATATGACATATCTTGATAATTTTGACCCCATCTCGCACACGAATGATGTGTTTCGTATTTTTTAAAGCAGGAAAGAGAAGAAAAATTGACTCGAATAAGGATTCGTGGTGGGAAGGGGAGGAAGAATATGACTCAATTTGTCTTTTCTTTCTTTCCTTAGTTTTTATTTCTATTCTACGCTCCTTCGCAGACGCATAATGTTTCGGAGCGTGACTCGAATAAAATTTTTATTCGCAAGATAGTTATACGTGAGGAGTACAAATATAGAAGATATCTAACTTACCACCCTATATACCCGAATATTTTTTAAACATACGGCAATTTAAGCTTCAACATCGTTATATGAGGAATAGGATTGTAAATATAAAGCAGTTAAACATTTTTATGAACAGTGCAGCGCATAGAGCTCAATATTTTCATATTTTCTGAGACAAAAATAGAGGGAAAAGATGAATAAAAATTTATAATGAGATGTGAATTTGAAATACGAGAGTTCGTCGATGAATGAAAATTACCAATAAATGATCCCCTACCCTTAAGTGGATCTTCGGAACGATGTAGCCACTGTATTTTCAAGAAGAGGATACAAAATTTAGATGACTATGCAGAGGATATCCAAAAATCAAAGGAAAAATTAGTTTGTTAAAAAAAATCGAAAAATTAAATAATTTGGGAAACTAAGCTGCAGAGGGACAGGTTGTCTATCTCAAATGGCACCAGAATTGCATTTTCTTTCGAAAGAATTAGGTTCGGGTCAAAAAATTTATCAAAGTGATGACTGAAAAATTTTCGTTTTGAATCGAAGAAAATTCATTTCAGTCTGAGAGATTGGAAAAATTCCAATTTCATCAAAAAATCCCCCCCCCCTCGGAGAACAGTTTTGATTCGTTCCTGGTGAAGGTTTCTGCTAAAATCGACAGTTTAAGCTAAATTTACCTAAGAGAAGGAACTTGGGCCTATTATTTCTTTAAAAACAAATCAACGGATCTTAAAAGCCAATTTCGACATAATTTTCAAAAAGATAAATTTGGATCTTTAAAAACAGATTAACGGATCTTAAAAGTCAATTTCGACATAAATTTTCAAAAAAATAAATTTGGGCTTCTTTTTTCAAGTATGCTAAAATGTAGAACCGATTAAATACTTGAATCGGTGATTTGCAATAGGGACTCATTCCAAAAAAGTTATTTTGAGATAATCGACAAAACTGTCGGCTTCATTCCGGAATGAAGCCATTTAAACCATCATCGCGTTTTTCAAGTCGTCGTAGAATAGTGGGCAACATGCGGAATGAAGTCTTTTATACCGTAAACGATGTGTCTATCCCTAGGCAACACATTCCTGGTCCGAACACAAATCCCCAAAAAAGTGGAATGAGTCCCTATTGCAAATCACCGATTCACTTACAAAAATAGTTCATGGAAATGACAATTTTGTTCAGAAAATCATTTTCAAACTGCAAGAAATGATCATTTTTGAACATTTGTTGATCTTTCAATTACCTATTACACCTTGTACAAAAAATTGAAAATTAAAAATTCGTACTTTCCTCGTGGTAATTCCTTCATGAATTCATCAGCTGACTTCCTTCTCCTCAGTCCAAAGAAAAAAAATGAATTTTTTTTAATTTGATATACCTAGACCTACGTAACAGAAAATGAAGCACACTCGTAATGTTTTTCAAATGAACATGATTTTTCATCACTACTTTTCTCGATTTTTGTTAAAATCTCACTACACCTACTACTAATTCAAATATTCGTGCTATTTTCTCTATGAATTCGTTCGCTTTCTCTTCCTTTTCTCTCCCGCTTCCCATCAATACACACAAAAAATGACTTTAAAATATTTCAATTTTGATCTAACAAAATCAATTAAGTAAGGTAAGTACATTTTTCGTTTAGAAAAAAAAACTCGCCCATTTTTCTACACCTTTCTACAATTTTGTCAAAATTTCGTACTTTTTTTTTATATTTGCGCCATTTTGATATTCTGTATGGACCCTGACGTAGACATTTTTTTGAAACATTGAATAGACAGGTAATAAAACATGGAACGTTTTGAAAAAAACCAAAACTAATGAAGATTTTTACCAAAAGATGCCTACCATCCAAAACTCCTCAATTAAGAAAATGTGACTAGACTTATTTTAATGAGATACGAAGACTATTGAGAATTTCTTTGCTGAACAATAGAAACAAAGTTGATAAATTTGAATTTTCATAAAATTTATGGGAAAATTTCACCTTTTGTGGTATTAAAAGGACGCGCCTACTTTCAATTTCTTTTTTAAAGCAGTTTTCGTCAATACTTTTTGAAAATGGGTAAGTAGGTAGCAATGATATTAATTATCAAAATCTTCGAAAATTGCAAAACTTTGAAAAAATTTGTTATTAACGATTCAAAAATCCTTAAAGTAGATTTACAAAGAGTAGTTTAATAAAAATATCAGAAAATTAGTTGCAGTCAGAAATAGCATACCTTATGTGTTTTGAAATTTTAAGAAAAAAAAATTACTCGTGTTTTTGAATCGTGAATTTTTTATCCATATTTACATTTGAATAATCTAACGTAATGTTGAAAAGGTGAAGAATTATGTTTATCTGACACTTATTTAAAATTATTCCATGTTCCTTTGATTTAAGAGTCTTTATTTAGTCATTTATGAAGACTTTTATATTCGTATTATTGCACAGACACTTTTTTAAAAAATCCATTAGGTATACTCAAAATAAATTCTCACAAAAATTTTTCAATTTATTTAAAAAAATGTATCAAACTTGGTTTTTTGATTTCGAAGATTGAAATTTTTTGAGAGAAATTTCTAATGACCTGATGAATACCTGAACATAGAAACTCACTTTAAAATAAGCATTGAAATGATGAAAAAAATTTTAAGTAGGTAGAGATGCGATTAATTGTACCTAATTTTGTCAGTAGGTAATTAAGATTGCCACAAAATCATTATTCTGAAATTAGGGTCAAAAATCAAAATTCCATCATGGAAGCTTACAGCATAAAGCACGAGGTTTAACTAGGTACCTAATGATAGAATTAAAAATATGTGACGAATTCTCCTTTAAAAAATGAATAAATCTAGGCAATAAATATCTAGGTACTTAATAAATCTTGAAAAGTGAGAAAAAAGGAAATGCGCGTGGTATGTACTTGGCATAGGATTTTAGACCTAATCACTAAATTTCGATTCACTAAAACGATTCAAGAGGTCAACGGAACAGGGAGTAGGTACACCTTGAAAAATTCAACACAAGAACAAAAGCTAAAAATGCTCACGAACTGAGGAATACTTTTCTCAATATAGGTATTGCAAATTCATCACCAAAAAAATATAACAAAGTAACTCGCAATCGTTCGAAAGAAAACCACCCCTAAAGAAGAAAACTTTCGCAAAGGCTAAACAAACCCGTTCGAAAACTCCATATTTATTCGACCTCGTGAATTATTAAATACGAATCGGTTTCGAGGCATGGCTACCTCCTTCGCAACCAAACCGTAACAAAAAATTTCCAACTTTTCATCGACCTGTGCAATCAATAAGGTAAAAAACACACCGAGTGAAAGAAAGTGGAAAATATAGAGTACGATCACCATCACCCTGTTTCACCGGCGGGCGATATTTATTTTATGTCATTTTTTTGTTTGATACCGCATCCAACCACATGTTTAATTTTTCTCGGTGAAAATGTGAAAAACTCGCGGTAATTCGTCGACCGAAACCCCTCGATATTCGGATAGAAAAACCGGGAGAAAAACCCGCAAATGGAGGCGGTACATTCAATGACCAATGACGAAAGCGCTACCGAAATTGCGTGCCGAAAAGAGGGTGAAATGTCGTCGAAAATTGCGCGCCGGAGTTATTCGACTGCACATTGATTTTTCACCCCCCAATCGAGCAATACGCGACGTCAGTGTTGACTTATAACGCGGCGCGTGTTTTTTCTTCGGCGTGTTATGATAAAATAGTTCGGTGGTCGCGGAATTTCGGTGATGGTGTATTATGATCGTCTATAATTTAAATACGCATCGAAGTAGACGAGATAGTGAGTGTAGTAGTAGCAGCAGTCGAAGCACTAGTACGAGTAGCAATTACAGTAGTAGCAGCGATAGCGACGATCATCAGGGAAGTCGACCGAAATTTGCTTCTTTTAATACCAACTCTCATGACGTCACTGGATCCAGTGTATCTTCGCATTGGTTCAGAACAACGACAATTACGAACTCCGAGCTGCCTCATATACCGGCAGAACTGCTGCGTAAGCTTGTTTTTCGTACATCTTTGTTAGGCTACGTAGTTGGAATAGTTGCTAGAGCTGTGAGGGTTTACGATCGATGTACGAGTTCAATAGTGTTGGTGGCTTCAGCCTTCAGCTAGTATTTGTATAATCGCGATGCTCTATTCTTGATCGTAGATTCGGAATTCCGGTACAGGAATTTAATTTCTAACTGTATTGAAATCGGCGAGAAAATACCCATAGAGTTGTACGATTCTTGTCTATGAAGTTGCGATACGACGACGTTGGGTGATAACTGATTAGTAGAACGTTGACCATTTCAGCACTGGATCTTGTTTAGTTGAATCTCGAAAGTTGAAATCAAACAATACGAACTTATAATGCAACGAATATAAAAAGAAAAAAATCACTTAAACTTTAAATATATCCACAAAAACTATAGAGAACGTTTCTCGTATTCAATCGATTTTGAACACCAAATTAACCACAGCTTTCGTATTGAAAATTATTCACTTTTTAGCACTTAGGAATCGATAAGTAGATATGCATCTAAGGTACCTATGTCGAATTCGACAATGAGCGTCGATGAGGTAAAAATGAGACACCAATATATTTAGTTATTCTTTGGATTTGATTAGAGGGAAGCGTTGATTACCGGTAATACTTGTTAGGTGTTTTTGTTGAAACCGTACTCACCTATACACCTCATCAATCGAATTGGCACAAAACGAATTTCAATAATGGATTAACAATATGAAAGCAGTCATTAACCAAGCAGCGTTATTATATTAACTTTATCTACTTCACACGAAATAGGCTTGAAAATCTACACCATCAACTTCACTGTAAACTTCAAGCAGAAGTATTGACTATAGATACTGACAATGTAATGCGATTGTTGTTTCAAAAGAAATACACAGATTTAAAGTTCATGATCGGTTGGTAGAACAATACATATTGAATGGTAAAACACTCACCTGTGCCGGATAAATTAGTTACTTGATAAGCGATGTTGAGGATACTACGTAACGATGTGATTCTAAAAACAAAAACTGGCATTAAAGATCTGTACTTGGTTTAACAAACTGATTAAATACCTAATTGATTTTCGAATGCAAGGCATTCTGAATCTGAATATGTTATCGTTATTTGAAAGTGTTAGGTCTCAGTCTGAGCGATAAAAGAAATTGAACTCACCGATCTATTCCGAACTTCCGAACATTTAACGACACAACGAAACTGAAATATATTTATTTTGCACAACACGAATCCAAAACTACAATATAAAAACACTTAAACCGACGAATTAATCACCTATATTACTAATTTTAATCCCGAAATCGGCAAAGACGCGCTGAGAAAGTAAATTCGCGAATTCTGTAAAATAAGCGGCAAAAATCGACCATTGAAAAAATAATTGCAACAATATAATTCACAGAATATTTTCGAGTTTTTGTTTACCCACAGATGAAAATTTAGGAATTCAAGATGGCGTCGTGACATTTTTTTTACCTACTTAATTTTTATTATTTCATTTTTTCAATTTCTGCGCTTTAAAAATGAAAAAATTTGAATTAAAAAGTCTTATTGTACTTGAAATTACTTCAGAATAGTTCATTATAGCCTTATTTGTCAAAATAACTCCGAAAAATTGAAAACTTTAGAATCGAGAATCCAGTAGCGAAACATAAACATTACGACAAATTATCGAATTTTGATTTGGATCTTCGGATCCGATCTCCGGATATCCGGAAGCGAACCGGAAGATCCGCATCAAATTTTAAAATTCTTATCAAAAAAAAGAAAAATATTGTGAAAATTTTTAAAATTTTTCAATTTTGGATCTGAGTCACAAGTGTCCGAAAAGGAAGTACAATTCAGGAGTAGATTCGATTCGTATATTGAATAGTGAATACTAAACTTGTGAAACTCGCGTGATCTTCGAGAATGAATAATTTCCAAATTATGATTACCAATCGAATAAGAAAGTATAAACTTTCGAAGTTGAGTATTGTTATGGACATGAAATTTGGCAGATTCACAATTTCGGTACATTTTGGACCTTCATTCAGGTATCTAAACAGTAACCCGAAATCAGAACATGAAATACTCATCCATGCTGTTTTTTAATGCTATGTATGCAGTAATACCTAGCAAAATATTGAGAACTAATAACCTATATTGATATACCTACATGACATAAACCTGATGATAATGACTTAATATAGGAATCTTTAATATGATCCAGCTCATACAATATGTCTAAGAAATCATCAATTCCGGCGGAAATATTAACGTAAAATTTTCTCTTTCAGCCAGTATTCCGAAGTGTGGAGGCTGTCAAGAATTAATCCTAGACCGGTTCATATTAAAAGTACAAGAAAGAACGTGGCACGCCAGCTGTCTGAAGTGCCACGAGTGTGGCCTACAACTTTCAGACAAGTGTTTCGCCAAGAACGGAATGTTATTTTGCAAAGATGACTTCTTCAAGTGAGTAATTATGTACCTTCTATCGTACATCGAGTTTTCAACGTATACTTACCTAACTAAATCGTTGAAAATTCGTGAGCTTTGACTATGGTCGAAAAGTTTACTGTAGAGGCGTTATTGTTAAATTTGCGCCAGGAGGTTTGGCACGAAGTGCGCTGGCTGTGACTTGGGTATACCTCCGACTCAGGTGGTTCGAAGAGCTCAAGATTTCGTTTACCACTTGCAATGTTTCGCGTGTATTATTTGCGGTAGGCAGCTAAATACGGGCGATGAATTTTATCTTATGGAAGATCGTAAATTAGTATGTAAGCCGGATTACGAAGCTGTAAAAGCCAAAGGTAAACACATTATTCCTCCGAGCGATCAATCTACACAGATAGGTAATGGATTTCAACTTGTACATCTAATCGTACGTTATTTTGAATTTTAATTTTTTTAGAAGGAAGTTGTTTAGACGCTGATCAACCAAATAAAAGGCCTAGAACTACCATAACAGCGAAACAGCTAGAAACTTTGAAAATGGCCTATAATAATAGTCCTAAACCTGCCAGACATGTTAGAGAACAGCTTAGTCAAGATACAGGCTTAGATATGCGAGTAGTACAAGTCTGGTTTCAAAATAGGTAAGATTTAAATTGACTGAAATTACGGCACATGTAATAAAAGATACGATTTACCTTGCGAAATAATATTAAACTTTTTCCAAGTTGAATAGGCAACGAAGTCGTACGTCTTGAAAAGACTTTTTATTCATCATCGTTGCTTCGACGTGACATAAAAACTCGAGAGACATGAAAACCGAAAAATTTCTTATAGGTTAAAATTTCCCAAGTTACCTTCGCTTTCTCTTTTTCAGCCCTTTTATATTTCTTTTTGTTATGTTGTGTCGTTATATACACGACGAGAAGGAAAAAGGGGATCGGAGGCTCCGCTTACCGTCGTAATATTCTCCTCGTCTCCATCCTCGGTTGCGTCTTTTCGTTCCCTCTTTATTTCGCCTCTTCTCTTGCCCCGATGCAATTTTATCCCGAAACGTCCGCATTTTGGTTTCCTTTTCATTCTAAATGTTTCCTATGTTTGTTCGATTTGCTGCCTTCTCGGTACACGAGCGAGAGGCGAATACGCGCTGTAATCTGTACGCGGAGCCTTCATCATTTTTAAAACTTTTTCATTTTAAATCCACCCGTACCTAATCTTTGATAAAGACAACCTTATAAAACAAACTTTACGTAATATTCTTTGCAGCCAAATCCTTTGTAAGTTGCCGTTGCGATTCCTTAATCAATTTTTTTCGCTCCGATATCTCAACTTGCGGAAAATGCCGCAGCCGCGTTATAAAATTCGAATCTGAAGAAATGAAAATTTACGGTTTGGAAAAAAAAAGTTTCTCGTTGGAAATTTCCATTGTCGAGGGAAATTATTTACGAGGAATTATATCGTGTTAAAGGGACTATTCGGCGTGCCTTTTGGCCAACGATAAGATCGAATTACCTCCCCTTTCGGCGGCTGGTTGGTTTGCTTTCTTTCGTCGCGCGTTTATGGTGTTCGGTGTATTAGGCGATAAAGTCATTATGTTTTTATAAAGGCCGCCCGCTACAGGGCAACCGTATCATTTATCTTTTATACGGCAGTAATTTTTCATTCGTTTCGAGAGAATCCTAGGGTAATTGAAATTACAAGTTTGATTTTCTACTACGCGGTAGACTGATTTATACTTTTATTTTTCCACAGACGAGCCAAAGAAAAAAGACTGAAAAAAGACGCCGGCAGAACAAGATGGAGTCAGTATTTCCGGTCAATGAAGGCCGGCGGAGTATCACCGTCGGTTCATCATCACGATAAAGACGATCTCAAAGTCGATTTAGATTCTAATTTCAGCCATTCGCACGGTACGTGGGTGTCGTGTGCTAAATACACGTATATTTTTTAAGGGTAAAATAACCTATCGTCAGATGAACGAAAATTTTCATCCCTATCAAGTCTGCCGTGACAAGATCGAAGTATACCATCGACATATGTCGGCTGTTTATATTTATAAATGAAAGCGTGGCGGGCATCACGCGAACTATCATCGTGCGATAAAGTCATCGGCCAAAATAGCTAAAAAAAATATTTAACAGCTGGTCGTATAAAAAGATGACCTCATTGATAGCATACGTTACTTTATTAATGGTATGAACGAGATCATTTGGTCTTTTTACTCGTGTTATTGTTGGCTTTTTAATTAATTAAGTCGACCTTAGCCTTAAGCGAATGAAAATAACAGCCGAAGGCTTTTTCCGAATCTCCGGTGCGTAATTCTCATTGGTTTGATTTTTTTCTTCTGTTACAGACTTAGAAAGTAACGATAGCTACGGCACATTAACATTAGACGAAAGTACACCACCGCACGGAGGTAGATTTATGCACGGGGGTTCGGGATCATCGCCGACGTACCTGTCCTCTCCGACGCATCCGATTCCATACGGAAGTACAAGCGATTCCTATTCTAGTCTAGGTACCAGCTTGTTAATTCATTCGTTGTAAAAAGGATCAAAGGAGACGGTTTCTTAACAATGATTTTTTGTTGAACAGGTGTTGGCCACACGGCACCGTCTGACATAAGTGACGGTAGCAGTACTCACGGGTATCCGGATTTTCCACCTAGTCCTGATTCGTGGCTAGGAGACACGCCGACCTCACATCGTTACTAATAATGTTGCTAGTCAATCATTTTCGCCCTCCCTTCTATTCCACGGTTGATGATACTAATTATAAACTTTTCATTGTTATTGTATCTGTTTTCTTTTTCTTTTCTAATTTTAAATCATTACGTTATGTCGATTCATTTGTGACGAACTTTTCGAATAATGTGTACGATATTGTACAATTTTTTTTCTATAGTGGAAAAAATTATAGAGAATAATGTAATTTTAAGTTTACCTGAAAAGGACGTGGAAATAAAAATTATTTCTATTTGTTCTTATTATAGGTATTTTTTCATTTTTTTGCTCAAAGGCCAGTTCGAATGCGGGAGGGGACAGAGAGGACTCTAGGGACAGGTTTTCTTCCAATTTCGAAAAATCAAATTTTAATTTTTTAGCGAAAAATCAAATTTTAATTTTTTAGCAAAAAAATTGGTGATAATTTTTTTGGAGAAATTTTTATTTTCAAGTGAAAGAATAGGGAAAACTGCACTTTTGAATCCGTGAAATTAGGAGAAATTCCATTTCCGTCTAAAATTCTCGATTTTTTAGTCCCTTTCTACGAGCCAACTTCAGTTCATCCCTGCTCAAAGGTACATATAATATCTCTTTTTGTCCATCTTGAAATCATTCGTCTTATTCTTTCAAAAAACTTCTAAAATATAAGAGGAATCCTAAAACTACTGTCACTTGATCTCTTGTTCACCTTCACCATCTCTTGACGACCAAAGACGTTAGATTCTGATTCAATAGCTATTTTGAAAGAGGAAATCTGAGGAAGTCAGAAAATTCAAAAAACTGAACATTTTTCGAAATCTTTTTAGCATTACATACTTACTACGAATTTATCAAAAAAAAAAACACAAAATTCAAGTAGGTTTTGAATATCACCCATATTATGAAATATACTCATTGATTGGTACCTTTATTTAGTACCGATAATTTTGATTGCCTAATCGATATGCGTTTGTCGAGTGAATGAAATTGGAAATAATCTGCCTATTTTTAATTTCAATTTGTGAGGTTCATTGGTTGGTCGGCAGTTTGGCATTGGATCAATGAACTTAATTACCATTTTCTACCACAATTTCGAATTTCTTTTGTTTTTTATATACTACCTAGTTTAATTAGTCAAAAAGAATCTGAAAAAAATTTAATACATTCTTTCAATTTAGATTTAAAAAAAAATTCAAATTCATATTTCTTGGAATTTCTTCCAATTTCAAAACTTTTCTGATAATTTAAAAATATTCCTCAATTTTTTTAACATTTTGATATTGTTCAAAATGTTTTCTGACTAAATAATTGAAAGGATATCTTGGAAAATAAAATTGGAAAAAGTGGGAAAATGATGAAAAAATTTGAGCTCAGTTGACTTGTTTTAGGATGGAATTTTATTTAATTTGTGCATTTTTTGGATACATTTTACCAGATTTTACCAAAAAATTGGTTCTTGAAAAAATATAAATCTCCGAAAAAATTTATGGAAGTCCGACTTCTCAAACTTCCTGTGGAAAATCGCCTCCGAAACAATCAAATTTTTTTCATTTAATAGGATTTTTTCGTGGTTGATTAATTCAAAAGATGAAAACGCAGGAAGAAAAGTTTCAAAAAAGTGATATGATTTTTACCATTTTACCTGACGAGATTTTTAATAACACATGAGACGAACATGTTGCCTACTTCTAAAATCGAAGGAGCAAATGACTGTTGAAAATATGGACGAAAATCAAAATTTTGATCATCTGAATGAGAAGTACCTCAAAAATTGAACAAATTTCAAAATGTAGGTATTATGATTTTTCTGTCCAACTTGGAAATTGAAGGTGCAAAAAATTTTCATACAAGACAATATAGAAAAAAATCAACTGAGGAAATGAACACTTGAAACGTTGAAAACTTGTTTTGAGATTTTTTTGTCAACATCATAATTGAAGATGCTTGAATGATCTTCAAAAAATTTCGTTTCCTTAACTTTGAGTGACCCTTGTCCATTTTAATTTTGATATATACTTGAGGCAAAAAATCTTCAGAACAAAATTCAACAACTATTTGTTCCTTAATTTTACAGATGGGTGAGAGGGTCAACATGTTCATCTCACACTTCCCAAAAAATAATATTTTGATGGAAAATTCGTTTGTTGTTTTTCTACAACAAATTTAATAAGGAATTTGAGAAAAATTGGTTTGTAGGCTGTACAGCTGATTAGCTGTGCCATGTTCTTTAATGCTCCAAAAATGATTTCATCCATAACAAAGAAATTTTCCATTTCCAAATTTTGGAAATTTTGTGGGATATTTAAGGACGTAATACGACCCTCGCGCCAATTTTTTTGGGTTCCTCGTGAAATTTCTTATACTTAATAGTCAGGAAAAAACAAAAGTCTACGTGAGTCTGGATATAGAACCACCCTTAGACGCCAAAAATTGGTTTTTGAGTCGACACTAATTTTGGACCTTTCGGAAGAAGTAAAGTAAAGGGGGAACCTCAATTCAAAAACTAATTTTTGACACCTAAGGGTGGTTTCTATATACAGGCTCATATATTATGTTAATTTCTTAAAACCAACCCTGAGGACGCTGAATTCAATTTTCCACTCAGTTTGGGATTTGAACCTCTCAGCTCCCCGACCGGGTGAAATCCCAAAAATGACCACAGAGGCCTAAATTCAAACTCAGTGTTTTCGAAAAAAATCACACTATATCTTCATATTTTTGAAATTAGACACCTATCACCAGGGAGGGGTGCTAAGGAGATTAAATCGGTAATTGAGTCGAGGCCAGTTAAGAAAATGGAGAAAAGTTAGATTGAGAATGACTCACGAAAAATTTGAAATAAACCTTTGAACTGAAATGCTAAATGCAGTTGATATTTCTTTTCAGACTTTGCCTAATCTGAAAAAAAAACATACCTACCCACAAAATAATCCTAAGAAATCGGGAAATATATTCGGACGAGGGTGGCAAATTTTCAAATTTGTTAATTTTTAATATCTATTGGTGTTTTAGTAAAAAATTCAGTGTATTTAGAATTTTTTTTAAAACTTGTGGGGTAAGGGTAAAAATCATCTCCACCCTTCTTGAACCGATCAATCCTAAGAAATTTCATTAAGTAGGAAAAAAGTCGAATTTTCAGAATTCACTGGCATTAGGTCGTAAGGTGACAGGGTCGAACTGGAGACCAAAAGACTGTAGATTTGGGAAGCTCTTTGTAGAACAAATTAGCATTCCTCATTAGTAAAATATTACACAAAAAATTAATTTTCCAAACCTTTCGAAGGATCAAAAAATCAAACCAAAGAACTCATCACAATGCAATCTTTATTAATATAAAACTAAATTACACAATTCAATCGGACAAATACTAAAAATAAGAAAAAAACATTCTGATATTCAAAATCAGATTAGTCACAGAGAAAAAAATCATTCTTAATCCTAATTTACATTCCAGAGTCGCGAATCAATCGCAAATGAGAAATCATTCGTTAATTTCGCTTCGAAAACTATAATAAATAATTAATACAAAAAATACAGCGTATTCAACATAGTTTTTTAAAAAAAGTAGTAACTTGGCGTCTGCGGCGCTATAAAAAAATACGAAATTCCCAATCCAAAATTCGCTTTTCAATTTCCACGTGATTAATTTACCACACTTCGTAAAATAATTTTGGATACCGCTAATTATACAAGGGACGGTTGTGGAATGTGTATCAAAGTTTAATAAAAATGGAAATATCGAATTTTAAATGTTTTCAAAATTATAGAGAATTCTTCGGTAAAATGAAATATTAAAAATAAAGATGATTACACTTTCACGAACTATCTTTTCGAGTCAAAATATAAATATAAAAAGACATTCCTAAATTTCTTGAATCTAGTCGATAAATTGGTAATGGCGAGCTACTCTGATCATTCACGTATACCACTAACAAAAAAAATAAAAATCACATGGTGTGATCACATCGTCGAACCAATCAGAGGAGTCACCAAATTATAAAAAAATACTGAGTAAAGAGTAGGTAACAGAATCATCATCAGAGAATTTAAAAAAACAAAGTACAATCAGGGAAATACCTTAAAATCTAGATAAATGCTTCACCGGAAAATTGGGAAAAAAGATAATTTTTAGAAGCAGCGTACGAAACCATAACACACGTAGAATTTATTTAAACGAGCGAGGGACCTGTTCATTTCGAATGAAACTCCTCGATACATAATTTACAGCTCCAGGAGCCTTCCGGAGGCGCAGATAGAGGGGGAGCAAGGCAATACATGTGATATCCTCGATCGCAGTCGTCGCAGAAGAGCAGCTGATCATCGTTATCGGATGTTCCGCAAATCGAGCAACATTTACATTCGATACATTGCCATCGGTATTTTCGTACCGATATTATCATATTCGGGGTGAACTGCAAACACGTTGGATGACCTGGGACGAACAAAAAATCAGATAAATTGAATGAAAAAAACTGAAGGAGGACAATTCCATTGCAGAATTTTTATACGAACCAGATCGTCCACAATCTGAACAGGAAACGAGTTCCTCAGGCTGACCAGACTTCTTATTAGATTCTTCGTTACCCAGACAAAAATCACAATAAGGTGATGGATTTGCCTTCTCTTTATCATCAGTTCCTTTCAAAACCGAACCAGGAGACGAATCCTGTACACAAATGAACATTTTGAAAATAAATCCACGATTTAAATCGAAAAGCTCCATTTCACGAGTATTTCACCTTCGACACATCATCTTTTCCAGCAGACTCGGACGATGATTCATCTTCGGCATTAACTCCAGCAGCTCCTGGAGGTATGAGCGCTGACATCCCAGGTAGTCCTGGCGGTCCATTGGGAGGCTGGTTTACAGGCATCTGCGGTAGGATTACTTGAGGCTGCGGATAACGTCCCATTTTTTTCGGATTATTGTTCGGACCTGGACCTGGAACCGGTCCTGGGCCAGGGCCAGGAACTCCGCCAGCGTTTGATGATCCTGCAGAATGCAGAATGAATAATGAACGAAATAATTCAAAAAAGGCGAATAAGGCCAATGTTTTGGTGGAGATTTTTTTCTCTTCAAAATATTGCTTTTTCTTGTGAAATCAAATTTCAAAAAGTTGGATCAAAAATGAGAAAATTTAGAATTTTTTAACTGGAAATGATCATCAAGATTCTCACATTGAATGAATATTCGAAACTTCATCAAATTCAACCAAAAATCAAGTAACTGAAATTTTTTGAAAAAATGAACTGTCATCATCTTCAATTCTTTTCAAAAATCGACCAGTTTCTTGAAAAATTAGTTTGAAAATGAATCAATTTCTTTTAAAAAATCAATAAATCGATGTACATGATTTTTTCCAAATTTTCATCAAAGCACTGAATTTTATGATGAAACTTCAAAATCAAATTGAAAACATGAAAATGGATCATTTTTCAAATTGGATAACTCTAAATTTGAAAAATATTTTCAAACGTTGTACATTTCAATCAAAAAATTGTCTGGTTGGAAATTTTTGAAAAAATCGACTGCAAAACTCTTCTCAATTTTAAAATCATTACGTTTAAAATTAGAAATACACATGCAATACACATAAAAAAACAACAACTACCGCACAAACATTTATTTCGCCACAAAAACGAGATTAAAATTCACCTAAAACACAATTCAAAAGTTAGAAAATATTCCCAAAAAGAAAAGATAGAACGAAAGAAGAAAAATAAATATTGATAACAAAAACAAAAAACAGATGAATGGAAACTTAACCAAAATATAAAATTGGTCCACAATTAAAGTAACGTGTATTACGGAACATCGAACCTTTTTTTTTTCGCATCAACTTTTCAAATTCCTTTTTGATTTCCAACACACATTCCAAATAAAACAAAAACAAAGACACGATAAAACATCGAAATAAATAAATCGACTAAAAACGAAAAACAGAAAAAAAAAACGAAAACTAGACAACGATATTTTTTCTCCCCGAACCTTTAAAATATTTACCTAAATATCACAATTTAAAAATTTTCCATCTTCCGTGTATCACAATATTCGAAACAATTTTTTTCCACTAAAATAAAGCGTTAACAAAAAACTAGCTCATCGCGAGGAGGAAAATTTAGCTCGTATGATTTCTTCGGAATTGAAAATTACATTAAATCGTAGGTATTTTCCCCCACTTAAAAAAGATCATTTATCATTTAGAGTCGAATTTCCACATCGTGACTAGTTTCAAAATAAACAGTTCCTTTTACAAGGATTACAATTTTTTGGTAAAGAAACGACGCTTTTTTTCCAAAGTCGTCGAAGATATTTTCCATGGGTAATTCGACTCTTGTTTTCAACAAGTATAAAATAGGGGAAAGAAAAAGGGAAAACAAACAAATAAGACTTAGTAATAATTCAACAGACCAATTTATACAGTGTACCTGCGTCATCGTACCGAAATAATGCATTAAATTAGATAATTATCTATACATACATAATAATCGATAGAATAATATACGCAATTCCATAATTATTTTAAAACCCTATCTACGTTACATAATGGTATCAATTACAAATAACAATGAAAATAATGAATTTCAAAAATATGAACACATCACCGTTACCCTCGTTTCAATTTTTAGTTCGACTTTGCCCGTTAGAATAAAATAAATAAAAAATCCATTATTCTAATGTTTTTGGGTTATTTCGATCAAAATATGTAATTCGAAAAAAAATAAAAATAATGAAGCTTTCTTCAGAATTTCACGTCTTCAGCAATTGAAACATATTTGAAAAATCAAAACTTCACTTGAGACTAGACATGATGGCAGAGCTGTGGTTTCCCACAACAGATTACAATCAACATGGTGGTAGTAAAGTTGTGGTTTCTCCAACAATTGTTAATAACTAAAATGATAGCAGAACTGTACTTCCCTCCTCCCACTAGTACCTAAATAATGTTTTCAATTCTAAATTTTTAATTTCTACAATTCTAAAATGTTTTAAAAGCTGTATCTAATTTAAAAAATTCTTCAATCAGTAAAGTTGTTTCTTATTCAAATTTTCTTTACAATTTTCCAATTTTGATTTTTTAATTTTTTTCGATTTCAATTTTATATTACTTTTTAAAATTTTTTCTAATTATTTGAACCGTGTTAAATCAAAAGAGACCAAGCGACAAATTTGAGAGTGCTGAGATTTTAACGTTTTTCTCACTGGGAACACAAAATAAGCTTCTGAACACGTAAATTACTGATAGATTAATGTTACCAGAGTTCATATTTCTCATACTTATTATCCCTTCTTCAGTTTTTTCAGAAGTTATCGTACTTTCAAGTTTGTTTTTTGGTGAAATTTTTTATGTCGCTTGGTCTCTTTTGATTTAACACGGTTCATTTACCAAGTTGAATGAAATTTTGAAAAACACAAGTTGAAATTTTCAATTGGAAAGATTTCAGGGTCGGAAAAAATTGAACAAAGCAAAGTTAGAAAAATTATTAATACGAATATGTTTTTTAAACTTCATATTTTTTTTAATTTCCCCCATCTCAGAAATCTTTTCCAATATTTTAAAAAAATTTCCACAACTTTTTTCTATTTTGAATTGAAACATTTTTCAAAATTTTTTGTAACTCAATAATTGGAAGAAATTTTTTAAAATATGAGATTTAAAAAAATTAAAATTGGAAAAATTTTGAGAAAATTGAAGTTTAAAAAATTTCACTGTTGGAAAAATTTCAAAATTGAAACATTTTCGGAAAAAATGGGAATTGAAAAAATTTGGATTTAGAAATTTGGACTTGGATCGTCGGAATCCCATTTGCGGTAAAATTATTTAGGAGCTTGTCTCCCTCCCTCCACCGACCCGACAAATATTATTAGTATTTACTAACAAACATGGTGGTAGCAGAGCTATGGTTCTTTAAACAAGTATGGTTACACGTGATTGTAGCACAGCTGAGCCCCCCTCCCCCTCACCCATCCATCCAGAGGTTCGGAGCTTCGGACTTATGATTTATGGATACTGGTTTCTGATTATTTATCACCAGGAAAATAAGTTAGAAATCCGCAAACTTTTCCCTGTTTATCAGTTATAAGTTTTTTTTAGCCAAAATTTTCATACTTTAATAAAATTTTTCCAAGTTGAAATTTTTTCTAAAGAATTTTTCGAATTAAATCTTTCCAAATTTTTTCAAGTTGAAATTTTTTCTAAAGAATTTTTCGAATTAAATCTTTCCAAATTTTTTCTAAGTTGAAATTGTTATTTTCAAAAAAGAACTTTACCAATCCCAAGTCCAAATTTTAGAAAAATTTGTTCGAACTTTAATTTTTCTAACTTGACAAACTCTAATTCCAACTTAGAAGGACTGAAGGACGTAAAAAAATTGAAAATACACTTGACCAATTTCTTCGGATTTTTTTTTCAAGTTTGAATCAAAATAACCTTCAAGTTGGAAATTTTTTGGAGTGATCAGAACTTACAAAAAAACAAACTTCAAAATAACATTTGAGTCTTAAAAAAAATTTAGCTGAAAAATTTTCGATAAAATCGAATTTGAAAAAATCATGAGAAAATTTAGTCAGAAAATGTCACCACAACGAACCTTAACCCACATTTGAAAGAAAAATTTGTTTGGTTTCTAGTGAAGGTCAAAATCGAGATTTTCAAACGAATCTGGAAAGTAACAATTTAGGTATTTGGAAAATTTCCGAATAACTTTTCACTTTCTATTTCGATCTTTTATTCAAAACCTGGTTAAAAACTGATTTCCTATGAAAATCCGAACCTAAGTCTCCAAGAAGTACTATTAATCATTATGGCAGCTGGTCTGGGCCCCTCGACCTTAAACAAATACCATCAAATGATACCAGAGCCGTGATTTAAAAAATATAAAAACCCGCAATTTGGCAAAACGAAACAGTTTTAATCATAAGCGCACCCAAAAATTGTGTAAGGAAGGGGCTCAGATTTATAGAAAAATGGGGGAGGTGGTCAGCGGAAAAAAAATTGAAAAATGACTAGATTTTCTGATTTTTTTAGTCAAAATTACTGATTTTTTCTGATAAATGGAGCATTGACTTAGAAATTCGAAATTTTTGACCGAAAAATCAGTGAAAATCAATAAGTTTCAATGAAAATTATTTTACTGATTAAAAAAGACAGAATTCCTGCAAATTCAACTGATTCAAATTTAAAGAGTGGCATGTTTATTTAGAAAATATGTAGTTAGTATAATAATGCCCGAGCGAAGCGAGGGCGAAATTTCTTTTAAAAATCATACTCTTTTTTGGTATTTTTATAATAAAAAAATCACCTTGCCGAGCTGGGGGGGGGTCTCGAGCCCTCTGAGCCTCCCCTTGGTTGCGCTTATGGTTTTAATTACTGCTACTATTTCGAAAGTACAAAGGAGAGAGGGAAAATGAACAAAAACTCTATTTCTAGTCTCGAGTAATGTTTCGATTTTAAAACTACCCTTCAATTGCATTTGGCGCATTTCGACTCCCCCTATCTTAATCACCACCAAAACAGAGAGCATATTCACATAATTAAAATTCTCAATTCGTAAAAACAACCCTTCCTTTCCCATTTTGATCGATTCCACTGATCGTAAAAATGTAACGACGAACACAGTAGGCAATTTCATCAATTCGTGTTCGTCTCGTCATCTCGATCTGATCATTACCAATAATCAACGATTCGATTCAATTCTCCACTAAATTAAACATCTAGGTACTTATTACGCAACAAAATATCGAAAGGGGGAAAAATGAGACTAAATTAGACTACAAGTAGAAATAAGTTAAGCCAGATTACGAAATCCATCTCGTACCCTGACAAACCATCAAATAAAATCGACTAATTAAAATAAAAACAAAAACAAAATAACAATCACAGCTATAAAAGACAAGAAAAATTACAAATATTTTTTTGTTTCGTTTCCTAAATGGTGTGAAAGTTTAAAATTTGAAAGTTTCTTCTCGTTTAAACAATTCGCAGCGGTATGTGTGCTTTATTTTTCAGAATTGTGTAAATCCGTTCTCTTTATTAGTGGTATTCCTTCAGGCATCGTGCGAATTACCTTTATTAAAGAGAACAAAGAAAATAAATAATTGGCTTAGGTTTTAACAACAGCACACAGGTGAAAAAATTACCAATGCCTATTTCGCACTGCTTTCCCCGAAATATTTACAAACGCACACATAAATCCAGAGGCTAGAAAATTTTCAAGTTGAAATTTACGTACGCGTATGTGAAAACCTTATTTAGATTTATTTTCTACCATCAATGTAGAATACAAATCTTACGAAAAAAAAGAAAGGAAAAAGGAAAAAAAATAAGGCGAAGAAAAAAAATTATTTATAAGACGTACAACATAATATCTTATTATGTACGTCGTTTTTAGCACATATTAAAAATCTAACCGGCTTAATTAATTATCCATTTAGTAGATGAAAATATGAAAAAAATAGATAGGTAATAGCAGGTAACCCCTCTCTTAAAATTACTCGTTAGTTTTCAATTGTTCACATTTGCGTATTATAAACAATTTCGCCCTAACGACGTCTTCCAATTTTCATTAACTTTTCAAATACTTCGCTCGTTCGAACAAATTTTTCAAAATTTTATAAAATTCACTCATTTGAAATTTTTTTTCACGATTAAAATTCCATTCAAATCTTTTTAGAAACGTCAAGGGAAGCTTTAAGCACACCAATTTTTTTTAAAAAATTAAGATTATCATTCTTCATCAAAAAATCGACTTCATTCAGACCTTTACCTGGTTAATCTGTTTTTTAAAAAAGGCTAATTTTTATTCTTCCATCTACAAGGCTCGCTCTTTTTTTGAGTTAACTCAAGATGACAGGACAATGGTAGGAAAAAAAGAAAGGTAAATCAGAGAGACGTTACATACATAAAATTCGCAAAATCAAACAACAGTAAAGTAATTGTACTTCTGCATTCACACGCGCAATGGACCGTTAAAATTTATCGTAAATTGCCATCTGATCGATAAATTCGCACAAGAGATCGAATCACAATTCTGGGTTCAAATCATACCGCTGCTGAGAATGAAACTTATATTCATAACGAATGATCGAGAAAATGATAAACAAAAATCACACACTACCATATTTTTGTTTCACAATTGAAAACTATTCTGATATTTTATAATTAGAAATTAAATTATTACGAAATAATTATGCTAACTTAATACAATTTATACTTCTCCAATGAAAACATGAAGAAAAATAAAGCCAATCGTGAAATATGTACACAAGTCTGGCAAAGAATCAAATCATGGGCTTTTTGAGGAGAAATTTGAATAGAAATTCCTCATTCTTTAGATTAATCGAGTACTGATCATGATTAATCGATCGATTTTTGAGTTGAAAAATTGAAATTCCATCTTCCGTTGAACTTAAATTTGGGACAATTTCTCCTTATGTCCACTCCTTCTGAATATCATTCAAATTATCTAACCATAATGATATTTAGCATTCATTTCTCAGCTCTTATCAGCTCAATGGTCATTATGGGAATCCAGCAAGGGACTCGACCATTCCTCGAATCAAGTTTTCATCACAATGAATGCCAAATGAAATCATGAATTAAAACAAGACAATTTCAAAGAGTTGAAATCTTTCGATGGTTCTTCTTTCCTCGACGAAGCAATTAAAACCAATTATCTTCACGTTTCTGGGCTCGAAAACTCGTTCAACCGATCACCACCACCAAACTTAATAATATTTCTATACAATAATCGAATAAAAATACCAAACCTACCATACAAACTATAATAATTTTTAAATTATCCAATCAGATAAATACTAAAAAACTGTCGAACACAAACGATAACTAATTTTTTCTCAAAAATATTGCGGTTTTCACAACGCAAACGTCAACTCAAAAATTTCCAACCTTAAAAAATAATCTTTTTGTTAAATAATTTTTTAAAACACGCGATATTGGTAAAATAATAAATCTACACAAGGGAATATTTTCATCTTTCGAAGAAACTCGATCACCTTCACCACATGCCCAAATTTAATATAAAAATAGTTCAAATGAAGAAAAAATCTGCACGTACCTGGAGAAGCGCTCAAAAATGTCAAATAACTGTCCTGGAATTTTCCCCAGGGCGGACCTTGACCGGCGTCAGGATGAGGAGGCATGTGCATAGGAGGTCCGGCATTCATTGGCATCGGAGGTCCACCGCCTGGGCCTACCATTGGATTTTCTTTCGACATGGCCATCACATTAGGTGGTGGTATTTTACCATCTCGCTGCATACTCGGTGAGCCAGGTGCTCCTTCTAGGCTACCTTCGTCTTCCTGGGATGATTTATCTTTATGTGAATGGGTGTAGTGGTAGGTAAGTCCGGGTCGGGTTTTGTATCGTGCTCCACATACTGTAAATTGGAATAGAAAAATATGGCATTAGATATATTCAAGTGGTGTTACTGAGGATTTTTGTTTATTAAAATTATCATGCTGATGGGTAAATTGTTGGACATTTTATGAGCCAAAAAGTAATTTTTTCGAAAATTTTAAGGCTGGAGTAGAAACGACCCGTTTGTACTTCGTATTTTGGAGAGATAAAAATTCAGAAATTTTCTCATTTAAAATAGGTATAATTTTTCTGATTTTTTTTTACTATAAACGGCAATTTTTTAGAGAAAAATCAACATGCTAATAAATTTTTCGACTGAATGGGACCGAAAGGTTGTCCTTTTTGACCTTTGTCTGATCCAGCCATAGGCCAGAACGAAAAACTGTTTCAACAAAGCCTCAAAAAATACGGAATAAATAACTAAATTTTTCTGGTTTTCATTCACCTTCAAAGTTTATAAAATTGAAAAATTTTT
This sequence comes from Pseudococcus viburni, assembly GCA_033439095.1. Classification (NCBI taxonomy): domain Eukaryota; kingdom Metazoa; phylum Arthropoda; class Insecta; order Hemiptera; family Pseudococcidae; genus Pseudococcus; species Pseudococcus viburni. Next base: position 1,174,838 of record JAVBJF010000007.1, on the reverse strand, counting down.
AAAATCATTTCAATGTAATGGAACTCTAATTTACAAATTTTGAGTTTCTCGAAGAAGGATTTTCCAGTAACTGTCACAAGGGGGGGGGGGATTTATATTTTTTGAAGCCTGAACACAGATGTGAAAAAACCATTTCAATCTGAATGAATTTTTACATTTTCAAATCAACGTGGAAAAAAGGGGAAAAGCATATCATCACGAAATTTGTATAAAATACCATAAATACCCATGCAAACCAATATTTACCTACAATATAAATACCCATAACCAATAAAATATAAATACACGATAAAATTAATAATTTGGACGATACTTACACGTGCACAAGACAATTTAACCAAAAGCTCGATGATGATTCAAGCACTACGAAAAGCAAGCAACCGAGATAGAAGCAAGCAAAGAATTAGATGATTAAAAGAATGAAAGAAATTACATATTTAAAGTTTAAACGACGCATTCGGCACTACTTACCACATTAAGTTACACTTAACTAATACACAGGCAATTTACGAGAGATACCAGGCAACACTATTTTAACCGAACTACTCAGATTTGTATTTCGGTGCCTAAACGTAATATTTTGATACCCTAAACAAAAGTGTACTTAACTACAAACCTTGAAAAAGGTCCAATCTCGAAATTATTATCGTGCCTGTATACTACCGATAGTTCGATCAATTAGAAATAGAGACGACTAAAGATATTACTCAACGTACAGAATATTCAAAAAGAAAAAGCGTAAGTACAATCTGTGTATGGTATCTTCATGCCAGGGTTAATTTTACTTACATCCACAACAATAAGGTTTATCCATATCTGAATAATCTATGGTGTAATTAATGCCTCTGCGTCTGCCTCTTCCAAAACCCTTTTAATTAAATTTATATATTTAATTTATACCGCATGTTGTATCATATTAAGACAAACAAAAAAAACAACGACAAAAAAACATAAACCAAAAAAAATAAAGTAGGAAACATGTAAACAGAGAAAAAATGAAATGATATAGAGCGCCAGCGCATGCGCAGTTAAGTGCCCCAACAATTAGACGAAAAAACACGCGTGCGTACTCGTCAATTACTTACAATCGCAATTATAAGGTTTATCCGAATCAACGCTATAATCTGGTGTGTAATTAATTCCTCTTCGGCGGCCTCTTCCGAAACCCTTAAATAATTTTTATATTAGTTGGCATTTTTGATCTTCGAAATGAGTACTTCGAAGGATATGGAACCAATTTAGAGTAACTGAGATGAGTTTCGAATCCAAATTCATCTCTTTGATGAGCTGAGAGAGAAGAAATTACACGCCTGGCGAAAATAAGCAATGTTTTTCATCAATTTGAAGCTCAGCAAAAAGTTAAATTTAGACTCGATATTACTCAGATCGATAATACGTAAAAAATTGGTAAAATGATTTTGGTAAACCCAGAATAATGCCAAAAGCCTCGTATTATTGAACTTGATCATTTCATCGATTGAATATTTTAATTTTGAATTGAAAGCATTGCTGTTCACGTTGTCGTATTTAAAATGCTAATTGTAATCTATCATCGGTATGATTTAATGTTGAAAGTAAATGGTCGTTACCTTGATGCCCCTTCGCATCGGGGAATCGGAGACGCCGCCTCTGGAGTTTTTTGTCGACCGTCGTTTACGTTTTTTTGCATAGGTATCCTCGTAGTCGTAATCAGAATCCGGGTCAGGTTCATCGTATCCTTCGATTTCTTGCATTTCAATATCGTCGTAGTACCAAGCATCCTGAAATAATTCAGATCAAGTTTAAAAACAAATTCCAAGTATTAATTTAGAAGAACATTCAGGTAATACCTTCGAAACGGTCTCATCTTTGGAAGAACTTCCGCCAAGACTATCCTTACTATCTTCGTTCAATATAACCGAAGTATTTTCAGTACTATTAATTACATGGCTGTCTCCAGTTTCCAAATCTCCGTTTTCTTTTCGCTTCGGCTGCAGAAAATGCATCAGATATTGGCGACGTTTCTTCCTCCATCGTTTAGCGGGATATGTAAAAACTTGGCCATCTTCTAACCCAGGCATTCGTTGACGGTCACTCATAAACAAATTTGAGTGATTTTGAGCCACACCTGAACAATAATCAAGAATTAGTATCGTAATAAAAAGTTTCGGCGAAAAGAGATTTCCAATTACCTGTCTGGGCATCCAAGAATGGCATTCGAAGCTTCCTCTCTATACATAATCTGGTGTTGTACGTAGCTGAGTTTTCTATCATTTCACGATATGCCGCATCTTGCATAAACCTATACACAAACGATTTTCAATATAGCATGAGAAATAACTCGAAATTTTTTTAAAAAGATCACATTTACTCACGTTTCAATAGTATTCAATATTGAAGTATTAGGTGTAATCTGAACCTCACACGCAGCCATATTGTGAGGTAATCAGATTTAGAGATTCTTACTGAAGAGGATTCCTCTTCCCAAGGAATTTACATTATATTTCACATAGTTAAGGGTGTAATGACTTTCGAGGGTTCATGTTTAACATTGCGGTAACGAAATTTTATCAAATTAATCCGCAAATTACGCGATTAATTACTTTCAAACAAGTAATCAACGAAATTATGAAAAATAACAAAAGGAATCAGATGTGTGTGTACTACAAAATTGCGGTCAAGGGAGGGGCGAAAACAATGTTGCCAAACTGGCCAAAGTGATATACGTGTTCTGATTGGTCCGTTCAAAAAACACGTTGTGCAATATTAATAAATCAAAATTTTTCACGTAAAAATTCAAATTTTAAGTTGAATTGATTTTTTTCAAGCATTGATTAAAAATTGATCTATTTAAATCACTCAAAATGATTCACACGATAGTTAATAATATTTTGAAAGTGTTGTTTAAAAAAATCATGGGTAATACTTAATAATATTGAAATATTTAAAAAAAGGTACTAGAGATTTTTATATTTAAAGATAAACATGCTGTTTTTTTATCGAAAATTGATAAAATTTTATCAATAAAAAAAATTAATTTTTTTAACCTTTTCTACTCAATTTCTTATAATTTTTTGTATTTTTCGTTTGTTCACGTTTAAAGTTTCCAATCTTGTGTTCCAGACTCGATTGAAATGAAATCGAATATCGTTAAGAGTCTCGAAAAAGGTCGCTGATGAAAGTTAATCACAAGTTTGGTATGAACCTTTTTAATCAATTTCATAATTCAAACACCTGAAAAACAAGATTTCTGCTGATCTTTGTTCTTAAATTTTGTCATTTTACGAAGCCGTAATCAAGATGTTTTGTTTCAATTGCTGTTCACAAGTCACCCCACGCTATAAACGATTAGTTGATAATATTTTTCCCGCCGCACCTCAAGAAGGTTTGGATAAAGGTGAAATGGAAAAATTGATGTTTTATGCTCTCTCCTCGCCTGAAAAATTGGATCGTATCGGAGAATATTTATGTGCTCGAGTCAGCAGAGATATAACTCGGAAACGAGATTTACATGTTAAAATTTCTATGGAAGCAATGGATCAACTTCTAATCGCATGTCATTCTCAAAGGATCAATTTATTCGTAGAAAGTTTTCTAAGAATGGTGCAGAAATTGATGGAATGCCCAGAACCAGAATCGCAAATTTTAGCTACTCAATCTTTTGTACGATTCGCCCATATAGAAGAAGATACGCCTTCATACCACAGAAGATATGATTTTTTCGTCTCGAAATTTTCATCGATGTGTCATAATAACAGTTACAATTTGGAAATTCGAAATAAAATTCGACTTGCTGGTATTAGAGGATTGCAAGGTGTAATTCGTAAAACAGTTTCGGATGATTTAGTGGAGAATATCTGGGAACCAGTTCATATGGATAAAATTATACCATCGTTATTGTATAATATGCAAAATCCAAATTTTAAAGTAAATGATCAAAGTTTTCCTGATTTGGAGTTGGCGGATATGTTTGCTCGAAATGAAAATGAAGAAAAAAATCCAGCAACTTTGGCCGAAACTTGTCTCCGAGAATTGATAGGAAAAGCTTCCTTTGGACATGTGAAGAGTATCATTCGTCCTGTTCTCAGACATTTCGATTTGCATAATTTATGGATTTCAAAATCATTTGCCATACATTGTTTCAGACTGATTATGTTTTCTATTCAGTCGCAATATTTGTACATTGTTGTTGAAAGTTTAATGATTCATTTGGACGAAAATTCAAAGATACCTCCAAAAATACGCACCAATGTCGCCGACGTGCTCTCTAAAATCATCGCTATCGCTGCCAGTGAAAGCGTCGGACCTACTGTTTTGGAAATAATTAACTCGTTATTGACACATTTACGTACTTCAGTCACCAGACAAAGTATTTACTCGTATCCTGTAAATGATGCCATTGAAGAAGAAGAAAACCAGTACCAAGAAGCGTTGATAGCAGCTTTAGGTGAATTCGCCGCTCACTTGCCAGAATATCAAAAGACTGAAATAATGATGTTTATAATGTCGAAAATCACTCATTCCAAACCAGTTTCTGATTCGTCTAATGTTCACAATCGAATTCAGTATGTTTACTTGAAATCGCTGTTGATGGTTTGCTCAAAATACGATTCTACTCAAAATAATCTTTCGCAATCCTTTTTGGATCCTTTAATGAAATGTTCTCGAGATGAGGATCCTGAAATACGTTCTCTCGTTAAAAAAATAATTCATACTCTTTTTGACAAAGATCATGTTGATAGTGAGAAATTTAATGTTACCGAAGTCGACTCAGTTCAAGTTACCGTTGACGAAGGACCTCAGGGAAAACATAATATTTTATTACTCTACAGTCATAATTGGACTGAAAATGCTCAGTCTTCGAATGGAGTCGATTTTTCAATCGAAGCTAACAGTAATTCGTCTTCTCCTTGTGTTCAACGTAAACATCCTGAAGATTTATCATTCGAAGCTATGAAACGAGTTTCCACTGAAAATTTCGATAAATATTTTGAAGAACAGGCCGATCGAAATGAAGAAATATTGGAGAAGTATCGATCATTATCGTTTACCGAATTGATACAGATTTCAACGTCCGATGAAAGCGATAGCATTACATTCAAGTTGAATGAGATATTTTCGAAAATGAATAATGATGGTGGGTACAGAAAAAGTTTTATCGAATCGAATAATGCTTATAAACCAGGTTTAGAAACACTATTTCCAGAATGTTTCGTATACTGAATTATTTATAATTTGATGGTGATAGTTTTAATTGACTTGGATTTTTTGGGGGTATAATGGGCTAAGTTTACTGTGAACTTATAGTTACCAATTTAAAGATAAATTTTTATAAGGCAGGGGCAGGGGAATTCTGGATTTGAAATAATTCAAATTGTAACAAATGCTCAATGGTAATTGTGTTCAGTAATGCATTCCAAAGTACTCTGTGATACTGTTTCCCTTTCCTTTTTTGTAAGGTTGATGGTTACTTTACTTATGAATATTATGTTCAATACTTCAAGCGTTCAAGCTTTATATGTGGTGTTCATTACAAGTGAATATTTATGTTGTTAATAAAACTGGGTGCTATATTAATGTGTTTTTTACTGTCTTGTCCTCGCTCTAAAGAAAAAAAAGTAGAAGAACAAGTACATAGCCGTATTACGTATTACGTATTACTATTGTTTGATAATGAGAATAATGAGATTGACCATGAAAAATTAAAAAATTATAATACTTTAGTTTTTTTTCAAAGTAATATAGGAGTAAGATGAGCAGAAATGTAAAATTATATTGAAATAATTCAATTTTGTTGCAAGAAAAATATTTTTATTTTTTTGGAATTAAAAATTTTCTGTTTCTATGAAATCAAGAAACCGAAAAAAAATAATTCGGAAATAATTTTCTTTGAAGGACAAAAAAAAAAATAAAAATTGAAAAAACTTAATTTGGTAACTAGAGCTTTCTACCGGAAAAATCAGTAACTGCATAAGTTTATCAGGCAACGTCGCAGATCACAGACAAAAGTTTCCATTTTTTTTCGATTAATTTTCTGTCACGAATAAATTTATCGCGTGTGGTATTCAAAAGAAGTCATGAATTAATGAATTTTGAATTAAATTTAATTATATGACAGCGGTTGGTAAATTTTAATTTTACTAATTCTTTGATTTTTTCAGTGATTTTCAAAAAGTACCAAGTTTTTACAGTAAATTCATGATCAAAGGACTTCCGCGAATCTGGCTTAATTCACCTTATAAAGTAAATATATTGCGCATAAACAACTAAATTATTTATTTTATGGTATCAGTATTGCCCTTTCGGCTCGTAGTAAGCTACTTTCAGAATACTGAAAGCTATTGACACATTTATTAATTTTATTTTTCAATCGTTTCCCGCATTTTTACATTTTGCGCCTTTTTTTGACTGTTTCGAGTTGAAGTAAATAAATACCAAAAATTAGTCATTTATATATGATGGAAGTTTCGTATTAGTTTTGAACATCTTTCGAAAGGAAATGAGCATGGCTAACGTTATATTTGTTATATAATATTCTCACCGGTGTGTATGTTTTAGATTTAACCATGAAAAAGAAAAGCACCAGTAAATCCAAAGACCGTGACAAAATTAAGAATGACGATACCAAGAGTCATAAACATTCTCGCAGAAGACGAAAATCATCGTCATCTGAGTCGGATGCTGAATCTGATACAAAACCCGAAGTTGCCGAAGAAGTCAAACCTAAAAGGGGCACTGCTGCTGCTGTTGCTGTTGCTGTTGGTACTGCTAAAAAAGAACCTGAAAATAATGTCTCCACGCAACGTATAACGAGGCATTCAAAACGATTGGCAGCGATTAGCGCTGGCTCCGATGAAATTAAAGAAGAACTGAGTGAAACTTCGTCACCGGTCAAAACTGGAAAATCATCTCCTTTTTCCGGTAGCGAATCTAAAAGCAGTCCGAGCAAAGAAAAAGTAAAATTTATTCGATTTGTGCATCTATGTCTTGCCCAAGACTGATACTAATGGTTAATTTTGTTTTATTAGAAACGAGATGGCAGTACGCCGGATAAACATAAAGTTAAAGATTCCGAAGTTTGGAAAGTAAAAAGCGCTAATGGTGCTGGCTCCGGAGAATTACAGAAATTGAAAATATGCCGTCAAAGATCACCCGAACCTGCTAAGTATGTATATATTTTGTTTCGAAATGTTCGGTATCTGTTTCGTTGTTACTACAGTGTTACTTTACTTGTAGAGAAACCACGCAGGACGATAATTGTGTCGAAATAAGTGACACCGAAGCTGAACCAGCTGAAACGAATAATGTGTATGACAACAAAGCTCCTAACGAACAATTAGGTTTTCCAGTCGACGAAGACATAGCCAATATTCAATTGCCTTCTGATGACTTTCAAACATCCGATGCAATTGCTAGTATTCAATTACCTTCGAGCGACTTACCACCATCAGATGAAGGGTCTGATATTCAGTTGCCATCGAGTGATGTGCAAACATCCGATGAAATCGCTGATATTCAATTGCCATTGAGCGACTTGCAAGCATCCGTTGAAATCGCTGATATTCAATTGCCTTCGGATGACTTACAAACATCCGCTGCTATTACTGAAATTCAGTTACCTTCAGGCGACTTACAAACATCTGATATTATTGCCGATATTCAATTGCCTTCGGGCGATTTACAAACATCCGATTCGATAGCTGATATTCAGTTGCCTTCTGATGATTTACAAACATCCATCGCTGTTGCTAGTATCGAATTACCTTCAGGCGATGTACCACCACCGATTGCGATATCGGATATTCAGTTGCCTTCTGACGATATTCAACCGTCCATCGCAGTCGAGGCTATTCCAATACCACCGGAATCTAGTAAAGCTTGCGAAAACATCGTTAGTCAAGAAAACTTGCCTAATGAGATAGAAAATACTATCATTCCGGAGGTAGACGTTAGTCAAATTTGTTTACCCGTCGATGAACCTAAGCAGCCTGTACAGAGTGTCGAAGAATGCGTTCCGATTCAACCTGAACAACCGGTTGAAGAAAAAAGTGAGCAAGAAAGTCCCGCTGATAATGTAGAAACGTGAGTAAATCATCCTGAAATTTTATACGTTAAAATTTCTCGTTTTATTAAATTATTCGATTTTAGGGAAGAACCTGTGACCGAAGTGTCTAAAATTCCTGAACCACAAGAACCTTCAACGGTGGAAGAATCACAACAACCAGAGGAACCGGCTGCAGCCATTCCCGAGGTAAGTCAACCATCTCCGCCACCAGCTGAAGAGGAGACAGTGCGGCCCGAAAGTGTTCCGGTACCTGAAGAGAAGTCGCAGAGTTCACCTGTCGCGATACCTGAAGAAAAGTCACAGAGTTCACCTGTCGCGATACCTGAAGAAAAGTCCCAGAGTTCACCCGTCGCGCCGGTTGAAACTGTTTCTTCGAAAGAATCAGAAAAACCTCAGAGTTCACCGAGAGTTTCAGAGCCTGAGGATAATATGCAAACTGAACTCGTATTAACGGTCGAAGAACCGCTGGAAGAGGCTGCCGAAGTAATGGAACCCGAATTGTATGTATTAGTTGTTCGTTATATAATCGATGTTGAATTCCGTGCTGAAGTTTTTTTAAATTTTTAGACCTGTTGAGGCTGCTAAGGAGAAATCGGCGTCAGAAAAAGTACCCGAAAGTCGATTAAGTAAATCGATCGAGGAAATGGAGGAGGTGTACGACTACGAGCAAGACGATACGAAAGAGGTAATTGTTGAATTATTTATTACTCCGAATAAAGCGTAATTTATTGATTTATCTCGTTATGTTACAGGAAGGAGAATTATCCGCCAACGAATCCATCTCACCGAGTAATTTTCTTACTGGAAGTGTTCAAAGATTATGATTTTTTTTTCGTAACTAATTTTTAAAAAAATTTACAGTCCATGAAGTGTTCAAGAGGTATCCAGTCGGCGAACGATCAAGATCATGGGGGTGTTGTAAAGTATTTCATTTCAGTCGTACGAACTCCTCAGCTAGCGAGCATGTTTTGAAAGTATGTTACATTTTCTATTGTGTTTCCTATGTATTTATTCAGTATTCTAATGATTATTTTTTTAAAAAGGAATTCAACATTAAAAAACGGGTAGTAAGTAAAGACGAATTTGATACGTCTGATCCGGAAGATTTAATATTTGTTAAAGAAATTCGGGAAGAAAACATAGTTCATGAAATTGAATCGGAAAATAATAATACGTATGTTGATAAAGATGACGACGATGTTGTACCATTATCTCCTAGGTACGATAGCGAAAAGGAAAAGAGCAAAAAACGACTTTCTGATTCCGATCGTCGCAAGTCCTATTCAAAAGATCAAATTAATGATGAAAGAAGTAAGAATTTATCAATATTTGCTATGATTATTGTAGTCGTGCTATTCGATAGTTGGTACACGGTGCTCATATTTTTAACGTTTCTATGGGAACCGATTTAGTTAATTAAAAAATAGTGATAATATTGATCGAATGAATCGATAGCAAAAATAACTCGATTTGAGAAATCATTTTCTCTTTCCTTTCTTTTATTATTATTATTTTTTTTTTTACAATAAGGATTTAAAAAAGTATCGCAACAATATTTTAATATTTTAGTCCCTGAAATCAGAAGTTGACTTTTTTAAATTTTAAGTGAAAAATACTTAAATTATTATTTAAAAAATAATCGCTCTATTTTCCAGGCCATGGAAGTAAACGAACTGTATTGAAAGAAAGCAACAAATCTCAAAGTTCCGATGGTCGAACGGTGTTATACATTACGAACTTAGTTCGACCATTCACAGTTAATCAGCTGCGAGAATTATTACTTCGAACTGGTAAAATAGTCGCTGACGGTTTTTGGATTGATTCCATCAAATCTAAATGTTACGTACAGGTAAATAAATCGATCGATTAATGGAATGCTGGTTATCGACGACAGCATTTGTTATCCTGTCTCATTTTTTCTTGGCAGTTTGAAACTGAAGACGAAGCTTTAGAAACACGTCACGCCTTGCATGGTATTAGGTGGCCGGTGAATAATCCCAAAGTACTGAGTGTGCAATTCGCGTCGCAGGATGAACTGCTGAGTGCACAAGCTCAAACGCATGAATCTGAGATACCACGTAAGACGGAACCTTTGGTGGTGGAAAATCACGTCGAAAGACGTGGTATTGATTGGAAGAAACACTTTGAACAATACGATGACCGACCTGTGAGAAAGGTCAGTAGTTAGTTGAAGTAAATTGTAGATATTTGGTTCAGTTTATTCACGAAAAGTTCAATTTTAGGTCAAAGATGTACGGGAATGGGATATTGGCAAGCCGGCTCATCCCGATGAAATGGTATACGCGGAACCTGAAGATAACAGGAGGACCAAAGAAAATGTAGATAAGGATAGAAAGCCACGTTCGAGAGATAGGCGCAGACGAAATGAAAATTCCGACGAAGAAGCTACTTGTGAGATGATTTTTCAATTTGATTTCTTTTTTCGATCGAATTTCCGATGAAAAGATGCTCCTATGTGAAAAAATCAATTTTATAACTTTTTCGATGTAATTTTGCTTAGCAGTGAGGAAGCAGAGGAAGACTACAAACGATAGCGGTCCACCGGCCACAGAGGCGAAACTATTGGACGACCTGTTCAGAAGAACGAAAGCGTCACCCAGCATATACTGGTTACCACTTTCAGAAGAACAGGTAATTTTGATAATCTTGCTCTTCGATCAAAATAAAAATACTTATCGATCATAATTTTTGACGAAATCCTTTTTTTACATAGATTGCTGTTAAACAAGAAGCTAGACGGAAACATTTGGAAGATATTGATAAACAAATGAAACAGCGAAAAGACGTCGACGGCGGCGGCGATCGAGACCGAAGACGAGATCGTGATCGTCGTCGTGGTAGTCGTCGCTGAATCTAGATCGCGTAACGAATGTTGTTCTTTAACAACAGACGAACGCAAGCAAAACATAACAGCGAAATAATATTGCGAGGGTGGACCGATCGATCGATTTTACTTCGTCTAAAGAACCATCGCACACGAAAAAATTGGAAGGAACAAACCGTGTTGAACGCTGTGCGTCGTTGAATTTCTTCGATACACCAGTGTCCATCAATGTGATATGGTAAGGTATGAGTAGGTTCTCATGTTCCTATTTCATACTCCATTTTGTTTGTTCTGTCCGGTTTTTTGTGTTTACTTTTTTTTACTATTCTGCTATTCCTTGTCCACTCCTCATTTCGTTACGTGGTTAGTATAATTTATTCTTCCCCTTTTATTCTGTCTCAATTCCCGAACCGCTTATGTGAGTTTTTTCCCTTCTTTTTTTTTTCTGAACCTAAAATTGTGTAATATTTTGACGACGAAATTTTTTCTATTGCTTCGTTTAGACATCGTTGTGTTTGAACGATTACCTTATTTTAGGGATTCTTTTTATTTTCTATTTTACGGAAGGGTTTTTATTATTTTAACGAAATTTGGTCATTGTGAATAGAGAGCGGTTAATTGTTCAAACTATCCTGGTTTTCCCGATAATGGTTTTGATTTTTTTTTTTTATATATTTCAAAACCATGGTCATCTTTTCTCCTGCCCTTTTCTCTGTGTACTGTTGTGTTACAGAATTTGCTTCGGGTACGCATGTGTTCAGAGAGTATCGGTTCGCTAAATCGATGGTCGTATTTTAGATATTATCAAGTTTATTTTTCAGGGATGGGCTTCGCATTTGTGTGAATTTTCGATGTACTCTACTTTGTTGTATCTCTATAAAATGCGCAAATCGGTATTTTTTAACGTATATTTTGAGAAGAATAGCTGTGATTATCGATGACGGGTTTTTACTCTCGAATATCGCTCCGAAAGATAACTAGGACTGTATAAATCATTCACGAATCGCGTTATTTTGTCGATGGCAATTATGTACAGTACGTTCGATTGTAATGTTAGTTGTGAAAAATGATGCTGAACAACCTATCCATCGAGTTCATCGTGACGTGGGTCGACTACCAATCCCATGGTGATCGGACGAATGCACAACGTACACCAAGAGTAATACTGAAGACTTGTATGGAAATACCAATCTTTATACTTCGATGAGGAAAACGCAGGATATGAAGATGTGTTGACATGCTTGATTGATTTCATTCGAATAAATTTAATTCGTTAAGTTTGAAAAGAAAATTGAAATTTTCGTCGTTAAATGAATCCATTCGAGTATAGATTTGTATAAATAGAATTTTTAAATTGCAATGTTATGTTTTATTTCAGAAATTTACGTATTTTCACATTTAAATATATAATTTACTACGAAGGAATCAGTTGTTTTATTATTGTAGTTTGGTTGAATTTTCAGTGGAATATTTAAAACGATGGAATAGTAATTGGTTACGAAAAATCATGAAAATGATTCTAAACTATGATAAAATAGTTTTTAGCCTAAACGCATCTCAAGGTCGTTTCCTAAAATGAATCTATAAAACAGTTGTAAAAAAAAAAAACAGTTGAATTTATTTTTAATTTATAAAACTTAATTCAAAATGAATATCGTGAACAATGGTAAAATAGTTGACTCGAGTATCGTCGTATTAGTCCTTTGTAGTACTGTTTTCAGTCTATCCTATTGAGCTGTCAATGTTTCGTCAAAGGATTCTACTTCGGTAACGGAAATATTGCTCGTCTGAGACTTTTCTTCATCTGATAAAATATTCAAAATTTCACCGGAAAGTTGAACCAATCGTCTCATGTTATCTGGGTTCTTTATTTGAACGTTATTTCCATTATCCCAAAGGTCGCGAATTCGTAGCAACTAAGTCAACAAAACAACAAGAAAATATTGAAATAATCTGGCAAAGGGAACAGAAACATTGAAGTCAATCTTGTCTTACTTGGTAAGAAAAAAGATCTGCAGAACATGGCTTGTCATCTTCAATAATGATATCGGTTGCAATCTCAACCTCGAATATATCCGAAGATAGATTATAGACAGCCGAGTGACCATTGGACTCGAGAGATCGACAAATAGCATGAATATGCTTACATACATTACGAGATAAAAAATAATCGTTGCAAGTGCAGGTGTACATGTGTATGCAGACTTGGCATACCAAGCATTTCTGCTGACAAGAGCAATTGTCTAGTTTTTTATGAACTGAGTGCTTGATGTTTTTACTCAAACTTTCGACTAACCATTCTTGATCGTGAACTTGGTATATTTTTTTAACGTCTCTGGCTCTTTCGTGACGTTTGAGAATTTCGTTAATGAAGATATTCTCGTGCCCCTCGTTCAAATAAATTTTACGATTGAAAGTTTTATCACGAATGGTTTTTAGTAAGAGTTGAATTATGACGTCTAATCGATTCGTTTCACAAAATTTGGAGTATAGATACTTCAACGCTTTGTGAGAAGATTCGAGAGCCATGCTTGTATTAAGAAAAGCTTCTTCTCGGTAACAAGCTGCCCAAGCTTTGGGTCGATTCGCGTACGTCGAAATGAAAAACTGCTTGAAGTCGTGAAAACCTCTTTCGTGCAGTTCTTTCTGCAAACTTCGTGACTTTTTTTTGAATTCTTGCACATTCGGTTCATCTAAGAGATCTCTAAGGAGAGTGTATATTTCAGATTTCGCTTTTTTATTTCCTATTTTATCCAAGTTTTTGCGCCATGCACGGTCGATATACCATGTACATATGATTCGGTGGTCCACTTCGGTCATTACGTTTTTCCAAGCATTATAAAAGTACGCTGCGTCGTCACTCATGAACACTTTAGCATCGATAACTCCGATCATTTTTTTAATCTCTTGAAACAGCATTGTTAATGTATTTTCGTCTACTTTGTTACTGATACAGTAACAGGCTGGAAATGGGACTTTGAATTCGTCCAAGATAAAGATTGATGTTAATTGGAGCTTGAGATGTTGCGAGTTATTTGTCGAATCTATGCATATTTTATCGCGGCCGAATTTTTTCCACATTTCGCATTGTTCTTCGGTCATTATCACTAGCATCATGTCTTCGGTGGCTAAGTTGTCGTATGGTTCGTCGAATTTCTTATACATTAAAATAGAACTGGTATCGTTTGATTGGCATGCCTCTTGAGGAATATTTAATTTCGAGGCATATTCGTCCTGATAATTTACCACCGAGGATAGATCATATTTGTAAATAATGTTTTGAAGAGCTTTTCTGTTCAAAAGGTGTTTTTTCTCGAGTTCTTTCGAACACAAGGCTTCGTCGCGAAGTTCATTTAGAAGCTGGCTCAATGTGACACCGTCTTGAATTTTTTCTGAAGAAAGAAGTAAATAATTTTAAAGCCTGGTTCGAGGTGATCTTGATTTATCAGAGGTCTATACTTACTGACGATCAACATTTCGACACTTTTTGGTAATGGCAAGTAACGGATTTCATGACTGTGGCCAATATGAGTACCACAATATATAATGTCAATTTTTCCATTTACATCACAGCGTTTTATTTGAGCTGGGCAATAGGCACCTAAAATATGAACAATTTTTCAAATAAATTCAACAAAAATATAATATTTGGTAAACGCAGCCAAGCATTAACTCACCAGTTTTACAAGACCCTTTGATTCGTCGTGAGCGTTTTCTTTTATCGTTGTTGGGGTTTTCACGACCGCCGCTTCTGTGACATCTGTAATAAATTGTAGTAGGAATATTTGAAGAACCGTGGGCACGTGTTGATGTCCGTTTAGTGAATGATGAACGAGTTTCTGTCTCCATTGATTCCTTCCATTGTTGAAACTCTAATCGAATACGAAACAGAGTTTATAAAATTGATCAGTGCACAGAAACATTAAAAAGTAGCGGAGTTTAATCAACTTACCATCTTCGGATGAAAACGATAAATGACTTTCCTCTAACTTGATGTGATGGACATGGGTCAGATGATCGTTGATTCGCACAGAATTAATAGAACTGAATGAACAATTAGGACATTTTAAACTATATTTGAGAGCAGTTTTCAGAGGGTTAATATGGATGGCAAGTATATGTCGACCCAATGTATATTTTCTGTTGAAACCTCGATTGCAGTGATCGCAAGTGAATGCGCCTTTTTTCTCTCTGTCCATAATAGTATTTTGAATATTGTGATTGAAAGATAAGATAAATTAGCGAAAACATCAAACGAAATTAAAGCCAAATTAAAGCTATTTTGCAAAATAGATGTGAATGATGTGATAAAATTTTTTTAAAATAATAAAAACAAACTCAAAAACAGTGTAGCCAATTCATGTTCGGCCAATAAGCATTGAGTATTTTATGTTGTCGACGGTTGGCGAAGTGGTTTTTAGAAAAAATAGCTAAAAGTTTGTTTATTTTTTTATCGCAAATGATAAGCTGCAACAAATTTTCGTTGGTTTTAAAATGGCGAAATTTTATCTTTTTTACATAAAAATGCAGATTATTTATTTCAGCTACATATAGGATTCAAATTTTGTTTGGAGAACATCTCAATCCTTATTCAACAAATAGAATAGAAGTGCCAGAAACCTACATATCAGGTATTCATTTCCTTGTCGATGACACTCGGTTGAAATTAACTTCGAAGTAATCGTAAGTACTACTAATTCACGTAAAAATTGATCCTTGAAGAATTGGTTTAAACTTTTTGTGTACTTCTAGGGCATATGTGCAGTCGACGATCATGGTGACAACTTGTTGCGTGATCAACTGTAACGCACATTCGACACCTGGAAAGAAAGTATCATTTTTTCGCTTTCCTGCCATCAAAGTTCAAGCTGGTAAGACGAAAAAAGAATTATTAAAGAGAAGAAGGGAAGCTTGGATTAGAGCAGTCAATCGAGCTAATTTGAATGCAGATAAATTACAATCGTTTAGAATTTGCGATAGACATTTTGTTTCGGGTAAGAAAAGAAAAGTTTTCCAAATCCAAATATTTCGAATATTATTGATTGAAATAAAAAAATTCAGGTAAACCGGCAAAATTGAACGAAATCGATCATCCCGACTGGGTACCTTCTCTCAGCATGGGACATGGAAGAATGAACGACAATAAAATTAAATCCGAAGTAGATCGTTATAGAAGATTGAAGAAACGTGAAAATCTTCCAAATACTGTGAAAACTGGAAAATCTTTCAAACACATTGAGGTAAATTTTCTATCGCGCCAGTATTAATATTTCTCGTAATTTACATTCTCTATGTCTTGATTCGTAGGTGATAAGTTTAGAATCTGATACCGAGACGGAATCTACGATAAAGATTGGAAATTCTTCCCCAAGCCATATTAATAATGGCTCTGAAGCAGAACCCTCCATATCTATTGTTCGAGCGATCAAACTTCCTTGTAGTATCGAATCACTTTTATTGGAAACTCAGCGTCTTCAAAATGAAAACACCAGTTTGAAATCACAGCTTGCACAATGGAACTATACCGAAGATTCTTTTAGAAATAATAACGATAAATTAGAGTTCTACACGGGTTTGCCAAGTGTACAAATGATTCACATACTATTGGAGGGTATCAATAATTCGCTATCCGCAGTAATGGTAGGAAACCTTAATAACTTTCAAAAGCTCGTCCTTACATTGATGAAATTTCGATTAAACGCGAGTTTTCAAGACTTAAGTTACCGTTTTAATATTGACGAAAGTCAAGTGAATTATGTGTTCGAAAAAACCGTAGTTCTTCTCGCCAATAAAATCAAGAACCTGATTTATTGGATAGACAAAGAAACAATTGTTGACAGAATGCCTGAAAGCTTCAAAGAGAAATTTGGCGAAAAAGTTCGGGTGATAATCGACTATTTCGAAATTACGATCGAAGATCCACCGGTGAAGAAACCGAAACCACTTTTGATATCTAGTGATAAAAAAGACCAAACTTTGAAATATCTGATCGGTGTAACCCCGCATGGAGTTATTTCATTTCTGTCAGATAGTTGGAGTAGTGGCATCTCTGACGCATTTATTACCGAGCATTGCGGAATATTAAATAAATTATCGCCTGGCGATGTAATACTGGCAGATCGAGGTGTTCTTGTTCACGAAGCGGATACCAAAAAACAAGCGCAGCTTGGCACTTCAGCGTTGACCAAAGAAAAAAATTTCAAGGACTGTGAAAAAACTCGACAAGTTGAATCAGCTCGAGTAATACATATTGATAGACTGGTAATCGATACTTTAAAACAGAGATTTCGAATTATGAAAGATCCAGCGCCTATTTGGTTGGTGAAAAGTAAATATCAGAATAAAAGTTTGTTAGATTATGTTGTACGAGTGTGCTGTATTTTATATAATTTACTCGAAGTCGAAAAAGGTGTTACCGTAGAATTATAAGTGAAAATAAACTGTCAATTTATTGTTGATTCATTTTTTATTTCCTTTTTGACTGAGTATCGATCTCGATTTGAATTTTCGTTTCAGAGTTTTCACTCTATTCGATTGAAAGTTTTTTAAAAGTTCTGAAACTGATAGCTAAGTACGTCTGGATTCTTGAGTTGAAAGAATAGAATTGTTGAAGACAGTTTGCAAAAATCCCTAAAACTTGTTTGGAATGTGGTATTTAATTCATAATAAACAATAATAATATCTATACAAATTTAAAATTACGACTTAGGAGTGCTCAGTCTCAATGCTCAACGAATTTTAAAATTCAAGTTCGACGAACGCAGTCGAAGATTGCCGAATATTTCCGTTTCTTATCAATCACATCACTTATCAAGCACGTGGCGAGTGTTTTTGTAAAATGAATATGAAAATAAATTTTGATTTTGATGATGTAGCCCTTTAATTCTCTTTTAAAAATTTTTGTTGTGTTTTTTAATCCGTAGAAGTGTGTTTTTTGTAAGTGATATTTTCGATGATACTTTAACAAAGTGTAAAAGTTAAATTTTAAACATGCAAGTATCAGCGCCCAACAACATAAAAATTTATAACCTGAGCTCAGGAAAGAGTATTCCTGACGTAAGTATATATTTTTCATCAATACACCATTCTTAATGATCACAATATTTTTTCAATTTGTATAATGTTTAATTATTTTCCAACAGTGGTTATCAGATCGGAAAAGAAGAGCTTTACTCAAAAAAAGCGCCGGTACGTGAACCATGAATTCAGCATCCAAATTCATTTATATTAAAACACTAACCAGATTAAATTTTAGATCTAAGAAGAAGAATAGAACTCATCCAAGATTTCGAAATGCCAGCAGTTAGTTCTACCATCAGATTATCTCAAGATGGGCATTATGTTTTAGCTACCGGAATATATAAACCGCGTGTTCGATGTTACGAAGTTGATAATTTAGCTATGAAATTCGAAAGATGTTTCGACGCCGAAATTGTAACTTTCGAAATTTTGTCTGAAGATTACAGTAAAGTATGATATTCATTATTAAGTATACGTTACTTCGGAGCCGAATGAAATATTAATATGCTATTTAAATATGTTTTTAGGCTGTATTTCTTCTTTGCGATAGATATATCGAGCTACATACAGCCGAAGGTAAACATTACAGATTAAGAATGCCTAAATTCGGACACGACATGAAATACCATTACAATACTTGTGATTTATATTTGGTCGGAGCAAGGTATCAAAATATTTACCTTCAAAATCCGTAGATTTTTACAATTTATTTTATTTGATTCATTTCTGCGTAGTTCGGAGATCTACAGATTGAACTTGGAAAGAGGCCAATATCAAACATCATTGATGTCTCAGTGTAGCAATAATATAAATAAAGTTATCATCAATCCGGTCCACGGATTAGTAGTAACTGGTGGAAATGAAGGGAAATTAGAAGCATGGGATTCAAGAAGTGGATCTTGTGTAGCATCTTTGGATTGTGCCATGTCTGCAGTTTCGGAAACCGATAAGTACGTATAATTTATTTGCCACGAAACATTTCTCATTTGATCATTAAAATTGTGCTTTTAACAGTGTTAATGAAATACCTGCAATAACAGCGTTGAATTTTAATGGTGCGTTGACTTATGGAGTAGGATTATCTACTGGCCAAGTTTTACTATACGATATTCGAGCTAATAAACCGTTCATCACTAAAGATCATATGTACGGTTGGCCAATAAAAGATGTTGAATTTCTCGGAGACAAAGTCCTCTCTCTTGATATGTCTATAGTTAAAATATGGAACAAAGATGACGTAAGTTGAGTATTAAAAATCTCATTTCCATTGTATTTCTTGTTATTTTAATATTGGAATTTCAGGGTAAACTGTTTACATCGATCGATGCTGGTGATAAAACTCAATATAATAATTTATGCGTCGTACCAAACAGTGGGATGTTTTTCATTGCCAACGAAAGCCCGAAAATTCAAACTTATTATATACCAGTAAGTATAATTTTTTTAAAAGATTTGGGCCTTGAAACGATTACACGACTGTTTTGTGCCTATAGAATTTAGGACCTGCGCCCAGATGGTGCGGTTTTTTGGATGCTTTGACCGAAGAATTGGAAGAAAATACCAAAGAAAATGCTTATGACGATTACATGTTCGTGACACGACACCAGTTGGACGAATTAGGATTAACGCATTTAATTGGTAATTATCACGTATTAGAATTTTGCAGTCTTAAGTTTTTAAAATAATTCTATATTATTATCTACTTCTAGGTACCGATTTATTGAGAGCGTATATGCATGGTTACTTCATCGATGTTAGATTATACAGAAAAGCGAAATCAGCCGCTGAACCGTTCAATTTCGAACAATACAAAAAGAAGAAAATCAAAGAAAAGTTGGACGAAGAAAAATCGAATCGTGTTAAAATTCAAGTAAAATATAGTTGATCGAATTATTCGAGAAACTGAATTTTTATTGAAAATATCAACATTATTGTTTTAGAAAACGCTGCCTCCGGTTAATAAATCTCTAGCTTTGAAATTAATCGAAGAAGAAAAGACTGCTAAGAAGAAACGTGCGATAGAAGCTAAAAGCTTGCTTAAAGATGAACGATTTTCTGCCTTATTTAAAGATCCTGATTTTGAAGTTGATCCGACGGCTGAAGAATACAGGTAAGTCTCTTATTTAAAGAAGAATTCTGTCGTGATATTTAATTTTGATTTTGTTGATCAGATTACTCAATCCGGTATTGAAGAGATTGGATGAGAAACGACAAAATATTCAGAAAATGATCCCTCACATGTTCGATGAATTACAAGTAAGTGTTTTTCTTTTTTAAATACGCCATTTTATTTTTTTCTAAAAAGTCGTTCCAATATTATAGGAAGAGGAAGTTAAAAGCACTAGTAGCAGCAGTTCTGAAAATAGTTCCGATGAAGAACCAGAGTCAGAACCAGAACAGCCCAAGAAAGATATCCCTAAGAAACAAAACACGACCATCACGAATGATAAAATTAGGAAAATAATGGCGAAAAATATGCCAGCGAAGTCGTCCACTTCGTCTGTTACTAAATTCTACGAATTAAAAGCTGGTCGTGAATTGACATCGTTGGATGCAAATGATATCGAAAATATCGAAGACGCTGCAAAGTACTGTTTCGTTCACTTGGTGCTTTGAGTAGGCTGATGAATTGTTAATTTTGTCCCATTTTTTTTTTAGGAAACCTCTCGGTGAACGTATTCAAGAAGAAAGTGAAAGTACATTGGAAGTTTCGTCTTTCGGAAATAGAACTTATTCGTATACGCCATCCGATGTAAGATCATTTAAAATTTGTTTATTTGAATAATGCCGTGTGATTTTCACTTTTTTTTAATGTGTTACAGAATAAAGGCCATCAAAAGCGAATGGTGGAATTGGAGAAGCATAAAAAAGAACGTAAGAGATTGGTGAGACCTGGACCAGCCAATTTGAAAAAATCCAAATTCTATTTAGGCCCTAGAAATCGAAAATTCCAATAAATTATGCCATTTTGTCCCATTTTCCATGTAATTGTTTCCATCTGAAGTACCTACGATCTTCTGTATGTGAAAAATCAGAACTGTGATATTTGTTTCTACAGTAAAATAAATAGATTTTAATATTTTGTATCAGTTTGATTATTTGCTACTGATTCGATGAGTATCTGTAAATTTGAACACATTATTACTTGAAGTGAAATAATGATTTTGAGTGAGTTAAGACCATAATGTAAAATGAAAATACACAAGTACATATAATAATTGAAGATACATTATAATAATCAGAAAATTTGACAAAACTCGATAAGTCTTAAAAATAACGAATTCTTAATTAATAATTCTACATTTATGAACTTACATTTATAACATTTTTGAAATTTACACACGAACATGAAATAAAAAAAACTGAACTGGAAGTGAATACGAATTATTACTTGATATATTTATCCATAAACTTCTTGTGAAATTCCGATCTGAGCGAGTCGTTAATGAATTCTTTTTTCCTATCTGGTTCGTACCGAGCACAATTTTTGAAAACAACGTCGTCGTCCCATCTTCTTTTAATCTGGAGAGAGACAGCAATAAATTATTACGAAAACTCTAATTAATGTTATTCTCGATTGAAACACCGAACCAGTAAACCAATTTACCTTGAGATCCGATTTGGGTACTTGAGCAGCGTAATTTAATAGAGGATTTCCACTAAGAATATTTTCCATTCGAATTTTTTCTTCTTCTTGACGTTTCTCTTTTTCCTATAACATCGAAATTGCAAAATATTGTAAAATTCATCGATCAAATTTGACAATGCCAAATAACTCGACCAATTACCTTTTTTTCCAATTCGACAGCTCTTTCTTTCTTAATCTTAGCTAATTCGGCTAGTAATTGGGCGTTATCAAGATCATCGTCGGAATCGTTCGAGTCCGAGTCCGAGTCATCATCATCCAAAGGATCATCAGCGTCCAGATTTGTTTGATCAATTTTTTGTCGTTTACTGCAAATTATACAATAAAATGGAGATTAAATGGAAAAAATAACAAGATATGATTGAATTCTACATACTGTGGCACATCTTGAGTCTTTTTCAGTGTTTTGTCATCTTTACGCTCTCGTTCTTCTAATTCCTTTCTAAAATCTCTAGAAGATAGTTCTTCGTTGGTTCCTTGACCGTGTTCTCTGAAATATTTCAATAGTGTTACAGAAAAGTAAATGGATAAATGAAAAGACTAGCTTTTATTCAATTACCTGTATTTGAGCCTCGTGTGACTAGGTAAATCTCTGCTGGAGTATTGTTTGGATAATGCACTCAAATCTTTCTCACCTCGAGCTTGTCCTCCTCTCGCTGGATCGAATGTTGGTCTAGCTGCAGTTGTCATTTTTCTAGATTAAATTCACGGAAAAACAGGCACACAATTTAAAAACTCAAAGAATAATTAATTCAGTGGCAAATTTTGAAATTTTTGAACAAACAAAATTTTGTTATCATAAAATGAAAGCTGGCGAAAGAGATTTGCGCATGCGCTGGTTATGAAACAGTGTTCTCACATGAACAAATTTTTATTTTAATAAAAAATAAATAAATTAAAATAATGGTCGTAGTTGATAAGAAAATTAATTTTGTGACTAAAGTGATTTAAATTCAAATGTTTATTGTTTTGTCATTTTTTCTATTAAATATTTAATGTTTTCTTTCCGTTCTTCTTTGTGTAGAGTGTAGTTTTTCGAAAACAAATTCGTATATTGTGGAAAATCGTTGAGGAACCATGAAACTTATAGCTTAAATTATAAGAAAAGCAGATCTTTTGAGGCCGAAACCAGACAAAATGAGTCTCGACAAAACAGATTACACTCCGTAAGTATTCCAGAATTTCCATGAATTAATTTTCGCATACTGAGCTGTATCTCTTGGGCAAAAAGAAATTTACATTGTCGGTAACTGTTTCAGTATTAAACAATTGTTATACAAACGTCTCACCGAGAGTGGTTGGTGCGATCAAGTTAGAATGCTGATTCGTTTGAGATTGAAGGAAAATAAGAGCGTTTCTCTCAATGAATTGATCGACAGCACTTTACCAAAAGCTAGAGGTAAACTTTACTAAACATATTGACCATATCATGTACAGTTTTTGCGAACAGCTTAAGAAACGCATGTACCTGTGTAATTCTCATTTATTTCATGGTATCATTCCGAATTCCTCTTCCAGGCATTGTTCCGGCAGCAATTAAACGAGAAATGTTACAGAAATTAAAAGACGAAATTTTACGAGACAGTGGATACTATGATGCTGAAGGACCTGCTTAATTTTTCGAACAGAGAACTTTTACGTTATGACGAATTCTATCATTTCAACCGGTCTTTTCCTATATTGTAAATATTTTATGCATTTTTTTTTCATTGTACTTTATATTGATCTAATAAATCATGTACTTTATTAAGGGTAAATTCTCTTTCTATGTGGAAAAAAAATGCAAATCTTCAACATATGAACAGTTTATTAACACAAATTATGATACAATACTACTATAAAATTACATTCACTCAACAGGATATTTTTTAAGCAAAGTATTAACTTGAGGAGCCGAGAACTCTTTCAATCCAGGAGTCACTATACCCGAGCGCGCGTTTAGCTCTTTTTGGCTCCTATCGGCGAAATATGCATCATTACAGCGGCGATATTTCTTGATATCATCGGAGCACATAGCTTGATCAAATTCGTTTTTCTTCAAGCAAGCCATCATGATGAACATTTCTTGTATACAAGCATTGTTGCTGAACTTTTGCTTATTACCGGCGACACTATCTCGTAATTCCATACGCATTTCTGGTCTGAATCTCACCTTTTTTTCATTTGTGGTGTACTTTACTGGTTTATAATGTCTGAATAACGCCTCAGTGAACTTCATGACGACGCAGGTGCTCGAAAGGATAGAAGAACCTTATAGGGGTTACACAGAAAATTCGTATTCAATTAACTTTAAATTCAACACCGTAAAATTACAATTTAGACTCAAATTTTAAATTTCTCCATTATCAATTTTTTATCAATTAAAATTAAAAACTAGGTACGACATTTGATCGAAAATTTTTCGAAAAAAATGCTCTTGTAATTTATGAATGGCTCATTATTTTGAGAAAAATTCACACTATATTTTTTTGAGGCATTGTGGTGGCATTGCATAGGTAATGAAGTCGAAGATGATTTCACTTTCTTTTCGATACTTGGAAAGTTGTATTTACATTTTCAAATTCGTGCTATTGATTTATCCATTTTGATGATTAGAATTTTCAAGTGCTTTCTTCGATATTATTGAATTTTCGCAAATGTTTTCCGCAGTGAAATAATTGTGCAGTATTACAAGAACATTGTGACCAAAATACTTGACTTATTATTCGCACAGATGGTAAGTTGATACACTTATGAGACGATACGCTTTTTATCTACATTTCGCTGATATCCACCTAGAACATGCGATATTGTAATATGTTATTCATCCGTCGAAAAATCATCGTATTCCGACACGATTGTGAATTTATCGAAACAATTATTCAACGCGTCATGTCGTCTGTTCTATAGTTACGTCGGTGTAAGATTAGCGAAACGGGAAAAATAGATTTAGTTTCCGCTAAAATATGTCATTTCGTATCACGTTCTAGAACGTAATTAAAAATTGTCACCTATTAGCACATACACCCAGTGGTAAATAAATCAAATTTTTTAAAAATTTTCTGCACGAATTGATTATCTTTCTGGGACACGCCTCTAGTTAAATTTGCATTTGAATAGGATTTCTTGGAAACTAGTCTGTTCGGAAATACATACAAAGAATAACACTTCGAGTTTTTTTTCAATAATTAAATTTGCGATATGGTTTTGTTTTCAGAATATTATGGAAAACGTTTAATTCGAAATAGATCGATTTTATAATGGGAGAATTAACAGCAGAACAAGGATTTTACCAGTTGAGCGTAACGTGTATGTATTTGCCATGGGAATGGGAATTTCTCCCATTGTATTGGTTATTATGATTTTTTTATTTATGTTGTGCAGTCGAATGTGCTCATTTGAAAAATGTCAGTACGACGTTTCTATTGAAACCGAATCCATATATCGAATTGTACGTTGATGGTGTTTTCGTTAAAAAAACCGAAGTGGTTAAGTGTACTTATCAACCTAAATGGAACGAAGAATACACAGTGTAAGTTATTCTCAATTGCTAATGTAAATATTTAACAATTAATTGACTTTTTTCTTTTTCGACAGTTTGGTTACTCCGCATTCGCGATTATGCTTTCAAGTTCGTGATCATAGTACATTCCGTAAAGATGCAGTTATAGGCCAAAGAACAGTCGAACTGTATCACATATTGCATTATTATAATGGAAAATTGGAAAATTTGGAGTTGACTTTGGAATTGATGACTGAGGCTAGGGCGGCTTCGTATTGTCGTTATGTTTCTGTTGGAAAATTAATCACTCTTTTTAATGGCTTAAATGTCGACTTGCAAGCTGTGCCTCAGCAGCACTTCCTCAGACCGAGTAAGTTTCTTTACCTCGATCTTCGTTCAGTGACGTAATCTTGTATTTATTCGATTTGTTTTTTCCTACGCAGGAGGTTTAGAAGGTGGCATTCTTGGTCGTATTCGTATGAGTGAAAGTCCGGTGATCACCGGAGCTGAAACAAGTTAGTATTTTTGTAAAATTAACATACTTTAGGATTCGATCTTTACTCAACTATTATTACAGATGGAACATCCCCCAATCAGTTATCAATAACTGAACTGACTGCTCAAACGGACGCTATCCTCACAAGACTTGTAGCTTCATTATCGGAAAACAACGAAACCGCATCGAGTAACTCAGTTGGTAGCGTTAGCGGCACCAGCACCAACACTGTGCTTTCAAATTCTACTTCTAGTGATAACATTTGTACAAACGGTATCGCCAATTGTACCGTATCATCTGCGCTCAGCACCGTAACCAGTAGTCCTAGCACTAGTACCGCATCTGTCGCCAACGGTCCCAGCTGTAGTCCGAACACAAGCAGGCAAAGTTCACGACCGGTTCCCAGTTCTAGCTCTGATGATTCATGCCAGTCGAGAACCACAGAGGACACAAATTCCAAAGAATCCGTCAATCCTGATCCTAGCGCTACCCCCGCAGTTGAAGAACCTTTACCACCTGGGTAAATATTGCCGAATTTTCCGAGAAAAAAATCATTCTATCTGGTACGTGTGATAAGAATGTTTGACTCATCGACCGGTTTTTCCAGGTGGGAGATGCGAGTCGACGTTTACGGCAGAAAGTATTACGTTGACCATAATACACGTAGTACTTCGTGGGAACGTCCGCAACCTTTACCGTCCGGCTGGGAAGTACGTCGGGATCCGCGTGGGCGTATTTATTACGTTGATCATAATAACCGTACTACTACTTGGCAACGTCCCAATACCGAACGACTGCAGCATTTTCAAAACTGGCAAGTCGAAAGGGCTCAAGTCATGCAGCAGGGAAATCAACGCTTTTTATATCCTCAGGTAAAGTGCTCGTATTGCTAATCGAGTATTGATAATGAGGATTATCGATTAATTGTGTGGGGAAATAGGGTGGGAGGACGATAAAATTTTAATGGTTTTTGAGTGTCGTTGTAGACGAGATACTGATTCTAATGATTTTTTTCGATGTTTGAAAAGCAATTTCGAAAAAAATAACTTTGATTGAGTAAAGCCTAGACACGTTCTGAAGTATTAAAAAAATAAATTGACAACTATTG
This sequence comes from Pseudococcus viburni, assembly GCA_033439095.1. Lineage (NCBI taxonomy): Eukaryota > Metazoa > Arthropoda > Insecta > Hemiptera > Pseudococcidae > Pseudococcus > Pseudococcus viburni. The sequence goes on along the minus strand of JAVBJF010000007.1, from coordinate 1,148,198 downwards.
TGAAAAAAAATTAATAAGTAAAAACTTTAAATGGAAGAAATTAAAAGAAAAAAAAATGAAAAATAAAAAAATAGGAATTGATTTTAAAAAATGATTAGTAAAATGATGGAGAAAAATGAAAAAATTAATTACAAAAAAATGAAAAATTAAATTGAGAAAAATAAAATTTCTTCGAAAATTGAAAAAAAATATTTACTTGAAAATTTTACGTAATTTATATCAGCGAAACCATTTTTTAAAAACATCGTCGTTTCGTGAATTTTTATTAAATTTTTGAAAATTTGAAGAGATTGAAATTTTAAATTCCAGAAATTCGAGTTATTTTAGACGAGTTTTTCATTTGATTTATGAGTGTTAATCATTCAAGAAAATTTCTGTCGAAGTCTTCTTTCTTCTTCCTCTTCTCCCATCATTAAAAAATGTTTCCATCTAGTTCTTTTGACTTTTATTTCGCATTATCAATTTTGAGTTATTTAGAAAGGTTCGTTTGTTCTAAAAATCAATACTCAATATTTATATTTAAATGAAAATCATTATTTTTTTATCACAGCTTTGAAATATTATTTCCTCGAACTAATTCGAATCATGTTAATTTTCCAGCCTGGCTCTGGTCCTCCCAAGACAACCGCTGTCGTCCCCGGAGCCGCTCCCGTCGCTGGACAATCAACAGCAGTTCCGCCAGCTGCTTCTGGTTCGCCGTCCACTTCTGCTACCGCTAACGCGACAGCCACCGTAGCTCCGCCGGTGGCCAGCGTGTCATCCGGTGTCGCTGGTGCTGTTGGTGCTGTGAGTTGTAATCCGGAAGATGATCCTAATCAGGAACCTTTACCAGCCGGATGGGAACGTCGTATACATCCCGATGGTCGGATGTATTTCGTCAATCATAAAAATCGTACTACGCAATGGGAAGATCCTCGAACCCAAGGGTACCTAAGCTCTCATTTTTCGGTTAATTTATCTCAAATGAGGCTTAATTTAAATTTTTGTCATTTTTGTATATAGACAAGAAGTAAACGTGAATCCAGACGAGCCGCCATTACCACCCGGTTGGGAAATACGTTTTACCGAAGAAGGTGTCAGATATTTCGTGGATCATAACACAAGAACAACCACGTTCCAGGATCCTCGACCAGGAGTTCCTAATAAATAGTAATATCATTCGCCGATTTTATGCTAATATTTGAAAAAAAAAATCAAATTTAATTTTTTATTTTTTTGTAACGCAGTGTCAAAGGCATTTATGGTGTTCCTAAAGCATACGAGCGTTCGTTCCGCTGGAAATTGAGTCAATTCAGATATTTATGCCAAAATAACGTGTTACCCAGTCATATTAAAATTACTATTAGCCGGCAAACGTTATTCGAAGATTCGTACCATCAGATCATGAGGTTACCAGCGTACGAACTGCGACGAAGACTTTACATCATATTTAGGGGCGAAGAAGGTCTCGACTACGGTGGCGTTTCTAGGTACCTAAGATCTCTAAATTAATCTGCCTCATTGTTGGTCGAGTGTAACGTTATTGGTGATTTTTTTCACAGAGAATGGTTCTTTTTACTTTCACACGAAGTCCTAAATCCAATGTATTGTTTATTCGAGTACGCTAACAAGAATAATTACAGTCTGCAAATTAATCCGGCCTCGTACGTGAATCCGGACCATTTACTCTATTTTAAGTTTATCGGAAGATTTATCGCAATGGTACGCCCTGAAAGAGTCAATTAACCGAATTCAATTAGGGTCAATGATTAATTATTAATTCGTTATTGTTGTTGTTTTGAAATAGGCTTTATATCATGGAAGATTTATTTATTCCGGATTTACGATGCCGTTCTATAAAAAAATGCTCAATAAGAAATTAACGATGAAAGATATTGAATCGGTGGATCCGGAATTCTATAATTCGTTGGTGTGGATACGTGATAATAATATCGAAGATTGCGCCCTGGAGTTGTACTTCAGCGTAGATTTCGAAATTTTGGGCCAAATACATCATCACGAGTTGAAGGAAAGCGGAGATAAGGTTCAAGTGATGGAGAGTAATAAAGAAGAATACCTGAGGTAAGAATTGCTATCTCGAGACATTTATTTTGTGACTAATTTTTACTCGTGTTAGGGATAAAAATTGAAACTTTTTTTGCTGATTTAAATTTTATTTTTTGATCATTCAATAGATTTTTTTGGTGAATTTGGGCAAAGGTTTGAAAAATTGCAATTTAGTTGAAAATTATTAGTGATGAATTAGGGACTATAGTCAGTATAACGAAAGAAGGCACTTTTCCCCTACTCGACTCGTAACGCGGAAACCAACGACGCGCGTTGATTTCAAATTTTGTCCAATCAAAACTCAGCGTTTTTAAATTTTGTGGTGGGAGAACGTAGGGGAAAAGTGCCTTCTTTTGTTGTACCGACTATAGTTATTTTACTTCTGTTGAAAATTAATTTTTTTTTCTCAATTTGTGCGAAAATTGCAATTTTTTGGAAATAGGCTGCGGCCGTTAGGAAACCGGTGTTCTTTGATTTTTTTTAGCAATTTAATTTTTTTTCTGTTATTTGACTAAATTATTTTCTTTATTGAATACAAGCAAAAATTGCCATTTCGTTGGAAATTGCCCATGAATAGAGAAACCAGTCGTTTTTAAATTTTTTTAGCCATATTGAATTTGTGTAAAACGTATGAAAACTGCAGTTTTGTTGGAAATGAGTCATGATTAGAGAAACTAGACCTTGTTGATTTTTTTCAACAATTTAAAGAACAGGATTGAATTTTTGAGCTATCTATTGGAAGTAGGTCCCCAGGGTCCGAAAATTCGATGGTAAAAATTCCGATCACCGAATTCACTAAGGTGAAATTCACCCCAAATGTGCCCACTTATAAATTTTAATATTCTACATTTCTCAGCGAAATTTTTCAAATCTTATCGAGATGATAGGCCGAACCAAGAACCGTCTCTAGACATGTGAGGAAGCATGAGGAAGAAAACTCATACCATCTGCATAAAATATTTTTTAAAGAATTTCCGTGTGGTGGAAGATTCTCAAAAATGCGAAAATCCCATTTTTTAACCTATTTAGTGTTTTCCCCCTCAAATTTGTATCTTCCGTCGTACTGAATTTTGGCCATTTCAAATTTTTCCTGTGTTCTCCATTTTCAATTTCTTCAAGCTTCCCTTTACGTTTAATGATAATTTCCAATTTCTCCTTTATGCTCCCCAGTTCCCATTGAGTAAATTTATCTGATAAATTCTTCTGTACCTTCCTCTAGGCTACATTTTGTTGATTTTAAATTTTTTCTGTTCCTCTACTATTGTGAATTTTGGAAATTTATACTTCTTTTGTACACCTTTCGAGTTGAATGTTGGAAATGTTCAATTTCTGCTGCAGGATGCCCATTTTCTGGAAAACCTGGAAAAATCTGAAGATTTTAAACATCTGGAAAAGTCAAGGAATTTCGAAAAATTTTCTGGAATTTTTTAAAAATCCAAAATTATGTTCATAATGTTTTTTGACCGTGATGCACAAACAAATTGATATTTAAGTACATATTTTTGTCTATTAAATTCTAAAATTTGTTTAAAAAATTTCTCTCGCTATGCTCGGGAGTATCTATACAGTTTCTACAGAATTCATTTATAATATTTTTTTTTCGAAACGTACTGGGCTATTCCATACTAAAACAGACCAAAAGAATTTTTTTTTACAAGTTCAACTCGGTGGTCTAATCAAAAAACCACGATCATTTTTTTTCCTAACCCTCAAGGAGGCAGGGGGGCGGGCCTCGAAATTTTTATGCAATTACGATTTTTACCCAAATTACCCAACTTTGAAGGCTCATATCTCGAGATAGGTTGTACTTAGGGGAAAACTGTTTGCGGGGTCTGAAAGAGAATTGATAGGAGATTCAAACCAGGTTATCACATTTTGAAAAGCTCAAAGTTGAACTTTGGTGGTGAAAGCTCAACTTTCATGATAAAAACCAAAGATGAAAGCTACCATTTAAAAATCTAAAAAAACTACAGTGAAGAGCCCTTTTCATCCTTTTTTCAACCAACAAATTTTCAAGATGGAATCTCTAGACCCCTGGGGGATACAGGGGTCCACAATTTTGACTAAAATTCAAAAATATCGAAAAAGTAAAGTAACACATCGATTATTGATCCAACCCCCTCCCCGTGCTCCAACTGACCCCTTACTCCAGTCATCGAAGATCAATATAAAATTGAATATTTCAAAAAATTGCAGGGAGTGGATCGAATCAAAAAGTAAGTCGATATTCGAATTCTACGCCCTCAAATTAGTCGCAAAAATTTTCACCCCAGCTTCGCTCGGGCTCAACACATCAACAAGTATATCTTAACAAAATGATCGATATTTTACTCCCTTATCGATTTTTCATTTACCGGGGCAAGTTGAAAAGATTGCAGGGGCTTGCGCGGAATTATTAAATTTGAGGCACGTGTTTTTTGGGGAAGGTGAGAGAAGCAATGAATTGTAAAGTTTTTTTTTTAATTTTCAACTTGGAAAAATACGGATTTTCACTCGCATGATTTCATAGACACCCTGAAATAATTTGTTTCATTTTTCAAAAATATAATTTTGCTTTAAAATAGAGTAGGTATTTCCTTTTTATTTTAAATTTTTTCTGTTAATAAATTCAAGTTCTCAAGTTTTTGTGTGGGGGAGAGGGTTTGAATTCAAAGAGTCGTTTTTGAAACCGAAAAAGAGCCGCCTAAAAATATTGTTAAAAGTAGTGATTTTTCCAAAAAAAAAATAGTTACGATTCTCCATGCATCTCAAATCATTCTTCTGCACAATTCCGGGTTGTAAGTACAGACATAAACATAACGCGTAAAAATTCCCCCCCCCCTCTTCACTTCATGAATATCATACGTAAAAAGTCTGGAAAACTTGGGAAAAGTCAGGAAAAATAATTTCTGAAACATTGTGTACACTATGTCCTGTGCCCTTCTGTAGACCGAATTTTCGTAAATTTTCCGATATCCTTCTCCAGGCTGAGTTTTTGTGATTTCAAATTTTTCCTGTCGCTCCCTCCGGTCTGAATTTTGGTAATTTCAATTTCTCGTGTGTCCCCTTTCATTTGATGTAAAATGTTCCTTTTATCGAAAAAATTATCACTGGTTCTGATTTCCAATTTTTCCCACTATAACATTAATTATCATCAGTTTCTTCATACGTGGTAGGTTTAAAGTGGTCGAAATACGTATTTAAAAATAAACACGAGCCTGCGAACTTTCCATTCGCTTGTTGGGAGCTGGGACCATTGAAAATTTGTAGATTTACTCTTTTTCGACTTTTTTTCAAAAAAGGAAATAATCGATTTCAAAAATAAAATGGGGGAAATTGAATATATCTGAGTTCAAAAGTGTAAGTATATTTTGAGGGAGAATTTTGTTTATTGAAAATGACTGTTTAAGAGAAGAAAATACTGAAAAATGGGTTTTTCTGAATTTCCTGAATTTTGTTCCACGTAAAAAATTATCTTAAAAATATGTATATTTTTTCTTCCTCGCTGAACTGAACGAACATGGTCCTTGACTATGACCCATTATTCCTGCAAATTTGAAAAAAGTTGGTCTAGAATTGTGGAATAAAATAATTATTTATATCCAGAATCTTCATTTTGAGCACAAATTTAAGGTGATTTTTAGAAGTTAATGGTGAGGTACATTCATTTTTACCATCGAGTTTTTACATCCCAGGGACCAATTTCCATTAATTAGTTTGAGAATCCCTGTGAATTTATTTACAGTTTATAATTTAAAAATTGCATTTTGTGAAACGTAATTCATGGAAAATCGACTACAAATTCAATGGTTAAAATTTCAGTTTTTCCTGCTGAAATTCAAATTAGGAAAAAATATCGAAAATTATTTCACAAAATTCAGCTTCGAATTTGTACATTTTTCGTATTATTATTCTACTAATCACTCAAATTAATTTTACAGGTTAATGACCGAATGGCGAATGAGTCGCGGTATCGAAGAACAAACGAAAGCCTTTTTGGACGGATTCAGCGAAGTAGTGCCTTTAGAATGGTTGAAATATTTCGACGAACGTGAACTGGAATTGATGCTTTGTGGTATGCAAGAAATCGACGTCGACGATTGGCAAAGAAATACCATTTACAGGCATTACACCAGGGGTAGCAAACAAATTATTTGGTTCTGGCAGGTTAGTCTCACAAGTACTCTTTTTCGAGATTTTTTTTTTAATCTAAAAAATTGCTCGATTATAATACGTCGTACTTTCGCTTATTTGCAGTTTATTCGACACGCTGATAACGAAAGAAGAGCTCGACTGCTTCAATTCGTTACTGGTACTTGTCGAGTACCTGTAGGAGGATTCGCCGAACTGATGGGTGAGTCAAATGATTCAATTTCGACTTCAATTTGCCACAAAAAACAAAACATGAGAATAATTTTTTCTTCAAATTTTACAGGAAGCAACGGACCGCAAAGATTCTGTATCGAGAAAGTTGGCAAAGAAAGTTGGCTACCGAGGTCACACACTTGCTTCAATCGACTCGACTTACCGCCGTACAAGAATTACGACCAATTGGTTGAAAAGCTGACTTTCGCCATCGAAGAAACCGAAGGATTTAGTCAAGAGTAATTCTACATCGAGCTTTCCTATCGTACGTCCTCTTTTGGATAAAAGGGAATCAGTACGTGTTTTCTTTTATCATTTCTTTCGAGCAAAAACATTCCAAAAGTGGTGGTTTTATTGGATTTTTCGTTTTGCATCGCGATTTTATTTTTTTTGTGAGTCGGATGTGTGTGTGTGTGCAAGTGGTCCTATTTTTATTAATAGCGTATTGTTACCGTATCTACGCACTTGATATTTTTAATTTTAGGCTCTTTTTTAATTCGATTTTTTTTAGGTAATGTGAGAGTATGAATTTTGGTGCGTATGTATCATCTTATTATATTATTCGATTTTTTTCCTTCTTTTTTCTCTATTTTTTTCTTTTAATTATTTAATTTGTATATTCAGTTGTTATCAAGTATAGCTGTAATTATTGTATATTGTTAATATTTTATTTATAGCAATAATCGTTGTTTCTTTTGTTTTCTCATATTCTCTCCTACCGGTCCCCCTCCCATTCTTTTTTTTCTCGAGTGCACGTATGCAGGTATACGTTCGCATCCCGTTTATATGTATTGTTTATTAATAAAGATAATTCATTTTTAATTAGATTTTTTTTTCAGAAATGCCTATTTTTTTAAATGAAAATTCTGCTGTTATTCGTGAGGTTGGCAGAACTGCAGGAAATGAATTGTAAATTTGTAATCAGCGATTTTTAATCATTAGTAGAAAACTCTTCGAGTATCCATTTAGGTGATACAGATGCAAATTGGAACGATGTTTTGAAATTTGGGCTGAAAAATTGTCAGTATTGCACCAAATGTTCATAATTTATGGATATTTTTGAGTTGTTGGCGAAAATTCTGCTCAATTCGAGGTCGCTGATTCCAATTTTGCAATTAAATTTACTACAGATCGAAAAAAAAATTTTTAGAGACGATTTTCGACTCAAAAAATGTTATTATTTCAAAACTGAGCGATTTATGGTTATATGGACCCCAAAAATGGATTCCCTGGGTCCAAAAACGTACCCTAGGACACCTCATTCGACCCTATTTTTTCTACAACTTTTGTAAAAAAAAATTGAAAATTTTTCACCAGAAGTTACAGACCTCAAAGTATCCTAAATGTTCCTAAATAATTGCTATTTATGGATTTAATGGAAATTTTCGAAAAATTTGTGAAAATTCAACACAATTCGAGTTCCCTATTTCCAAATCTGCAATAAATTTGCTTCAGATCGAAAATTTCATTCTTAGAGGGCGGTTTTCGACCCAAAAATTGCCATTATCCTGAAATAGACTGGCTCTGGGGTCAAATGGACCCCAAAAATGGATTCTCCGAGCTTGAAACCATACCCTAAGACATTTCACGCAATCCTATCCCTTCTACCACCCTTGTAAAAAAATTGAAAAATTTTCTATCAGGAGTCAGAGACCTCTAAATATTCTATATTCTCCTAATGAAACTGGTACTTTTTCGCGTCAAAATGGGCCGTTTCGTAAATTCCCTCGTGTTATTAAAGTTGCATACCGATTAAAAATCAAGGCGCAGATACCAGTTTGAGCACTGGGAGCAGGAGACCCGCTAATATGTTATATTCCCCTAATGAAACTGGCACTTTTTCGCGTCAAAATGGACCGTTTCGTAAATTTCCTCGCGTCGTTCAGGTTGCATACCTGTTTCAGAAGCAAGGCACAGACACCTTATGCAATTTTTCAATACATAAGATCTCCTAGTATTTTATATTCTCCTAAAGAAATTGGTGCTTTTTAGCATCAAAATGGAATCCTTCGACATTTTTTAGTGTACTTTGAGTTGCATATCTGTTCGAAAAAAGGCTCGAAGGTGATTTTTTCAATTTTTTCTGATTTTTAAGCTAGAAAAGCGCGAGAGGGGTCAAATATGACTAATTTTGGGTCGTTGAATTCGAATTTAATGATTAAATTAGGATATTTTGAATATTTCAGGTCGAATCGAGAGATTCTTATAAATGAATAAGGGCAAAAGGAAAAAATTTTGGAATCAAGTTTAGAATGATTTTTTTTCTCACAAATAGACACGAGTGTATTTTAAAATAACGAATTACTGAAACACATAAGCAAATATATTTTAAAATAATTGGTCCATTTGAGAAGCTTCGCATGACGAATAATAATACAAAAGCGTGTATTTAAAAAATACATGGTAACATATTGATTAATATTTCTTAAAAATTACGACAAAGGTATAGATTATTCATGAATATTAAGTACATACGAAGAGAAGAAAATTAGAAGAAGAAAATGTGCGAGGGAAACGAATAAAATCAAGCTACTACTTCTAAATTTCATATTTGATATTATTGTCCGTTTTTATTTTATTGTCTTTTCATTGGAGTTAGGTTCTTCTTCACCTGTGGAAAAAAGGACGAAATAAAAAATTAACTATAAATTAAAAAATTCATTGCAATTTACCTACAAGAAATTCTCGATTGAGATTTAACAAATTTTTAAATAATTTTTTTATAATCTCAGAATTTATTTTCGGTCTGTTCTTTTTTCTTCTTGAGAAAAAAAAATCAATTTTTTTTTAATAATCCATAACTTTATTTAAACTTTTTCAAAACTTGAATAAAAATTGCTAATGCATACCTTGAAATTTCGAATATGAAGCCATTTTACATCATTTGGAATGGACCAGGTTCAAAAATTCCTCTCTGGTTTTCGGATCATCCCTGAATTCTCCGAGCATCGTGGACGTTACGGTTTTACTGTTTATTTTCTGCACTCCTCGCATCACCATACACATATGTCTGAGAAAAAAATAGAAAAATTAATAAAAAATTTGTTATGAAAAAAATAGACAATGAATTATCATTTGTATTTATGCAGGGCAAATACTTACACGCCTTCGACGACTACGCCGACTCCAGTGGGCTGTACAGCTTTTGTGACCGCGATGGCAATTTGCTTGGTGAGACGTTCTTGAACTGCAGAATTGAATGAAATACAAAGAAATGAATAAACAACGTTGCTTTGGAAAATTTTCTAATTAAAAATTTTAAAAATGTAGAGATTATTGTAAAAAACTGATTATGAATAAATTTTCATACATTGTGTTTTTTTTTTCAAAATATTGAAAAATTACACAAAAATGTAAAATATTGCTTTCTAATTCAGGAATTTACTGAAATATTTGCTCATAAATTTTGAAAATTGGTATAAACATAAGCAAATAGTCATAAAGTAATGACGAGTCTTTCCATGTCAACTCTGCTGAAAATTGGAAGATACGTCATCGATTTTTTAGAATTTTTTATATGAGTAGAAATCCTCAAATGATGATAAATGAGTTGTCAACTTTTTTAGCGGAGTTATGAGCCTCTAAAATTCAGCGAGATGGCAGATGAATGAAAATTTCAAATGATGACCAAACAAGATGTCTAAGGAAATTTTTCAATTAAAAATCACTACTTTTTCACTATACCATTCCAAAAACATTTCCTGACTATTTTACTATCCCCTCCATTTTTCAGGTTCAACATCCTTTTCAAAAATTCGTTTTTTGATTCAGAATCCGTCATTTCTGAGTGTTGAAGTGAATGTTTTTCAATTTCGAAATCTAGAAAATTTCTTATTCATGCCCCCCCCCCCCCAAAAAAAAAAATTGAAACTTTTATGTACTTCTTAACGCCATAAGCACCAAGAAAAAGCGATAATTGAGTTAACACGTTCAACTTCTAGTAAATTGAATATACGAGTAGTTGTAAAAATCCTGCTAGTCCTGGTTGAGTACCTACATCTATTTTTCATAAATTATTTTCCATGACTTTATCCAATTTTTCAGGCTAATTATTCTACGAGTTTTCCAAACTTCTTTACACAAAATTCTTTGGCAGAGATAAAAGTGCACTTCTATTTTAATTTTTAATCGGGATTAGCGTCTCTTTACTCTGTATCAACAAAAAACGTGAAAAAAATCCTCTCCCTCTTTTCAAATGTCAACGAAAAATTTACATATTAACGATTTAAAAAAAAATGAATGCGAGAATCACACGTAAAAAAATGACTTTTATATTTAAAAAAATATATTTTTGACAAAAAATAAAATAATTTCTCGCCTTAAAATAATTATTATTTTTAGTAGTTTATTTGTTAATATGGAAATTTTTCGTAGGTAATTTCATTGACATTTGGGAAAAGGGGGAGGATTTTTTCACGTCTTTTGTTACATAGGTATCGATAGAATGTCATTTATCAGTTTTCCGAAGTGGTTTTTGAAAAAAACCAAAAATTATATTTCTTCGGAACTTTCCAAACAATAATTAGGTATTCTCTGTTGTTTCTCCAAAAAACGACAAAAACGACACTTTTTCAGCTTCCTGAAGTGGTTTTTGAAAAACACCAAAAATGACATTTTTTCGGTACTTTCTCAAAAATGGTTATTTTCTGCAGTTTCTTCACAAAACGACAAAACGACACTTTTTCATCCCCCTGAAGTGGTTTTTGAAAAACACCAAAAATGACATTTTTTCGGTACTTTCTCAAAAATGGTTATTTTCTGTCGTTTCTTCAAAAAACGACACTTTTTCAGCTCTCCGAAGTGGTTTTTGAAAAACACCAAAAATTACATTTTCTCAGTAATTTCCCAAAAATAGTCTTTTCTTGTCGTTTATTTGAGAAACGACAAAAACGATACTTTTTCAGCCCTCTGATGTGGTTTGTGAAAAACACCAAAAATGACAATTTTTCGACACTTTCCCAAAAATGATTATTTTTTGTCGTTTCTTCAAAAAACGACAAAAACGACACTTTTTCAGCTTTCTGAAGTGGTTTTTGAAAAACGCCAGAAATGACATTTTTTCAGTAATTTCCCAAAAATGGTAATTTCCTCTCGTTTCTTTGAGAAACTACAAAAACGACACTTTTAGACTTCTGAAGTGGTTTTTGAAAAACATCAAAAATGACATTTTTTCGGTACTTTCCCAAAAATGGCTATTTTCTGTCGTTTCTTCAAAAAGCGAAAAAATTGGAACTTTATCACATGAAAATGTGAAAAAAATTTACGTCAAGTCAGTAAAATTTTGTCAAGTCGCCATCCTGAATTTTTTTTCGAAATAACCAAAAAATGCACTAACAGTTTTTTGTTATGTTGTTCTTCTACATACAAAGAGGTACCCAATTACCCATCATTGCGACTTTTTAAAATTTTTCAAGTCGATATTACAGATTACTGTTTTCAAGTGGATTTTTTTTGGAATTTTTTTGACGTTTTAGGCTAATTTTATGTAGAACATTTTCAAAAAAAAAAGTAGTCACCAGACCATTATAGACAGAATTTACATGCAATTGAAATTTCCGACTTTTGTCTTCATTTTGGAAAACTTCAAAGTGCCATAATTCCGGAAAAAATCATCGAGAGCTGCGGTTTGGGCCATTCGGCATCGTTTAGTGATTTTTACGTACATACAACATTACAGAAAAATCGAAAATCCCAAGACTCTGAATTTCAGACAACTCTCTCAAAAAACAGGTCATTTGTCAATTTCTCGTCACAAACTTTTTTTTATCATTTTCTGACATCTTTTGGCTTCTTTTTGAGAAAATCCATAAAAATTTGGCATAAAAAATGTCATTTCCTTCTTATTTAAATTGAAAATTCTGATTTATAAAATTCAATTACATTACATTACATCCCCCCCCCCCCCTATCAACATAGAGAATTCTAAAACCGCCCACCGTCCATGGATATTATCTATATTAAAAAAATATTACGAATATATTTATCAAAAATTCGATTAATTAATAAACGTACCTTGGAGTCTTCGGCTGAAAATTTCTACAATCCTGTTGAATAAAACAGAAATATTTTTCATTAGATAAAATATTTATTTCATTTGAATTAATCGAGCTAAAGATAATACGGAATTTATACACGAAGGTTCAATCAAAGACATCAAAGTTCAACGCACCCATTCTACGATTCTTCCTTTCAATTCATCGTAGGCAACCAGGGGTACAAGAAAATGTAACAGTATACTTTTCCCTAAAAAAATTGAGTCCAAATAGCCAATTTTTCAACTTTTTTTAAGCAGAATATTACGAAATTTTATTTTTTATTTTAATATTTGAAAGGGCCACATAAAGTGGCAAAATCTCTTTTATAACAAAATTTTTTCTTACGAGGTCCACTTCTTGGATTGTCCCCTGATGGATTAAAATTTTCAATAGGTACTTCAAAAAATTGAAAAATTTCTCAAAAACTAAAATCAATCGAAATAGCTTTGATGGCCTCTCCTCCTTCAACCATCAATCTCAAAAATAAAATTTAAAAAAATACAAATTTCAATACAAAAAATAATCAACTAGATCGAATTGGTGATACTTTTGCCTCAAAAAATTAAAATTCGTTTATAATCTTCTCATTATTGAAGGAATTATGAAATTTTACAATTAAAAGCCTCTCTAAAATTATGAAAAAAAGTAAAATTTAAATTTTACAACCTCGACTAAAACTTAATTCTACTCTCGTCGAGGCCCAAGACACATCCTCATGTAAAAATTCCATACCACCGCAGACAAATTAAATCCATACCTGGCCAATTTACTCAACCCTAGGATTTTGTTTTTTGGTAGATAACCGATGGAAACTTTACCATAGAATGGCACAAGGTGATGTTCGCACATGGAAAACATTTCGATATCTTTTACGACGACCATTTCGTCATGTTCTTCGTCGAATATGGCGTCATTTAAAACATCTGCAAAAAAATTAACGATTTTTATAAAATCAGCATTAACTTTTAACACAATAATGATTAGATTTACTTACGTCAATTACATAATCATAATTCATTAGATAATTGATGGGAAGTAAATCAACAGATAATAATTTATAATGTTAGGTATTCTTGTTATTATTCTTATTGCAACATTTAATATTGTTCGCAGATCAATTATAATTTCTATAATTTATTTCATTTTATAATATAATATTGCTGATTACCTAATAAAAATCGAAAATGCAACAATCAATACATTGTAAGTACCTATAGGTAATTAAAGTTCAACCTAAAAATAATTCGATTATCGCTTTACTGAAAAACAACTTCACCAAAGACTCTTTAATCAAGCTCTCCTTTCAAAGACAAGAAGATCGATAGTGCCTAATTTTTATTCAGCGACTCGAATTTATTCGATTGCTTCGTGCGGTATAAATTTGGCCAGGCTGGCAAGCTGTGAAGTCGGTTAAAAGCTCTATAAGGAGAATTGCAGCATTAAAGTATTACTTACGCGAGACCACTTTACCCCTTTCAATAACGATTTAGTATAATTTGCTACTTTATAATACCGAGTTCATCATAAAAGGTTTCCGATATTATTAGCCAGTGTGCTGAAGTAAGGTAATTTTGAAAAAATTCCGGAGGGTTGTTTCACTGAAGATGGGTCATTTCCTTGCACGAGATTGCCAACGGAGAAAAAACCTGCTGAGGTATTTTATTCAATATTGCGAAGCTAATAAGCGGAAAATTACATACGAGGGAATTACCGCATATTTGTTCGATTATGAGAATAGCATTGTTCTTGATAAGATTATATTTTATTTAAATTTTATAGATGGCGGAGAGGAGATGTGAAAGGGGTAAGTAGTAAGTACACTTAAATAAATTTTATTAAATCGATTTTATTTTTCAAAATATTCTTTGACTGAATTATTGATGAAAAAATATCAAAAAGATGGGTGTAAATCATCGATCTATGGTGTAAATAAATGGAAAGCTTGTTTTTGTCCTCTCTCCCTATCTCGGAACATCCAACCAAAATTTTCAAAATTTGATCTTTTCAAAGCTCTGAACGAAAATTTAGTGTTATTTTATACAAAAAGCTCATTAAGGAAAATACTCCATCGAAATTACCAGCACCAATTAAAAAGAGTTGAAAAAAAACAACTTCCAACAAAAAATCGGTTTGCTTAATTTTTAGAAATCTCAAAAAATATAATCCAAGAGGACCAAGATGAAAGGAGTGAAAAAAATTCAAAAAAATTGAAGAAATAAATTTTTCAATTCAAAAAGGTATAAAATATTTTGTGCCAAATTTTCGAATTAAAAAATTAATTTTTGTTTAATTTCTTGGAATTTTTTGAACTTTTTTCGTTTTGAAATTGATTTTTCTTGTTTTTTTTTTAAAAATTGCAATTATGTAAGATTTTTCGCTGGAAAAGTTTTTTATCCCCTTTGGATTTATTGAGGTTGGCGATTTCATTTAAATATTTCTATTTTTTTAAATGCATAAATTTTTAATTTTTAAAATTTATTAGATTTCGAAAACTCATTACGAATTAACAATTTTGGTAACCACTAATTAAATTGGTTTCAACCATTTTGAGAATTTTGGTAGTAAACGTAACGAATTGAAAAATGGGGTGGGTATTTTTTCAAATTTTAAAATCGTCATTTAATATCTACCTACCCCATTCAAGTCACACCAAAAAACTTTTTATTCTTTATATTATAATGTATAGTATCAATTTAAAGACTTTCTTTCTGCCAAATTTTCAGCACAATAAAGCTTTTTGCTAAATATTTTTAAGTTGAATTTTAAGTTTTTTGGGATTCTGATATTTTGAGAACCCCTGAAAAACTAGAAAGTTGAGGTTTGAGGCAAAAAACAAGTTTTTAAATCTGTACATTTACAAATAAAGACTATTTAGGTCGAAAAATTCAATCATATTCTAGACATTTTTGGCCCCGTTTATGAATTTTGTCAACTAAGTATGCTTTTCAAATTGAAGTTTTTTTGAGGTGAATTATTGACAAACACAGTATCAGAGGTGATTGGCTTTACTATTTTTCGACTTTCTAAATTTTAATTTTTCGAATTAAAAATTAATGCGTTTTGATACCTAGATCAAGTGTCAAAGAATTTATAATTTTGGTTCACTTCTTCTTATACGAGTACTCTAGGGGCTTCAAAAGGCCAGGGTTTGGATTTGGGGTTAAAGTAATCTCACCTCTGGAGGTCGAAAAACATTAATTTTAATAATTATTTCATTCAATAATTTGAAAAATTCTCAATGTTGGCCCCTTCCCTTACTCCTTGGAGTCATTTTTGGTTTTTTGGTAAAAATGACACCAGAAACAGATTCGAGAGATCAAAACACATGGATTTGGATATCTCTCTCAAAAGTTTAGAAAAATATTCAATTTTGGGTCCTTCACTTACCCCTTGGGACCCTTCTTTGATTTTTTAGTAAAATGATACCAGAGACGGATTCGAGAGGGAAACACATCGATTTGGACACCTCACTCAACGGGGGTCAATTTATAAAATGGACGATTAAATTTTTAAGCTCAAATTTTACCCACGAAAATTTTTTACACCAAATTTTATTCACCACTAACAACACATTTTGTTAGATTTTTGAAAACTTGGAAAAATTTTGGCGAATTGATATAAAAAATTATATTTTCATGAAAAATCGTTATTAAGTAAAGCATATCATAATTTAAAAGAATTTGTTCTAAAACTAAATTTCTGGTATTTTTTTCGGTGAAACGACAAAAAATGGATTTTGATACCCTACTCGATAGTGTAGAAAAATTTTCAATTTTGGCCCTTTCCTTTCATCCCTTGTAGCCCCTTTTTTTTTTTTTTTTGGTAAAATGACACCGGAACTAAATTTAGAAGGTCGAAAAACATGGTTTTCGATATCACCCGCTCGATGTTTCCAAAATTATTGAAATTTTTGAAAAATTCAGCAATTTTGTCATGAAATTGAAAAATTTTTGAAAGTATGTAATTTGACATTGGAAGAATGAAGTTGAAATTTATGCAAAGTTTTCAACAATTTTGCAATAGTGTTGACATATCGATAACAAAATGAATATCGAACGATATATCCAATAGGAATCTCTTTTTTTAAAAATTATTTTCAAGTTCTGTCTTTTCAAATAGAAATTCAAATTGAATTTAGGGGCATTGGGACTAATTTTTTGATTATTTTTAAACTTTTGACTTCCCGATTTAATTAGGGAAAGGGGATCCTATTATTATTTTTTCGTTTTAACATTTTTAGGAATTTGATTTTCCTAATTAAAACTTGAAACAATTACCTATACTTACCTACCTAAATTTAGGTCTGTTCTTGTCGTTTTTTTAAAATCATTTTTAAGCTTTTATACGAATTAAATTCATATTTATCTTTTGGAAATTTTCAAATTGAATTCTAAAAAATAATGCGACGTTTCTCTTGTGAAAAATAAGAAAAATGTTCACTATTTTTAAAAAAATGGTTTCCCTGAAAAACAGAAAAACTCGTCGATATATTGATACCTTAAAAAAAATATCGATATGTAACGAAGTAAAAAAAATGAGAAATAACGTCACTATTGCAAAATGTTTGAATGCTTTATGGTAAGTAATTCGATAACATTCTCAATATTTGGTTAAATTATCAAACTTTATACTTACAAGAGAATCTGAACCTGGTCAATCCTCTTGCACAAACTTTAATGAATTTTTATTTTCAAGCCAAATTTTTCATTGTCTAAATAAATTTTTCAATGTTTGACGAATTTTTGAAAATTCGAAGCAAAAATATCACGTACGAACCCTCCAGCCTGAAATTATCTGGCTGGATTCGATTTAAATGGGGTTTTTATCATCCTAAATACGTTTTTTATCATTTTAAATTGTTTTTTTTATCATCCTAAATAAGTTTTTTTATCATTTTAAAAATTGATTTCCACTGAGATTATTGATAACGCTGAAAATAACTATATTGATTTCTTGCTGTAGGGGTCTAATCGACAAGAGTATGCGAACTATGAGTACTGAGGGAATATAAAACAGAAACCTAATTTTTAGCATTTTATTTCAAAAAGAACATACAGGGTGTTCCATGAATCGTCTGCCAAACATATTTTTTTGGATGTAATCGGGTACCACTAAAAAAAAAACCTTGAGATGGACATGTTGCCTATTTTGAAAATTGAAGGGGCAAATGCTGCTTCTAAAAAAATTACGTCAAATTTTTTTTTCAACCATGGGAATGGATTGTACTTTGAAAACTGAGCAAATTTTCACTTTATGACTTATTGCCTATCTTTAAAATTGAAGTGGCTACAAAATAAATTGTTCAAAAAATTAACTGATCAAGGGGATGGATAGTATGTTGAAAACTAAAAAAAATTTGTTCTGTAGACTTTTTGCCTAACATCGAAAATGAAGGAGCTACGGGTCACTCAAAATAAATGAGCTTCAAAAAATTTTCAAATTTTCTTAATTTAATGACCGTTGACCCCTTCATTTTCGACGTTAGGCAGAATGTCTACAGAACAAAATTTCTTCAGTTTTCAACGTACTATCTATCCCCTTGATCAGTTATAATGTTTTGAGAATTTTTTTGAACAATTTCTTTTGTAGCCCCTTCAATTTTAAAGATGGGCAAAAGGTCATAAAGTGAAAATTTTCTCAGTTTTCAAAAGTACTATCCATTCCCATGGTTGAAAAAAAATTTTGACGTAATTTTTTAGAAGCAGCATTTGCCCCTTCAATTTTCAAAATAGGCAACATGTTCATCTCAAGAGTTTTTACTTTTTTTAGTAGTACCCAAATATATCAAAAAAAAAAAAATGGTTGGCAGACGATTCATGGAACACCCTGTATTTTCAAAAATCGTGTAGTTTTTCAATAGTTATATCCCTAAAAACGGATTTCGCTTTTATCTCCTTTGGATTTGATTTTGCGATAAAAATAATTCAAGAGAGTCCTAAAGAAAGGGGTTATTGGAAAAATACTATTATTTGAAAACGTGATAATGGGTATAAAATCGTCCCGGCGTGCAAAAAGAGCAGAATTGAGCAGAAAAATGGGCAGAAAAGAGCAGAAATTCTCACTGCCTGCTCCTTTGGACCCCCCCCCCCCCCCGCTGCGCGTTAAACGACCCTTTTTGAGCCCCCGTTGCGCGCAAGGGAAGGTCAGAAAGGAACAGAAAGGACCAGAAAAGAGCAGAGAGGAGCTGAAAAAAGAGCAGAAAAGAGCAGAAATTCTCAATAGGGAACCTCATGAAGTGTCCCTCGGGGATTTTAAAGAAAACCACACCACCAAAATTTTATCTGCCAGTTTTGAGTTCAACTCCCACAATGAGAATTCAAAATTTTGATTTTTGCAATGTATTTAAATGGGTAAATTTTTTTTCTCATAAAACCATAAACTATTATGACCAATGGATAGAACACGTTGAGAGGAGCAAAAAAATATATTGCATAACTCGAACATGGAAGGGGCTACTCTTTATCGAAGATTTCATTTTTTGTGATTTTTTCAAACTAAACAATTATTTTTACGTTCAAAAAATTTGAAAAAAATAATTCATCGATTCATCGGAATTATTTTCAATTCTTAGGTGACTTTTGAAATTCTCAGTGCTCCGAAACATTCTCATTTGGCAAATTAAAAATAACAATTTTTGTGAGGTCTAGGCAGTGGTGGGGGGGAGGAGGAAATCAAAACAGGTCACATTTACACCCATCCTTTCACGACTATTACTTTTGTGAAGAAGCAAAAAAAGGGTTAGACTAGATACATCTTGAAACAAATGTGATAGAATTTGAATTCATTTCTCATGTTTTCTTTACTTATAATTACTGCAAAAAAAGGCTTCCGCTCGCACCAAATGTAAAAAGCAATTTGACGACTGATTCTTAATCTAGAATGTATTTAGAAAAAAAATAAGCTTGGTGCCATTTTTTCTAGCCCCTCCTCTTCCGAGGGTCCACCCCCTTTCTTGAAAATGTGTGTATCTCCCCTATTATCGGTTATGTAAAAAAAGTTTCAAGTAAAAGTTCTTCACTGAAGACTTCTCTACATTTTTAGTCCTTACAAAAATTTCATTTGGAGCAACCCTTACGCCCCAAATTTCAAAAATGTACTTTCAGAAATACTCAAAATCGAGTTTTTCTCATTAATTGTAAGAAATATCGAAGATAGCGCGAAATGTGTAATAACAAGTATTCAGAATAAAATTTTACATCTAGAAAGTTCATCGCAATACCCCACCCCTCAATCCCAAGGATCCACCCCTCCCCCTTTTTCAAAAAATCTATTTTGTCCAATGGCAAAGTGCGTTTTTTGGCCATAAATGGAAAATTATGCTAGAGACATGAATTTTCGTACGGTGAACAAAGATACCATGAGAAATTTTTCGAGCCTGGGAGGCCATTGCCAAACCCCATAGAAGAGGCAGGGAAGGTTCAGCCCTTTTCTCCATTTTACGTAATTGGACTATTGGATCTTTTTTGGTGTCATTTCTGTATCATTGAATCCAACTAAAATAAAAAATGTCATTACTGTCAAGATTTAAGGAAAAGAAGCACCTCAAATTTGAAATTTTTCTACTCAAATTTTCGCATTTTCCCTCAAAAATGCTTAAAAACTACTTTTTTTTCAACTTCGTTCAACCAAATCTCAATTGTCAATAATTTTTTTTTTGCTGAAATATTACCCCCTCTCTTACATATGGTTCAACCTTTCTCATCCACCAGTTTTAATTGCAAAATCGAAATGGAATCAGCTTCTTCGAAAACATTGATTTGAATATGCGTATCGATTTTCTGTCAAAATATTACCTTTCTCTTTTGTCGATGTAGTCACCCCTCCGCCCTTCCACGTGACTTGAATGAAAATTTATTTACTTATTTGGATTGATTTGGATTCACGAACACCAGAAAATTATTTGGTGATTTACTTCTCGATTACGTGATAAAAAAAGACAATAATAAACTACAATTCCAATTTCAAAGTAATCAAAATTGTGCAAAATACTAGTCAAAAATGACCTCCAGAGATGGTTTGCGGGGTGTCTCAAGATTTGCGTTTATTGCTTTCGATCTGTAGTATAGTATTGTGAAATCGTTTTAAAAACTTCGACCGATTAATATTATCTCGTATACAGTATAGTGATTTCTGCATAAAAATGTGAAAAAGTGGTATAATTTCAGCAAACTTGGACCCAGGAAGTTGAAAAAAAAATGTAATTTTCAAGTATTTTTGAGGAAAAATACGAAAATTTGTGTAGAAAAATTTCAAATTTGAGGGGCTTCTTTTCCTCGAATCTTGACAGTAATGACATTTTTGATTTTAGCGGGATTCAATGATTCAGAAATGACACCAAAAAAGATCCGATAGCCCAATTACGTCAAATGGGGAAGGGGCTGAACCTTCCTTGCCTCTCCTATGGGGTTTGGCAATAGCCTCCCAGGCTCAAAAAATTTTTCATGGTATCCTTGTTCACCGTACAAAACTTCATGCCTCTCGCATAATTTTCCGTTTATGGCCAAAAAACGCACTTTGCCACTGGACAAAATAATTTTTTTGGAAAAGGGGGAGGGGTGGATCCTTAGGAGTGAGGAGTGGGGTATTGCGATGAACTTTCTAGATGTAAAATTTTATTCTGAATACTTGTTGTTATTACACATTTTGCGCTATCTTCGATATTTCTTATAATATATGAAAAAAACTCAATTTTGAGCATTTTTGAAAAAACATTTTCAAAATTTATGGCGCAAGGGTTGCTCCAAATGAAATTTTTGTAATGACCAAAAATGTAGAGAAGTCTTCAGTGAAGAACTTTTATTTGAAACATTTTTTTACATAACCAATAATAGGGGAGATACACGAATTTTCAAGAAAGGGGGGTGGACCCTCGGAAGAGGAGGGGCTAGAGAAAATGGCACCCAAGTTTATTCTTTTCTAGATATGAACCGTGTTAAATCAAAAGAGACCAAGCGACAAATTTGAGAGTGCTGAGATTTTAACGTATTTCTCACTGGGAACACAAAATAAGCTTCTGAACACGTAAATTACTGATAGATTAATGTTACCAGAGTTCATATTTCTCATACTTATTATCCCTTCTTCAACTTTTTCAGAAGTTATCGTACTTTCAAGTTTGTTTTTTGGTGAAATTTTTGATGTCGCTTGGTCTCTTTTGATTTAACACGGTTCATATATTCTAGATTAAGAATCAGTCGTCAAATTGCTTTTTACATTCTGACGAGGGAGGTTACAGAACTGTCCCCTCGAAATATGAATGAAAGGTGGTCTATTTTGTCGCCCGCGACGCGAATATCAAAATTCCAGATTGCTGGGTGCCCGTTTTGAAAATTGGTCTAGGCCTATGCGATCGAAATTTCGATTTTACATGGATTTTTACATGTGTTTTAAATGGAGGAAACATTTTTTCTCGGAAATCATCATTTGTTGTGACCAATTGATAGTTCGTGTCGAGAGAAACAAAAAATATGATATACACTTTTTGCCTAACACAAGAATTGAAGGGGCTCAATATTAAATTTATGCATACAGCCCCTTCAATTCTTGAGTTAGGCAAAAAGTGTATATCATATTTTTTGTTTCTCTCGACACGAACTATCAATTGGTCACAACAAATGATGATTTCCGAGAAAAAAATTTTCCTCCATTTAAAACACATGTAAAAATCCATGTAAAATCGAAATTTCGATCGCATAGGCCTAGACCAATTTTCAAAACGGGCACCCAGCAATCTGGAATTTTGATATTCGCGTCGCGGGCGACAAAATAGCCCACCTTTCATTCATATTTCGAGGGGACAGTTCTGTAACCTCCCTCGTGAGCGAACAGTTGCAGTAATTCGACTACCATATACGATTATGTATCTATATCTACAATCTACATATGTGTCATGCTCTACGGAAACCTACCTCTGGGACAAAATCAACTTTTCGAGAAAACGCATTTGAAGATTGCACTTCGTTTTGCCGCGTTTTAAGGGTCGATAGGCAACTATTCTTTCACTACATTATTTCTGGTGGTCATTTTCGACATTTTGGTGATTTGGACAATTTTCACCCATTTGATAATTCCATTTGTTTGGAACCAGAATACTTATAGAATCCACGTATGTTCGGGCAGCTGATAATACAAATTAGCATTGGACAGCGCGGTCTATGTTAATACTTAAAGGTCTATGTTTTCACCATGCATCAGTGTTGCCACTCTGAGCACTTTTTCTAAGCTGAAAAAACGTTCTAGCAAATTTTTCGTTGCGCAATGACAAGAGTTGTTTCATTTTTTATCAGTGATTAATTAATTTCGTAAATAATTGATTAATTGAAGAACGATTACAAAGGATGCTTTGAACGGCAAAAAAGCAAAAAAAACGCAAAAAAATTGCAATAAAAAATGAATTTTAAGCCAAATTTTTGTAAAATGAGCTATTTTTAGTTTTTTTTTGTATTTTGTATCTTTTTATGCATTTTTATGTCAGAATTAAATTTTTCAACTTTTTTTGAATTTCTTGGCCATTTTTTGATTTTTTCTCAATTTTTAAACACGAGTTGTGAGGAGAGAGAGCGAAATCAGAATTTGGGGTTTGCGCCATTCGAAAGAGCGTGAAATTTTATATCAGAATCGACAATAAAACAAAAATTCATTTTTTGACCCAGAGGTAGGTTTCCGTAGAGCATGACACATATATTGTGTGATGCAATAAATCCCGAATTAAATAAGCTAACCGTTCATCAACCTACTTCAGTTGATATATTTCTAGGAAAAAATAATCAAAACACATTCGAAATGAGACGAAAATCTCCAATCACGTCATCCTCTTCGAAAACCATAAATATAACAGACCAATTTCTCAATCTAAACCCAACCATTAAAATTTTTACCATTCGAGTCGAAAATTGGAAAAAATCCATCAAAACGAATCGACGCATTTAAATCCGAATCAATATTTCGAAACACAAAGAACCGATTATACAATTTTTTAACACTCAATCACACGGCTAATAATCTCGTTAATGAAAAGATAATCAAAAACAGTTTAAAGTTTCTCGATAAGAAAACCCATTCAACACGTTTTTCGTGGCAATATCCTCGATGGCAGCGATAATTTCATAAAACCGTTCCATAATTCGGATCAATCGTAACAGAAACTGGTAGGAAGTTGAAAATTCAATGAAAAAGATAGCAAAAAGAGAAAAAATGAATTTCCTCAGACGAAAAGAAAATATAGACCTACATATACCAGTTTCCGGAGCATTTTCGCACACAATACGACATACGACGTTACATTGACGAGACCACTTATAGTATTCGAATCCTCTCCGCTTTTCTCTTCGTCTTCGGAACAGATCTGCCTCATAATAGAAATCTCTCCCATCGAATAGTTTTTTCCATTAGAAATTCGTTATCACTTATCAGCGTAAATTGACACCCTTAAACTTATCTAATTAAAAACACTCAAGTTTTAGGTATTTTCCGACACGACAATCGACAATTTACCGTTGATTTTTTGAAAATAGTCGAAAACTCGAACATATTCCCAAATTGACGGCACAGGATGAAGAGGAGAAGGAAGGTGGCACGTTGGAAATTTGTGCGTGTACTAGATTGTATTTCACTTACGACTACGAGATTTTTCATTTAAAATATACACACGACGATGAGAGAGAAATGCTGTGAAATATATACGGTAACTAGGTAACGGTTGTCAGATGGAAAAATGCTGTCGCTAAGGCAACGCTTACTGATGCAATTTCCTTTCTTTGGTTTCGACTGTGGTGTAATTTTTTTCATACATTTGCACCCCTCCCCCCTTTCTTCTCCCGATGCAGTTTTTTTTCTCATACGAGACATATTGATAATTAGAATTTTTTTCAAAATAACTCCCGATGGAGTAATTAAACAACATGCCTTGAGGCCGTCGTAGGTAATTTTTTCACGCTTTCATAGTAATTAAAAATGTTTTACCTTCGAGAGTCTGGTCGTATCCTTTGGTAAAAAATAGCATCGCTTTGGCAGCCCTTTCCGGTGTCTTGAGTAACCCCTGTCTGTTCGGATTTTCTCCTAATGATGACAAAAGTAATTTGTACGAACGAGCCATTTCCGGTAGAAGAGCTTCTCTGGTAGGTGGTTGGTGGTCCAGCTCTAAGTCGTGGTGGAATGTGCATTTTTCGTGACCTGCGACAATAAGAATATAGTTAACCGGTTGAGAAAGGTAATTAGCGGAAGTACAAAGGTAATTTGGGAGGATTTTAGCATAACTCGTTAATTTGTGATTTAGTTAGTACAGGCTTTTTCAGATCCACTTTTTTTGCAATAACTTTTTAAATTTGACACTTATGAAAAAAAATTTCGAACTGAAGTTGCAGAAGGCAGAAAGAGAATCAATGGTTTTCAAATTTTCACTGTAGGGAGGGAGGCTAAGAATGGTTGAGGCATCAGAAATTTTCATTTTTCAAAAATTTTATTGAACGCAAATAATTTTTAAAAATGAGTTTAAACGACTTTTAGAAACGATTTTTTCCATAGCACTTTCCACCACTACGTAAAAAAAATAAAAATATACGATTTAGGTAAGTAGGTACCTCTCTTTTGAAAAAGTTACAGTTTTCTCTAATTGTACTTTGATTATGGGGAAAAAACGAAACTCGGTTCAAACAAATTCCATTTTCATTTTTTGTTTTACATGGGGGGGGGGAGGAGGAGGAGGAGGCTATGGCGTAAAATAAAGTAAAATTCGAAAATTTCTCAATATTTTTAAACTTAATAAAAATGATGCATAAGTGAGTCAGGCGAGTCAAAATCGAGTAAGCCTTACTTAAGGGGTTTTTGTAGACGCGGAATTTAATTTTTACAACAATTGGATGCTTGGATTTAAACAGGGTTTCAGGGAGGAGGGGTTCAAATTTCAAAAATTCACAAAACTTGAACATTATATCGATTTTTTTATAGGGTTTCAAATGTGCTTACTTCGATTTTCGACACGTTTCAGCTCTTAGATTTAAATTAAATTTTGGGAAGGGGATTCAAAATTCAAAAATTTTCAAAATTTATATAAGTAAATGGGAATGAATAATAATCATAAAATTTTTGATGAGATGACTTAGATTTTTGATATGTCTTAGCACTTGGGACTCAAATTGGGCCACAGAGAGAAATTTCAAATAAAAATTTTTACAATAGGTACTTGAACACAGGAATCATTGAATAGGTTTTTGAAAGTCCTGAATTCGATTTTTGACACGATTGCTAATTTGGATCCAAAAGGTGAATCTCGTCAAGAATCGAATTCAGTACGTACGAAACCCTGTATCATATCAACACCCATTTGCAAAATTTAGAATATGAAACCCACTCTAGCTTTTGAGCTCAATTTGGGTCCTGAAGTTGAATCGTGTCAAATATCAAAAACGGTATGTTCGAAAATTGATACAACCATGCCCATGCCCTGGATTTCGATAAATACTGATGAGTTACGTTTGTATTTCAACTCCGGAGGAGAAATTCCAGGGGGCTATAGATAGGGTTCAATCGAAAAAAACCATGATATTCGTGTTCAGCATGCCCAAAAACATACTATTCCATATATTGCACCTCTAGTAGCATTTTTTTGATATTTTACTTTTCGGTAGGTATTCACCCTATTTTCGACCTACCGAACCAATTAGAAGCGGTTTTGAGACCTTTAGAAGTTTTCAGAAAATTTTAAAATTTTCCAGTACTACAGAAAACCTTATAAAAATGGCCCATATAAACTTCAACGCTCATAATGGCAGATTACCAATATTGGTAATCTATTTGATCGTTAAAAGCACAATTTTCCAAAATCAATTCAAATTCATATTTTTTGGCGGGAAATTTTCTCGAAAAAAATTTAAAATTACGTCAACAGTGTGCACATTAAGGTGAAAAGCAAAAAGTTGGTAAGTACGTATTCTATTTTCGAACTCCAAAATCAATCGGGTTCAAGACGTTTCTGAGCCTCTAGAAAATTTTGGAATTTTCCAGCATTGGAGAAAATCCCATAAAAATGGTCTATATGAACTTTAGCTCCTATAATCTTGGGTTCCCACTAATTTCCTAGAATACAGTTTCCTGAACGACTAAATTCCCGAATAGAAGAACTTCTGAAAAAGTTAGGTAGGTACCTATTCTTGAATCTACTTTCCGGAATGAAATTTTCCTGATATTTTGAATGGCAATTTATGAAGTTTTTGAAGACATTGATTTCCATTTGCCCGTCGGTTTTATCGTTAAAATCAAAGTGAGACCAAGAAGTGATGGCAGAGGGGAGGGGATAAATCTAAACCTGAAAAACTCAATTGGAGAGCTAAAACTTATAGGAATTTCAGAACCTTGCTCAACTAAAAATCTTCCCTAAAAGAGGAAAGTTGGGTGGAGGTGGGGTAGGGAGGGTGTTGATGACCCAATTTTTGAATGAATACAATGCAAGCAGTGTTGAAATGTGAAGTTTATAAGCATCACAAAAGGATGCAAACTTCAAAATATAGAATCTTAATTTTCAAAGCCTGGCTGCACAAGCGAATTTAATTTTAAGGTAATTTTGGTGTTAATCTTGAATTGAACTGTAGCAAAATGAACTACATAGAGAGAGAAATCCTTTCAAAATGAAAAATTTTGAACTTTTGAGTCTGAAAAATTGGACTTGTGTTGGAATATTTTCAGAAATAATTACTAGGTATTTTTTCCGAAAGTTTGGAAAAATGTATATTTTGTGTCAGAATGGTAATTTCATTTGACTTTCAGGAAAAAATTCATTCGGAAAATAGATTCGGGATTGCATTATTAATTATTTTTTTTTTTTTGGGGGGGGCGGGGTCTGTTCTCAAATTCGGTCATTTGGGTTGGGAATTTGCATTCGAGAAATTGACCCGAAATCATAATCGCAGATTAAAAATTGTGCTCTAATCGATCACATAGGTCACCAATATGGGTAATCGACGATTGTAGGTGCTATAAACTTCAAATGGACCATTTTTATGAGTTTTTCTCCTGCGCTGAAAAATTTCAAAATTTTCAGGAGGTTCCAAAAAGTTTATAAATCGCTTCCAATCGATTCAATAAGTCGAAAACAGGGTAAATACCAAACATCATTTTTTTTTTCGTTGATTTGATCAAATTTTCATATTTTTGAGGACAATTAAAGTAATTTATGAAATTTCAAAAATTTTCTAAAATTTGAGAAATGAGCCTTTAGCACCTGAAATTTTGGATATAGGGTTCCTTTAGGGTGTTTTCATTAATTTTTGATTCGGCTCAAAATTTTACTGTCGCTTGGAATTTATAGTTCAGCCATTTTAGGATTTAACCCCCGAAAATTCAATCCTGATTTTTTTTCGTGTTCTACGTTCGTAATGAGCCACTAAACAACATATCAAAATGGACACCCCAGGAACCATCCGCAACCCCAAGGGGAGGGGTAAATGCCAGCTGAAACCCGGCTTTTTTATAGTATTTTTTGAAATAATCGAAACTTTCGTGAATATCTTCTCAAATAAGCCTCAAAATCGAAAAATGGATATGAACAATATTGTTCTACATGTAATTTCCTATCAGAGAAGTTTTATTTTTTTCAAAAACGCCCACTTATTTGCCTAAAAATCGAAGGTGAAAACGTCTATTTTTCCAATATTTACTTACAGCTTTTTTTGAAATAATCGAAATTACGAAGCTAAAGAAGCTCCGGAAGGACAGAGGCAATACTCAGAATTTCGATTTGCATAATTGGTTCAAAAGTACTGTCTTGGTTTTTCGAAGAAAATAACCTCAAAATCGTATTTAGCTCCCAAAAATCTCAATTTTTGACACCAAGCAAACTTTGAAATCCCTCCCCTTTGACTTACAAATCGGTTTTTTAGCGGTGAATTTTTTTGAAATGCTCTACTAGCGTGTATAAAAAAATTACTCTTCACTGGTATAATTTTGGGTGCCTTCAGCTTCGTAAATTTCGATAATTTCAAAAAAAAACTGTAAATATTAGAAAAATAAGCGTTTTCAACTTAGATTTTGAAATTACATGTAGAGCAAAATTGTTCATAACCATTTTTCGATTTTGATGCTTGTTTGAGAAAATATTCACAAAAGTTTCAAATATTTCAAAAAATACTGTAAATTGTTGAAAAATCGGTTTTTTCATCCTTAATTTTTGAAAAAAACATGAATCTTTCAGATAGAAAATTACACGAAGAACAAGATTGATCATAATAATTTTTTAATTTTGAGGCTTATTTGAGGAAATATTCACGGGAACACGGTTTTCAGCAGTCATTTATCCCCCTTGGGGTTCCGGAGGGTTTTTGGGGTGTCCATTTTGATATGTTGTTTAGTGACTCATTGCGAACGTAAAACAATTTTAAAAAATCAGGATTGAAATTTTGGGGGTTTGGTACATTTTTTCTCTAATTTGCCTGGACTACATATTATTCTTTTCAAGAAAAAAAGGAAAAGCCAAAAAATTCTCTTCTTTTGGTCCTTTAAACGTTTTTTTCAGTGATGGAAAACTGGAACTGAAATGATGAGAACTGAAAACTGAAAACTGGAACTAGCCAGTTTTATACCAGTTCCAGCAATTGCAATTTTTATAATAATTCAAAATATGATTTGAAAAACTTGGAAAAAGTCAAAATTTTGATGTTGAAATTTACCAAACCACATTCCATTGACAATTTTTTATTTAACAATCCCAAATCTTGAAAATTTACATCGAAAAGTGAATAAAGAAAAATTGTGTTGTAAACTCGAAAATTTCATTCAATCAAAAACGTCCTCTCATACGTACATTACCTATTCAAATTTTTTGTTAAAAAATTCAGGGGTTGGTCACAACATTTCTGAAAAATATTACTTATGACTTTTTTTCTAGAAATCTTTTGTTTTGAGCTTGAAAAAGGAAAAAATTGTACCTTTGGATCGAAAAGGAAAAACAACAAAGTTCAATTTCAGCAGAAAATTTTGCATTTTTTTGTTTTTCTAAATTTAAAAAACTGCAATTCAGGCATGATAGCAAAATTTCTGAAGAAAAGGGTAACTTTCAGGAACTTTTTTTGAGCAAAAAGTGACCAAAAAATGACCAAAAAGTGAGCCAAAAATTCTATTTTTTCAGAAGACAAATTGAAGAGCTGTTTTCCAAAGTGGCCTAAGTCAAAACAATATAGAAATTTTTTTCAGAAAACGAAAAATACGTTTGTACTGTACGCCTTTGAAGCATTTTTTCTGCTACCAAAGTAAATGTATTGTACAGTGGTTTACTAAAAATGTGGCGAAAGTCTGGATCGCCAAAAATTTGATCTTTAGAGCTATGACCCTTCAAAATTGACTAAGTAATTTTTTTCAAAAATTGACTTAGGCCACTTTGGAAAACAGCTCTTCAATTTGTGTACAATTTTCTGAGGTGGGGGAGGCAATTTTTTTGTAGTTTTTGCAAACATTTCAAAGATAAATCAACCGAAAAGACATAAATAATTTCATTTATTGAATTCCTTTGTCAAAACAACACACAAACTAGCAAAAATCTATTTTTTAAATTTTTTTTCATGAAGAATTTTGAAAAATATCAATTTTTACGTGAAAATTTGAATTTTTGCCTGAAAGTGCGAAGAAGTGACTTTTGAGGAGAAAAAATTCGCCAAAGTGACTTTTTAGACGTGAAAAGTAACCAAAAGTGACTGAAGTGAAGTCGAAAAAAGTGACAAACATCCTAAAAAAGTGACCTACTATGATGCCTGTAATTTTGAAACTGGTATTTGAAACTGAAACTGGAATGAATATCATTTCAGTTTTCCACCACTGATTTTTTTTCTAAATGAGTAGGTAATTCGTATAGTCATAGCAGAAGAAAAATATAGACCCTTTCTCAAAGGAGGAGGCAAAACTTTTGTGGATTTTAGGTAAGTTCCAGGGTGTTGAAATACATGCCCAAAAGAACCCATGAAGTAAATTTCCCTTCTGGTGAATTTTTAGTGGATCAAAAGTCGACACCTAAAAACTCTGGAAATCTATTACCTTTTCAATTATAAATAAACGAACTTTAAATAAATCAGGATTAATAGAGAAAAGAGAAACAAATAGGCAATCATTCCATAGGTAGGTAGTAGGTACATAAAAATCATCAAAATAAACCACTTTACATCTCCATCAGCACATAATTAGACATAAATTAGAATACCATACAGATACAATGATATTTTTACACAATTAGTTTTAAAACTAAAATAGGCAATAAAAACAGATCTGAATTTGTCACACCTCGTCGAGGTACATATCGTGGAAGGAACGTAAAAAGGTGTACGCCATTGTACGTGGTCATGGTCAACTTGAATTTGCGATTTTATCACTATTACTTTCTGCATTACTCATACTTACATATTGTGACACACTAATTGTACTAATATTAGAAGTCGAACTATAAACATCACGTTACGGTTATAAAAAATCGACTCTCGATCTTATACCAGCGATGACTGCTCGTCTATCGATTCCGATCGAAAAAAAAATTGGAAATTTTCGTACACAGGGTGATATATGCATAGAACAGAGGAGACCTCACGTCAATGAAAACTATTCGAGGTCACCAAACGGTAAAAGTTGATAAAACCGCCTTTGGCGTTCTTCGTCATCATTATCTATCGACATCTAATATTAATTTTTCATTAAAAACCGCTTAGTCGTCCTCGTCTTCTAGTTCTTTTAGTGCTCTAGGTGATGTAATTTTTTTATTACGATATCGTTATTATAAATCTGTGATCATTGTTTTATCGCTGTTTGATATTGTTATAAAAAAGATTCATCGCGTATGGCGAGCTTGAACCTATATTCAGACGTAGGTACACCGCAACAGATATTTACTTGTCTGGATATATGTACGTCGCGGCTTATTCATCTTCGCGTCGACGACTGACGAGTTTTATTATCCTTTTATTTCCTCGATTCGGCGGTGCTTGCGGTCTAATGGTCTTCGAGATGGTTTCCCTCTCGATCTATGAAAGCACGTGCGTCCGTACGACATTGAAATCTTCTCCAATATGTAATGGTACCAATTGGATGGGTTTTCACTCGATTGTACGAATGGGATTTTTGATCGAGTAATTGGATGATTGGTTTTGGATCGATAATCATTGAAGAATTCGTTGAAAACGGTCCAACAGGACTTGGAAAATTATCTGATCTGTCAATGACTTCTACCACTGATTGATTCTAATCAATACCTATCAAAATTTTATTTATTCTTTCGCGATTTCGAACACAAAGGGTACCCCTCCCCCCCGGTTTAAATACGTAAAACCGCCATCGACAGGGATTTTGAACATTTTGCTGTAGGTATGTTTAGGACACCACAAAAAATTGTGTTTTCCTTCAAAAAATCCTGTTCATCACTTTCCAAAAATTTTGGTATTTTTGTAGTATTCAGGAAAACTAGAGACTAATTTTTGAAAAATTTCAAAAATATGTTAACGGGTCAGATCCAAGCTCAAAACCTCACATGTGATGTGGAATGTAAGGGCAAAAATCACTTTTCTGGGAAATTAGGTTCAAAGTTTGACTACGTATTTTTTGGTGAGAATTTTTTTACATTTTTTCGTGTAACACTGGTTCAAAAAAATGCGAATTAATGAAATGCCATTAGAAGAGCATTTTTTCCTGGTGAGATAATGAAATCGACCCTTGAACCGGGCGAGATGAAAATCATCCAAAATATTGGCATTGATGTAAAATCGCCCCAAAAAAATTTTAATCCTCTACCCCCATCCCATCCTCTCGAAATTCAATAAGGGAGTCTGAAACCATTCTCAATCGTTTTTTAATGACCAAAAACACCCAAAACCACCATCAACTCAAAAACAAGTTTTCTATCCTTTACCTTATTTTTTTAATCCACATCATGTACATGAAAACTTCAAACTGCTCTAGCCTCGAACAGTGAATCTTGAGATGGCATAAACA
The DNA here is from genome assembly GCA_033439095.1 of Pseudococcus viburni. Classification (NCBI taxonomy): domain Eukaryota; kingdom Metazoa; phylum Arthropoda; class Insecta; order Hemiptera; family Pseudococcidae; genus Pseudococcus; species Pseudococcus viburni. Next base: position 1,115,820 of record JAVBJF010000007.1, on the reverse strand, counting down.
ATTTTTTATGGCTCAACAAGTGTATTTTAAACAATAATTTTTCATAATAATTGAAATTTTTTGAGTGGTAGACTATGTCCAAAAACTCGAAAAAACTACCCGAAAAATTTATTTTAAGCTTACATGATGCCAATTAGTTACGTGAAATATTATTATAAGTAGTTCGGTGTTGAATTTTAGTCCAGGAAACCTGATGAAAATTTAGCCATCGTTAATTACCACAGAACTAGATGTGAGCAAGTATTGGAGCTTAGAGAGTAGAATTTCAAAAGGGAATCTGACGGATTCAAATTTAGAAAGTCTAGATTAGTCGAAAAATACTCTCTCATTTCTGAATCAGTGAAATTTATCAAAAATCACTGAAAAACAGTCAGAATTGCAGCACAGTAATAAATCAGTGACATTTTTTTCACTGAAAGCAAGTCAGTGAAAGAAAATCACTGGAAATCAGTGAAAATTTACTGAAAATTCAGTGATATTTTTGGTATTCACTGAAAAATTTGTGAAATTCTTTGAATAATCAGTGAAAAATCGCTGAAAATCAGTGAATTTTTCCTGTGCTGCAATTCTGACTGTTTATCAGTGATTTTTCACTGATTCAAAATGAGAGAGTACTCTTATTTTTCAACCTCACTTCAACAATTTAATTCACAATTTGTTCAAAGTGCCTTTGCACTTACTTCGATTAAAGGACTTAAAACGTCTTTGTCTTAGATTTTTGAAATTTTTATTTAACATTTTTGGACCCCTCGAGATAAAATTTTAGGCTAAAAAATCCCCCCCCCCCCAGCTGCGTTTTCTTATTTCTGGAGATGGGATTTTTATGTCATAAAAATCGTGTTTAAAATGAAGTATGTGCATAATTTATGTTTTTTGCGGTCTGAAAAACTAGTACCTATGTCAAAAATATTCCAAAAAATCCGATAATATGCCAAATAGGTATGTTTCATAAAAGGGAGAGGGCAATATTGATATTAAAATTCAGGATTTTTGAAAAAGAACAATAATACGACAAACTCAAAACGGAAACGTCATTCATTCCTTCGAAAAATGTAAAAAAAAACTTGATGAAAACGTATTGTTTCATAATCCCAAAAGCAGATTTCGGCAAAAAGTCAATTTTACAATTCTTTTTTGTATTTGAAAAAGTGAATTTTCGAGTATTTTGCAAAAAATGTTGTGAAAATGGAAAAACGGGTAAAATATGCTCGAAGTAGTCGAAACTCAAAAGACGGGCAAAATCACCAAAAATTTGTAAATTTCTGCTTTTTACGAAAAATATGTAAAAATATGCAAAAATATGCTCATACAAATGGGCTCATTTTACTCGAAATTTCATGATTCGCAATGATTTTGTAAATATTCCTACCGGAAATCAACCGAAAAAATATGTAAAAACTTGAAAATCCCATCCCTACTTATTTCAGGCAAAAAAATTGTTTTATGCGCATCGATAAAAAAATTTTTATCCTACCGAAAAAAACACTGGACTATTCAGATACATTTTTTAAAATTTCCTTCCCTGAGGATGGAGAAATATTGACAAGAAAGAACTTGAAATCCGGATAAAGTCTTCAAAATCAAAAATCTTGCGCATTTTTTCTTCTAAAAATTTGTTTAGACGAGTATTTTTAAGGGTTTTCTCCAATTTTTTGCCAGATCACGCCAGATGGGGTATATTCAAAAACCTAAAAAAATGACCGAAACACGAAAAATGTTTTATAAAGTTGTTCGACATGAAATTTGAATCCAAATATGGACTCCATTTTCTGATTTTCTGGTACGACTCTATCTAGGTAGTCCTTTTTTTTCTTTATAATAAATTGAAACCTCTTGACGAAAATGCGGGGAGGGGGAGTAAAATCCAAAATCTTAATTGATATTGAAACTCAGGAGTCAGGACCCCAAAAAACATGAAAAATAATTTACCAGATTTGATTTTCAAATTTTCAAATATTTGCCAAAATTTTGGGGCGTCATACCCCTCCCTCCCCCAACCTGAGTACCTCAGAATGAGAATCATTTGCACCGAGTAACCATGACAAGATATGTTCACTGTTTTACAGATTTTTTAACGAGGACCTTTAAACATTTTGAAATGCTTAAAAGTTGAGATTTTTTGAAAAAGCTCAACTTTTAGTTTTGAAAAACCTCATGATGCTCCTGAATCTACTTCAAATGGCGCAAACAGACTGACTTCAAGTATTACTTGTCAGGAAATAGCAAATTCCAAACAGAAAATTACGAACGTGAAAGAAATAAGTGGGCAAAATCGAAAAACTAAGACCAAAACCGTTTGAAGTGTGATGGAATGACCTCCCCTACCCCGCTCAGATATCTTGTGCGCATGAACTTATAGAGGCTTCAAAAGTTTAAAAGTCAGAGAGGGTGTGAGCCGAAAATGAACACCGGATTCATGTTTATCATTTTTATTAAAAAATTTCAGCTTATTTCAAGATTCGAAAAAACTGAGAAATTTTCCCAAAAATGACTAAGTATGTTTTTTAAAATTTTTAATAATCTGAAAAGTAGGTACCTCAAATAAATTTTAATTTAAAAAAATCATTCAAACGAACTCGGGTTTCTCCGAGGTAAATATTTTTAGTAGAATAAAAATTTCTCATTCGATACCCGTTAAAACAGAAAATTTCTCCCAAAAAAATTGTTATTTCGACATTGTGACGAAGTATAAGTGTGTTTGAGAGTGGGAGGGGGAGGGACTCTATGGATAGAGGCATTTCACAATTTTTGCTTTGAAATATCCTTCAGAGTCGTACAATGCCATTTTTGAAAAAACTATGAAATTTTTATTCATTTTTCGAAGCATTTTTGAGTTTTTTTTTTTTTGAGTTTTTAACAAAGACTCGTCAGTCATCACTCGAAATGTTTTTTCAAAAATATGATATTAAAAAACACATTTGAGTAAACAATTTTCTATAAGTATCATTTTTAGGTTCAGAATTATACAGCAGTTTGAAATTTTTATTCAAGATTTTTGCCTATTAAGTAGCGTAAAAGATCGAAAAATTCTTAATTAGTCTCTATTTTCTCTCTATGCTACAAAAATTTTGAATTTTCAGTTGATGAGGTTGAGTGAGAAATTATTTTGAAATGAAAACTGATAAGTAGGTGGGTATCATTTCTCATCCCGAAATTTTTTCTTCGCTTTTTTACGCAAAGGTGAAACAAAAAATTTCAATTTTTCTCAATTTTTTTTCAAAGCTCATTTTTTTTACTTCTCAAGAAATTTTCTCAACTTAACTTCGCAATTTTTCTCCTACGATTTTATTATCAGGTCTGAAATGGTTCTAGCACCTTGGGTGAAGAATAGAAACAGGAAAATTATAAAAATAATTTTCATCTCAAAAGTCATCTTACGTCCAGAAAACCATGAGATGATTTGTGAAAATGATTTTTGTCTCAAAAGTCATCATCGTACGTCCGAAAAAATCATGGAAAAATTTGTAAAAATGATTCCCATCTCAAAGGTCATCTCAATTTTTCTAAAAAAAATGTTTTCAACGCTGAATTTTTTTCTCGAAATTTTTTTCATTTTTTAATACATATTTTCTCAACTCCGAAATTTCCTCCTAGAATTTTTTTCTCTGATCTAAAATTGAGAACAATTTTCAATGTTGTACGTTCAATGTGACCCTTGGATTTCGTATCTTATTCATTATCCGAAAGCCTAGGGTCAAAATCAGATTTTTTGACATAAACCTCAGTTCACAATCATCTTTTTAGTAAAGAATTGTATGTAGGTATTTTTATAGGTAGGTATTTAACCAGAAATGCATTTTTTTTTCATACATTCGAAAAAATAATTTCACATTCAATTTATTCCTCGAAGCTCGCCGATTCCGACTCCAACCACGATTTTTATTTGTTGACGTAATAAGCAGAGGAGCGAGATGGGGGAAATTTTCATTCCAAAAATTGTTTTGGTCTCCAAAAAAATACCATAGAATTATTTTCAAAATTTGTGCCTTGATAGATTCACCTGTCTTACCAGTGGGATGGGGTGGAGGGAGGAGGAGGAATACATTTTCATACGATGACGCGATGAACGAAACTATCTTATCGGTATGATCCATCTGAATTTTTTTCACAACGATATGATTTTTAGATTTCAAAGAATCGTACGTACTAGGTAAGTAAAACTACATACGAAACAACAAAATGAAAATTCTACTTCGTAATCAATTTTCAACAATGAATTACGCGAATGACGTACTCTACGAACTCGATGACGTAAAATAATAACAATTAATCAAAATGCGATACAATCGTCTTACCGCGGAGAGTAATTGTAACCGAAGAGAAAATTCGCATGATAAATTCAAAATAGAAGAGGGTATAGAGATTTCGAACCCACACAAGCACGGTTCGCAGAATACGAATTTTTTCTCGCTGATTTTTCTATTCCTTCCTTCGACTTTATTACATGTTATAAAAAGCTTATTTTATAAATCTCAGCTTGGCTTTGGCATAATACCTTGCCATTTTTCTTTTTATTTTTCTTAAGCAGCGATTACATCCATCGGAATCTCCAGCCCTTTATTGAGTGGCTACGATACGCCCTCTATTTCTGCATCGTTGTTTTCATTTCCATTTATAATGCTAGGTAATATTAGGTACCTTTATCCTTTTACTCATGAAAGATAACAGAGAGAAATTATAAGATGAATGGGTATGTATGTAGATTATTTCTGTGTCCTTTTGCTCAAATAAATTTCATAATTATACTTGAAATAGGTACCTATCTTTATAATTTTAGTAACCTATTGAACTTGAAACATCATGGTATCTTATTTTTTAAATAAACTTCATCAGAAGAGATAGACGATAGATTTTTTATTACCTCACGATATTTTTAACAATCAAAAAGCTTTTTGCAAGATTGTAAAATTTATTACAGTTGAGTTAGTCCATGATAAAAACGATAGAGCTTAAATCATCAAATCTCATTCTATAATCCATACTAGCAGCTGAACGGATTTTTTCTCTTAATTACGAATAATACTTACACCAGGATAAAAAATATAATACTTAAGCTGTTGGTAAAAAAAAAGAGGTATGATATACATTGAATTTAAATAGGTGGGTAGAGGTACTTAGCACTTTTGGGTTTGGTGCCCAAAATGTTAATTTTTTTTGCTTTCGAGGGCTATAAAATTAATCGAGGTCTTAGGCCTACGTAAATTGTTGGAAAATTCGTCCATTATTAGATTAAGGATTAATGCATGAGAGAGTATTTCAATTCAATTCATAGGGTTTCTTTACCGTGAAAACTTTTCACTTTTACAGCTGGGTAAACACTTTTTTAAAACAATTAACGAGCAACAAAAGGGATTAAATGGGTTTTTAACATTTCGAGTGAAAAGAAGATGGTATGTTTTAAACATTTTAAAATACTTCGGGTTCACGATGAAAAAAAATCAAGCTCATTTTATCTTTTTTACTTTTTGGTAGAAATATTAGGGATGTAGGTAGGTCTAGGTATGGAAAGAATAGAAAAAAAAAGACGAATACAATAATTTAGAGAATGACTTTTTACAGAATAATTGAATTTTTAAAAATTAATTTCGTTTTTTGTAAAATAAGTATTTTTAGCAGGGGTAAGTGTTTTAGGAGAGGGGATCGGTTAGAAAATTTTAAGATCAAGAAAGCCTTGAAAAGGCTTGATTCAACGTAATAAAATTTCATCAAATATATAAAAAAAGCTAACAAAAATTATACAAATTTTGTAATGGAACGAAAGATTTTAAAATAAATTTTTAATTTTTTTTAATTTTTTGATTTAGAATTTTTTCAAGTCGGCGCCCTATTTCTAAAATGGTTCAAGTGCCAAATTGATTTTTTTACAAGAAAGCCAAAAAACGTAACAAAATTTACATTGCGCTTATGGACTTCGTAAATTTTAAACACTTTTTTTTAGGTTTAAATTAATTAAATTCACGTTTTTTTAATATTTTAATCGATGCAGCTTGATTCACTGAATCCAAAACCATAAAAACCTCATTTTTGAAAAAAGTGGCACTTGGAAAATTTTAGTCCAAGGGCGTCGAAGTTTCTTCAAGTTGAACAAAATACTATAACCAATTTTTGAAGTTTTTCCAAGTTTTCTCAAGCCAATCGTTTTGAAATTTTCCAAAATTGAAAATTTTACCTACATTTGTATAACTTTTTGATACTTCATCAGATGTCATTATCAATCTCACCAACATTTTTTCTCTTTCTTGAAAATCTAACAAAATGTCATTTTGTCAGTGGTGTTCAAATTCTAAAATTTAATGTCCCAAATCTGGACCCCCATTTTATAGATTAAACCCTTCGCCCCAGCAGAGATGTAGGCAGGATTTTCTTACGAAGTGGGCAAGCTATGAAGATGACTACCATACACTGGCCATGTCAAAAAATCAAAAAAATTGGGCTCAAGTGAAAAAAAAAAACAAAAAATAGTACAATTTTTTATAAAAGTTTTCAAAATTTCAAGTTAGGTATTTAGGGACTTTTTTTAAGATCAAAGGAGGAGTACCCATGAAAGATAATTTTGGGCTATTGACTAATTCGAATTTGTATATGATGATCTTCGTACGAATCAGAAGTTAGGTTCTTCCAAAAGGCCTCTCTGGCATCGTAATGGGTCCTCAAAGTTGAACATTTTTGAAACCTCAGCGTGAAGATTGGTTTTTAGTTTTTTGAAGTATAATAATTAGCAGGTGTCGAATCAATGTAGGGGGGCGAGAAGACACAGAGTCGGTGAGAATGAATATGGGCCCGGGTGCAGTGAAAATTTGCTGGTCGTCCCCCTCCCCCTTACAAAATGTATAAAATTGATTTTTCAGTCCTCATTCGTAATTTTTTTTTGCTTCTGTTCCATTTGCTTATTCTTTTTGATAAAAGAAATTTAGAAAAATTGCATTTTTAGCGAAGAAAAATAATGTTTCAATTCTGTAATAGCATATTTTTTCGAAATAAAACATGAAATTGGAATTTCGGGCCCATTCAATTCTTTAAAAAATTTGAGCCTGGTGCAAATGAACTCCTTGCACCCTCCCCTCACCGGCTTTGGGGAGACAATTTATTGGGTTTTAACTATTTTGGGGCAGAATAGGAGAGATTTTCAATTTTCCAAAAATTTTGTTAGATCCATTTTGAAACCTTACTGCTTTCTTATCCATTCTCAATTTCTCAGGTCTCACTAAAAATCATTTTTGGCGGTTGATGGGGTTTCGTAATATTTCTAATATACCAAAATCACATCTCAATAGCCAGTTTTCATTCGATAATTCGATTTTCAACTTGAAAAAAAAAAATTTTGGGAACGGCTGAAAATCTAAAAATTTACTTCAATACCAAATGTATTTCTGTTTAATACATATTTGCACTGCAAGGCCGAACATTAAGTCGAATTAAGAATTTTATTTCATGAACGCTAGCTCAAGAGTTTTTCGAGGGGTCAACGTTGAGTACCCCTGAAAAAAACTCGTTTCTCAAAGTTGAAGGGATTTGGCTTGGAAATCCCATGGAAATCCAATTTTGTAGAGATGCTCAAAGATTTTTTACAGTTTTGAAGAAAAAGCTTTCAAACTTTTTTCAAGGGTACCCATAAAATTTACATCTCAAAAGAAATTTGAGCTAACATTCATGAAATAAAAGTTCAAACTAAAATGCAAGCTCATTATACATATATTGAAAAACAGTTCATTAGGTACAAACTGCAACCTAGCTTTTCGGTGGTTCCCAAAATATTAAAAACAAAAAAACGTTAAAAATGAATTTTTTTAATCAGCAGAACTGCAGAAGGTTGTCCTGAGTCATAATTTTTAGTAGGGTGGAGATTTATTGAACACTACTTGACCATGAAAAACTTCTTGTTGAAAATCGATGAGAAAGATACCTATAAAATGGAATTTGAAAAACCATCCCTTCTGCTCAAAAATGGCAAATAACAGAAAAATTGTCTTTCACCACACTTAATCGAGGCCAATAAACTATTACACCTCAAAATTTAAGTAAAATTCACGCAATAGTTTCAAAAATTTTCAACATTTGGGATGTTTGAATTTGATAGCAGTCTAAAATTAACTTTTACAGGCACTCCTCTTTTTAGTTTGAATGTAAAATATCAGATATTGAGAGGAAATGTCAAAATCGTAAGCAATTGTTCTCTAAAAAAAATCTCGATCTAATTCAGTGACATGTTCTTAGACAAAAAAACAAAAAAAATTATTAGAAAAAATTTGAAAAATTGAACATTTTGAAATTTAATGCGAGAGTGGTAGGTATATACTTTAGAAAATTATTTGATAGGTAAATCTTCCATTACTTGACAAAAAAATTGAAAATTTACAGAAATACCAAAATCAGTTGTTATCAAGCAAGTCTCAATTTATTATAATTGATAATTTTTTTTTGAAAAAAGCTAAAATATTTGAAACTAAAAAAGTAATCCCCAACTCAAGTTATTTAATGTGCGATAACTTTTAAAATTAAAAATAAAAAAAAATTAAAATTTTTTGAAAAAGTTGGCAGTTTAAAAAAAATTGAAGACTTTAACTTTAAATTAAAATTTGCAAGTATTTTCATACGTGGTTTTACCCGATGATATAAAAAATCCATATTAATTACAATTATTTGAACTAACTGTAAGTGATTTTCAAATTAATTTCAAAATACCAACAGGACGAATGAATTGCAACAAAATCGAACACCACTTCGATAGTAAATTAAAACAAAAATAATTTACCTGGTGTGGTAGAAGTCCTCGGCGTCCTCGGCGTTCCAGGCACATCGATATCATTTTCGGTAATATCTTCTTGCCAGGAGGTTTGTTTTTTCAAATTAGTTAAATTAGAAACGATTTTTTTATTATTATTTATAGCCATCGGCAAAGATTTAGCGGCGGTGCTGGCGTTACCGTTCATCGTGAATTCTGGTAAAACGAAAATGAAAGAATAACTGAACCGTGGAAAAAACTTCGTAAAAGTTCAACAATGTTGACTAAAAAAATATGCAACTTGTGCGGTTCACGGCTCGATAGATACTATTCTACTTTCATTAAAGTTGCCGTAATATCATTACAAGCTGAGATTGATGTCGTTACCATAACAGCACCAGTAGCAACAGTTTCGTGAGTCGGTGTTTCACATCCCACTACCCTATCATCTGTTTACTTTTACCCTTTCTTCGTCGTATACTGATAAAAACGACGTTAAAAAGCACGTACACGTTGTACTGGCGCTAATTAAAAAAATATTCAACAATTCGTAAAAATGTAAATGAGCTGGTGAATGTGTATTATATCATTAGGAATTAGCTCGTGAATAATGATAATCGAAGAATCGTTTAAACGTGATTATAAAGTACGAGGTCGGGTGCGATCTCATCTTGATACGTATTATCACGTGTATTCCGCAACAATTTTCCACCGCTTATCTGCTTTGTGAAAATACTAAATTGAAATGCAACCGGTTTCAGAATACGAGCACCTCGTACAAAAGTCCAATGAAATTTTTGAAAAAATTACCTCGAGGGGATTAAAAAATTCACATTTTTACGAATCAATTCTCTAAATCTAGTTATTCATCGTTTCACTTGAATTTTATCATTTATACTTACTCAACTCATACTTATGATGCAGATAGCCACTTCCACAAATTTTATTACCGTTCAATTTCAAAGATGAATATTCCACGTGCGCTTTTTAACTCGAAAAAAATTAATGGGTGCATTATAGAGCGATGGACTTTGATCGGATCTATAACATTAAAGCACGGAAGGCAATAATCAAGGTAGAGTAAGTTAATTTTAATAATGAGCATTTCGAGATTAAATTCTAAAATCAGTACCTAAGTTTACAACAGAAACGATAAATTTTAAACTTCAAAATTTTTTAAAATAACGGACATCTTTTTCTAAAATTTCCACTGGGAAAGTACAGGCGGAAATTCTCCATCATTGGATAAAAATTAGAACAAAACAGCTGATAATGGATCTCTAGGAAAGCAAACACGTAGTCGAAAAGTACATTTTTTATGATATTTCGTTTCGAATGGTTCGCCTTCCACAAGCAGTTATGTGAAAATATCAGCACAGACGTCGACAGGACTGGCACATGTGTATGTTTGGTAACATAAATTAATTCGCAGGAGTGCCTTGGAACTAACGAAAAAACTAAAAAAAATGTCTTCAGTATTTGATTTTAATTGAGCTAAAGTAGGTATACCTACGAAGAAAAAAAATTCTTTAAAATAAAAAATGATATTCTTAAGAAACAAAAGGTAACCTGACGACTGACGAGGATAATTTTTACAAACCGTTTACATAAGCATGTAACTGATACGAATGCAACATCTTCGAGAACAAATTATTGCATTCAATATAACTCTTTTTTTTTTATTTTATCGCGAATGTAATCGAAGATGCAAAATGTATCTGAAGTTCTGTAAATCGCTTCGATCTCTGCTTTTTGTTCCAAATTTAGTATAATATTCACCTGAAAAATACATATAACTTCTGTTATCAAAGATGTTCATAAGTTTTAATAATATATTTACAATTTTCCACCTGATTTAATAATTCTTTATTATTTACGATCCATTCTTTTTTGGTTAAAGCCCTTAATTTTGTTTTTTCACTTTCTTCCAGAGCAAGTGTCTCGACAGAATGCAATTCCAAATCCGACGGATGTACTCCGAGCCATTTTATATTTGGTGTGGCTAGTTTATCGGCGAATGAACTCATTTTCTGGGAAAAGTGAGGTAATTATTCGTCACTTTAGTTCTTGTTACAATAAAAAATGTGTAATTGGAAAGAACTTACAGCAGATCCGAATCTATAACAGCACATAATACAAATACCATCGTAATCTGCATCAAGTAAAGCTAAAATTGGCAAACGGAAACTTTCGCTTAATTTCTTGACCAATATCCGTGTATATATGTCCGGATATCCTTTACCCTTGAAGTATCATAGTTATCAAAAAAATACAAATGATTAAAAATGAACTAAACCGGTCGCTGATCGATGATCCAATACCTACAGTGACTAACAGGAACTTGGGTAATTTTTCAAAAAACTTTTCACTGAGTAATCTCTGAAACGTAGCGTCTTTTTCAACGATAAGAACACACTTTGCCGACGTTCTTAATTCCATTTTTCTCGAACTTATACGGTGCGGAATTATGGTACCTACGAGCATAAAATTCACGCTAGAATGATTATCAGAAATAAAATAGGTGTAACGTATTTCACCTCCAGGAGTCGTGCAGTCAATTTCATCGTCATCGGTTTTCATACATAACGGTCCAGCGACTAAACCTTTCGTCGAACTCATAATATTTAATTCCCACGGTGGACATTTCAACAAGTAGCATATTATCATTAACGTATTGTCTACCATTTGTTGACTATTCAAGATTTCAATCTCGTCGTAATAAATTTCTCTGTAAAGATAATATTTCATCACAGAATTAAAATTTTTGTAGAGCGAAGACTGAATGATATTAGGTACAATTAGTGAATAATTTTCACCGAATTAATATTCGTCAATAATTGGCTAATTTGTGTTTAACAAGCATTATTCTTAATTATGATGCGAAATTGCGAACAACAAAGTCATCAGTTCAAAGTAAACGATTGCACAACTGTATGCTCTGTTCGCAAATTAATCCAATATGATTTGAGATTTTTGAAGATTCACACAAGGTACTTCGTTATTCGAATAAAATACCTACCTTTTAGTATACCAAGTGTCAGTTCTAATCATATTGTAGATCTTGGTTAATAAAAAAACGACATTCGTAAACAATGCTCTGCTTTGCTTGCGATGGAATTTTATATACCGGATGCTGGAATCTTCATCAGATGCCGTAGTTAATCTGTAACACAAAATAATTCCGAATATTCGACATCTATACCGAAATCAATCTGTAGAAAAGTACCTATCGGTAAATTGCAAATTCGTTTTTCTCCAATCCCGTAATTCAATAGTTGGAGGATCTGATTGTATGATTCGCTTTATTTGGTCCTCGATCGATCGTAAAATGTCACTGGAAATGATCATAAAGTCAACATTATCAAAACGACAAATCCATGAAGTATTCTAATAACTAATAAGTAACGCTATTTCGAACGAATATATCTCGTTGTGGGTATTTTATAGATACAGATGTGTTTGCGAGCTACTTTCATTCCTCTAACACTCACAATGCAGCGATGAGACAATTAGAAAGTGCGTATGCTATGCTCGAAATACGAATTCAAGTGTAAAATTTAATTTCCATACTTACTTTTTTCTATTCGTATTCATCATGTTGGGTCTTGCGTGAAAATTTGAATTATTTTTACAACGGAACAAGAATTCGAGATTTCGATACAACTACAACTACAACAAAATAAACTGATTTCGATATTACAAGTCGATTTCAGACGAATTTCGGATTCCAAAATGATCGCAAACGTTCGTAGATAGTTAATTTCACATATTTTATTAATTAAAACTTACTTCAGTAATTGAATTCAACAGCTAAACATTCTCGAAAAATTTACAGTTGAAAAAAAAACACCATTTTGAAAATTTGAAAATCGTATATCGAAGTCGTAATCGAGTGTTCCGATTATCAATTTATATCGATCCTATATCGATAGTAATTTCCGGCCATATTTCACGTTGATGATAAAAATCTTTTCAGCTGTAATCAAAATTAAATTCAGTATTCATTAAATTTTTATTACTTGAGTGATGAAAATATCGTACAAATGTTCATCTTAGAAAAATTCGCGTAAAACTATTCGATGCTGTGGTGTAAATACTCTATTTTCCCATTCTAATGTAAATTTCGTGTCACAATGGATAAAGAAAGGTACGTGTTTTGAAAATTTTGCTATTACGACGTAGAATATTATTGCTACTGATCTATTGAATGTTCCAGGTTCTCTTTACTACTGCTGGAACCTGGAGAATATTACTTCGAAGATTTTAGCTGTTATTTGACCGAAAACGAAAAGTCTTTCTTCACCAAAGATACCACCGATAAATCCATAGGTCGGTTTAAAATATGTTCCAAGTCGCTTGTTTTCAATCCACGTGATGTATCACTACCTCTGATTAAAATACCTTTCAAAGAATGTACAGAAATCAAGAGACACGAGCCTCAGTAAGATATTTTTCAATTGATCTGTGTTCTGTGTCATGAAATGTAATACTGATGAGTTTCATTTTTCTAGTGTTATGTACGAGATGTCCGAAATAATATCCATCGAATGTAAACAATTTGTCGAGATGTTAGCCGGAAATATTCTATCTCCTTATACATTCAAACATGTAAATCATACGTTCATGGTTTATATGTATTACTTCTCAGATTTCTTGGAATTATATCAAGTTTTCTTTCAGGGCAAACGAAGATTTTTCATAGCATTTAATTACGCTCGCGTTGAAGACTGTCTACCTCATATGTCACAATTACATCGAGCTTCATCTCTTCCTGTCGCAGAGCAAAATCAAATGGTACTCGAATGGAAAACTTTCATTTAAATTATCATCCGTGCTTATGTTTTTTTCTACTTTAGGTTGCTGCAATCGCTTACGATAGACAATGTCGAATGAAATTTGATGTAGCTTGGTTAGAAAGTTTTGACGATAAAATAGTCATCGATACGATCGGTAGCAAGATATCTCCTCTTGTGGTGAATCCAGGTAAAATAGTCCTTTCTACGCAAAACCTCTACTTTCAACCTTTCAACAACATCGAACCGGTGAGTTATATTACAAGAAAACGGTCAATTTCGATGTATGATTTTTTATCGCTTTATTATTGTTTTATCGTAGCAACAATACATCAAAATACGTTTATCTCATATCAAATCCATTAATAGAAGGAGATTCCTTTTACAGCATGTGGTACGTGTCATTCTGTCGATTTACTACATACTTAAATGTCGAATGTAATTTAATCAAAGCTGTGGTTTTATTTCTAGGGCTTGGAAATATACTGCAAAGAAAACAGTTCCATTTCACATCTATATATTTCATTGAAATCAACCAAAGCCAGAGATGACCTTTACAACGCCATCCTAAAACAACCAACTTTAAATCTCAGTCAATCTGATCAGGAAATAATGACGTTACAATGGCAAAATGGGACGATATCAAATTACGATTATTTACTCTATATCAATAGGTATATAGATTTGAGGCATTTTAAAATTGAATAATTTATCTGTCGTAATCAGATCTATATTCTTATCGGTTTAATTTTCGCAGCATGGCAGATAGAACATTCAATGATTTAACGCAGTATCCAGTATTTCCCTGGGTTATCGCTGATTATTCATCGTCCACTTTAGATTTAACGAATCCTAAAACGTTCAGAGATTTATCGAAGCCTATCGGCGCATTAAATCCAGAACGATTGAAACGTTTAAAGGTGAATCATCTTGAAGATTATTTTTTTTAGACGATCTCGCTAATTTGTAATATTTTCAGGAACGCTATAATGAAATGTCACTTCCTAAATTTTTATACGGATCTCATTACTCGACGCCGGGATTCGTGTTGTTTTACTTGGTCCGGAAATACCCTCATTATATGTTATGCCTTCAGAATGGTCGTTTTGATCATCCAGATAGAATGTTTAACAGGTTCTTATCTCGTATGCAATTTGTGATTGTTGAGTTTATCGAGCTAATCCGAATTATTTCTGGCAGCGTGTACGATATATGGAAAAATGTATTGACCAATATGTCCGATTTCAAGGAATTAACGCCCGAATTTTATGATACGTCACTGAAAGGCGATTTTCTGGAAAATAAGTACGGTATTCATTTCGGTTATAAACACGATGGTACTAGAGTTGGCGATGTTGCGTTACCTCCTTGGGCAAAGAGTTAGTATTTTGTATCGATTAAGTTATCGTGTTTAGTAAATCGTTGATTTTCGATTTCAATTTGTGAAAAATTATTGACAAATTTCCCATCTGCTTAGATTCTGCTGAGTTCATTGAGAAATTACGAGAAGCTTTAGAATGTGATCAAGTTTCAGCTAATTTACATCACTGGATCGATTTAATATTTGGATACAGGCAAAATGGCGATGAAGCCGAAAAAGCTGATAATAGTAAGAATATTGTGTGACATCGAAGTACCATTGCATCCTTGAAGTATTTTTACTGGTTCTCTAAGTACCAAATTATACGTTACAGAATTTTACTATTTATGCTACGAGGGCGCCGTTGACCTGAATTCGATCAAAGATTGGAATCAAAGGCATGCTCTAGAAATTCAAATCATGGAATTTGGTCAAATACCAAAACAAGTTTTCAAAAAACCTCATCCTGCTCGTACCTGTTCCTTAGTGGCGCTGGAAAAAAACACTCCAACGTTAAATGATGGTTATTATTTTTCATTCCTCACCAATTCATTTATGATAAAATATTTTTTTGTAATTTTTCCATGTTATTTTTGCACAGATACGATTAAAAAATACGAATTCAATTACCAATGGAATTCGAAAGAATTTCAATCGAAATATTGCTCAAACATGCATAAATCGGGCGTTACTTCGGTGGTTGTATCGAAAAATTCGTCTACCGTGTTCTCAGTCGGTAGAGATACGCTGTTCAAGATGCATAACGTTTCGACTTCGAAGCAAGAAAGAAGTATATCACTTTCTGGTATGATTCTGTCGTGCGTTTATTTATTAGACGACGGTATAACAGCTTTGGTCGGGTGTTGGGATAGTACAATGTGAGTATTGAATTGTCACCAGTGTAGAATAAACAATTGTGAGCTCCCTTTCAAGGACATGTCTCTGGGTTTCAGATTAGTTTATAATATCGAATGCGGAAGTATTGTCGATACTGTAAGAGGACACGAAGATGCGGTTACGTGTATTGGTTGGTGTAATAATACGAAACGGTTGATTTCTGGATCGTGGGATTCCATGATACGTGTTTGGAAAGCTAACCTACCTTGGACTCAGCTAAAGCCCACTTCTTGTTTGATTGCTCAGTTTAATCACGAAACGAAAATACCTTGTTTAAATGTTGCCAGGTTCGAGTACCTCTTTGAAAAAAAATTCGTAATCCTGTGTGCGAAACTGATAATTATTTTTATTACAGTAACGAAAAATTGCTAGCATCTGGAACAGAAACAGGAGACGTTTTTATTTGGTCTCTCGATACGTATAAATTGAAATCTAAATTGACGGGTAAAATGGCGTTTTATTTTTCCTTGCATTCGTTTACTAGAAAACCAATGTAACTGATACTTGCGTATGTGCTGTTTTTATAGGTCACTCGGATCTAGTAACTGATTTGAAATTCAGTCACGCTTGTGAAAGATTAATTACATGCAGCAGAGATCGTTCTTTCAGAGTATACGATGTTGAAACCGGATCTCAAGTTTATTTCAAAGTTTTAGATCAAGAATTGAAGTAATTTTTAAGCCTTCGAAATCTTTTGATAAAATAGGCAATTGGTAGTGGACTAATTGGATGTATGTATTTTTTTCCAAATAGCTGTGTGCTTTGGGATTGCTCACGTGTATTATTAGGAGGTAGCTTTGGTACATTGTTTTTCTGGGATTTGAAGGAAAATGCCTCGATTGCGACTATGCAAGCTCATACTGGTAATAGTTGATCATCTGTGGAAAGTACAATTTAAAAATTATAATCGCGTATTTATCGATTGTTTATTTTCATGTTCAGATGCTATCACTACGATCGATTGTAATGAAGATGGATCATTGGTAGTTACCGGAGGCGAAGATCATAGGATTGTGATTTGGAAAACATGATTTTTAAGTTCTCTTTCTCGTTAATGACCGGAGATGAAATTTTAAAGTGAAATAACTATGTGATAATTTTTTTGTTGCTTTTATTTTATAATATGAATGATAACGGTGTAGTTTTTAGATTTATTTTTTATTCAGGCTGAGATCGTGTTCCAGTTTTTTTTTATGTCTAGTCTTGTTTGTTGTATATTTTTTAACGCATGTTTTTCGTAATACGGTCTCGAGAGCTTTCAAAAAAAGTGACTGCTTTTATACATTAAGTAAAATAATACATCACAGATGATTCCTTGTTAAGCGATGCTCAAACTTTCCTGCGGATAATTTTCCTTACCATTTGAATTGTTTTATTGATATACGATTCTGTGATGAATACAATACGCCAGTTTTTATCTAATTTTATTGTAATTGTGAATTAAACTCGTTTTTATGTTTTATTCGATTTTATTTTGAATTTTTTGGTCCATGTTTACCTTTTCCCCTCCTTCCACCGCAGAATCTCGAGTTTCAAAATTATTTAAAAAAAAAATTTATTTGTAAACAAGTGTTCTAAGAAGTTCGATTTTGCTCCGGCCAATACAATTTTCAATCCGACCATTCGTGTGCCGAGTTTTCGCAATTCTTTCGCCTTTCCACAATTTTTTCGAGATAATTTAGAAATGTAATGTAAAAAATTTGCTGATTTTACGAGACAAAGTATAGGCGAAAAATTGGTCTTTCTTCCTTGCATACCTACTTGGGCGTTCAAGTCATTTTTAAAGTTGAAAGTATTCGAAATGAGAATCAAATATCACTATTCGAGACCGCTGATTCCAAATCAGACCGGGCTTGTGGTTTCGAGGTGTAACCAATTTTCGCCTTGAAAATTGGCGATATTTCGAAAACAAATTCCCACCGTCAATCAACAACCGGACAAGTATCCAACGGATTAATCCTAAAAATTGTAATTTTTATTAAAATTAATTATTTGAAGAGTTGAATCATCTGTTTTTTTTTTCTGTTATGAAGAATCCAGGAATCCACTGGCAAAATTATTTCAATGATAAGATTAATATTCGTTGGAACAATCGCCATTTTTTACCTAAATTGTTTTTGGATATTTTTTTTCAATAAAAATAAACGTAAGAAGTATCAAAACACTTTTTTTTTGGAACGAGATATTTATTAGCACTTATATATTTGAAATAATATTATATAATGAAATTATTACAATAACAATCTTTAGCTTTTACAATTATTGTAAAAGTTAAAGATTGTTATTTATTGCTGAAATAATTCAAACATGTTCGATAAAATAATGAATATATAACCAAATAAACAGTACGTAAGTAGACATATTTCATTAAAACATTTTAGGTGAAAAATTGAACGGTAAAAATAATAAATAAGTACAAATACTAAAGCTGTTTTCTCATTTTTTCTTCTTTTTAATGACATTTATGTCACGATTAATCTAAGGATTTTTTCTCAGTTTGATTCAACGATTTTTAATCTAGGTAACGGATTTCAATTAAAATAAACAAAAATAAAGGTTAAAATTTCACCAATTATTCAAAATCAATTCCTCGTTTGAGTAGGTAAGTAGGTATAAGTAATTTGCTTGAAAATTTCTAAAATTCATCCCAAGAGTAGGTATATTCATTAGGAAATACCTATTTAAAATTCCATTTGATACAGCTATATCTCCACTTTATAAATTTATAACATAACAACGACGATAATACGATTAAAATAGCATATAATATTGTTATGCATTATAAAAAATAATGTTGTTTATAATAAACTAGGTACCTAGTACATATATGTACCAAAAAATTAACATCATAATACGAACATATAAAAACAGTAAAAAAACGATTTAAAAAACAGGTTACAAAGAACACAACGCACAAAATGACTTTAAATTTAAAATGGAATACAATTTCAACAATTAGTCTTAAGAAAGAATGAAAATAAAAAAACCCACAGCTCTCATTAATGGACAACGTTGACTCATTTTCATGGAATTTTTTGTTCAAAAAATCAAATATCCATGAATCAGCGTAGATCAAAGAACATCATATCTTATTTTCATACAGAATAATATAAAAGCATAATTTACAATGAACCGATGAGCTCCATCAAACACGCAGGTTCACAATTTACATTATTTTTTTTAAATTGTATGATTTTTTGGAATTCCAAAAAAATGTCCAACTTGTCCATTATAATCGAATGCTGTTATGTAAATCAGTTCAATCACCCCACAGATTTTTTAGACAATTTTTACATAACAGAATTCATAATTTTTAATCGGGTACAAAAAAAATAGTACCCAAGTAACCATTTGAGTAACTTGAATAGGTAGCATAAAATTCTTTAACAATCACAATCAAATCACATTTTGAAAAAACTCATGTCATAAAGGTAACCTAAATAATAGATAAGAATAAAAAAATACGTTGAAAGTCAAAATTTCTCACATTAATCAGTTATATACTTATTTAAAACAGAAAATCGAACATGGAAAAATAGACCTTACAAAATTTTTCTGAACACTGTTGATTGAATTTCGAACACGAATCAGTTGCAGTGAAATAAATTGATGAAAATGGGTATGTAACAAGGGTTCTTCAGAAAATCCCTAGATATGCAAAAAAAACATAGGTCGGTACCTACAACATAAAAAGTTTGTTCGTAGGGAGGTCTAGGTACGCATACTAGATTAATATAAATACGTAGAGTTATGTTCTTCATAAAGGTGCTTAGATTTCTGAAAATTTTCTTCAATTTTTATTTTTATTATTTTTTTTGTTGTGTAGGTTTCGGTTTACGGTTTTGAATTTTTGGTGCAGGTCCAGGTTTAGGAGCAGGTTCAGATTTTGGCGCAGGTCCAGGTTTAGGTGCACGACCAGGTTTAGGAGCAGGTTCAGATTTTGGTGCAGGTCCAGGTTTAGGTGCACGACCAGGTTTAGGTTCAGGTCCAGGTTCAGGTTCAGATTCAGATTCAGATTCAGATTCATATTTAGGTTCAGGTTTTTTATCGCGGCGGATTTCACAAATTTTAAACCCGAAGTTTAAATTCTGCAAATTTTGCGCGAGTTGTATCAGTTCAAGTTTCGCTACAGTGCTTTTGGAATAAAATCGATGAGCGTGCAATTTATCATAAATCGATTTACTTTTTCCAGAAGATTCGCCTGTTATCTCGAATGTATTTTTATGAGCGTAATGGAACTTTCTGGTTAGCCGTCCATGTTCATCTAAATATCCATCAGTCTTCAATTTATCAGTAATTCTTTTCTCTATTCCGTCGTCGATTTCTTTTAATGCTTTCGAAAATAAGCATTCTTTTTTAGGTCGAATAATAGCTAGAACGAATACAATGGGCCGATGATTGCGAAAGAGATCCATAAAACCTTCTTTCGTCAACGAATTCAAATTTTCAGAGACCTTTTTTTTCCAACCTTCGAAGTTTTCAGGAGGCATAAGCTCGTCAAACAACTTTTCCAAATAATTAGGTGTCTTATACGTTGTAATGATGTTTCTTATAGTTTTTGCTGCATTCAATATCTGAGAAGCGGCCTCACGAATCTTATGATCAACGTTAAGCTTAACTTGGTACAGGTAAAGAGGCTCGTTAGGATTATTCGGTTTATATTTTAAAATGTCGCAGCATTCTATTCCACTAGGTGTAATGGTATCGAATACTAAAAATCCATCAACACCAGCATAAGACTGATTATAATGCTTTTCTTCTGTCATACTATTTGTCCAAGTTTGTTTCAGATACCCCGGTGAATCTTCTGCCATTAACGAATTTATGATCACGTTCTTCAAATCTTCGTACAATAAAGTTAAATAATCCGGTGTTAACTCGTACCAGACTTTTCGAATTTTAAAATACATTATCTCTCCACATCGATGCTCTCCTTCGATACAATCAATTAATAATTCTGGAGTTGAAGGCTTCCCTGTAGCTTGATCTATGAATGTAAGCTTACATTCTTTGAATATTTTCGCAAATGCCTGGAAATCAGTTTTTGTTCCGGGGACATTGTAAATTTCTTCAACAATTTCTTTCAATGTAGGAGGGTTTGGGAACTTCAAATTTTTAGAATTCATTTTGATTTCAAAAGAATTAGATAGTAGAAAATCTTCAAGATATTTATGCCGGACATGAAGACCTGATATTTTCATTCCATTATTATAAATCCGTTCAATCAAGGATTCGTCTAACTTTACGCGTGGAAATTTTACAGGTCGCAAGAAAGTGAGAAATTTAAAATCTGCTTCAGCTGCATTCGTATCCGTCAAATATTTGGCAAATTCGTCTAAGATAGGTAGATAATCGTTTACGCGAAGCCTTTTCCCTATTCTAATAATTCCTGTGGTCCTAACTTCAATCCAGCAACTTTTTAAGATTCCTACTTGAGATTTTGGTTTTGTCGGTTTTTCGATTTTTTCCTTCTCTTCTAATTTTTTCATTTCTTCTAATTTCTTAATCTTTTCCGATTCTTCCATTCCTTCTAATTTTTTTATTTCTTCTAATTTTTGCATTTCCTTTATATGTTCCTTTTCTTCTAATTTTTTCTGTTTTCTTTGATTTTTTATATCTTGATTCAGTTCATTTATTAATTTAAAAAATCCTGAATTCGTTTTTACATTGCATTTGAAAGAATCAATAAAATAATAGAGATTTGACATCAGATAACATAAATTTTGAGTAGGATTCAGTACTTCTTCCTGCAGATTATCGCCAAATAAGCATCGTCTTTTCAGCTTTATCATTTCTTTTATATCGGCGATTCTTTCGGACACTTTGATTGGAAAATTGAAGTCGACGTAGGGCCGAACCACATTCCACGCATTACCTGTGGTCAAGGCAACGAAGCGTTGAGTCTTTTCTTGGTAAATAAATATAATATAGTCGAAGTTTCGCCTCCTCCTCGGAGTACTTTTTAACGTTTTGGAAAGAGATGAAATATCTTTTTTAGTATGGACGTACCATACTAAAGAAAATACATTTTCGTCGTCTGAACCATCTAGCTTTCTGTCGTCTGAGCCATCTAGCTTTTTGTAGACTTTGCCATCTAGCTTTCTCTTGTCCGAGCCATCTAGCTTAAAGCCAACCTTCCTTTTGCCGCTTTTCTTAATGATGGCGTTATGCCTTTTTATAATCAAGTTTATTATTTTTAGAAATCCAATATTGTCAAGAGTTTCATCTTCAATATCCAAACGAAAAAAGACCCTATTCAAACTCAACCACTGGATGCTAAGATATTGAACTTCATCTCCGTCGATATTAATCAAAGATTCAACCAGCGCAGATGAATTCGGTGACACTGTTGGTTCGTCGATATTAAACGAAGACTCGAACTGCACAGATGAATTCGATGACGCAAACGACTCAAAATCTGATAAATAATCGGATGGCTCTGAATCTGACGAATTATTAGACGACTCTGAATCTGATGAATCATTGTGCGCATCCCAACCCATCTTTCAACCGTGTCGAGATTGTCTAAAGTAAAGTAAATTTACAAACATACATATAAATATCAGAATCCGAATATAAATTAGATTTAATCTGAAAAAAGTCCTAAACGCTAGAGTCAGACCCATACCCAAACGACTTTTCGTCTTATTAGTTAAAATCTTTTGTTAAGAAGTATTTGGGGTAATTGGAAAATGTAAGTAGGTACATTTCTTACATTTGAGATAGCGCAAACTCATCAAAATCAAAACCTTAGAAATTAGCATTTTACAATACCTACTGAAGACAGAGCGACTGGTTCACTCATTTCACTTATTTTAATTTATCGTCATATTGTATCAAAAAAAATGAATTGAATGGACCTTGAATTTGAGGTTTTCGCTTCGCTTAGGCCAAATTCATTCGTTTCCCTCATATTCGTATAGTGACTACAAAATTGTATTCATAAAATTACAATTTTTTTTGAAATTTCCCGCCCTTGCTTCTCCAGATTTGTTCAACTACAATGAACCTGGTAATAGGTTTGAAAAAACGACAAATTTGGAATAAACAATAAAGTGAATGAGAGGGAGAAAGGGGCCAATAAATTTAGTTCAGTCGGCAAATTTGTACCATTTACCCCCCCCCCCCCCCCAAAAAAAAATCAGTCCGTTTTGTGTTTCATGTCTACATAAATTGTTTTTCAAATTTTCAAATTATTTCGCTTTGGTTGCAACCTCTACAAGGGTAAGTACTATGTGTGTCAACTACAAGAACTTTCCCCTACTTCGAACCGTACGCGAAACCAAAACGCGCGTGATTCTGATGTAATCGGCCAATAAACTACGTTCCAAATTGGTACGGTTGGAGAATTACGCGCCAAATGACCTTCTTCGTTGTCCGACTAGGTATGCGGTAAAAGAGAATTGTGGATGTACAAAATTTTGCTGTCTGATGTGTAAAATAATTAGTATGGAAAGTTGAAATCTAAATTATAATTTCACAGATTTAACGCAACTTGTGGTCGAATGTCTCTGATTGGCTTTAAAAATTATTTTTTTGAGTTTAAGGCTAGAACACGAGATAACATGACAGAAACCGATTTTTTATGATGAGGGATACGGGGTGAGTGAGTTTAGGGGGCGTAGAACGGTCCTGACGAAAAACGTTGTAAGGGTACATCGGGTCATCTCAACTTGGTCTGTACACTGGCAAAGATGAAAATCGTTACCGGCTCTGGGGCTAGCTCGAAAAAAGTTAGCCGAGTTGTAGCGTTGATTTACCTTGGAGTGTTTTTCAGTTTTCTTTAATATGCCAATTTCGCTGATCGTATCATTCAAAACTTTCAATGTTGGAGAAGCTGGTTATCAAACTCAGCGATAGAACGATGAATTCACCTACGCCAATTGCAAAAATTACATAATTAGTCTCAGGGAATATGCAGATGCAACAAGTATGGTCGGATTGCATCAAACCCCGTTTCAGGGTGGAAGATAAAGAAACCAGATATTATTTACGTACCTAGGAATAGTTATAAATTTCCAGTTAATTGTGAATAGAATTTGATGTGTGTTACCTTTTTTATATGTATATGAGTTGAAACGATGATCGGAGAGAAATTTTTAACCTGGACAATGCCTCGTAAAATATTCGAATAGTACACCTACACAAACCAAACACGCGACATAACACAACACCACCTCTACAAGGCCTGGATCAATTTTACACTGATTAAAATTACGCGACATGACACAACACCACCTCTACAAGGCCCGGATCAATTTTACACTGATTAAAATTTAAAACAAAACTTCAAGGTCAAGGTCGAAAATTTTTTAAAAAATTTTATTTATTTGTCAACAATCGGGCTGGTATAATTTTATCTGTGGTTTTCTTTCCCTCGTTTTTCATCATCAAAGAATAAATTTTTTTAAGAATTTTTTTCACGAATTTTCAAATTGATTGCAATAGGGCTTTTTCGCAGCTACGTGCAAAAATTTTAAAAAAGAGAACCTCTTAGAAAAAAATGAAGGTTTTTTATTGATCAATAATCACAGTCAGTCCTTAGAAGAGAATAAACGCAAGCTTTTATTCCACCTAATTTCACACCCAAGGTTTTCACATGTCTGAAGTATTTCTTATTCTGATGCATACTCTGCAAAAAAAAAACAAAAACGAGCTGAGTAAAATTTCACTATGATTGAATAGAATATTTGAAATGATCTTACAATATTGAATGCTCTTCGATCAGAGGTCAGAAGTACGACTCGACCTATAGATGGTTTAACAACTCGAGCCAATTCCTGCAAAGCTCCGCAATACAACGATTTGTTATTAGCTTTCGTCCCGACTCGACGACCAAAAGGCTGCAAAAAATATCTCAATGAGATAAAATTAAACGAGAATTATCATAATTGAGTATAAAATTTACCAGATCAGTAACGACGATATCTATACACGAATTTCTTACAGGTAAATCACAAACATCCCATCGGATCGGATCAATTGGTAAGTTTTGATGGTAATCTGAACCATAAGTGGACTTATTCGACGCTGTTAACGTGATCGATTTCCTCTGAATGTCACCGCAAATGTGATAAGTACCGGGGAATCCTATGGCACCCTACTAAATGTCATTCGATTGAGTAAAAATCTTACATAAAAATGATCATGAGAACAAGAACCAGACCTCCATTGGAATGGATCCACTTCCGCAAAACGGATCTATGATTATTTCGCCTACTTCCGGTTCAGCTACTTGAAGCAGATTGAAAGATATCGTAGATCGAAGGGTTGTCAATCCGAAGTGAGAAAGGTTACGTCGATGTAAGGATGATTCAGTCAATGCAATAAGTACAATGGCATTTTCTAGAAAACATATAAATTCACAGTATTTGTTTTCTTTTTGTTTTCAAATTGAAAACATACTTTGTTTAATGTGAATAATAATCTCCAACTGGAAATGATCTAAATCAACGATCCACTGAAACATATCCTGTAACCTGCCTCCAAAGCTACGTGCAGCGTCTTGAGATCCAAACGAATGCTTTCCTGATCGATAACAAGTTACTCTGTACTGTATAACATCAGTTTTAAATTCTTTTTTAGACACTGTTCCTTGGTCAATTCCGTTCATTTCATTATCAGGTTTTCCTTGATCACCGGGTGGAGTTTTTTTTTCAAGTTTCGATACTGCTTCTAAATACTGTTCACGAGTTGGGTACAGATTTCCATTAAAATCGACCATATGCTTCCAAGCATCTAGGTGCTTTTTCCAATTTATAGTGTTGGCTAAATCTGCTATGGTTGCGAGATCCTTAGCCTGTGGAATTGAATAGAAAATTAGACGAATAATGATACTTGTGAGTGGAGGAGAGTAAGAAAGACCTTACCATGTCATTATCTTTAACTGATAGAAGATTTATATCCTTCAATTCGTCCACAACTAACAAGAGATTGTTAACTGATCGTAAGTTTTTGACCTGTAAAATTGAAATCGTTTCAGAAGAATTCATCATGAATAATTGAGTAAGTGAGATATTAAAACTTACCAGATGATACTCAGAAATGGGAACATTTACGTAGATTCGACCTCTCTCATAGCAAACGTTTATATCGGGGCCAAATTTATCGAGACATTCTTTTGCTGCTAAAGCTTCAAAACCGGTATCAACTGTTGCTTGAAACGTCAATTGATCGGAGGCCCGCGAAAGTTCCAATAATTGGGATAGATTTGCCATCGTAAGTGATAGGAGGACCTTAGATCATGATTTTAAATAAAAAAGGATTGAAATTTAGGAAAATTATTCACATTTGAGAGAAAAATTCAAAATTACTTTATCGCGTTTCAATTTTTTATCACGTGGAAAAAAAATAATGATAAAATAATCAATCAAAACACGTTTGAAGCGTTCTCTACTGAATAAAAAATGAACTATGAAGTCAAATTGACGTTTTTGATTGATTAAATAATTTCAGTGTTACCATTTCAGACTTTTCAAATCCTTATTTTTGGAAAAATCTAGCAGTGCTTCACTGACGACTCCGGTGCTGAGGTGATAAGAAATTTGAATTCGATTTTTAAAATAAAGAAAATTTCTATTATTTTATGCTTACGAAAGATTAGTAGTTATTTCTCAGTAACTTTTAGCCCAGCTTTGACTTTACAATGGCCACCCCTACCAATGGAACTGGCAATCTGGTCGATGAATTTGAAGAAGCGTTTTTGGTAAGATGATTATAATCAAACACACTTGCTTGAAATCAGTTCATTTATCTTTTAAGTTTATTTCACTTTCAATGACACAAATTATCGTTCCTTTACAGTCATTAATGCAAGTTTTGGCCAAAGAAGAAGAGAATTTCAATAGTCTAGAACGAGACGAAAATCGCGTCGATATTGATCAAGCTTCTTTAAAATTTCTCGATATAGCACGACAATTAGAGGCATTCTTCCTCCAAAAACGTTTCGTATTATCTGCTCTTAAACCGGAACTGATAATGAGAGAAGTTTGTATCTGTTTCAATGATGCTAATTTCGTAGACGTGAATTTTAACGCAGTCTTAACTTATTCCGCAGGAGACATCTGAATTACAAAAAGAACTGCAGAGAAAGGACGAACTTCTCAAACGTCATTACGAAAAAATCGCCGTCTGGCAAAGTATGTTGACAGATCTACAGAGTTACGCTAAGTCACAGGGTCCCGGAGCAGGGCACCCGAGCCCAGTACCATCAAGTAGCGGACCACCGCAGATGAACAACATACCACCACCTACAGCACCAGGTCCCATGCCCGGCGGTCCAATGTCCGGACCTGCGACACCTTCCAACCCAGCCATAATGAACGCTATCCAACAATTTCAACAACAACAGCAGCAGCAACAGCAGCAACAACAACAGCAACAACAATTACAAATGCAACAACAGCAACAACAACAGCACATGCATCAACAACAGCTGCAACAAATGCAACAACAAATGTCCGTCGGTATACCCGGTAACGGAGGCGGTCCTGGTGGTAACGTCGGACCCATGTTATCTCCTCAGCCAGCCATGTTCATGCAACAGCAGAACATTGCCCAGCGAGCTTCGCCTTTCGGTAATCAAGGTGCTGGAAATATGTTAGGACCTTTGGCGTTTTTGGAAAAAACCACCAGTAATATTGGAATGCCGGATGGTCGTAGGTGACGAGGGCGCGGGAGGGGGAGGGGCAGAGGTCGTGGTCGGGGCAGAGGAGAGTACGATCCTTGCCCTTAATCCCTCCTTTTCTGCTGTATATATTCGCTTATGAATACAGCAGCGCGCGTTTTAAAGTTAGCGAATTTCTTAAAAACTTATTCTACGTTTCTTCCATTGAGTTTCTCATTAGCTATAATTTAATATATTCGAAAAATCTTCAAACATTGAGAGCTAGGAAAAATGTTATGTGTGGTTTGTACATAGATGAAAGGTCGTTGTACTTGAGGTTACGATCAACTTTTGAGTTATTTAACGATGCTAATAACGAAAGGTACAAAATCCAGGTTGTCCTATATTTAGTTAATTTAATATGAAGTTGTTTCTTATTGTGTAATTATATTCCGGCGTACCAAATATTTAGAATTTTGTATTATATTAAAAAATCGTTATAAAGTTTGTTTTTATTGTGACGATCAAGTCGCTGTATTATTTTGTACAGTATCGTTTTCTTATTGAGTATGATTTTTTGTATTTATTCGTACATAATATAGATTTTTCAACGATTTATTTCGGTTCACTTTTGATTATTTTGGTTTGAATCACTCGTAGTTCGTAAGCCTTGCATTTTAGATTTATTTTTTGGTGAGAAATTTTTTCGAAGAGATTCTGTATTATTTTTTGTCTCAAAAATGGCCACACTGTTTTCAAATAATTTTCTTGTTTTCGTAAAAACTCGTCGCGATTAGGATTTTTTTCGATTTCATTTGATTTTGAATCAACTTCAAGCATAATGCATCGAAAGTAAAAATAATTGAATACTTTTAAACCCTTCAAATGGATCAAAATCATTCAATCTTCAAAAGTTTCATCGATTTTCAAAATCCCCTCCACTAGATAGACGAATCGGAGTTTGCTGCGGGTAGTATTTCTGCCTTGAACCAAATTACTGCGCATAGGTTATTTACACATGAAAGTAAACAAACATCATCTGTGGTACATGCTTGGTGATAAAAGATGAATTTTACGAGTGATTTCTCTTTATTAATTAGTTATTCATCTGAATTTCTTCCGTTATTAACATAATAATTTAAAGAGATGGCTCCTGTGTGCAGTTTTAAACACTGTCGGAGAAATTCTAAGGCTGTGAAATTGTTTGCTGTACCCGGGTGTCGACAGAAAAATAACTCATTAAATTTAAAACTTCAAAGATTACAAACTGAACGACGAAACGCCTGGCTTCGAGCATTAAAATTGGACGATTCTTTTGAACTTCAGCAGAAAAAGAGTATGAACATGAAAATTTGTTCTTTACATTTCCATTCCGGTGAGTCGTAACATTTCATTTTCAGTTTTGCATTATTTACATTCCTCTGAAACGTACTTTATTTTCTTAGGGAAGCCGGCAGAGTTGGAAGACTGCGATAACATAGACTGGGCTCCTACTTTGAATATATGTGAGGGCAGTGAGGTAAGAATATTATCCGTACCATACTTGTTTCTATTGAAAACTATCGAAAGTTGTAGATTTTGTTTACATTGTATGTCTTTATGATATAGGAGATGGGAGAATGTTTGTCAAATTCGATGCCTGCTCTTATAAATGAATATCATTGTGGTAATAATATACAAGAAATACAAGAACACATTTTACCCGATCCGGATGAAGTCGAAAATTTTATTATCAATAGATCGTTAAGTACGCAGACTGAAGAGGTAAAGAGGAGTAATAAATTACATGCTAATCATTTCTAGCACTGTCCAGATTTCTTAATAGATTTTTTTCACCTTTTCAGTTATCGGAAGAATCACTAAATGAAACTGTTGAAATTGTTAGTTCGTCTTCAACTGTGCTTGAAGTAGATTCGGGAAATGTTCACCATAGTGTTGCTGTTCAAACTGAAATGGACTGTTTGAATGAAATAAGACGTTTATTTGCCATAAATAGAGATTTAAAGAAGCAAGCTGAGCATGATGCAAAACGGTATGATGCAAAACGAATTGAAGCCGATGCAAAACAAATTATTGGTTTGAAGGTCAAGAATATAAAATTATCACAAAAACTCGCCGAGAGTAATAAGGTAAACGATGAATTGCTACTCAAGGAGGCAGCGTTTCTAAATGATGAAAAAAATCAAAAAATTAAGCACTTTACCGGACTTCCCAATTTATCTGTATTTAAAGTGATACTACGTCACCTTCGGACTGGCTTGGATCAAATTAGAACTGCTAAGAACTTGGATAATTTTCAAAAGCTGATTCTAACATTCATAAAACTACGGCTAAATTTAACATTTCGAGCATTGGGTTACAGATTTCTAATATCTCCAGAACAAGCTCAGGATATTTTTTATTCAGTTGTCGTCATGATTAACCATTCTTTCAACGACTTCGTTCATTGGCCAAGTAAAGAATGTATGAAACTGAATATGCCGAAATGTTTTCAAGATGTGTATCAAGATCGTGTAGCTGTAATTATAGATTGTTTTGAAATAGGCACTGAACGACCAAATGCGCTCAAAGGCAGAAATCAGCTTTTTTCTCAATATAAACAAAAGTACACTATCAAGTATCTAATCGGAATAACACCACATGGTGTTATTTCCTTCATTTCGAAAGGATATGCTGGAAGGACATCGGATAATTCAGTAACCCAAGATTGCGGCATTTTAGAAAAATTAGTAGCGGGTGACGTAGTTCTGGCAGATCGCGGTTTTACCATATCGGAACTGGTTTCCGAGCATCAGGCAGAATTGAAAACTCCAGCCTTCAAAAAAAACCCACAATTGCACCCTCTTGAAGTGGAAACTACTCGTGCACTGGCATCAGTTCGTGTTCATGTTGAGAGACTGATTGGTCAAATTAGAAATAAGTATAAAATTCTGAATGGTCCAATACCGATTTCAATGCTAAAAACACATTTTGAAAATAAGAGTATAATTGATGAAATTGTTCGTGTCGCTTGTATTTTAGTAAATTTATGTGATTGCGTTGTACCTATGGATTGAATGAGAACATTTCTTGTAAATAGAGTAAAATATATTTGAATGTAACAGTTGCAAATAAAACAATTACTGGTATAAATTTATCACGATAAATTCACAATGGTATATTTTCCTTATTATCTAACTTAACACCACGTTTCGTACGTGATTTTTTAGCATAGGTTGTCGTTACTTTCAACGGAACGAGTGGATTTTTAGCGCTGTCATTCATCTTTGGTTTTTCAATACAAATTGTATTCATTTTCGAGAGAGCGAGTTGTTTTTTAGCACCAATGTTTGGCTTTTGAATACGATTATTTGCCTTTTGAATAGGAACTTTCGGCTTTTGAATACGATCATTTGGTTTTTGAATAGGAACTTTTGGCTTTTGAATACGAACATTTGGTTTTTGAATAGGAACTTTTGGCTTTTGAATACGAACATTTGGTTTTTGAACAGGAACTTTCAGCTTTTGAGTGAGTGGTTTTTTAGCATCACTGTTTGGCTTTTCAATAGGAACATTGTTTACTCTTGATGGAGCGAGTGGCGTTTCAGCACTTTTATTTACCGTTGGTTCTTCAATACGAAGATTATTTACCGTTGGTTCTTCAATACGAAGATTAGCGCTATCATTCACATCCGACGCCTGTTCTACTTCGTTAGAACTGTTTACAACGACTGGTTTAAAAGACTTCTCTGCTTCTCGAGTGTAGTATTTCCCCAACAGTTCCGGTAAAATTACGTTATCGAAGTATACAGATGCATGGAGGATTATTTCGTTGATAATGGTTTCATCTTTGTATAATCTCTGTACATCAAAGACTTCCGGTGACCAAATGACGAAGTCACAATATACGGCATTGCTTGCAAATAGTTGGGTTTGCACCTGGTAATAATAACTGCTCGTTTTTCTATAAAGTACCATTTTCATTTAGGTATGGTATATTACTCATGGTAAAACCTTCTTTTAATAACGAGTACGGACATTTAGTTTCTAAAATGCCTGTCCCTTCACAGCACAAACATGACACAAGTCGATCAGGGCTGCCACCAATAAATGGGTATTCCTTATTTATAAATAAGCCGCACCGTTCGATCTGTCCGAGTACATGGTGGGTTTCCTGGTAATTTTGGTAGGCTGCTACAGCGTCATCTTCGTGCAGAAGACCCCATTTCATGGCGTTACTTGTTCTACCTCCTCTGCTGGGATGACAGATTTTTCTCATAAGAGATAAGTTAGAAATAAATGATCGAATACGGCACACTGCTCTGGAGGACGTTGCTGTAATGCGACCACATCGATACCTATACCACTTTTTGCATTTGTTTTGACGTCTTGTTTGCTTTTCCATTAAAAGAATTTCTTTCTCGGAAATTGTAAGTACTGAATCTTTATGAGCGTGACCTGAAATCAATGACAAGAGTTCATCAACTATAGGTATTACCACCCTTTGAATAATACGATGCCAACTTCAGAGATCTGTGCCAATTGATGAAATTGATTTTATAAAAAATGGATTTTGTTTGCTTTATAGGTACGCTAAGGTAAGCTTACATAAAAAAAAAAATCGAATTTTCTGTTTTTAGTCGCCTTTTCTATCAATAAAAATGCCGCCGCTGATGATTTTTGAAAATCTCGACGCCATTTTTGTCATGGTGCACATCTCTGAACACTTCTATCTACACTCTAGCTTACCAATTTTTATTAATTCTTCTAATTCGAGATTCTCATAATCAGGATTAAACAGTAAATGTAATTCGGTTGGTTTGAATTTTTTATTTTCTGTATTCATAATACCACCCCATGGTTGAACCACTCGATATAATCCACTAGTGGAATTGCTTTTTACCTGTGAATGAGAAGTGGTCAGTTAATTTAATTAATTTTTTTATTCTATTCCTAAGTTGCAATACCTACTTCTGCTAAGAACGTGGAGATGTCCACTTTAGGAGAAATTGCTTTACGTTTAAAATTGCGGACTCCTTTAGCATCAGGCTTTTTAATTAATCGTTTTACTGTATTGAAACAAGCCTCACTGATTTTCACTGCTGCTGTTGGAGCGCTCGAAGTACCTGAACAAAGGAAGGAGAGTTTATAATTTATTTGTTCAATTTATTCATGCGAAATAAGAAAACTGTGGCCTCTAACTTGGTTGCTTCCAATAGGCTATAACCTCAGTTACTGTAGGCTTCTCTACAGTGGGACTCGCGATCAAATAGCTCACTGCGGCCAAATGAGAGCATGATTCCGCGCACCCAGCAACACAGGTGCAGTGCCCAGTAACGATTTTTCCAACGTCATCATTGGTCAGCAGCAACCATAATGAAACAGGAGGCTCGGTGGTTTTTAACGAATGTCTCACCTAGCAAAAATAATAACAAAATGAAAATCAAAACCCAAGTCAGAAGTCATTTTGAAGTATAGTTACAGTATATTATATCAAGTATGGATGGCGTGAATAATATACTTACACTGGCCAGCACCAAAAATAATTCTTCTTCATTCACAGACACTGATTTAAATTTCACAGCTTCGACTTTTCCAGAAACTAAATAGTTTCTGGCTTCTAACGACTTGTAATTCTTGAATGGCTGCCCGGTGAAGGAGCTAACACCATTAACGAAGTATTCAAAAATTGAATTTTCGGTCAAATTTGGCACAGTACCTTCATAGTTCCTGTACGAACTGCTGCTACATGATATATGGAACGAAAATTGATAAAACGGATCGAAATTAATCGCAGAAATTTTTTCCATATATCGCTGGAATGTTTCAACACAGCTGGATTTCAGTCCAGCTGCATATGAACTTAATTCATACATTGCACGAACATTAAAATGCAATTAATATTTTTATCGATTAAAAACTTTTAAATTTCCGCCGAAATATCGTTTTTTTTACGAGTGAAAACTTTCAAATTTTCCGCTAAAATATCGTGATAACAGTTTGTTTACATTTTTGGTAATTCGGTCTAAGGCAGTGGGTAGACTACCCGCAGCAAACTCCGATTCGTCTATTTGTTTACCCTCGTAACCTTCCAAACACTGATAACTCAATTTAAAATTGATAAGTGTACGAGAAAATTTCCAAAATTTAGAAAAATGTCAGGTAAATTCTTACAAACCGTTGGTTTAAATCTTAAAGACAGGTTGATTCGTCAATTCAGCCTTGATTCTGTCAGATATCGAGATGTAATATTCCATAAAGAACTATTCGATGGAGGCAAAGATGTTGAAACTCACACTGGCCAGGTAAGCATTTCAAAATTCAGTTACCTCTTTCTGTTGATATATCCGATTACTGAACATCTTATACTTTCTTTCAGAAATTTGAAAAAGACGACTTTCGAAGACTTCGTTTTATAGACTCGGCAAAGTACGTGAATCCAAATGTAGCCATTGATTTAATTGATCAAGTGCCCCCAATCGCTTCTAAAGATAAAGTCGTTTGGTGCGATGGCGGTGACGAGCATCTCGGACATCCCAAAGTCTACATCAATTTGGTAAATCAACTTTTCGCATTGTGTGCTTCGTAAATAGTGAAACAATTTCAATAGTAATCGGCACTAATTCATTTTCAGGATAAACCAGGCAATCACGCTTGCGGTTATTGTGGCTTGAGATTTTACAAAGAAGACCACCACCACGATTGAATCAGTTTGTAAATAGTTATAGTTCCGTTGTAAAATACTTGTTTAAATTATAAATGAATTACCATTATTTAAAACGCATTTAATTCCGTATAAATCAACACGAAACGTTATAACAACTTATTAATATAAACGCAAACATATCACAATTGAATAATCGGAAAAAAATGATGAAAGTTAACTATTAATTTCACGCAAGGGTACATGTATTTTACTATGCATAAGCGAGCAATTAAAATACACAGCATTGGTAAACGTACCAACTTCGACGGTGATCTTGAATAAACAATAAAAAAATTACAACGCGAATGGAAGAATACAATTCGTAAAAAAATCACCCGGTATAAAAAAACACGTCTATAAAAATAAATACACGATAATAAAACATTAAAAACTAAGACCTTAAAGATATGTCGTTTTGATATAAAATTTCGGACTAGCATTATACAGAAAACATTCGCTACGAATGGGCTCATTTGTTCTTTAACATCACCGCTCTGCGTGTCACTCGGCCACAAAACAGGCCCAGCATAAATATAATACCGATAATACTAAACAGGCTAGCAACGAAATATTTCTTCGAAGGAGATCTTGAGACGTGATCGATTAATTCTTGGAAATTTTTCGGTTCTGAGTTGATCTAGAAAAAAAAAATTGGAGTTAGATTTGACTTGGAAGAGAAAAAATAGTGTTATTGATATGATGGTTTTTTTTTACCAAAGGTTCGGCATTTTTGAACATTTCCATTCGTTGAGTCAATTTAAATTTACAGTCCGGCTGTAAAGTTCTTTTTTCTGATGTGAGTATCGTTTGTAAACATTGAAGCACTACAAATACACAGAAGGAAAAAAATGAAATAATGGGACTAGAGAAAGACATCGAAGAACAATTTCGTTAATTACTAACCTCTTCCAGCTCCTGGAGGAATATCTATGCAATATTTTGTAATATCTAAAGCGCAAGCTTGATTGAGAATTGGATCAACGTGAATGTCAGCTTTGGCCTCTTCGATCAAACCAGCTACTTCCAAACGACAGGCTCGATCAGTGATTCTACCATCGGTAAAGGCCACTTTCAAACATTCTTCTACTTTTCCAGAACTACCGCTTTCTTCCATTTTAACTTCTTCGCCGCAAATATTATGTATCTGCAATCAACATCGATTTCATGAACATCGAGCTTCAAGAATATGTTTCAAGACAATAATTGAGGTTGACTTACTTCGTTAGTGCATAAATTTCGCAATAAAGGATTCAACTTGTAATTAAGAGCTGATTCTTTCAATACAATTGAGAGTTGTTTCTCGCATTCTTTTCGTAATTTTCGTTCCCTAAATTTGACCTATGAAATAAGTTTAGAATTAATACGTAAATTTGAGCAAAACTTAGAATTAATACGTAAATTTGAGCAAAACTGTTTTACTACATTCAAGAATTCATCCAAAAATTAAAATGAATATACCTTCAGACATTTTAAAATTTTTCCTTCGAATTCGACATTAGGTAAATGATTCGCCATGATGGAAAGGCAGAATTTGCCAATATCTTGAGTACAGCCCTTTTGCAGAGCCGGATTTAAACGGTAATCGGCGGTTTGTTCGACCATTCGTTTTAAAACCAATGATTTACAGTTGCTGTCGAAAACAGGTTCGTCTTTGAATTTCTACACAACAAATAATCCATTGTGAGTTGAAAATATAAAAACAATTAAAAATTGGTCGTTTTTCAATTTTAAACGAAAAATTTCACTAGCTTAAAAATAATTCAAAAAATTACTTTCAAACAGATAAACGCTTGTGATGTATCACTTTCTTTGCAATACTCTTTGATCATCTGTTTACAAGTAGTCAACAAAGTATAATCGCTAGAGCTATCAGTGAAGTCGTGTTGCTCTAATTTGAATACCATTTTATGACAAGGATCGCTCAAGGAACTTTTATGCTCAACTAGGCATTCCAAAACCTAAAAATTGATCGGAAAATTAATAAACTATCTAAATCACAGAAAAACATTTTTTAAATTTAGAAAAATACCTGAGCTGATTTAGATTCGATTTTACCACACCAAGTTTTTATATCTTTATCACAAGCAGATTTCAATTTCGGATCTAAGTCGATAAATTCTCTTTGCTGGAGTAATTGTCCCCTTAATTGATATCTGCATTCTTTTGAAAGTTTGTATTTTTCATCCTTCAGAGTATCGTTCTGAGTAACTTCACTAAGACATTCAACGACCTGAAAAAGGGCCTCAAATTATCAACTTTTTCGATAAGTAAATCAACGAAGGAATGTTGAAGAAAATACCTGAGCTTTGGTGTGAGCTTTAGGACAATACCGAATCACATAAGGTCGACATGCTTCTTTAAATGCGACAGTGAAATGATAATCGTTGATACTAATTAATTGAAAATGCTCGATTGTTGCTCTGCATTTGTAATCAAATTTAGTTTGTTCATCGTTTTTATGCTTAATTAGACATCCCATCGCGTCGTGTGAATCTCCTTTTACGTTACGTAATTCTTCCTGTAACGTTCCAAAGATCGAATTAAGAAAATAAACCACCTATCTCGCTACTATCTACGACATTATTGTTTACTTTGCAGTATATGTCGAGTATTTTTCTGCAGTGTGTTTTCACAACGGGATTTAAATTTATATCGGAGGCTTCGGCTTCGGTGAAATTGCCCACGACCATTTTGCATTTTGGTTTCAAGCTAAAACACGAAATAAAATTTAATTATTAATTGGTTCGTAGATAGATTGACGGACAGAGGAGATAATAACCTCGTATATTTATCTTGTAAACATAACATCTCTTCTCCGAGACCAGTCTTTTGGGTACAATAAGTAGCTAAATCGTCCATACACATTTCTTCGATTTCTGGAATAAGTTCAACGCTTATGGCTCGTTGTCTCATCACCCTTCTAACTTGCTGTTCGCATTCTGGCTTCAGCTGTACAAATCAGTGCAAAAATACATTCAAAAACGTTTAATACAGAATTTTTAAAGCTTCTATTTCACAAAAATGTTTACCTTGCTTGGCGAATCGATAGAATACACGTATCTGTACAAACATGGTAACACTAATGGGCCTCGTTCTGGATCCATTTTGGAAAGATCATCGTTCCAAGTATTTTTGGCATGGCATACCTTGACGGCATCACTTTTACAAGCTTTGAAAAGTTGTGGATCCAATTTGAAATCACGAGCAATAAAGTACTGTATTTGCATGAGCGCTGTTTCACAATCACTATTTTCCATGTACTTCGAATTAATATTATCCATCAAGCACGAAATAACTCTGAAATTGAATCAAACTCATCATTGCATATTTTAGACCCTAGTTATCAACTTTGGGACTTCGAAACACTTACTTTCCATCTTCTCCTATAGTATCAGGGCATAATTTTCTGACAATTGATTCGCAAGCTTTCCGTAGAACAGGATCAACTCTCCAGTCTTCTCCAGCGTCGGTAATTTTCAGCAAACTCTCCAACTGAGGAATTATCGAACGAATTAAGTAATATCATTAAAACAGTCAAATTTCGATTTTTAGATACTCACAGCTCTTTGACAAGGGACAGAAACAACTGTTTGTTTACGTCGTTTGGGACGCGAATGTTCCAACAAACAATGAATAGTTTTTCCACCGGATTCTAATCCGTGACAAAAATTCTCAATATCTTCCGAACATTTTCCAACAACTTCGGGAGAGAGTCTATAATCTTCCATGAGAAATTTCCTATGTCGAACCATTTCCGATCTACAGTCAGCGCTAATTTTACTTCCTACAACAAGTATTTTTCCGGATTATCATTTTCTAAAGAATTAGCGAATAAAATAGAAATAAATTATATACCATTGTGAGCTGCGTTTTCTAAACACAATAACATCTGAGCTAATCTCACTTTACGATGATCAGATGTGCTTCGTTTGCATTTATAAACTTTGATATCTGCTCGACAAGCTCGAACAAGACCTTTACTGACTTCAGTATCTTTAACGACTAGTTTTTCTCGTTTGAATAATTGTTCTTGGCACTGAAACCGAACGCAGAATAGAAAATGCTTGAACAGCATAATTTGTGTATTGGCATATGAAAAATACCTGATGAGTCATTTTAGGATCGTTGATAGATTCTTGTAAACATTTATAAACTAATTCGGAATTGGCATTTTCCAGATCCGGACAGAACTTCCTTTTGTCCTCAGAACACGATAGCTGCAACACTTTATCTAGCTGCACATCTTCGCCTTGAATCTCAGATAAAAGCAGAATCTCTTGTTTACAGGATGCATCATTGATGAGATCGATTTGTTTTTGTAAACAGTCCAATATACCTCCATCTTCAAAGATGGTCTAAAAAAACACGTTTTTGTATAAATTTCACATCTGAAACACTTGAAATGTGAACAATGATAACTTACCATAGAATACTCATTGCTTAATGCAGCATCGCAACGTAGCTTTGAGATATCGTTTTCACACAACTGCATATAATTTGACGCATAATTGAAACTCGACGACAATAAATATTCTATTCTTTGAATAATACTTTGACAGAAAAAGTCAACGTGTTTCTCTTTTAATTCCAATACACACGAAATGTATTTCTGCTCCGGCTTACACTGTAGTGTTTTGATATCATCCGGACAGTTCAAATTCAACGTACGTCGAAGACTTTCATCTTTGAAGAAATTACTCGCATGGTTGCGAATCAAACGACGACAGTCCTCGGTGAAATCTATCGCCTGTAAATATTCTCAATGTTAGATCGATTCGGATATATTATTCAAAATGTTTACTCACTTTATGACGCTGAACACATTCCAATAAATCTAATTCTGTAACGCTGGGTTTATTACCGCATAATTTGACCAAAGCGCATTGAGATTCGTCTTTGAGCAATTTACACTCGACCGAAGCTATGATAAACGCGAGTAAGGGAAGGAAATCACCGATTGAATGCATTTTTGTCTTAATTATTAATTTTACATTTTACTATCACTCATAAAATTCATATTTTTAAGTAAAATTCGATACTAAGGCGCTGAGTTTGTATTACTCAAAGAGATAAAAGAAGGAAATTTCTCACTTTTTAATCATTATAGGATTTGCTACGGACTTTGAAACGTCGTATGCAACTATTATTTGACAATTTCACTCGAACACTCGAAAATTAGAGCTTTTTTGATTTCGCAAATTCTTTGTCAAATTCAAAAGTCAAAACAACTCGAAATTGACAAAAAAGCTCTCCTCGTCACCCCTCACCCATTTCCGATAGTCGGGTGTCAGTGTTGTAAGATTATGCAAAAAAAATGAATTGATATATGTTTACTTTTTCATTACTTTTAATTTTCAAATGTTACTATACCTGACGCCATTGTCTAAAATTCTACGCCGAAAATCCCAAAAAATTAATTAACGAATTTTTTCCGATAGCGTTTTTTAAACATTTTCACTTATTTCGCTCAAATTCTGAATAATTTTCTGGTATAATTCCAATTTAGTAGTGTTCTTTAGTTAATTTATTGAAAATTCGACGTATTTGTAAATCCCCAACCGTTGCATCGTTGGTTGGTACTGTATAACTTCGAAGCAGTTTCAAAATTTAACCATCATCTGTATAACTACGATCAGATCCCTCAAATCTTGAGTAAGTCGTAACTTATTACATCACATTGCATCAGTTTATTCTTTTAAAAATTAATGTCTCGCATGTCTTACTAGTATTAAGTCATTCTATTAATGATCTTCTCGTTATAGATCATGTCCAATACAAGTCAGAAACACCGGAACTTCGTTTCGGAGCCGATGGGCGAAAAGCCTGTCACCGAATTGGCCGGAATCGGAGACGTATTAGGAAAACGATTAGAAGCATTAGGCTTTGATAAAGTGAGTATCCGGGGTTGAATTTACAAAGCCTTTATTCAGGTTCGTGATTATTTCGATTGTACTCTTGTTACAGGCATATACTGTCTTAGGACAATATCTGATTTTAAAAAAAGATCAAGAATTATTTGAAATGTGGTTAAAGGATACCATTAACGCAAATAGCAAACAGTCTTCAGATTGTTTCAAATGTCTAACTGACTGGTGTCACGAATTTTTGTAGTTATTCACGTCTAGATGGGAGAAACGTTATGCGACTTATCTTAACTTTTTAATGTTTATTTGTAGTGTGATTTTTGCCATGTGTATCAGTGTTAAATTAAGCCAAAATTATTTTTATTTCCAATTTTTAACAATTTGAATGATCCTGTTTTTATATGGAAAGGGACGTTAAAATTTTATATTATGTGCCTTATCTACCTACATAGGTGTTTTTCTACACAGCAAGCACTGAAACTAAGTCCAATATTGCAGGCACATACCGTATTAGGACAATTTCTCGTATTGAAAAAAAATAAAGAATTGTTTCAAATATGGATTAAAGATCAGTGCGGAGCCAACAACAACCAAGCCGGAGAATGTTATCAGTGTTTAGCTGACTGGTGTAATGAATTTTTATAGTATTAGTTTTGATTTCAATTGTAACTAAAGTATATGATTCCTAGATTCCGCATGTGTTTAAACTTGACTGTTTTGTGTATTTAAATATTGAGCTAAGGTTGTGTAGCAACAGTTTCGTTTTCTTTTTAGAATAGTTTTGTAAATTATTGTGATTATGTTCAAGTTACTTTTTTGTACTTATTGGAATATGATGTGAATAATGGTTTTATTTTACAGACGTTTTCTATTGTTACCTTATCCTTATTTATTATATATTAACAGGGACTATATCGATTACTTTTTTCTAACATGCACTCTTTTCTTGTATTAAATTATTTTCCATCTTTTTTTTCTTTTTATTCTCTTTGGTATCAGTTTTAATTAATTGTACTTACGTAAGTGTTTTTGTTCGGAGTAGTCAAGATTGACACTGGTACGAATTTACTTACTTTATGTTCAGGATTTATCGTCAATTAAGAATATCAGTATGTTTGCAAACAAAAATAGAAACAATTTTCTGTAGTTTTTCGATTCTTCGAATTTATCAGAATTTTTTCTCGCTGATGTCATTATCTTTCAAGGAGAAATTAGTGATACAGAATGTATAAAAGCTATAGCGATAATGCATATGGTTTTTCAGAATACCAATCCTACGCGAAATTCGGTTAAAAATCATGCATTCAGAATTTCCAATGCAGGTTTAAAATTTTTGGTGAGTCATTCTCCTCTTTGCAGTGAAAAATTACTAAAATTTTCCACACACTATTGAAAAGAGAGAGGGGCTAAGAGGCAAATATCTTCCAAAAAAGCTAGAATAAGTACCTGTTTATTCTAATATCACATGTAGATTTTATTATTACAGGTTAGTCAAATGTGTGGAAAGTTTGTAAAGACGGAAGAGCATTCAGAGTTGGATGAAAAATGAATACAGCCGAATTGAACAACAGATATGCTTCGAATTATTTTAACGTATTGAAATTCATCATGTAATGCAGAGAATTTTACCTCTGATTGTAGGTATTTTTTGCAATCTTTAATGATGTTCTGATCAACTGGTAAATACCTACCTAATTAATCTTCGTTCATACCTACTGATTGCTTTCCTTTATTCATATTGTTTCTTTTTTCATTGTTCCATGTTTTATAGTTATACCTACTCACATAAAAATATTTTCTTTCGAGTATCGACAATTTTTCAATTGCATTGAAATTGACTGACCCATTTTATTTTAGTTGGTCTGAGTGAATAGGTACAAGTGAATGCAGGTAGCATTAGGAAATAAAATACCGAACTGAAAAATCAATAAAAATTTGTAATGTTTTAGAAAAGAATCGGTTAAAATATGCTTGAAACTTATTCAACTTTATTATACTCATTACAGTAGAACCCGGATTATCCGACCTCGAATTATCCGACATCTCGATTATCCGATCAAAAAATATTAACCGACACTACTGCATTATCCGACACCCAAATGTCGGATAATAATTTATTATCCGACATGTCCTAAATTTAGCTCCAAATATATAGAAAAATGTGTTGTAAACGTTGTGCAGCATTGAGAATTGACACAAATGAGATAACTCAGTCAGAGGTACGTAGTGGTTAGTACTCTCTCATTTCGAATCAGTGAAAAATCACTGATAAACAGTCAGAATTGCAGCACAGAAAAAATCAGTGAAATTCACTGATTTTCAGTGATTTTTCACTGATTATTCAAAGAATTTCACAGATTTTTCAGTAAATTTCATAAATATCACTGAATTTTCACTGATTTCCAGTGATTTTCTTTCACTGATTTGTCTTCAGTGAAAAAATGTTCACTGATTTTCTCCTGTGCTGCAATTCTGACTGTTTCTCAGTGATTTTCGGTCATTTTCACTGATTTATAATTGAGAGAGTACATAGTTCTACCTAAAAGTATGTTTTATTTGCAAATTTCGACGTGATCACTTTTGTTTGCTTTGAACTTGTTCATTTTAGTTTTATACTAGTTTTTTTCCAATATACATATGGGTATCGAATTCCTTTTTTTGATATCAAAAACACATTTATCCTGTGTTTTGATCGGAAAAACTCTACTTTTCGATTATCCGACATTTCAGGTTATCCGACACCTCCTCCGCCCCGATTATGTCGGATAATCCGGGTTCTACTGTACTCAGAACAGAGAATTGAAAGAACTCGTGCTAGAAAGTAGAAAATCGTAGAAAACCCTCCGCTTTCACCTTATCAGTGGGGTGGATTGAAAAAAATCCTAGATTTGGACGAAAATGGATGACGTAGTTTACTTCGAGTGAAGACTTCCCAAAAAAAAATTTCTAGCTCCTCGGCCCAAACCAGCCTCGTGTTCTTTTGGGCTGGAGGGCTCAAAATTTTTTGGGGTCTTTCAGTCACTGTAAACTACTTTACCATACCGATTTTCTCCAAAATCCAGGATATGCTTTTTTCGATCCACTCTACCCTATCAGTGACGCCATATCAATTTCACCAAAAAGTAGTTCAGGTTTTTAAAAAAAATTAAACTGAATGATTGATTGTGTGGAATTTTGTAAAATATGTACCTAGTTTTTACGAAATTCAACATTTTTTTCGCCCTTCCCTTTAAGTTCATTTTTTGACAGTGAAGCTGTACGGACAAAATTTTGAAAAAAATGAGACTTCCGGACCTTGAAACATCAGAAGTACCTACTTACATAAGACATTTTTTTAAATTTCATAAAACCAAATTTTCAGCTCCACGTTCGGAATTTTTTTTTGAGAGAAGAACTATTTTTTTTAAAATTTTGTTCATAAATATTTAAATTTCCAAAAAGTTTTTGAAATTTGAAAAAATGAACGTTTTGATGGATCAGGGATCTTTGGAATACGCTCTCAAAATTAATTTCAATTCTGCAATAGAATTCTTTGACTCCTACCGTACGAAAGTGCGGGATGATCCTTTCCATCCGTGTTAATAAAATTACATAACCAGTTTGCCGTAAATAAATGTTTACTATCAATCATTTTTTGAGTAAAACCAGCGAGTTTGCCTGATGTTTACTTTTTCATTTTACATGTTCGATATACGTATTGCCTATTTTTCTATTTGAAGGGACAAATTTTTAGAAAACCTTTATATTTCT
The DNA here is from genome assembly GCA_033439095.1 of Pseudococcus viburni. Taxonomy (NCBI): domain Eukaryota; kingdom Metazoa; phylum Arthropoda; class Insecta; order Hemiptera; family Pseudococcidae; genus Pseudococcus; species Pseudococcus viburni. The sequence goes on along the minus strand of JAVBJF010000007.1, from coordinate 1,072,144 downwards.
TAATATTATTTATTAAGTATCTATTTTTATTTTTTGTTCCACGAAATAAAAAATGAAAGGAATGAAATTACTACCCAATGGATAGATACCTGTGCATCTATACCCGGCTGGTTCGTAGGACAAAACCTCCCTCATGATTCAATGGGCGAAAAAATTGATAAATTCCATCGGCTGGTATTTTATTCAGAAATTGTTATCCCTTGAAGTAAAAATGTAGGCAATTTGTTCAACAGTAGAGGTGAACGGCAATGCATATGCGCAAAAAGAAGGTATCATCACGACCTGATCACTAGAATCTAACTACGCAATAGAGGAGGAAGATACAAGACAGGCGATTAATGACAATTTTGTCACATGGATGATGACCTTCAGAATTTATTATGTTCAAAACATGTTTTAAAAATTATCGTTAAGTGGATATTTTTATTCAAATTCAAAAATACCATTGGCATCCATCTATTTATAATCTTATTTTTCAAAGTTTGTAGAATAATACATTTTCTTAAAATTATTTCTTTTTTTTTTTAGATATTCTGTAAAAAATTAAAAATTTTTCCTATCAAGGTAATTTTTTCAAATAGAAGAAAATTTCATTGTTTGTGTTCTTTCAAAAACTGAACATTCATTCTGTTCTTGTATTGCATTATTTTTCATCTCATTTTCTCGTTGATATGCGAATTAATTAATTCGTACCTAAGCAGATACAGTTTTTAAATATGATTCACGCTTACGACGTTATCGTCAATTAGAGCATCGATTTGTTAATGTTTGTAAAAATTGTATGAATTTCCTTCCTAAGTTCCCTCTAGATCATTTTGACGCATCTAAAAAACACCGAAACTTCCCGTTATTTTTTGATTCTGCGAACTAATCGGAATTTCCGCTCGCTGACTTTACGTTATCTCCTTTCTTGTATAAATTACTGATACGGACTGCACTACCGGCGATATTCAACTCGTATACATGCAGCGTGTTTGTTGGTCGCTAAATCAAATCATCAAAATCAACGTTTAGTTGTTCAGTGTTCAATGTCACGAGTGTTGTAGTTTAGTCGAAATTATTGATACCTAGTTACCTATACAGTAACGTAAAAAATTAAAAAACGAAATTTTTCCGACAATGATTTTTGAATTTTTATGCTAATTTCACTCAATTTCTGAAAAATTCCGAAAGTATAAGCAAATAAGCAATTTCAATTTAATTGCTTTTTTTTGGTTAATTTGTTGCAAATTTGACGTACGTACTTATTTTTAAATTATCGCTGGTTGGTACTGTATAACTTCGAAGTAGTTTTAAAATTCAACAATATCTGTTAAACGATCAAATCCATTAAATTTTGAGTAAGTAAATCATTTAAATTATCTGCATCATATGATGCGGTTTAATGCAGCTTTACCATCTTTTGAATTTAGATTTCTGAACATTTTTTTCGCTTTGCTACCCACCACTAAATTTAAACGGGATATGCATCAGACACGAAAATGAAAAATGGTGTGAACGACTGATGAATGTTCCCTGATTGATTCATGCGAATGCGAGTTTTCAATTGCCATTCAACTCGATTTTTTTCAAAATTATATTATATTTAAAAAATTTTTTTAATTCCTTAGTAGGTATTTTAACTTTAATTTTTTTTCCAAATCTGGTTTTCAACGCCAATGAAATTGTTTCTCAATTCTGAATTTTCTTCCTTAAAATTTTTTCTCACCTTTAAAATTGTTTTCAAATATATAGTTTTTCAACAATGAAATTTCTTTTAGAATGGCTTTTACAGATTCCAGGTATAGTAAAATGTCATCTGAAAATTGTTTTCAACTTTTGAATTTTTTCTCAAAATTTTTCAAAATTTCAACTTTAATTAAGTACAAAAAAGAGTTTCTCAGATTTTTTTCAAAACATTTTCCATCTTAAAAATTTTTAGGATGAAGCAATTTTGAAAAAACTTGAAGAGAATTGAAGTTTCTGAAAAATTTCAAGATCAAAGAATGGTATTTCAGAAAGGACAATTGAGAATTTGAGATGAGCTGAAAATTTTTTTAGTATGTAGAAGGAAATTTTTTGGATAATTCAGATTGAGGAAAAAATTTGTTGGGTTTGAAAAATAATTTTTTTTAGAAAAAATCTTGAGAGTTGAAAAAAGATCCAAGAAAAAAGAGTTAAAAAACATGTAAGTATCTTGAAAAAAAATAACAAAGTTTTAAAAAATTTTATTCGGAGAAAAAAACTAGGAAAAAAATTTCATTGTAATTGAAAAAAAATCTTAAGTTGAAAATAATCTCGAAAAAAAGATAGAGCTGAAAAATTATGAGAAAGAAGAAAATTTTTTATTAGATTTGCAGAAATGTTAATTGAAAATACAGGGTGACTGAAAATTGCTTCCCCAAAAAAATTTAAAATTTCGGTAAAAAATTATTATTGATAGGGTAAATTTTTTTTGGTAATATTCTACTAATATAGATCGTCTTCTAATCTCTGTATAATTTATAACCCGAAAAAATTCAATATTGCGCAATTTTTCCCTTAAACCAGAGCATTAATTCAATAATGCTGAATTAAATCACCTGACTTCAATTTGTGAAGCGCTAAAATGCAATCCTCCTTATTTCAAAATTGAACGCACTGTTTTCAGATTAACAGGGTTCAATTCAAGATTTTGAGGAACTCGTCACCTATCCACAGAAATTCCTAGATTTTATTCCACGCAATTTTAAAATTTCGTTCGACTAGGTTTAGCTATAGCATTGTAAGCGAAAATCAAATTATTCTTCACAAAAAATTCAAAAATGATTGAGAATTTTTGAAGAGGCCTGTGTTCGAATAGTAATGGACCAAGGATGCTGCCAGAGTTGAAATTTTTTGGATAAGTTAATTAGGGAATTTTTGCTAAGCATTTTTTTTTGGGAACTACTTTTCGGTCACCCTGTACCTAGGTACTTGATAATGCAAATTTTCGACTCTCATTGCATCAGTGTTTTTTTTTTCTTTTCTTGTAAAAATTAATACTCACCTTACAGTCATGTTATTACGATGAGTTATTCTATTCATGATTTTCGTTACCTACAGATCATGTCCCACACAAGTAAAAAACACGAAGACTTTGTAGCGGAGCCGATGGGCGAAAAGCCAGTAACCAAATTGGCCGGAATCGGTCCCGAATTAGGAAAGAAATTAGAAGCATTAGGCTTTAAAACAGTGAGTATTCGGGATTAATATTACGAAGTCTTTATTCAGGTTCGTGATGATTTCGATTGTGCTCTTCTTGCAGGCATATGCTGTCTTAGGAAAATATCTGAGTTTGGGCAAAGATAAAAAATTATTTGAAAAATGGTTAAAGGACACCGTTAACGCAAATAGCAAACAGTCTTCAGAATGTTACCAATGTCTAACTGACTGGTGTAGAGAATTTTTGTAGTTTTTTACCTCTTGACGAGAGGAAATGTTATTCGACTTATGTTTATTTTTTAATGTTTATTTGAATAGTGATTTTTTCCGTGCGCGTTAATGTTAAATTAAGCTAAAATTATCTTTATTGACAATTTTTAATAATTTTAATGATCCTGTTTTTACATTGAAGAGAGTGATAACGTGTAAGAATTTTCAATTTTTTATTAATTTTATCAGAATTTTTCAAATTTTTTTATAGGTACCAAGATTATCCTATGTAGGTACTATAATTATAACTGAATCTTGTGTAAAAATCTTCGTAGGTACCTATTTATTGTTTTTCTTCGTTTATATTGTTTATTTTTACATGTTTATTATTGTTAAAAATACAAATAATTAGGTATTCTCTTTCTAGTATCGACTATTTTTCACTTTCATTGAAATAATTTTTGAGATGAAAGCTCGGTTTTTCGGCATGAGCTCAAAAGTTCAAAGCTACCATTTAAAAATCTGAAAAAATTACAGTGAGAACTTTTTATGTGTTTTCCAACTAATTAATTTTCAAGATGGAATCTTAACACACTAAGGAGCACAGCGGTACTTAATTTTGGTCAAAATTCAAAAAAATGGAAAAAGTGAAGTGACATTGAGTCTTATTAATTTGAAGACGCTGATTTTGAATATCGATCTCAAAAAATTATAACATGCCATGTATCGTTTGTTATGATTCAAGGTCGCTGAGTCTGTATATTTATTTACTTTTTGGATACGACTCCACAGTGCCTCCCCCAGACCTACAAAAATGGAAAAAAGTAAGAAAAAAATTAAAAACAGCGCGTATGTGGCATGTCAATTCCTATACTATATTGCGAGGGTACTGAGCTTGATTACACAGGGTGACAAAATTTTTTTTTTGCTCTGTGTCTGAGTTCTCATGCCAAAATTCTATTTCTAGACATCAAAATACATCACCTTGCTCAATCCTGGCTTCCAAAGTTTGCTTTGGGGGGTGGGGGGGCAAAAACTGATTTTTCGAGGTCAATAAGCCTGAGCATTACAATAAAAATTGAAAAAAAATTTTTTGGACCAATCTTTTAGGAAATTTTACGGCAAATCCAATGCCGTAAACCGCAGACCTCCGTCTCTTTTTCAAAAAAAGTTACAGCTCATTCTTTCCAAAATTTTGTGAAAAAATCCCATTTTTTTGTTTTTTTTTCGCAAAAAAGTGAAATTTGAGAGAAAACTAAGGGTTTTAAGGATGAGCTTTAACTTTTTTTCAAAAAGAGATAGAGGTCCGCGGTTTGCGGCATTCGAATCGCCGTGAAATTTCCTACAACTCTCACCATGGTCATTATGGCCTTAAAATCCTTACTTTTATCTCAAATTTTACTTCTTTGCGAAAAAAAACAAACAAAAAAATGCGATTTTTTCACAAAATTTTGGAAAGGATGAGTTGTAACCTTTTTTAAAAAAGAAACGGAGGTCTGCGGTTTGCGGCATTGGATTCGCCGTAAAATTTCCTACAAGATTAGTCCAAAAAAATTTTTTTCAATTTTTTTTGTAATGCTCAGGCTTATTGACCACGAAAAATCAGTTTTTTGGCCCCCCCACCCCCCCAAAGCAAACTTTGGTCAAAAAAATTTTTTTTTCCTTTATTAGTTACATAAAAGCAACCAAATTTGGCAATGAGAACCCAAAAACAAAATTCGTGTCGCCCTTTGTTATCAACGTTCATTTTAGATCTGCCCCCCCAAAAAAAACCCTTCTCTTCAAATGATCTAGATCATGCCCAGCTCTGGTAAGTACTGTAGGCAGTAGGTAGGTACTCCTTTATAACATGAATCGAATAATATGTTTTACCCATGTCGTTTACGATTCGGAAAAGAGCCAAAATTGTTTTTTGACCTTTCAAGTTCATTTCTGGGATCATTTTTCCAAAAAATAAAAAAGAACCACGTTTTTCATCATTACTTGGCATTACCTACACTGGAAAAAAAAATTGAATAGGTAGTGTGAATTTCAAGATGGGCAATATCAAAATCAAGGTGCAATTTTTTGCAGAAAAAATTTAAAAAACTTGACTTTTTATGAAAATTGACAGAAAAATTTACCTGAACCCAGTGTATGAAATATTATAGACTGTAAAATCATTCATAATTTTTTTTCTGTCACTTAATTTCAAAATATTAACTCGAATATACAAAAAGTATAACACATAAAAAAATGTTTTACTTCAAAAAAGTGTTTTTGGTCAATAAAATTTTTTGTGTATGACAAATTTGCCTACTCCTTGATTTAAAGGACAAAAATTGATTATTTCTACTCGCTGGGATTTTATCCAGATATGTTTATCCTTTACAATGAAAAAAGTAGGCAAATTGTTCAACAGCAGAGATGAGCGGTAGGGCATATGCGTACATACATATAGACCTACCTTATTACGTGTTACTTGTTTTTTTAAAAACTGAGCATCCTTTCCGTTTTCATGTTTGGTTACCGATTTTTCATCTTTAAAATTTTTTCTCGTTGAGAAAAAATTCATTAATTTCATCCGTGTCGTTGGATACGTGGTGTTTTTAATCACGCTTCACGTTCACGACATTATCGCCAATATTGGAATCGATAATTCGACATGTTTCCCAAAAATTTTATGAATATATTTCCCACACTCCCTTCAGATCAAAAAACACCAAAATTCCCTATACTATTTTGATTCTGTGAAATCGACGGAATTTCTGCTCGCTGACGTCATGCCATCTAATTTCAAGGAGAAATACCAACTGATACAGACTACAACGTCGCATTTTTATTTATGTTGAGCAGTGCGAGTTTACGAGCACGTTAAAATCATCAACGTTCGGCTCTCTGCTGTTTTATTTAACCAGTGTTAGTGTCGCGATCAATACGAATTTAATGCGTAGTTTTCGGTATACTATTTTGTCTAGGTCTAGTTTTGTTTCGAAAATATGGTTGTATGTGAAGAGCGAGATGAGAATAATTCCAACGTAGAGGAGGAAATTCCCAAATCTGAAAAAATGGCCAATAAATCGAATAAGGTACCTAGTAAAATTTGAAATCCTAATTATGTTAAGTAATTCATTTCAAAAATATTGTTTAATTTTTTATTATAATACAATAGGTGAAACTAGGGAAAGGAGAGCAGACCATAACGTTTGAATTTGAAGATGATTTAGGAAGAAGCTTTGAAGCAACAATTGTGAGTCTTATTACACGTATTAGTAGCAATATGTGATTATTTACTGATAAAAAATACGATACCTATGCCAAATTTTTACATTAAAATTTTTTTCATGATAGAACATTTCTAATATCGTCATCAAATGCAAAGAAGTTATCGAACAGTCATTGGAAAAAAATTTGGACCAAAAGCTGTCAGAAAAAAATTCTTTGGAACGTGAGAAAAAAACAAGTGTAAGTTGAATTTTTTTTGTAAATAATTTAATTTACATACTTACATAGGCAATGTGATAAAATTACGCGAACAAAATTTGTAATTATGGTTCCGCTAGAATTTTTGAAAAGGCACCTGTCATGGTGCATAAGAAAAACACATAATAATGGATTTTGATAAAAATTGGCGAGGTAGTTCACTTTGAATGGCAGACATCCCCCAAAAATTTTAGGGCTTCTAATCCAACGGGGACGGAATTAGAGAACCTCACCAAACAGTAATTTTCGAAAAAACACGATTTTTGTCAATTTGGATGATACCACTCGCAGGGAACCTTGGTAATCCCCTAAAAATGGGAGATTTAAGTTTCTACACCTCTCTAAACCGTTAACCTCCAAATTGAATACCACTTTTTTTTCCAAGAATTTTTGATTTTTACCGATATCAAATTGCTCATTCAACACCTCAAAATCGAGCTGGAAACCTTTTTGGTTATCTAGAATAATTTTTGATATTTTACGAAAAAATCTCTTGGCAGTTGTCAACTGGATTTCGATTTACACAATTTTCATGAAGGGTACCGGTGGATAAGATAGGCGAATTTACCTCAGAGCTAAAATTCGAAACTAACCAATGGAATTTGGGAAATTTCTGCCCTCCCTCCCACTCATATCCCCTCCTATAGGATAAAATGTTACTTTTTTAAGCATTTATTTTAAGAAATTTTACATATTTCCTAGTTTACAACCAAATTTTCTCAAATTTTCAAGGATCAAGGATAGTGGAATATACTGAGGGGTGTTTATATGAATGTTTTGAAATAATTTCTGATGGTGTTTGCTAGCTAAAATGCGTGTTTAAAATTTTCAAATGGAGTTTTCAATACGTTTAATACGGTCATTTTTCCTAAAAAAACGGACCTCATCCCAAAAAATTTGCAGAAAGGGAAAGTTTCGTATGAAGACCTCAATTCCAAAAAGTGCTTAGTCCAAAAAAACGAACAATGAGTTGATGACGTCATTGAGTAGTCTACGTAATTTCTCACCAGTTTAGGACGTCATACAGCCGAAAACTGAAGATTGACCATTTTTATGGGCTTTTCTGAAGTGTTGAAAAATACCAAAATCTTCTGGAGGCTCCGAAACGTCCCGAAACTGCTTCCAATCGATTCGGCAGGTCAAAATCAGGGTATATACCAAATTTCAGCATTTTTCGTTTCAATTTAAAATTTTTGCTGAATGATCAAAAAGAAAAGAATAATTAATAATAATTTCATTACATTTATGTAGGTACGAGATTTCACCCCAAAAATTTCAAAAAAAATCAGTACTGTTCCAAAAGGTACTTAGTGCAGGAAAGAATAAAATCACTACCTACATTATGTTTAGGCCTGAGATTTCGCCATAAATATTCGAAAAAAATCGTTACTATTCCAAAAAGTACTTAGTCCAAATTTCATCAGCCTCTCACACAGGCAGAGTCGCAGTGTTGGGAATTTTTTAAATGAGATTACTTAGAGAAACCGTTGCACTACAGTTTAAGATATGATTCATTAGCTTTTTCAAAAAATTATGGGCCCGGGAACATTTTTTTGATTTTCCAAAAAAAAAACATTTTTAGAATTGAGGTCTTCGTATATCGCACCCTCAGTGCAATAACAACACATCTCAAAAAAATTGAACTTCTTTATTTTTGATGTAAATTGAAAACTGATCAAAGATGAGCACGTTTCAGGAAAAAATACGAAGGTCAAATTTTTTTGAGATGTGTTGTTATTGCACTAGGGGTGCGATATAATCCCAATAAGGTACTTATGTATTTTAACATGCCCGAACTTCCCTAAAATCGGCTAGCATGGTGTCCCTCTTTTGAAGGGCGAGGGAATTCAAATTTTGGGTTTTCGGCTATAACTTTCAAAATTACGCTCTTACGAAAAAAAAGTCGACACAAAAATTATACAGCATTGAAAGACGAATAATTTTTTTTTTTTTTTTTTTACAATTTGTCATGGGGGGGGGGGAGCTGAAGCATTCAGAAAAAGATGAAGTTTAAAAATTTTCCATCAACACCAATTATTATTAGAAGTTGGATTGATCTACTTTTAGGAGCACCCTCAACCTTCAACCATCAACCGATGTTTATAATAATTTGGCCCAGATTGGACCCCAAAACGAGGGTTCAAAATTCGAAATTTTACCAGTACTTCCCCTTCTGCTGTTTTTTCTTGGTCAAAATCTAAAATGACCGTATTAGTTGTTTCAGAGGAGAAATTTTGAAAAAAATGGGTACCTAGTCCGTAATAACTTGATTTTTTTTTCAATTTTTTTTCAAGCGCTGGAATATCTTGAAAAATGTGAAAAATCGTCTTTTATAGTACCTAATCTTTTTTACCATAAGATAGCCGTTCTTGGTCGAAATTTTTTTTCTCGTAATACATCCAAAAATACATAATTTACCCATCACTAGCACGATTTTCACTTATATTCATTCGATCATTTTTGATAATTTTGCAGTTTCGAGTATATATACATGTCAGTATTGTATATGATGGGTAAAAGTAAACATTTCATTTTTTTCGCGTTCAAAATTGACGCATGAGACATTCAGTAAAAAATTCGTATTCAGCATGTCAAATTATCTCTAGGAAGATCATTTCATCATTTTTCAGCCAGGTTTTGACTTTTGGTCTTTTAATTTTGCTCAAAAATTTTGTACAGAGTTTGGCTAAAAATGTGAATCAACGTGTTTAACAAAATTCTAGACGAAGGAAAAATATCAGGTGTTGAAAGTACCTATGTAAATGTCATAATTTCCTGATTCACTAAAACATATTTACCTATCATTTTTCATCTTTATACGATTGGGAAAGGGTGAAAGGGGCAGAAGCGTATTTAGAGCACGGTGGGGAAGGGAGATGGGATGTAGACCCTTTGACAATAACATAGTTGAAAAAAAATGTAAAATTTCAACTTTCAAAGGTATTTTTTTGAAACATTTCCGTCCCCGTCGCTCGGATCCATTCAGTTGGTTATAACTGACTGATTATTTCACAATGTAGGTACCTACCTATTTGAATTTTTAAAAAAATTCAAAATCAGGAATTCGGTATTTTTTTCACCAAAAACTCCCCTTCAGCCACCCTTCCCTGGAAGAGGGAATAATGCTCCAGTAAACTGAATTTAATGTAATGTTGCGATCTCTTCTCAGGTTCCATCCGATTCGTCTCCAAAAAAACACAACAATGCTTCAATTCGCAAAAACGTCAAAGTGCCAGCGTCAAAATCACCCAAACACAATAACCTGAATGAAACACTTCTGAAAAAAGTATCGGACGCTGATAAATTGGTCAACGAATTTTTCAAAACTGAAAATAAATTCAAAAATCCCTTCGAAGCATTTTATCTTCATTATCAACCAACTTTAATGAATTTTACCGCAGTGAAAAAGTCGAATGAAGAGCCTGCAATTAAAGTCGAACCGCGAGAGAATGATTTCGTCGACTTAACACGTACCGCCAAAGATCCAAAACCTACAAATGAAACCCCGATTGAGAAAAAGCTGGTAGAGTGTCGAACTACTGTTGAAAATTGTCAGCAAAATTTGGACTCAATAACGAAACTTCTGAAGGAAAATGATACCACCTTGGAAGAACTTTCAAAAGAATTTCTCGAAGCCAATGATGCAGTTGCGAGTGATTTGGTGAAGAAGGATGAACTGAAGGAAGAATTATCGAAAAATATAGAGAATGATTCCGTTGATGAAGTGCCTATCACCAGTGCTTCAAAGTTTACAAAGAAAGCATTGGGTGATAAAGAGGTGATAGCGTATCGCACTGCTGTTCAATATCGTCAGCAAAATCCTGTCTCCACAACGAAGCTTTCGAAGGAAAATGATCGAGGCCTGGAAGAACTTTCAAAGGAATTTCTCGAAGATGGCGATGCAGCTGCAAGAAAGCTGGTCAAAGAAAATGATAAAATGAAAAACCTTAGCTCTGAAGAAAACCCTACTGATTTGGTCAAAGAAAATGATAAAATAAAAAACCTTAGATTTGAAGAAAAACTTGCTGAGCTGCTCAAAGAAAATGATAAAATGAAAAACCGTGGCTCTGAAGAAAAATCTGCCGAAGAATCATCCTCACAATCCTCATTACCGACTGCTTCTAGCGTGTGTCAAAAACTTGTTCATGATAAACCAGTTTTACCATCAACTCAAATTTCCTCCGATGTTTCCAAGAAGGATTCCGAAACCGTTTCAGCATCTGCGAGTCAAAAATCATCTAAACTTGAACCAGTTATAGGGTCTTGCGAAAAAAATAAAATTTTGAAGCCATCTAATGTAAGTTGAGTTTTATTACAAATCTAAGAAATGTATAATGCAACAAGTCAATCAAATCAAATTTCACCTTATTTTTTTGCAGTCAATCTCGAAAAGTGAAAAAGAAAAAATTTGCTCCTCATCTGTTCAAAGTTCTGAGGAACCATCGAACTCACGAGATGTTAAATCGCTCAAAAAAACCGAGGACAAAGATCTCACTGAACCAGATAGTGGCTATATTAGTGCCAACGTAAGTTATATGCACATTGTACGAATTTACCCACCTAGTTTTTTTTTCAAGTTATAAATAGGTACCTATTTTAAATAATAAGTTGCAGAGTAGGGTGTGACTTGAATCGAATTTTCAAATTTTGAAGGTCTCATTCTCTAGGATGGTTTACTTTCCTCAAATAATGAAATTTCTAAAATTTTAGTTTCCTACCTTCATTTTTTTCCAACTGGATTTAACATGAGCTAACATACTAATAAAGTAAAAAGAAAAAAAATGGGGGAAAATTGTACAAAATTTCTATATTTCTCTCGAAAATCTGAAAATACTCGTATGATTCTATTTGATTTTTGGGAATGAACTTCGGACCCGAGGAATCATTTTAGGGGGTTCTGAGAGGCTTTGAATAGTGAATTTTATGATTTTTAGCAATTCCCAGGGAAAAATCTTCAGGCAAAGCAGGTCAATAAAAAGAAGGGTTTTGAATATATTTTCGTTAAGAGCCAGGCCAGCTTAGGCCTGCTCATGAGCGGCCAAATTTCATGCATGAACAGATATGATCATACATCATCATGATAAATTGATGACTCAGACCTGCTCATGCCTAAAAAAATTTCCGTGGGTTTCCACCTGATTTGAGGATCGTTTAATCCTACCTCTAGATGATTCCTCGAATTCAAAATTCATCCCTAATAAAAATCGAAATAGAATCATTCTTTTAGATTTTTGAGTTATGTACGTTTGAAAATTTTGCATTCCCCCTCAAAAAAGTTTCCTCCAAAGTTAAAATAAAACATTTGCTCGTTGTAATAAATGCATTGATGATGGATAGATAAATAGATTCTCGGCCCGTGTAGAGAAAATCCGGGTCGGGGGGATTGAAGAGAAAAAAGGTATTTCAATAGGGGGGAGGGGGTCAAAAACAAGAATTTTTGATTTTTTAATTCCAATACCGCACAAAACACGGGGGCTGAGGAGACTAGAAAAAAAAATTAAAATTGAATAATATCTTCTGATCGCGCAAGAGCCTTCAATTCTTTAAGAATTTGTCAAAAATTCACTAAGTAGGTATTTTCGAAAATAATTTTGTGAAAATTCCAAGAAAATTCAAAATTGATTAAATCAATTTCAAAGATTATTTGCATATTTAGTGACTGAGTAGACCAAGAAGCACAATTTTTTGCAAAAATCAATACTTCATAGTTTTTTTTCTTTCTCTTACTTATTATATTTCACTTCATCTATGAAGAAAAATTGAAAAACGGTACAAAATTGCGATTTTCTCGAAAAATTGTGCTTTTTGGTCTACACAGTCGCTAATTAATCTCTGAAATTGATTTTCTAAAATTTTAAATTTTTTGAATATATTGAATTTTTGACAATTTTTAAAGAATTGAAGTCTCTAGTGCGATCGGAACATAAATTAATCGATTTTGAATTTTTCAAATTTAATTTTCCAGGCTCGTCTTTTGCGCACTACTGGAACTCAAAAATCGAAAACTTTAGTTTTTTGGCTCATCCTATTACACAACTAAAATATAAAACAATTCAAATCAAAATTACGAGTGTACCTACTCTTGAGACGTAAACGCGCTAAGTCAAATTTTTCTTTTGAGAGGGCCCGGCGGCAATGACAGTATGTTTCTTAGTCTTGAGGGGGCCTCGTGGGTCCCTACGGGCCCCCAAAAAACTCGGTCCCGGGGGAAACACCCCGTTTCCCCCTCTCTGCGCAGGCCTGATAGATGCCTAACCTACATACATTATTTATCACAACTCATACTAAACTTATAATTTTTTTCAGCAAACAACTGCGACGACAGCAGATCAAGAAACCCTCGATATATCGTCAAAAAAAATAAAAGAAAAACCTACTGCGGTTGTTTCAGGATTTCGAAGAGAAAATAATGCAAGAAATGAACCCCCTGTGGAAACGCCTCAGCCTCGTGTATGTATTGCAATTTCATGAAACTTACTCGTTTACAATTCAACAACTAATTCTCCAATTTTCCAATCTTTTTTTGTAGCCAGCAACGACTCAACCGAATCGCGAAATCACATCTACTCACGTCTCAACAACTTCTCCTAATCGACAGTCTAGTACCACCGTTCGTACTTCCACTCCCATAAATGAGATTTCAAATCGAGAATTTAGTTCCGCTGTTCGTACTTCAACTCCTGTTTATCAAAATCAGCCCTCTCTTCGAAACATATTTGACGTAAGTTTTTCAGAAAAGTTTTCGAGTTTAAATGTCATCCAACATCCTCGAATTATCTACGTTATCGTTAATTTTACAAGATTTTTGCCAATTTAAAAAAAAATATATGTACTTACCGGTTTTTATTTTTTTTTTCATTTGAAAAAATTAGCCGAAATGGAGGGGGAAGGTGGATGGCGATGATGAAAAATCGCCGTCACTAATTTTTATAGGCTAAAATATTGGTATTAACATTTCAGAAAAAAATAAAACTTTTTATTTAATATTAAAAAAACATTATTAAAGATCCTTGAAAAATTAAGGTAAAAACGAAAAATGAATGCCATTAAGTGTCGCTGGGTAAAAACGTCCATACAAAACCATTTTTGAAAAAATTTCAATTTTTTAATAATTTTTTCAATTTTTCAAAAAATTTTGAACATATTAGGCCAGATTTTAATGCTTGGTGGAAAGAGCTAAAAGATGAGTCAGGGAGGTGAAATTTTTACCACGTCTTCGTTTTGAGGCCTCAACACAACTTCCTAGCAACTCCCTTTTCGATTTTTGAAAAAAAATCTAAAATGACCCCCTTTATATGGGAACTTACTATTTTTATCTTATTTTAAGTACCTAATTATTTTTTTATGGATGCAGTCATCCTCAGATCGCTTTGATGAGATACTGTCGCCAATACGTCGAGAACAAACATTACTTACATCTTTCAACCTCAGTTTGGGAAATGATACATACGGAAGTTATCAGGAATCACGAATACCTTCTCCTCGTGTAAGTAGCACATACCTACCCAAAATATCTCGATACCATTTATACGAGCTTTTCAATGAAACATGTTGAATAATATTATAAATTTTTAATTGAGTAATTATAAACAATTTCACTATCTATTTATTACAAATTCAACAGACGAGCTTGGGCAGTCGAGAGCGAACCATGAAATTCGATAATTTTGTTTCAAATTCTAAACATTACGGACCAGTGACCGATTTACCTGGTGTAGGTAAAGTAGGTGGAGGACGTTTAAGAGCAGCAGGAATTCATACTGTAAGTTTTCGTGTTAAAATATTTGGGTACCTAGACCTACCTACCTATATAAGATGATTATCTATCGATGTAAAATTATGTCTATATTATTGCATTTTCACAGGTGGGCGATATGCATCAAGTATTTCAAAAGCTTGGGGGAGACGAATCTTCGTTTAAACGTTGGTTCCAAAATGTATCCGGCTTGAATAGCAGGTGGGCTTCGCATTGTTACGACGCATTGGAGTACATGTGATTTGGAATAATTTCATCTCAGCTTTAAATCTCAGCTGTGTAAAGATTTTTTTTTTAATTTCTGAATTCCACACGATATTATTACGTAATTTTTTCAACTTTCAGATTTATTCGTCTTCTTGAAAAATTAATTTTTTTCTTATTGATGTTAAGGTATTTTTACCTATATCAATTAATTATTTTTTACTCTTTATAAATGAACTGGCGAATAATACTACAATTTGCCTACTGACGTTAGTATTGTTTTAGGTACATTATTTATATCTTGTTTTTATTTTTATACTTTGATTTACTCATCACTGTGAATAAATTTTTTACTTTGAATATCGGCTACTTTTCAATTACATGGCGTTCCAAAACTGCTGTAGGTCCCTAAACCCCTACCACCTCCTAGTGACTCATTGACACTATATTCTGGAAATTTAACCCCTTTCTTTTTCAGTGAACTGTTTTCGGTGTCGATTCACTGAATGAAAAAGGATTGATGGGGAAGGGGGAGAGGGAGGGGCTCAAAAAGTCGAACGATTTTTACTTCAAAAGTACTTATCTAAAAGTTCATTTTTAAAAATTTAAGTATTTAATTGAAATTTTTTCAACTAAAAAATATGTAAACCCAGGGAATAGGAGTCAACACCGGAGTCGGAGTCAAACTGACTCCAGCTTACGTTAAAATGGGACAAGGTTGGGATATTATATAAATTTTTTAGGGTTATGTCCCAATTGAGCTTTTTTGGGACATTCAAGATGTCCAAGTGGGGAGGGGGTAGAAGTCTGTCAAAAATGGGGGTTTTGGGACATCGTGTCTAAATTGTGTTTTTTTTTTTAGGACATTATGTCTCAATTGGGGTTTTAAGGAAGTTTTTTTTTGGAACACGAAGTCAAAATTTATTTTTGAAACATTACTTATGTCCAAATTGCCTAATTTGATTCAATGGGATTTCGGGGTCAAATTGAGTGCTTTTTGGACATCATGTTCAAATTTAAGGTTTTTAGGACACTTTCAAATGAAAGGGCTAGGGTTGGAACCCTGACTAATTTTTTCAGAACATAATGTCCCAATTGAGGAATTTTGGAGTAATATGTGAATTTTTTACAACTATAAAAATATTCGTACCTTGTACGTATTAAAATATCCCGATTATAGAATATAGGTCCAGGAAACCAGTTTGCTTTCAAATACCTATCAAAAAATAGAAGCAGATATTTTTTGAATATCTTTGAAAATAGATTATTAATTATACATCTTCTATAAAATTTTAAAAAATCAAACTCTCGTTCCAGTCGTAAAATAACCAGTTTTTTAATTTATAATACATATGAATGCTGGGTAAGTATGTAAAATAAAAAACAATATCGCTATAGGCGCTATATCGATTATTGTCAGGCAATAAATTTCAACTAAATGTCGTTGTACAAAATAAAATAATAACGTCATGACGCTGCGCTGCCCCTGATGAAGTGATGAGATTGTGCGAGATACACCAGTGTTCCACGAATAATCGGATATTACGAATATAACCGGATAACCGGATATTCGGAAAAAATACCCGGTTATTTATTTACGAATACGATTGGTCATGATCATTGTGACGTCCCTTTTCCGGTCAATTGACATCGCAGTCACTTGTCGTGTTGGTTAAATGTCATGTTCCCACGAATTTTGCTCCCTGCTGATAATGCATTCGGGCCCCCTTCGTGTAATGTTCGGGAAAGATCGGATAACCGGTTATGCACAATCGAATACTCGTTAAAATCCGAGTATTTTTCCATACCCGGATATTCGGATATTCGTGGAACACTGAGATACACCAACGATGTGTCAATTCACGGTAAACTACCAATGAGAAACCCCATTCGCAAAGATCCGATGATCATATCGCCACTTGTTATTTTTTCAAGTCCAAATCCGAATCGCGAATATTTTCGGAAATAATTTTCAATTTTTCATCACGTCCAAAACATAATTTTTTGTCTAAATTGTAATTTTAAGGTTTCCTAAAAATTTTTCAAACGTTGAAAATCTTTCCAAATTTTTTTTCGAACTCTGAAATTTTTCCTCAATTTTTTCCACCATAAATTTTTTTAATTTTGATTTTTTTCTCAAAAATCATAATTTCATATTTTTTTTAACTGAAATTTTCCTTTAAAATTTTTCCTCCACAATTATTCTCAACCTTGAAATTTTTTCAAATCCGGCTCCAAATTTTTTTCAAACGTTAAAATATTTTCCTGTTTTTCTTTTCCTATAGTATCTAGACCTACGCAGAGTCTCATCAATTCGTCATCAAGTAAAAAGATCGTCCATTCAGTGTTGAAATATATTTTTTGAATTCAAAACGATTCTTAAAAATTAAAAATCGGTACCTATTGGTAAAGTTCTTTTCTAATAAGTTTTAAATTGAAAAAATTTTAGTTGAAAAAATTTTTAAAATACAAATTTAAGAAAAACCTAAGAAAATTTCCAAGTGGAGAAAACTTTGGCGTGAATTAGGAAATTGTTTTGAGAAAAAGATATAACAAAATTGGAAAAAATTTCGAAATTTCAAAAAAATAATTCAGTTGAAAAAATGTTGAAAATGTATTTGAAGTTGAATAGAGCTCGAAGAAAAATCGATTATTTAGTTGCAAAAATTTGCAGTTGGAAAAAATTTAGAAAAAAATATTGAAGTTCGAAAAAATTTTCAGGTTGAAAAAAATGTCACAAAAGTTGGAATTCAGGTAAAATTAAAAAAAAATTAAAATTTCGATAAAATAAAATTTGCAAAAAAAATTTCAGGGATGGGAAAATTTGAAAAATTTTAGGAAAAAAATTCAGGGTTGGAAATTTTTTTAGAGATTGCACGAATTCACGAGTTCGGTACCCTTAGTCCCATAGAGTCATAATGGATATGGCATATGGCGCGAATTGACCTTCGCAATGCGTTTACGATTTCATCTTTCCCCGCTTCGCGTTCGGTTTTCTTGAGGTATATCAAAGAAAAAAAATCGCATTTTTAGATTCCCCACTTTCTTTCGTATTTTCAAATTCAAAACTCCAATTTGTTTGTTTTTTGGAAAAAAATGTGGGAATTTTCGTAAGATGATTTATCGATTGCAGTTCGAAGAAATTTTTCTGAACGGTTATCGCAATGAAGACTGTTGATTCGCAGCTAGCGTCAGTTGAGTTTATGTTTGTCGTGCAGTATCACGTGTTAAATTTTTTCTGAACATTTCGCGCCGGTTGTGTTGTTCATTTTTACTTAGTTTTAATTTCCTTTTTCCAAATTTGCTTATTTTTTGAGTTTATTTTAGAATGGAAAACGAACCTTGTACATCGAGAAAACAAATTTTTCCAAATAACGACGATGACGTCATTGTAAGTAATCTTCTATATTGTTTTAAATACCTAAATGACTAGGCATCACAAAATCAAAAAAAATATATTTAAAAACAAGAGTTGAAAATTAAATTCAACTGTAAAGTAATGGTGAAATTATCTGACAAAAATATCCCATATTTATGGTAAACTCTTGAAAATGAATTCTTAGTCGCTGATTTTTCTTTTTTTCCCCCACCGCAGGTAATTTCCGATGATGACGATGAAGAAGAATCCCGTCCAAAGGTAAAAACCGCTCGAGTATCTGGTGAAAAACGAAAACGTGCACGAGCTGGAACTTCAAAATTTAAGGTAAAGCACCTACTAAGTAAGTATACTTGATAATTTTGCAATATTATTTTAAATTAAAGAGCTCAAGAGCCTATTAAAGTGAATTTCTGTATGCTGACTGATTAAAAATAGACAATGTTATTATAGATGTTACGCCTAAAACGTAAAATTGCCTGTTGCATGCACTATAATTTTTTTTTGCTTGTTTCATGTATTAGGCAACGAAAACTTAATTTTTTACATAGGCTAAGGTAATTTCATTCAAAAAGTATCGATGAAATTATTGCGATGTATTAGGAGGGGGGAAGGGGTGAGTAAGAAAATCCAAATTTTCAAAAACGAAAGTCATCCTAATAAACTATACTTATCTGTCCAAGGGTCTACTATCCATTCTACCTTCAAATTTCCCACTTGAACTTAATTTTTTCGACCGAAAATTTTTCTGGTGGGCTGCAAAATCGGTGTACTTCGGCTTCCAAAAATCTCAGAAAATAGGTATTTTTAATTGTTTATTTTTATTAAGAAATATTTCAGTTACAAATTTGTTTGCCTAAAACGAAGGGCTTTCGTTTTACTGAGTTGTTTCGAACGAAAAATCAATGATTTTTTTTTCAAATTACAGCTAATTGTCAAAATGCCTGCGCAATGGTGTTTTGATTTTGATCATCTCACTACCGTACCTCAAGTTAGTACATTTATACGTATTAGGCGTAGTTGTCAAATTGACATTCCATTCGAACACTTCTAATATTTAGCCTTGCTCGAGTTGACGAATTTCTGCAGGACAGCGTACCTAACAAGACTTTTGGCTGAACGCGTTATATTTTCATTGTTAGTTTTTTTTTATGATCATTACTGGCAATTATTACCCAGGTCAACACAGAAAATTCTGTTTGAAATTTAATGGATAATTTTCGTAGTATTTTTTGCGCCGATCACGAGAAAATAGTAGAAAAATTCTAGCAGGTCAGAATTTTTTTACAAATTGTACTTTTTGATGACTTTTGAAATTTGAAGCCAATTTTCCGAGCAAAGGAAAGGTCACTTAAACGAAAAAAATTCTTGAAATGCAAATTGTAGAGCGTAAAATTTCCTTCCTGTGGAGTCTAATTAGTTTTTTTTTCTAAAAAGCCAAACATCAAAAGTTCAAAGTTCAACTTTTATCTCTTATTGAAAATATCTCAAAAACTAAGCTTCTTAGAAAGAAACAAGAAACTAATTGAATTATACTTGTTATCGGATAAAGTATTGTAAGGAAGTCGTTATCGGTTGATATTTTTTATTTGCACCAATTCGTTTAGACTCGTGCATGTTCGTATGTGCGCCATGGCCATCTAGGTTGGAGCAGTATTTCAGAACTATTTTTATCGGAGATCATTATAATTGTAAATTTTATTTCATTACTCGAGGAGATAAGGACATTTTTACTCCCTCTCGCTGATCGCTCGCTAGTAGGTAGGTACAAATAACCATTTAATCAGGGGTGCCAAGATCCCCTAGGCTTTTGAGGATTTACCCCCGATTTTCTTGCACCCCCCCATTTGTTCCGAGAGAAGGGTTCACGGTCATTTTCCCGAAGCCGAAATCCCGAATGAACATTTTCCCGAATAAGATTTTTCACGAAAAAAATGTTCACGAATCCGTTTTCCCGAATACCGAAATCCCGAATACAATTCTCGAATTACCTTTTTCCCGAATGCAAAAATCCCGAATGAAGAATTTCCCGAATTTAAAAATTCCGAATATAGAATTTCACGAATCACTTTTTTTATTATTTCTATGGAATGCCTATTGCATAGTGGTGGAATAGTAGTTTTTTTTCATCCTCCAGAGATTTTCGGTAGAATAGTTTTTCAGGAGCAAAACCACTCAAAAATGGCATAAAATTTCGTCAATCAAACTTTTTTTCAAAAAGTTGGTCAAAATTGATGACACCTTGAAGAAAACTGATTTTTTGAATGTGTTTTCTTTTATTTTTACTACATTGCACTTTATTTTCACTGATTATTTTTACAAATTATCAACTTTTTTACTATTTTTTTAAATTTATTGCAACAAAATAAAACTACCGGTAGTTTTTGAAAAACATTAGTAGTTTTCGACTACTGAAGGCCAAAAAAACTATCGACGATTTCGGTAGTTGTTAGCAAAAATAAAATAAACTTTATTTAATAGTACATTGATTTTTTTAATTCGGGAAACAAAGGATTCGTGAAAAATCTTATTCGGGAAAATGTTCGTTCGGGATTTCGTCTTCGGGAAAACGGTCCATAACCCGAGAGAAGAGAGGGCGGAAAATTCCAAGAAAAATTATAATTTTATAAATAAAATTTAATACTTACTTTCAATGTGAAAATGAGAGAAATTGGTTTGACCCGAGCGAAGCGAAGGCAAAAATTTTAGAACCCCCTCAAATTCAAGATGCAATAAAACAATGTTTTGGATTTATAAACCTGAAAACATCGAAAATAATTTCTAAGGAGAAAAAAATAACTCAGTTAGTTTAAATAATTTTGATGAAAAATAAGAAAAAAAATCACTTATTGTAGGATTCGGATTATTTTAAAATTATGGAAAGAGAAATGCAATACCATAAGGTCGAGTGCAGCGATGGCGAAGTTTTTGAAAAATTTCAATGGGGGGCAATTTTAGAATTGGATTGTGATTTCTTAAAAGGGGCCCCAAAATATTTTTGAGGAATTGTCCTCAAGAATTCAGGTTTCTCGGCACCCCTGGAATTTATCTCCCTCCTTTCGGTTGTCAATAATGTAAATAGAATGGTATAGCCGGGTAAGATACAGGGTGACCGAAAAGTAGTTCCCAAAAAAAATGCTTAGCAAAAATTCCCTAATTAACTTATCCAAAAAATTTCAACTCGGCAGCATCCTTGGTCCATTACTATTCGAACACAGGCCTCTTCAAAAATTCTCAATCATTTTTTAATTTTTTGTGAAGAATAATTTAATTTTCGCTTACAATGCTATAGCTAAACCTAGTCGAACGAAATTAAAAAATTGCGTGGAATAAAATCTAGGAATTACTGTGGATAGGTGACGAGTTCCTCAAAATCTTGAATTGAACCCTGTTAATCTGAAAACAGTGCGTTCAATTTTGAAATAAGGAGGATTGCATTTCAGCGCTTCACAAATTGGAGTCAGGTGATTTAATTCAGCATTATTGAATTAATGCTCTGGTTTAAGGGAAAAATTGCGCAATATTGAATTTTTTCGGGTTATAAATTATACAGAGATTAGAAGACGATCTATATTAGTAGAATATGACCAAAAAAAATTTACCCTATCAATAATAATTTTTTGCCGAAATTTTAAATTTTTTTGGGGAAGCAATTTTCAGTCACCCTGTATTTGGCCCTGGATCCGATTTTCGATCTAATCCCCCAAATGGCGTCTTTTGATGTAAAAAAAATCTGAAAAAATGCTTGACCCTCCACCCCCTCCCTTTTGGAGTTATGGCCATTTTATTTTATTATTTTCATTTTTAATTTCAACGGAAGAGAAGGTTTTCGTTCTTTGGTATCTACCAAGTTACATCTCATAGAGATGTATTTACCATGATTTTTTCATCAATTTTTCAAATTTTGAGCATTTTACATTTATGGAAAAAAATGACCAAATGAAGAAACTAACGTTGGATTCGTGTTTAGCGGAATACCCCGATGAATATCCTTTTCGCGATTCGATTTTCTGCCCTTGTGACGTCTAAATGGTCAAAAGTGAATACCTGAGATGAATCTACGTTTTAAAAAAAGTTATTGGGGTATTTTCAAAAAAATGGCCGAACTTCGTTATGACCTAACATCTTTTTTACAATCGAGAATTCAAAATGGCCAAAACCTCATGAACGAAAGCACCAAAATTGATGAAAAAAATTATCGTAAATACACTTCTAAG
Source organism: Pseudococcus viburni (assembly GCA_033439095.1). NCBI lineage: Eukaryota > Metazoa > Arthropoda > Insecta > Hemiptera > Pseudococcidae > Pseudococcus > Pseudococcus viburni. Next base: position 1,049,757 of record JAVBJF010000007.1, on the reverse strand, counting down.
AAATGTAACTATGTGCCAAAAAACAGAAAATTCCCTTTTCTTCCGTTGAAATTAAAAATTCATGTACCTACAGTACGTTACTCTGATGAAAAGGTATTATAATCAAACGCGAGAGGACACAGAATCGATTAGTAATACATCATAAGAAAATCCCATATCCAAAATTTCAGATGCTTAAGTTTATTTTTCGAATTTTAGCGAATTTTTGAAAATTCAAAATTACCCCATCGCATTACAAAGTATAAAAATTTGGTCTAATCAACAAAAAACCCTAAAATTTGGCAATATCTTATTTTTAACTTCCTTAATCGATTAGAGGCAGTTTTGAGATGTTTTGGAGCCTTCAGAAAATTTTTCTATTTTTCAACACGGAAGAAAAGCTTATAAAATGATCTATATGTACATTAGCGCCTACAAACACAGATTAACCATACCGGTGACATAGGCGGAGATGGGCTGTAACTTTTTTTTTGGGGGGGGGGGCTTGAGCCCGAGTTGAAATAGAAGAAAAATAAAAATGTTTATTTTCAACCCTCCAAAAATTTTCTACCCTCACTATTACGAGATTTTTACTCAACTTTTTTTCAACATGTAGAATCGACGGAAGAAAATATGGTTCATATAATAGCATCATTTTGAGAATGAATTGTGCAAATTCATTGAGCCCGAGCGAAGCGAGGGAGAATATTTTTGATGAAAAAGGAATCCAAAAGCAAAATTTCTTCATTTTTTTAAATCAAATTTTACTGTCGAAATGGAGGCGAAATCCTCAACCCTTCATTCTTAATAAATATATAAGCATTCATTTAAATCTTCATATGCCCGAGCGAAGCGAGGGCAAAGATTTGAAAAATTGTTGATTTTCACTTCAGAAAGAAAATAACTTGTTTTTTAATAATTCATTGCTTGAAAAAATTCCAATTCTTTGGTGTAGAAATTTCGATTCGAAATTCAGTTTATATGGTAAAAATTCGTGCCTTTTTGTTCAAGTTTGCAGAAAATTTTTTCAAAAAGTTGCCAAATTTCGTTGTAAATTGGCTCATTTTTAGAAATTTTCCTTTACAAAATGTACCATTTTAAGCAAGTTACAAGATTTACAGACTTTTTGAACAAAATTCTTAAAAAGTCAGCAAATTTGCCTATTTACAATAAAATTTTCTCAAAAATTAGACACCTAATTTTTCGACACAAAAACAAAATACTCCATCGTTTTTTACGCCCTGCTTACTCTATCTACGAATAACTTTGAAAAAATGTCCCGGAAAACCTCCTGGATTGTTTTCCAAAATTTGAGGTAAATTTTGCAAATTTGGTTGCCCTAAACCTATATTCATGATCTCCAAATCACTAAAATCATTGCTTTTCATTGATGGTGTCTCGTATTAGAAAACTTAGGTGGTTTGATATCATTCGGTGTCACCAGTCATCTAACGTGGATATAAATTTAGTAACTTGAAAAAAAAAAAACAAGAAATTCGTCAAATATTGATAGTTTATCCTTTGAAAATTATGTATTTGCGAATTCTTTTTTGAGTGAAACATATGCACGAAAATGATTGGAGGGGGGGCTAATTCAACATTTGGGGGTTCAAGCCCCCCATGCCCCCCTTATCTCCACCTATGACCCATGACCTATGTATATGATCGATGTAAGCCTGATTTTCCGAAATTCTTAGTTGCCGGTTCAAATCCATATTTTTTGACGAAAAATTTGAAAAATACGCCTACCACTTGCGTATCAAGGAAAAAACTGAAAGTTGGTAAATATATCCTACTTCCGACCTCCCGAATAGATTTGAAGAAATTTTGAGATATTTTAGAGTCTCCAGAGAATTTTGGAATTATCCAACACGAAAGAAAACCTATAGAAATGGCCCATATGAACTTCAGCACCTAAAAACACAAATTATCCACATTGATGACTCATTTAATCGATCGAAGCCCAGTTTTCCGAAATTCGGAATTATCGGTGCTAGATCTTTCGAATTTGGAATTTATTTCGTTTTTCAATTTTTTTCATGATTTCAGTATCAAAATTTAAAGATATCTTGAAACTGAAAAAATATGGAATATGGGAGAAAAAATGAGGCGGAGAAAAGTGAAGTCTCTTAATTTCGAATCTACGTAGCATTATTTATTTCCTTTGCTTCCCTCGAGGAATAAAAGCTTAAAACTCGCCGAAAATCAGGTAACTGAAAATTTTCAATTGAGCCATTCTCGTTGGGTCTTCCAATTTTACTTGATTTTTTTAAACCTCAATTTTTGTGGTGGGATTTTACATCCATAGATGAACATAGAACCTTTAAATTTTAGTAAAATTTTATAGAATAATTTCAAACAAATATTGTGATTTTGGCACGTGTTTAAAATACATTTTTAGCTTTGCCTAATTCAAGTAGAAAAATCAATTTTTGTTAGATACCTAATGCATGAAATACGCGAAGCATTTTTGTTTCATTTGTCTACTTATTGCATACTAGGCAATTTCACGTTTTAGGCGTAACGGGAATACGTACCTAACTATCCATAACCTTTTTTTTTATGTAGGTTGTTCCCAAAAGAAATCAAATAAAGGCGAGGCGCAGAAGTTCAAAAACCGCCAAACCTTCCAAAAATGCGACTTCAAAATCATCTCAAGTTGTAAGATATTAATATTAAAGTGTTTCTGTGAATTATGCCCAGTATAATAAAATTATTTCAAAAAAAAGTTGGGGGTAAAACATGCATGTACTTTGGTTAAAAAATTGAGAATGATTTTTTTTATGGATTTTTCTAAAATACAGGCATATTTTACGCAAAATGGTAGCGGAAATTTTGGGGAATGTTTGTTAAAATGTAAAAAATAACTATTTACTCGTATTAAACATTCATCGAGACATTTTCGTCCGAAAGGGAGGGGTGGGGGTGGGGGTGGTAGTGGTATTGACCAGATTCGCTTCCCTCTTGGCTACGCCACTGATAATGATGAAAATAATGAAATATGCGTAAATATTCTGTGCAGATCAAGCTTAAAAATAACGGAACAACTCTGATGTGTTGGAAATTATTCAACAACGAAATCGTAACTTTAGATTGTGGTATTGAAAGATTGAGCGGCATTGGGGATGTTACTGCTAGACTCCTTCGAAAAAATGGCTTCAAAACTGTATGTATTTATACTATTTAATTACCTAGCATAAATTTAAATGAACATAAGGTTAGGCATTTATAGTGTTACTGTTTACCTGAGAGTTTGCAGGTTTGTAGAATTCACTGCTCATGAGTTTTTTGAGCTAAAAAAGATGGTTTAGATTTTTTCGCCGGGGAGAGAAGACGCGAGACTAATTAAATCGTGAAATCGAACCACAACAAAACAACACGCTCAGAAAAATTATTCGAAAAGAAATTTTAAAATAATTTCAGGAGGTTTTCAGTATCTCCTGAATCCATTTCTGAGATTGTTTGGAATCGAAATTTAAAATGAACCCGAGGAGGTAGGGAGTGTCTTGAATCGAATTTTCAAATTTTGGAGGTTTCGGTCTAGCTTACTCTAATAATGAGATGGGGGTCTAAAAGTTGCAGATCGCGAAATTTCAATATTGTGAAATTTTTTCTGGCTCCAAATTAATTTTTTTTTTAAATATTTGAAGAAAATTTTGAGAATTTTCCTCGATCAGTGCAGCCAACTGCAAATTGTGATATTCAAATTACCAAAATTTTAGCCCTCCATATCAATTGGGAGCCAATGATCACGTGCTAGGGTTTTTTTTAAAATATGATTTTACATAGGTAACATATGTACTAAAAAGGAAAAAAAATTCTGGAAGAAAAATAATGAAAAATTTCCCAATATTTTTTATAAATCTGAAAACGGCTTCATTTTTATTTTTAAAGTTAAACATTAGATCCGAGGATCCATCCTAGGGAGGGAGGTTCAGGGATCCTCAAATTAGATAAAAATGGCTCAAATGTACTATTTGAGTCTCCGAACTCCCCTAAGATGATACCTTGAGTCCAATATTCATCTATAATAAATTAATAATCAAAATTGAGTCATATTTTCTAATTTTGTATTAATTTCCCCTCTCAATTTTTTTCCTTTTTTGGCATCATGCCAAAAAAGAAGGGCCAAAACATGGGTCCTGATTGATGTGATGCTAAAATTTTGGGAATCTTATTTGTAGAGGAAACTGAATCTCCCCAAGGGGTAACGAATGTCTGTTTTCTGATTTCTGTGGCGGTGGTGAAATTTTTTTTCCAAGTCCTTATCACGACAAAATTTCACCATGTTATGAGAAACACCCTAACTCAGGAAGAGGGAAAAATTGGAAAATTTTAAAACTTTATCAAAGGAATCCATTTTTGGGGTTATTTCGGCGGCATGCACGAAAGTAAACCGAGTCGTTTTGACCCCAAATCCGAAAGTCGACTTTCTGGAATGAAAAGATGGTTCAAAATTGAAAAAAAAAATGTTTTTTGTGCTACTTCTACCTGAAAGGTCAATTTTCGGGTTGGGATTAAAATGACTTCAAAAGTTAGTTCAGGGAGCCAAAAAACGTGAAATGGTTCTATTTCCTCCCTTCTCTGAAATATATATTTATTTCGTTCGTTTCTCTCGTTCGAAGGTTAACTTTTGGGGTTATAGACAAAATAGTTCCAGAAATGGATTTGGGAGCTTCGATATCCCCCTAAACAGTCATTTTAAAAAGTTTTTTCGAATACCTACATTTTTTTGAACGTTTTCTATATTTCTTTGTTATGGCTTACAACTTCTTCATGGAGCTCAAAATTTTTGAAAAATACCGTATCTGACTCAAAAAAAAAACAAAACTGAGAAATCGAATACCGAGAACTTGAAAGTCGTATTACTTTTTGTACGCTTTTGGTGCGACTTTAAATTTCGGGTAACACTATAAATGGGTCATTACCTGTAGTGACTCTACTTCAAAATGATTTTGATTGTGGTTGAATTACAGATAAGTGATCTTAAAAAAAAACAAGTAATGGAAAGTAAGTCTAAAAAAGGTTTCGTCAAATGGATGAGAAAATATACAAAATCTAATTATGCGAGAGAATGTGATATAGACCTGGATGTGATACCGTCGTCTGGTATGTAAAATGAACATGGTTTATTTACTTCTCCCTTTCTCCATAGCAAGTGTCAAGTTTGATAATTTTTGCAACGAAAATATTTTTATAGCTTTACGAGAGGTCAAAAAAGAAAAAGATCCCAACCCGTTGAGTCAAATAACAATAGAGTGTGGCTCTGGTAACAAAAAAGTACGAGAAAGTGGTCCCCAGGAGTCTGTCAAACCTAAAAAAGCACTCTTCACTCAAACAGAAGCAAAAGAATCCAATGAAGAAAAATTCCACGATGAAATCGACCTTGGTAATGATGGCTTTTCGAATAAAAGGTCTGACACGGATAGAAGAAACCTCGATTCCATTGCACAGTCTGCAAATGACTTAACAGCCATGCCTCAAGAATCTACCGCTGACAAATATCAAAGAGACTCAAAAACCATCTCTAAACCTATGAAAGAAACATTGAACACAAATTCAGAGCCAATTGCGTCCACTAGCGGATGCCAATCCAATTTCGGGCATACAAACTGTATTGGTGTGAAATCGAATTTAAACAGTCCAATTCCCACCAACTCTTCTGTAGAGCCTGCAGATGGAAACCTAACCAAGCCGGAGGAAATTCCCACTGATACACGTCCAAAAGATTGCGAATGCATCCTAAAACTTGCGAGTGAACTTATGAAAACAAAATCGACACCAGAAATGCTTGACAAATGTCAATCGGATTTGATTTCACAATTAGTTCAAAGTTTCTCTGAAATTTTCTGCAAGACCCTCCAAACGATCTCAACAAATGCGCGGGAAAAATCACCTGAAGTTGTCGCCGAATCATCTCAGGTCAGTCAAAGAGAATATTGTTTAATTAGAATTTAGTAAAATAGGTACACAATGTAAGTACTTTTATCAAATTTATGGTATTTTGAATCTTACCATTATTTCAAATATTTCGAGTGAATTGAAATTCACGTTTTTCGAACTCAGAATTTTTTTTGTTTTAATTCTATCCGAAACCTAAAAGTTGACCAAGGGGAGGTAGAAGGGGACAAAAATTTAGAATTTCTTACCAACTAGTTTTCTGTTATGATTTCGTCCTCTCACCCCAAATGATCCCAGAAATTAATTCAGGAGGGGTGTCAAAAAATATGAATTTTGATTTTCCTATATAAAGTTGAAAAATTTTGAATTTTCGTCTCGATGATCAATTTTTGGATTTGGAGTTGAAATAACGCCAAAGATGGATACAGGAGTTTCGAAACCCCCTTGAAAGCATTAATTTTTTTTTGTATAATTCTTTAGCTTTTTTCCAAATATTTTTTTTAGACTTTTTCCCCTTCATTTTATATGTGCTTTGCAATTTAATTCGGATCAGTAATTATTGGCCTGTTTTTTTTTACCTTTGTAACATTTTTCAGGGCAACTTAAAAAATTACTTTTTCACGTTTTTACAAATTAAAAAAAATTATTTCGATTTTTTTTTTCGAAAGTCATCTTGATACCGAAGGGATATTTTTTTCAAAATCATCGGTAGTCCCGAGACAAATTTTGAAAAATTTCGTCGGCGTAGAGAGGGATAAAAATTGGAAAATTTTAAACTTTATGTGGTGTTGTACAAAAATCCACGGTTTTGGCCCTTTGAATTCAATTGTGAGATTATTTCGACCTCAAACCCAGAAGTCAGCCATTGAGTGCGGAGGACTGAAATTGAAAATGTCTCAAATTTATTGATATTTTGAATATATTTTTTGAGCTCATTTCCTCACTCTGCTGTGATTGGCCATTTAATTCGGCTTAATCTCCTCAAAGAGAAATTTAAAAAAATCGTTTCCGACTCAAAAAAAAAACAACAAGAAATGGAATACCCAAAACCAGAAAACTGTGCCCTTTAATTTTCTGTTGTATTTTTAATTTTTTCCTACAGTCAAGTACTAATTTTGAGTCAAAAGGGAATTACGAAGGACCAAAACCCAACTCTGCACAGACACCTGCCAAAACTCCATTACCACAAATTTTGAGCATTGAAACACTCGCGGAGCACACCGTTCCACGAGATAGCGACGAAATAACAGTTTTATTCCAATCATTTAAATCTGCTGGCTCTGATCAGCATCGACTAAGTCGGGCATGCGATTCAACGACTGTAAACGACACACCACAAGTAAGTTTCGTGGGTTGCCGAAAAAAGAGAGTCCTTCCTTAATAATGACGTGCTTAACTGATCAATAAAATCAATTAAAAATAATGTGTTTCTGGTAAGAATTCAGCACAACATACCAAAGGTGGTTTGAATTTTATTGAAAATGGAAAATCCGTATCAATATCTAGACAAGAAAAATGTCCAAAAAATTCTCGCAAGGTAGTCCAATCTTAATATTTTTTACTTTTGTATATTAAGTAAGAAAACCTGGGGCAAGATGAAATTGGCTTATTATATTGGTATAGTATACCCTTCATGATGTTAGGGAACCTGGACCATGATGCACCTTCCTAAACCAAATGGTCAGCCAGATCTACTCAAATTGGCCAAGTCGTCTGATTTTTTACAACAAATTTAAGTTCAAATATTCTCCCTTCATTTCGCAGGAAAAAATGACTTTTTAGTGCCAACTTCAACCATATAGAATTTTTTGATTTTTTCTTTGTATGTTGCCTCACCCAAGGAAAAAAATTCTGCAGGGTTGAGGTATGCATCAAAAAGTAATTTTTTCTACAAAATGAAAGAGAAATGTTTGAACTTCAATGCGTTGCGGAAATCAGATGATTTGGCAAATTTGAATAGATTTGGGACACCAATGTTTGAACTTCAATGCGTTGCGGAAATCAGATGATTTGGCCAATTTGAATAGATTTGGAACACCATTTGGTTTAGGGTGTTTTATCTTACCCCAGGTTTTTTATGGTTTGAATCACGTAAATATGTACTCGTACAATTTTATAATTACTTACCTACTCTCTCATTCCGAATCAGTGAAAAATCTCTAATTAAAACAGTCAGAATTGCAGTACAGGAAAATAAGTGAAGCAATTTTTCACTGATTATTCAAAGAATTTCACAGATTTTTCAGTGAATTTCATAAATATCACTGAGTTTTGAGTAAATTTTCACTGATTTCTAATGATTTTCTTTCACTGACTTGCTTTCAGTGAGAAAATGTTCACTGATTTATTAATGTACTGCAATTCTGGCTGGTTTTCAGTAATTTTTGATAAATTTCACTAATTCAGAGATGAGAGTACGTAATACTTATGTGCAAATATCTGCTTAGATTGAACGAAAGAAAGGAAAAAGAATCAATTCGAGATCGAGAAAGTTGCCTAATGGTAATACAGTAACTCCAGGGAGTAACCCTCAGAAATTAACCGGAATCAGTGAAGAAGCTAGTCGTCTTCTTCGAAAACTTGATATTAAAACGGTATGTACCTATCTATTTGATAGACTTATAAACTAAATAGGTTCTTGTAAGTACTAAGTACCTATTTATCAGAGGCGATTAATGGGCTACCACAAACACTTTTCTATGAAGAGATGTTTTTACTAAAAAATTCCTCTGGTGTCTATCGCTTTTTCCAAGGAATGTAAATTTATATCACAGACCCGTCGTAGCCTTAATATGAATATCTATTGTCTTTATCCAAAAAGTCTTCGGCGTAGATTTTTTACCCTTTCCATAATTTGCTCATCTTAACCGCCGGTACCCTTATTTCCAATATTAGGTAAACTCATTCCAAGATTTTTTTTTCAATTTTTTCAATTTTTTTATTAAAAATTTTAAACGAATAAGAAATACTTACTTGAATCGATTTTTTCAAGTACCTTAAAAAGTGAGTGCTAATGGTACCCATCTATTTTTGAATAAAAACATCCATATCTACGGACACCATTTTTGGTAAAATTTTTTCTAAAAATTTTTTTGTCAAATTTTCAAAAAATTTCAATCGTAGATAGATTTTAAGAGAGTGAGAAGGTCAAGGGGAAGTGAAATTTTCACCAGGTCTTGTCGAGGTCTAGATGTATGTAGTATGTACCTAACTACTTACTATCCCTTCTTCTCATCGTCTACCAAAAAAGTGCCGGAAGATCACCCTTGGTATCAATATACGCAGTTGAAATAGTCATTTGAGATTCATTGATTGTTTTGATTGCTCTTGAATTATAGATCCAAAGTCTTATAACTAAGAAGAGGAATAAGAAACAACATTTTAAGGTATGGTTAGTCCTTTGTATAAAATTAACACCTGAAGAGGCAGATGCCGTTATAGAAGATTTGAACGGATTACGATGGCGTTTTTCACGTAAAATAAAAGGTTATTTGTAACTTTTTTGCGTGGTAGATCGGATAAATACGATTTCTCTTCTCGTTTCCATTGACGTCTCATTCGATTTAGAAAAAATGTACCTATAGGCAGGCACATGCCCTGTACCTACAGACCTACTACCCAATTTCTAAATCTCAAATATGTACATATGTGCTTAAGTCGGTAATATTTATATTTTTTGTATTTAATTATAAATTTCTGTATTTACCTAATTTTTATGAACCTATATCTACCTATTGAAGTCTCGTAAAAATAAAAATTATCTTTAATGTTTGCAAGTGACTTGTTTTTTCTTTCATAAACAGTTCATTCATTTCACTGAGTGTTTCCTCCAATTTCTTTTCAAAAAAATACAGGTTTCTTCATTTTCAAAAAATTGCAAACAGGCTCAAAGTCGAGGGGAAGGGGTAATGGTTGAAAATTTCCACTAATGGCTTATACGGGGAAAAACATCTATTTTACGACATTTTTATAACAAGATTATAAATATTTTTTTCTCATTTTTTGACTTTTTGTAAATGGAAGGGATTTAGATTTCTTCACTATTCATTCAACTAGTTTAAAAATCTCGACTTTTTCTCAAATTTTGCTACTTTCTAGGCTTGGGTATACAACTTGATTGGCTCATATCGGTACAAAAGGATTAAATTTTTGATAAGTTTTAAAAAAAAGTATTTCTAAGGTCACAGCGTAGTTTTTCCAAAATTTGGGGGGAGTAGCTGAAGGGGCTCTAAAGGGTCAAATCCAAAAAATAAGCAAATTTTCGAACTCAGCGCCCTCAAAAACCTAATAAACGACAAGGTCACACGTTATTTTTCATTTCTCTGAATTTCGACCCTATCAAGGAGGCTAATATAGTCTCTGCGGTTACCTCGGGCATACTGCACTTTTTGAACCGAGTTGAAATGTGGTTTTTATTTTAGTATGACCCAAAAGAAAATTTTTCGAGAAGTGGAGACGTCAAAAATTTCCTTAGGAGCGGAGGGAGGGGGAGTTTTTAGGGGGTTTTACCTCCATTTTTCCACATGAAGGAGTTGGGGTAAATTTGGTGTCATTTTCATATGATTCGACCCCCCTGAACTCGAATCTGCGATTAGTTTTCCGATATGAAGCGAAGAATTTACACAATCGCATGATTTGTGTCTCGAAAAGAGGCCAATTTTGAGGAAAAAGAGGTAAAATTGCGATTTTTTTCATTTTGAGACGAGTAATGTGAATCAAGTAAGGTTTGAAACCAGTTTTATATACATTTCGAACCTTCTGAATTCGAATTTGTTATTAGTTTCTCGATAGGAAGTGAAATGGATTCTTGATCGTCGCTTTTTGGTAGTGAAAAACAGCCAATTTTCGATAAAATCGACTCGAATTCGCAATTTCCCATCTTCTCAGCCCAATACCTCGAACCAATCCTGGTATGAAACCATTTTTAGACTGAATTCGAACCTCCTAAACACGATTTTTCGATTAGTTTCCCGATTGGAAGTAGAGAATTCTCTCAATCGTGAAATTAGTGTAGCGAGAAACAGACAAATTTCGCCAAAACTGACAGGTCCGTGAACGATCACGTACTTTCCACGAGAGCGCCGTGGAAAATTTGATGCATCTGCACGGGTTTAATACGACGGGTGGTCAGTTTAAATTTTTTCCAACAATGAAACAATAAAATATATCTGTTAATGGATAAGTACAAATATCAAGAAAGTTATCAAGAAAATATTCAAAAATAAATAAATATTCGCAACAATAAATAAAAAAATCTGAAAATCAGCGGGCCTGCCAGTTTTGGCGAAATTTGTCTGTTTCTCGCTACACTAATTTCACGATTGAGAGAATTCTCTACTTCCAATCGGGAAACTAATCGAAAAATCGTGTTTAGGAGGTTCGAATTCAGTCTAAAAATGGTTTCATACCAGGATTGGTTCGAGGTATTGGGCTGAGAAGATGGGAAATTGCGAATTCGAGTCGATTTTAGCAAAAATTGGACATTTTACGCTACACTAATTTCACGATTGAGAGAATTCTCCACTTCCAATCGGGAAACTAATCAAAAAGTCGTGTTCAGGAGATTTGAATTACGTCTATAAATGGTTTCATACCAGGATGGCTTCGAGGTATTGGGTTGAGAAGATGGAAAATTGGGAATTCGAGTCGATTTTATCGAAAATTGGCTGTTTTTCACTACCAAAAAGCGACGATCAAGAATCCATTTCACTTCCTATCGAGAAACCAATAACAAATTCGAATTCAGAAGGTTCGAAATGTATATAAAACTGGTTTCAAACCTTACTTGATTCACATTACTCGTCTCAAGATGAAAAAAATCGCAATTTTACCTCTTTTTCCTCAAAATTGGCCTCTTTTCGAGACACAAATCATGCGATTGTGTAAATTCTACGCTTCATATCGGAAAACTAATCGCAGATTCGAGTTCAGGGGGGTCGAATCATATGAAAATGACACCAAATTTACCCCAACCCCTTCATATGGAAAAATGGGGGTAAACCCCCCTAAAACTCTCCCTCCCTCCGCTCCTAAGGAAAATTTTTGACGTCTCCACCTCTCGAAAAAATTTTTTTGGGTCATACTAAAATAAAAACCACATTTCATTTCGTGTTCAAAAAGTGCAGTATACCACCGTTTTTTCATGCTAAACGCAGGGACTAATAGGGGAGTTCAGGGAGGTCAAATGAAAAAACTGAGCACATATTCGAAATCAGCGCCTTTGAATTAGTAGTTTACTTTTTCGATTTTTTTGAATTTTGGTCAAAATTGTGGACCCTTCTCCCCCCCCCCAGGAGACTAGAGATCCCATCTTGAAAATTTCGTCGGTTTTTTTAAACTCATGCCTGTTTAGCAGCGAAAAAAAAAACGAAGTACCTGTTTTGAAAATGTCAGGTAAACAGAGTATCCGCAAAAAAATCTCTGACAGAGAAGTAGGGGTCCCCGCCCAGTATGCAAATCTACGAAAAAAACTGTCCAAATTTGTCATTTGTGCATTGATGAACATTTTACTAACAAAATGTTGTGATATCAAGGTGAATTCCGCCCTGAAATACATCCTCCCGCTTCACCATGTATTTTTGTTACCTGTTTTTTTTTTTAAAGAAATATATTCAAACTTCGATAAGAAAATGTCATGATATGAAGGTGAATTCCGCCCTGAAATACTTTTTCCCGCTTCACCATCTGAGACCGAGTTCGAGACCGTGATGTCCAATTCAATTTAAACGGCCGGTATAGTAACGCTGCAATATCCTGCCACAAAAGAAAGAAAAATAGTTGTAAAAAAAAATAAAAAATGAAAAAAAATTGAGGGCGGATAGCCCTACCAAGTTCAAGTTGAATTACTAAGCCTAATTGGGAGAGCTATCCGCCCTCAATTTTTTTTCATTTTTTATTTTTTTTTACAACTATTTTTCTTTCTTTTGTGGCAGGATATTGCAGCGTTACTATACCGGCCGTTTAAATTGAATTGGACATCACAGTCTCGAACTCGGTCTCAGATGGTGAAGCGGGAAAAAGTATTTCAGGGCGGAATTCACCTTCATATCATGACATTTTCTTATCGAAGTTTGAATATATTTCTTTAAAAAAAAAAACAGGTAACAAAAATACATGGTGAAGCGGGAGGATGTATTTCAGGGCGGAATTCACCTTGATATCACAACATTTTGTTAGTAAAATGTTCATCAATGCACAAATGACAAATTTGGACAGTTTTTTTCGTAGATTTGCATACTGGGCGGGGACCCCTACTTCTCTGTCAGAGATTTTTTTGCGGATATCAGTTTTTTTCTTTACGTAGTTCATAACGAAACCAGAATGTGTTCCGAAATCAAATTATGACTTCCTTCAGGAAAAAATTCGTTGAACATACTTTGGGTGCTCGGCTCGTTTCGAACGTGTTTGTTTGCCTTTGTAAGTCTAGGTGATGTTATTTTTTTCGTAATTTTAATTTTTTATTTTGGTTTACTTTGAAAAGGAGAAAAAATTGGTAAAAAAAATTATGTTTTCACTTTTCAGCAATCATTACTTTGAAAGGAAAATAAATTGGTACTCTATTGAATGTGAATATCTTGTACCTACTTAATTGAAAATATTTCGCACCACCAGTGCAATAACACCACATCTCAAAAAAATTTGACCCTCATTTTTTTCTGAAACATACTCATCTTTGATTAATTTTCAATTTACACCAAAAATAAAAAAGTTCATTTATTTTGAGATGTGGTTTTATTGCACTTGAGGTGCGATTTGGTTTTGGTAACCAATAAGTAACTTGAGTAAGTACATTCTGGTTCAAAAAAAAGCATACCTACCTATGTGAAAATTTATGTTTTGGAGGGCGTAGAATACGAATTTGACAATATTTTTTGCTTAGGAATTAAGAGTTGGGATGAAAAGGAGGTAAAGGAGGGGGCGAGGCTTAGAAAAAATTGAGATTTTACAATTTTTTTCGAGTAGGTAATATGTCAAAATCTATGTTTTTGAGAGCGTAGAATACGAATTTGACAATATTTTTTGCTTAGCGATTAAGGGTTGGGGTGAAAAGGAGGTAAAGAAAGGGGTGAAACCTAGAAAAAATTGAGTTTTGTAATTTTTGAGTGTAATATGTCGAAATCTACGTTTTTGAGGGCGTAGAATACGAATTTGACAATATTTTTTCTCGAGGATGAAGGGTTGAGGAAAAATGAGGAAATGTTGGGGGGATAATACAAAATTTGAATTTTGTAAATTTTTCGAGTAATATCATAATCTATGTTTTCGAGGGCGTAGAATGCGGATTGGGAATGTTTCTCGCTTTGAAATGAATAGTTTGGGTGAAAGACGGGTAAGACCTTGAAAAATTTGAATTATGAGATTTTTCCGAGTACCTAATATTTTTTGACTTAATGTTTTTGTGGTCGTGAAGTACAAATTTAGTAATAATTTTCTCTTAGAGTTGAAGAGTTGAGGGTGGGCAGAGAGAAAAACCTGCAAAATTTTGAGTTTTGAAATTTTTTCGAATAAAATTATATTGAAATCCATGTTTTCAAGAGCGTAGAATGCGAATTTTAGCATTTTTTTTCGGAATGGAGGGTGGCCAGAGAGGTAAGGATACAAGGGAAATTTGAAAAATTCGATTTTCGCTACTCTTCAGAGAAAAAATATATCGAAATTGATGTAAATTCATAGAGCTCTATGTGTAAATTCGATAATAGTTTTCTCTGAGAGATGACGGGTTAGGGTGGAGAGGGAATATGAAATACATTTTTTAAATATGTGAAATTATGACATCAAATGTTCAGAATGTGGCAGCGTTTTCCGTTCCTTCCATCACTGGTAACATTTATGTAGTTTTTTGAAAAAACTAGTAGTAGTTTGGAAAAAACTAGTACCTATTAGTTTGGAAAAAACTAGTACCTATTAGTTTGGAAAAAACTAGTAGTTTTTCAAAAAACTACTAATTTTACTAAGTACTAGTTTTTCGAAAAACTACTAGTTTTACTACTAGTTTTTTGAAAAAACTACTAGTTCTTGGTATAAGGGATACAATCGTTCGATAGATTTACGATCATTTCAGCGTTAGAGAAACAGTGATTCGACTTGGGAAAGGAAGCATCGTGTAAGTATTAGTCTATCGATTGATTCGTTAATTTTTTTGAGAATTTTCGCTTTTCTGTGGCGGCTTAATTTGTTTGTATTGTAAATGAATTCGATACTGACGTACTCGAACGTATATCAGGTACCGTAGCCACTACAGAAAACTGAGGTTTCTCAAAAAATAAACGAATCAATTGATAGACTAATACTTACACGATGCTTCCTTTCCTAAGGCGAATCGATGTTACTCTAGCGCTAAAATGATTGGGTACCCTATCGATTAAAACTTCGTACGACATTTAATTTCATTTTAATAATTTATACCTACAATCGTTCGATAGATTTACGATCATTTCAGCGTTAGAGAAACAGTGATTCGACTTGTGAAAGGAAGCATCGTGTAAGTATTAGTCTATCAATTGATTCGTTAATTTTTTTTTGAGAATTCTCGTTTCTCTGTAGCAGCTTAATTTGTTTGTATTGTAAATAAATTCAATACTGATATACTCGAACGTATATTAGGTACCGTAGCTGCTGCAGAAAAGTGATATTTCTCAAAAAATAAACGAATCAATCTATAGACTAATACTTACACGCTACTTCCTTTCCTAAGCCGAACCGATGTTACTCTAGCGCTAAAATGATCGGTACCACATCTATTGAATTCGTTAATTTTTGAGAATTCTTTCTTTTCTGCGGTGGCTAGGGTAGCTACGTTCGAGTGTGTCAGTATTGAAATAATTTATACAGCTCAGAATTTGATGGAACGTTCGATAGATTTACGATCATTTCAGCATTAGAACAACAGGAAATTCAGGATGTTATTGACGAAGTAAAAGTTATCTGATCATGTTTCAAATGGATTTCGTATCATTCCTTGCACTGAAACATGAATTATGACGGATATTAAAACGAAACCGAAGTTCACGGCAAAAAGTAGAAAATGTAAAACAAAGGATGATACAAACTGCAATTCAACTGATAACGAGTTCGATCTGTAATCACTCGATGACAAACATCAAAGTTCACATATTATATTACAATAATTATACATTATTATATTCATTTATATATCACTCCTCTTTCAACACTATCAATGATCGCGTAATGATGATATCAGATGTTTACTTATGATTACACATTTTCAACTCAACAACTGGTAACACTGTTATATATTATTATTACGCATTCATCAAACTGAGAAAACTTTCACAAGTTTTATACAAAGCTACAAAACTTTTAAAAAACTGTAATCGAAATAAAACAAAGACAAATGTATTCTTAAAACATGTCTTCACCCGCTTTCACAAACCTCAAACCTCAACTCTACATACTTTTCCTGCATTTCTCCTTCAAAAATGCCCTATTTCATACATTTTTCAAAACTTTGGAAAGCTCTCAAAATTTCAAAAATGGTCCGATTTACCCCAAATTTTCAGAATAGTTGCATTTTAACCCCAAAAGTCGATTTCGAAATTCAAATTTGAATTTTGAAAATTTTTGAAGCCCCAAAAAGGGGGGTAAAGGGTCAAATTTCAAAATTTTCAAAATTTTTTGAGTACATTTTCACCGGCACCCCTACCAGAACACATCCCCAAATTTTCAACAAAATCCATCCAGCCAATTCCTCAAACCGTTTGCTCACATAAAATGACTTCAAAACCAAATCTACCAAAAATAAATTTTTTTGCATTTTGTAACTTCTTTCCATTTGCACGTAGAAATCTCGTTCTTATCACAAAAGAAAGCGCTTGGAAAATAAAAATTATTTTATTATTGCTGTTTTTTCATTTTTCCAAACGCTTTCTTCACAAAATCGAACGGCGGCATTTCCACATCAAAGGAATACGCCTCTCCAAATCAGTAGAGAATTAACAGTGTGTACGGTCGTCGCGTTACGTTTCGTTTTCGTTCGTTGGTCTGGGTGTAGGGCGGGGTGGGGTTACGACCGTAACCCTGGATGCATCCACTCCAACACATTTTCGTCTTACGAAAAATATTAATGACGTCGAATCGCTGGGCTTGAAACATCATACATAATGCATGATACAAATTAACCTTCATTATCGGCAATCGCGATGTTTAGATCGTCTTCGTTTGCTAAATTCCATTTCTGTTCGTGTTTTCGTGTTGGGAGGAAAATTGATAAAATTCCCCCTCGATGATGTGTCATCGCAGCTATTCGTAGAAAATTTACTGAACGGTTATCACAACGGTTTTATCACGCGTTAAATTACAGATTTTGTAGGTTCAATGCAGTTGGTTAAAACTGTTAAAAGTCACAAGTGAAGCAAGCTGCTGAATCTACTACGGATAAATTTCTCAGTAAGTTGGTGTGTTTTTGACGACAAGTTGCTGACAACTTACTGAAATTCGATGTTCAGTAATTACAAAGCGTTGCCCGAATAGATCTTCGTGTTGAAAAGTCTGCTCCACATCAGTTGAATTTTTACGTTCATCGAATAACGCGATTTTACAATCTTACGTGTATAAAGTTCGCGTCTCTTGTGTTAACCATTTGTATTGTTGCTATTTTATTTTTCGTTATTCGTCTGTTTTTTTTTTATCGAATTCATTTATGAAGAAATGCCGCAAAAAAGGAAAAGTGATTTTGAGTTGGACAATGACGAACCTCCCACGCCAAAAAGGATAAATTTTGACGATGACGTAATTGTAAGTAATTTACATTTATTCGGTGATAAATTAGGATTCACAGTTTGTGTAAAATAAGAAACAAAAAATCAAAATTATTTAGGTAATCCGTTTGAAACAATACTTTAGAAAATCAAAATTGAATATCTTCCTTTTTTAAAAACCAACCCGTAGGTATATCTTCTTATAGAACCACTTTTCAACATCCTTAATGACATAATGAGACTTCGGACTGGTCATTTCTTCTCCCAAGTACCTACATAGGCGCACTCAGAAATTATTTAAGAGAGGAGCTGAGAATTTGAGAAAAAATGGGAGGGGAGGGGGAGGGGTCAAATTTCAATGAAAAAATTGAGTAACCTGTTGTTTCAGTGGCGCTGGCGTAATCAGGGTATTTTCAATAGTCTGATAATGCATTACCTATAACAGATTTTAGCAAAGAAAAATTGCAGAATTTTTTGGGACAAACAATCAATACACTTCTCAAATCTGAATTAGTAAAGTTTACCTGTTTGAATCAGTGAAATAAATTTAACTGAAAATCAGTATAATTTCACCGATCTTTTAATCAAAATTATGATTTTTTGTAACACATTGGGAATTGATTGAGAAATCAGTGATTTTTGACTGACAGAACAGTGAAAAATCATTAATTTTCAATAAAAATAATTTCACTGATTCTCAAAGGGAGAATTTCATCAAAGACTAATTCAGATTCAGAGAGTTACCTTAATTTCTGATATACCGGGTACTTGTCACTAAAAAAAAGGTTGAGATGACATATTGCCTATTTTGACTATTGAAGGGGCAAATTCCGTTTCCAAAAAAATCACGTAAATTTTTTTTCTAATCATGGGAATGGATAGTACTTCGAAAACTGAACAAATTTTCATTTCATGATTTTTTACCCAACGTCAAAATTTGAAGAGGTTACAAAAAAATTGTTCTGAAAAAAATCTAAAAAACCATTAAATCAACGAAGGGAATTGATAGTACGTTGAAAACTGAGCAAATTTTGTTCTGAAGACTTTCTGCCTAACCAGGGCTTACGAGCCATTCAGAATAAGTAGGCTTCAAAAAAATTTCAAATTTTCTCAATTTTGAATGACCCGTAACCCCTTTATTTTTCATGTTAGGCAAAAAGTCTTCAGAACAAAATTTGTTCAGTTTTCAATGTACTATTAATTCCCTTCGTTGATTTGTTTTTTTATATTTTTTTAAAAAAATTTTTATCCATTCTCATTCTCAAAGTTAAAAAAAAAATTTACGTAATTTTTTCAGAAACAACATTTGCCCCTTCAATTATCAAAATAGGCAACATGTTTATCTCAAGTTTTTTTTAGTGGTACCCAGTTACATCCAATAATGAAGTATTATCGTCCACTAAAAATACACCCTGTATTCACTCAGGCGAAAGTTTTTTGAAAAATCATGTTTGAAGAGAAAAATATACACTTTTTCACATTTTTGTGCTAAAAAATCTTGTAGGTATTTTTTTTGTTTTTGTGAAAAAAAATTTTGTTGGAGAAAAATATGGATTTGACTCGGCAATAACGAATTTTGAAAAATTATGCTCTTATTTCACGTTTATAGGCGTTAAAATTCATCGATATGAAAATTTGAGAATTTTAGTTTAGTAAGTACCAATTACCAAAATGAATTGGTATTTTTTTAGGAATTGGCGATATCGTTTCATTGTCACCATAATATGTACCTATGTTTTAAAATTCTAAAAAATGTTTCGAAACCACTTTCAGTCGATTCAAGAAGTTGAAAATGAGGCATTACGAAGTTTAATCTACTTCATATCAAATGAGTTCACGTTCGTCATACATTCAATGCGATTTTATCAAACTCTTTTCTAAACATTTCGCCTCGCTTGTGTTTTTTAATTTTACCCATTGTTCTTATAGTATTGTCGGTTATTGAATTCCGCTCGATCGGAATGTTAAAAGCAATCTTATGATTGAATTTAGCTTGGGTGCCATTTTTTTAACCTCCTCCCCTCCCAAGGATCCACCCCTTTTCTTAAAATTGTTCTAACTCCGGATGATTTTATCCGATTTCGATTTTTTTCGACTCTAATAATAGCTAAAAGAGGTCTGGACATTTTTTGTTATTACAAAAATTTTGAAAAATCAATTACCGGATCGTCAAATTCCCAAAAACAGCCATAAATTATGTTCAAATTTTCATTTTTTGCAATTTTCATCAAAAATAAACGAAATACAATGAAACTTGTTATAATAAAAGTTGTTTAGAATGGTAAAATGAGTGAGTATGTAAGGTGTTTTTTCAAAAACTGCCCCCTCCCCTTAGGGTCCAACCCCTTTTCAAAAATCCTTGTAACTTGGGCTCATCTTATTTGATTCCAGCAATTCTTCAAATTCCAAATTATGGCAGGAAGGGGCTCACGCATTTTTTGTTATTATGAAAATTTCGAAAAATTATCTTCCGGTATGTCAACTTTCAAATAACAGTCAAAAAAGTTTTTCACGATTTCCATTAAGGTTGAGTGGGAGGGAGGAGAGGTTAGGTTTTGGGAGATGATAAAATCAATAAACTGCCCAAATAACTAAATTTCCATGCTCTCGGAGTCGGAACCTATACACTTATCATTTGCTTCCCGTAAAAGATAATATGGTAAAATAGGGGAAAAGTGATAAAAATGTGTTCTTTAACCTTGAAAGGTTGGACTTTTGGGAAAGTTTTCTCTGTAATTTAAGGAGAGCATCACGGACATTCCAACTTTATCCCCAAAATTTTGTCAATCCATTCAAAATCAGTGCAGTAAATCAATTAAACCTAAAACCACAAAAAATTGACACATCTAAAAATCCTCTGGTTAAATTACAAAGAAAACTTTTCTGAATATAATAAAATAAAGAAAAAGAAAATCGATCAGGTAGTATTTAAAAAAATGGGACAAAAATATGGAAAAACAAACTTTCAGGATACCTACAAACTTTTAAATAAAGAAATTTCAATGTCCAAAAAAGTTGTGCATTCGGGCAGTTTATTGATTTTATCATCTCTCAAAACCTAACCTCTCCTCCCTCCCACTCAACCTTAATGAAAATCGCGAAAAACGTTTTTCACTGTTGTTTGAAAGTTGACAAACGGGAAGATAATTTTTCGAAATTTTCATAATAACAAAAAATGCGTGAACCTCTTTTGGCTAAGATTTGGAATTTGAAGAATTGGAATCAGATAAAATGAGCCCGAATCACAAGAATTTTTGAAAAAGGGGTGGACGCTGAGGGGAGGGGAGCAGTTTTTGAAAAAACTCTTTACATATACTCACTCATTTTACCATTCTAAACAACTTTTATTATAACAAGTTTCATTGTATTTCGTTTATTTTTGATGAAAATTGCAAAAAATGAAAATTTGAACATAATTTATGGCTGTTTTTGGAAATTTGACGACCCGGTAATTGATATTTCGAAATTTTTGTGAAAACAAAAAATGTCCAGAACCCTTTTAGCTATTGTTAGAGTCGAAAAAAATCGAAATCGGATAAAATCATCTGGAGTTAGAACAAGTTTAATAATAGGGTGGTGGATCCTGCGAAGGGGAGAAGGTTAAAAAATGGCACCCAAGCTAAATTCGTTCATTATACAGTCTAGATTGAGGATCAATCATCAGATTGCTTTTAACATTCTGATCGAGTGGAACTCGTTTTTTTACATAATAATTCATTGTAAAATGTTGCAGATTGTAAGTACTTACCTACCTAGTTTAACTCATTTCTTCGCTAATTAGGTAATTGGCATGCAATGCTTGGTTGAAGTCGCACTTGACATCACAAACTCGAAAAAATCTTTTAAAAAAGACAAAGATTGAAAATAAAATAAAATTTTAAGTTATGGTGAAATTTTGTTCATAACGTCCCCAAACCCTTAAAAGTGAATCCTGAATCCTCATTGGCTGATCTGTCTTTTTTTTTAACGCAGTTAATTTCCGATGATGAAGAAGAATCCAAATTAACATCGAGTTCAGAAATCACTCGATCACCTGATGGAACACAGATACAAGCAGGAAATTCAAATTCTGCGGTAAAGCATCTAGATAATTGATAATTTCGTAATATTAATCATAGCAAAGAATATTGAAGCATATTTTTTAAAGGCTTGGTGCCTGTATGACAACATTAAATATGTTTATGAGAATGGATAATAAACATTACTTGAACTTTGATGAAAATTCGCAAGATATTTTAATTCAAGGGGATACCTTACGAAAATTTTTTTAGCCTTCTACCCACAAGAGGGTTGGAGTCGGAGATCCTCAAAGTGGTGTCACTTTCGAAAAATACGATTTTTTGCCACTTTTTGGATAGTGCCATCAGTATGGTATCTTACCACTCCATGAAAAGGTACCTTTTGAGTCTTCATGTCTCTTTCATCCGTTGACCTTGAAATTGGATACAGGATACCGTTTACGACTTTCTACGGTGCAGAGGGCTGAAGGCTGCTGATTTCCAATTTCAATCCAGTCACGTTTCGTTAACTCATCAGTCATCACCTATCATCAAAAATGCTCGTTTACCTCAAATGAATTCAGTTTTCCATTTTTTTTTTTTACAGCTGAATGCGAATTTTAACCCAAAGGAAGAATTTTCAGAAGAGGAACTTGCGAGGAAAAATGACATCACACAAAATCCTGCCAAACAATCTTCACCTTCTGTTAACAGCTCGGGTCCAATTTCCAACAACTCCGCTATGTCTGACAACTCCCTATCAGGCGCCAGAAATGCATTATTCCTTAATAAACTGATAACTTTATTATTTCAAAGCTTATTCGAAATTTTGCCCGAGCTCAACCTGAATCCAACAGCTTTGCACGAAAAGTTGTCTGAACTAGTTGCCGAAGTGCCATCTACTCGTATGGTAAGTTGAAGAGAAAAATGCCTAATTAAGTTATGGTAGAATACCTACCAAGTTATATATCGAGCAGGATATTGAAATCCATTTTTTTTGAACCCCTGAATCTATTTTTGGTGTTAATTCCACCCAAAACCCAGAATTCGAACCATGAAATGTGGACGTGGGATCAAAATTAAAAATTTTCAATCAACTAGATTTAAATTTTGGACTCTTCCTCTCGTCCCAGAGTCTAGTTTTGAGTTTGGGTAAAAATTCCCCTACAAATGAATTCAGGGAATCAAAAAACAAGCATATAGAGACCAAATTTAAACGTCAAATTTTTCATATTTTGCATTTTGGTAGGGTCATAGAGCATCATAATAATTTTGAATTTTTATAAATTCGCCAAGATCGAAAAATGAACCTAGGCTCCTGAAATTTTAAGTTTTATTTCAAACTTACTAATTGGTTGGTTGTGGTTAATTTACAGATACGTGATCTAGAAAAAAAAGAGATGATGTGCAAGAGTGAATCTGATAATATTTTCATCGATTTCATTAAAGCATATGTAAAACGTTCATTTGCAACAGCCTGTGATACAGACTTGGGTATTATACCGTCATCGGGTATGTAAGATAAATATGATCTATTATCTCCTCTTGTTTCTTCATTGCCAATTATGTAACGTATATGACAACTTTCATATCTTTTTTTTTTGAAAATTAGCTTTATGCCATGATGTTAAAGAAGAAAAACCTGAAGTTAAAACAGAAAAGGTTTCCAACATTTCATGTGCAATTAAAAAAGATCCTGACGACGTCTCGTGCGGAATAAAAGAAGAAAATGACTCTGATGTGGAAATATTGAATGATAGTGGTCCCTGCGTGACTCCAAAACGTGAAGAAGTACTTGACCATAGTACAAATTCTAATGAATCCAGCGAGGTAGTGAAATTTAAATTTTCAATGGTACAAAAGTTTTCCTAAAACGACCGTTGGTAGGCCTCTTGTTTGCTTCCATCACCTACCAACCACAAAATAATATTAGATTCCAAAAATTTAATATTTTACCTCTTAAAATAATTTTTTGTTGTACCGATCAACTTGAATGGTGGGGGGGGGGGGGGGGTCTCAAAAAACTTATGTGGAGTTGGACTTGCGAGTTTTTTTTTAAATTAGCCAAAAAATATTTAAAAATGTTTCCAATGATTCGCGCTCAACTAAACTGAAAAGAATGAGAAATGAAAAATAAGTAAAAAGTGTTGAAAAAATTATAAATTTTATCAAAAAAAATAATAACGGAACACCATTCACAAAATTTACAAAATTTCTTCTAAAAAATAATAATATTTATCGCGAAATTTGGTAAAATTTATTGCATAAAAATAAATTTTTCCCAATTTCGCGATAAATATTATTATTTTTTTTGAAGAAATTTTGCAAATTTTGTGAATGGTGTTCCGTTATTATTTTTTTTGGATAAAATTTATTCATTTGTTTTTTCAGTGTACTCTCTTTAAGGAATGCACTCAGAAAGCTAAAAATTTTCGAAAAAATCAAAAATACTGAGTTATACATCATTTTTTATGTTTTTAGAGACGCTAGGTTCGAATTTAAACTCGTTCTTAATTTTACCCTCTCAGTACCTTTTATCCCCAAATTCATGTAAAAATTTTAAAATCGAATTTCAATTCAGTTTTGGTTTTCAACTTTTTTAGTTTTTCCTCCCCTCCCCCTCGGTGAGCATAAATTTTTCTAGGAGGTCTCCTCACAAAATTTTTCCTGGAACTTTCCTTACACAAAATTAAACTTGTCTCGTAAGTTTTCGTGTGAATCAGAGGAATGATTTTTTTTTTAAATCTGCCCTAATGAGTAATGTAAGTTTTTTGTTAGACAGATTTTCAGATATCGAAAAGAATGTTATGAAATACTTTTTAATTGCATGGTGACATTTTCGGAAAATTCATCATTAAAGTTTCTCATTCTAAAATCCACACGAATTATTTCTATTTCGATGATTTAAATTCATCTTATTTTATATGTTTCTTTGCAGTTGAACACAAATAATAAGGAAGAAAAATCAATCGAAAAAATCAACGGCATCGACAACTATTCAAAAGAAAATTATAGGCATTCTCATTCTGCTCCAAAACTTGTCCAACAACAATCTTCGCAGTCTCCGTCGACTGCACCTGACACTTGCGAAGAACAAGTTGAATTCGTTGTACAGCTTGCAAAGTACGATGACCTTCTTCCCGCCCGAAAACCTTTGAATACGAGTAAACCTTCGAAAAAAAATTCAAAATCAATCTCGTCCAACCTCAGTGACAAATGTCAACCTGACATCAGACCCTCAAACTCAGTTCGTGTTAAACCATTTTCAGAATTGACTAAAAATTACTCTCAATCTTTAAATAAAGATTTCAACTCCGCTTCTACGTCCCTCAATAAAACACCTGAACTAGTCACTGAATCTCGTCAAGAAAAATTGCACGAAGAACTTTTAAACCCATCTGATGTGAGTCAAGTGATATAAATCTGGCAATGATTGAGAAAGTTGGTATTTAAAAATGAGGATTTTATCTAATTTTTTTGTGCAGGCAATTATAAATTCTCAATTGCGAGAAAATGGCAAATTTTTAGAAGCACCTGGGAAAGAGAGAAACGAGATACAGAACCTGAATTTCACACAAAAGTCTGACAAAAACGCTACGCAATTTCCGTTTGTTGAAACGCCTGAGGAACGATTAATTCCACAAGATAAAACATCAGATCGAAAAAGCCAGCACGAAAATCTCACTGAATTAAATAATGTAAGTTGGGTATTTATTTATAAATAGAATATATAGGTAACAAATATATTATTTGGGTGGAATGTGGAGCGAAAAAAATATTCTGGATTTTGACAAAAATTGGTTAAATAGTTTACATTGAGTGGAAGACTGATAAAAAAATCGTTAACCCTCAGCCTAAAGTGGGATGAAGCTAGAAGACCTCGAAGTGAGATCTTTTTGAAAACCCATGGGGTTTGTCTCTCTTGGGAAGTGTTGCCAAATGGGAACCTCGATCACCCTCATAAAAAGTTGCAATAAGTTTCTAGGTACATTACATATCTCTGAACCATTGCCTTTTAAATTGGATAAAACATTTTGCCCTCTGCCAAGAAGTTGAAAAGTCGCTGATCGCGAATTTAGAGATTGTTTTATTTTTACCTACTTATCAAATTCGAATCTTTTGTCCAAACACCTCAAAATCAAACCAAAACATTTTTTGGTTAGGTACCTAGAATAATTTTTGATTAAAATTTTCGAAAAATTTCATAACAGTGTTGCCAATTTCATTAAATTTACTCGCGTAATTTTCATGAAATTTAATTTGGTAGCACTGTTACAAAAAATGTAATAGACCTAGGTCAAGGTAAATAGATACTACGTATATAGGTAGTCTAGATCGTTGTTGTACACACCCGGGAGCTGAGGAAAGTGCAGGGATAGTGACGTCAGTGGTTGAAATATGTCTGCGCATGCTCCGCGAGGTCAATGCTTCTCTAGTTTTTACATTACGTAAATCAAATGTAGTGATTATACATACTGCACCAGGTCCAGTGTCTATAGTGTAGTGATAAAATTTTTCAACCAGTGACGTCAAATTATTCACACTAGCACACAAACTCGCCGATCTAGACTACCTATATACGTAGTATCTATTTACCTTGACCTAGGTACCTAATTAATTTCAATGATCAAAATATTTGTTGGTTTACTGTTCAAGTTATTGAATGAACTTGAATTTCGTGAAAATTGCGTGAATCAAAATGCAGTTGGCAGCGCTGCCGTGAAACTTTTTTGAAAAATTACATAGAAAAGTATTCTAGGATACCAAAAATTCGAAAATTATTCCAGATAACCCATTTTTTGTTCGATTTTGAATTTAAAAAGTCTCCAAATTTGCGATCTGCAATTTTAAAATTCGTTGGTAAAGAATAAAAAGAATTATCCAATTTCATTTCAAATCAGAAAAAATTCAACGATGTCATACTTTTTCTTTTAATCAACAACTTAATCAAATATTGAAAGCCTGATGACTACCTCAAATCAAGAACCAAATACCGCCACCCAAAAAAAATGAGAGAAAAAACAAAAAAAACATTTTTTTAAATGTCTAAAAAAATTTTTAAAAATGAGAAAAAATATTCAAGCACATTGACATTTTAATGAAAAGTTATAAAGTAGGGTACCTATGTTAAAGAAAAAAGAAGATATTTTTAAAAATAAGACAGAAACTTAAAAAAAGTATTCAGAAATGTAGGAAAAATTGTGAAAAAATTAATGCACTTTTCCCGGTAAAACCTTAAATGATCGTTATGTTCAAATGTACTTACCTTAGAGATGAGGCAAAAGAGACAAAATTTTATAACTTTTTATTAAAATATCAATGCACCTGAATACCTACATTAGTACAGTTATTTTAGGTTTCAACCCAAGAAAAATTAAAAAAACAAACAACTTTGTTTCTTACAGTATTTCCTTAGGACGTCATGGGGAGGAGCTAGAGCTCTTTGAAAAAAATCAATTTTGAAAATTTTCCAATAATAAGTACAAATAATCACCAAAAATTGGGTCAATTGACTTTTAGGAGCGGTTCCTTTGCATAGTACATCCCATTACTATGTAGAATAAAGTAAAATGTATACCCGACCCCTCATCTCAAAGTAGGGGGGGTGGACCATCTGTAGAAAGAGCCGCATTTTCCCTCGAGCGTAGCTCAGCTACAGTGAAAATTTCGAAAAATTGGTTCAAACAAACGTTGTGGAGCATCAAAAGACGAACATTTTACTTTTTTTACTTTTTTTCTACGCGGTCTTGGGAGTGAGCTAGTGTAAAAAGAAAAAAAAGTGGGGGAGCGTTCAAAACTTTTTCACGAATTTTGAACCACCTCTTTTGGGGCCTAATTTGGCTCCAGAGGTTGAATTATTATAAAAATCGAGTTCAGCAACCATGAAAACCTCAGAAACGAACTTGTTAAACTATCGGTTCGCTAAATTTTATACCTGGCGTACCTAATTTATGTATTGAATTATTGAAAAATTTTCGAACCCCGCTTTTTTTTCTTTTTGCAATAGCTCACTCCCAAGATCACGTAAAAAAAAGTAAAAAAAGTAAAATGTTCGTCTTTTGACGTTCTACAACGTTTGTTTGAACCAATTTTTCGAATTTCTCACTGTAGCTGAGCTACGCTCGGGGGAAAATGCGTTTTTTTTTACAGAGGGTCCACCCCCTACTTTGAGATGAGGGGTCGGTTATACATTTTACTTATTCTACATAGTAATGGGATGTACTATGCAAAGGAACCGCTCCTAAAAGTCAATTGACCCAATTTTTGGTGATTATTTTGCATTATTGGAAAATTTTCAAAATTGATTTTTTTCACAAAGCTCCAGCTCCTCCCCATAACGTCCTAAGGAAATACTGTAAGGAACAAAGTTGTTTGTTTTTTATGTTCTACATACAACTTTTGTTTAAACTTTTTTTTCGTAAGTGCATAATTTCGAAAGTTATAGCCGAAAAACCAAAATTTGAATTCCCTCGCCCTCCCCAAAAGGGGGTCTAAATATGGACGAATTTTAGGGAAGTTCAGGAATATTAAAGTACATACTTTTCTGAACTTATATACGAAACTTCCTCTTCCTGCTAATTTTGTTTGGGTTAGGAAATTTTTTTTCAGTTAAAATTACTGTACTACATACATGTCTTCTTTTTAATTTTTTTCTCAATTTTTAAATATTTCAAAATACTTTTTTCAGTTTTTTTCTTATTTTTTTTAATTACTTACTTTTTTTTATTAAAACATACTTACCTTAATTTATAGCTTTTTTATTAAAATGTCAATGCACAACAGAATATCATTGTATCCGCAATCATCTAAACTTTTTCCAAGTTTTTTCATGTCTAACAAAATGTCATTAAAATAGTCCAGTTTTTAAAAGTTTAAATTTTCGCTTTAGGTATTCTGGTGAAATTTTACGAGTTTGATTTTTCTCAAAATCTTTTCTAAGCTCGAGATTTCACAATTTGTGCAAAAATTTTTCAACAAATACACATAAGTAATTAACTTTTGTATAAACGTTTTAAAAAGTCTACGCCAGGGGCGCGACCCCGAACGATTTCGTCTTCGGGGCTCGGAGCTCGGGTCTTGGGCTTTCCAAAAAAAATTTATCGGGGCTTGGGCTCAGGTCGGGCCCTGAGAATTTTGGGTTTCGGTCTCAAGGCTTACTGTCCGGGGCTTGGATGAAATTTTCGGGGCTTTTCAGGGCTTTTCGGGGGTTGCAATTTTGTCCCCTTAAAATTTTTCTCCGATTCAATTTAGTTTCAGATTTTTCAGTTTTAGTTGAAAAAATTAAAATTTAACAGCTAAAAAAATTCCATTTCAGCTACTTATTAATTTAATTTCAATTTTTTTTTACTTTTTTCAATTAGCCAACTGCCAACTTCGAATTTTTTTGCTGTTCAAATTTAGTAAGAATCTAATTACATTGAATAAATCGGAATATGAACTGAATATAGTAATTATTCTTCATTTCATCATTTCATCGTTATTCGGTCGATGTGATTTATTCATATTTTATTTTATTTTATTTTATTTGATATTTTTTCATGCTGAAATGGTAATATTATGTCACAGGTAAAATTAAAGAGAATTCTCAAAAATAACTTGTAATTAGGATTGTATTTACACAATTCAACACTTTCACAGAAAGCCCTGAAAAGCCCAGGTCACAATACGGGGCTTAGGGCTCACATTTAGGGCTTGGTTTTCAGAAAAACGGTCTCAGGGCTCGGGTCGGGGCTTTGTTAAATGAAGTTTTTTTGGGTTTCAGGGCTTGAATATTGGGCTTCAAGACAAAAAATTGGACTCTCCGGGGCTTGGGGCTTGGGCCAGGGCCTGGGCCGCATCCCTGAGTCTAGCACAATGTCAATTTGTCAGCGATTATCGAAATTTTTCCAAGTTTTTTCAAGACTTACAAAATGTCATAGTTTGAAATTTTAAAAACTTATGAGAAAACTTATACCTACTCTGAAAGATTTCGAGAAAAATTAATGAGCCTACGATAGGTTACAGTTTCAGGTCTCACGTTTTTTTCATTTTGAGGCTTCAAGCTTTAGGCTTCATTAAGCTTCTAATTGTAGGTGTATTTAATTGAAATTACTTATAAAAATCGTGCCTATCTAATTATAAGTTACCTTATTTACTTCATTTTTTATAGCCGATGTCTATAAATGAGGTTGAAAAAAATTCAGAATCCGGCTCTCAGCCTATAAACATTGAGTCATCATTTACATCTGAAGGTCCTGACCAACTCCCCAGAGATCAGGAATGCGACTCAACTGGGAACAAATATCTACATACTATAATTAATCAGGAAGTATTTCATGTAAGTTTCATGATCCACAGAAGAGTAGACATTCTTCATTCAAATAGAAGACTAATCAATGAAATTAATCAAAAATGCTGTGAAATTTTTGTATAGATGATTTTAGGAATGTGTTCATCAAACAGCGTCAATCCCTCAAATCTAAGGAACGACGAAATTCCCGTACCAGAATCGACGCAAGGAAAATCTTCAGAAACCCCGAGCAAGGTAGTCTCACAATAACATTTTGTACTTTCGTAGATTAAGAATAGTCTGAACGAGTGAATAAAATTTTATGCACGTATGTTTAAATCATCTACGCAGATTGAGCGAGAGAAAAAAAAGAAAAAAAATGTGAAGAATAAAATGTTGTCCAGTGGTCTTGTAACTCCAAGAAGCAACCCTAAATATTTGAAAGGTGTCGGTAAAGAAGGTAGCCTTCTTTTGCGGAAATGTGGTATCAAAACGGTACGTATTTGATGGACTTGAAAATCAAGTAGGTACCTATTACCTACAGGTGATCGTTTTGCGCTTCTTTTAAAAGTTGAGTAAAGCTACCACAAAAATTATATTTAGACCTCAAAACAACCCGATAAAAATTTCATCCTTCATTCCATCTTTACTAGTCCAGGCAAATAAGAGTAAAAATGTACCAAACCCCCAAAAATTAAAGCCTGATTTTTTTTTTCGTGTTTTACTTTCGTCATGGTCTACTACACAACATACTAAAGTGGACACCCCCACAACCCTCCGCTACCCCCAGTGCATGGGTAAACGTTCGCTGAAAACCGGTTTTTTGTGAATATCTCCTCAAATAAGCCTCAAAATTGAAAAGTAGTTATGAGCAATCTTATTCTACTCGTAATTTCCTATCGGAAGGGTTTTTTTCTTTTTCAAAAACACTCACTTTCTTGGCCAAAAATTAAGGGTAAAAAACACCCATTTTTCAACAATTTACAGCATTTTTTGAAAAAAACCGAAACTTTTGAGAATATCTCCTCAAAAAAGCCTCAAAATGTAAAAATGGTTATGAACAATCATGTTCTACGTGTAATTTCCTATTAGACAGGTTCGGTTTTTTTCGAAAACACCCGCTTCTTTGTCCAAAAATTAAGGGTTAAAAACGCCTATTTTTCCAATATGTACAGTATTTTTGGAAATGATGGAAATTACGAAGTTGAAAGATCCCAAACTTATACCAGTGAAGAGTAATTTTTTTATACATGGTGGTAGGATATTATAAAAAAAGTCACCGCAAAAATTTCATAACTACTTTTCAATTTTGAGGCTTATTTGAGGAGATATTCACAAAAAACCGGTTTTCAGCGAACGTTAACCCCTCCACTGGAGGTAGCGGAGGGTTGTGGGGTGTCCATTTTAGTATGTTGTGTAGTGGACCATTACGAACGTAAAACGCGAAAAAAAAATCAGGCTTTAATTTTTGGGGGTCAACTCCTAAAATGCCTGGAATATACCTATCCGGCTCTTTTTTCCTCTCATTTACATACAAATTGTTTACCTTCAAAAAATTTTGAAAATTTCGTAGACAAATTTCAAGTGAGAGGAGAAAAAAAGAAGAGTTGAATTATAGAGCGAAATTTTTACCAGGTTTTGTTGAGGCCTACACGAAATTTCTGTGCTATTTCCTACCCTTATTCGACCATCAAAAAGACATGAAAAATTGAAAAACGATCACCTCCTAGTATCACGTATAATGTAAGGTCATTTGGGGTAATTGTAAATATGGGGTAATTGTAAACAAGTCGTGCTGTAAATACTTAAATGCATCTAGAGAGCTGGAGTTGCCAAAAATAAAAACTTTGAATAATTGGTCTTACTATAATAAAGAACTTCGGGTTCTTGGTGACAGCTGTGAGGAAAAATTTCACGATGAAAAAAACATGATATCAAATTTCGGTTTTCACACAATCTACGTAATCTTCAAAATTTGAGAAAAAATAGAAAAAAGTAAAAAAGTTGGTGTTTGATGCATTAATTTAGTTCTACAGACATTCAAAAATGATGAAATTCAATTCTTATGATTTTTAAAGCTGAGAAATTAATTTTCTGCAGTATTCACAAATACCCATCAAATTTTTCGGGTGTGGGGTAATTGTAAACACGTGTTATTTAAATGGAATTCACAAATTTAAACACAAAATATCATTTTTTTTGGTTTTTATTTTTTTTTTATTTTTTTTTTACAAGTTGGTTTTTCCACGCGTTTAAATATTCAATCTGTGTAATTTTTTTCAAAATTATGCAAAAAAACCGAGGGATACGTTTTTTATGGGGCACAATGTATGCATTTACATTTACCCCATCATTGTGGGGTAAATGTAAATATTCTTGTCCAATTGTAAACGAAGTCCATAATTTTGGAATGAATAATCG
The DNA here is from genome assembly GCA_033439095.1 of Pseudococcus viburni. Taxonomy (NCBI): domain Eukaryota; kingdom Metazoa; phylum Arthropoda; class Insecta; order Hemiptera; family Pseudococcidae; genus Pseudococcus; species Pseudococcus viburni. Next base: position 1,017,472 of record JAVBJF010000007.1, on the reverse strand, counting down.
AATCGATGAAAACAAACCGCCAAATTACTCCTCATACATTCATTGATGCATGGTAAAAATTTCAATCACTTTGCTATCTTACTTACAGAGTAAAACAAAAAAGAGTATCACAAAATCGGTTCAATTTTCCGAAAAATTTACAATTACCCCAATTGACCTTACTGAACTACTGAAGTGATTAAAATCATCATTTGAGATTTGTTGATCGTTTTTATTGTTCTTGAATTACAGATTGGTGCTTTAAAAATTAGTCAGAGGAGTAAAACAAAGAGCAAATTTATGATCTGGTTGGTGGAATGTGTAAAATTGACGCCTTCAAATGCGGAGGCTTGCGTGAACGATTTAAACAAAATACGATGGCGTAAGCTCAAGGCTGCAAGAACGAAAAAGAACGAAGAACCAAAGAACCAAAAAGAACCAAAAATTTGAAGAACGAGAACGAGAACGAGAACAAACTTTGCGAGTGTGAAAGAACGAGAACAGAACGCTCAGAAAAGAACAAGAACGAGAACGACAGAACGAGAACTACAATTTTCTTGTTCTTTTCTGTTCTTTTAAAAAAATTTCGAATTGTTTCACACTTATCCTTAAAGTGTAATGGCATTTTGGGTGCCCGGCACGTTTCGGACGTGTTCTTTAGTCTTATTTAGTCTTGGTGGTGTTATTTTTTCGTAATTTTATTTTTAATTTTGGATTACTTTGAATTTTGAAAAGGAGAAAACAAAATAACGAACCAAAACACCAAAAGCAAAGAAGCAAAAAAGAACCAAAAGCAAAAAGAACCAAAAAGAACCAAAAATTACGAAAATGAGAACACAATTATAAAGAGTTGAAAGAACGAGAACGAATAGAAAAGAACAGGAACGAGAACAGAACGATCATGAATCATAAAAGAGCGAGAACGAGAACGATTTTTGAGAGTGAAAAAAGAGCGAAGAACCAAAGAACCAAAAGTTTGGAGAACAGAACGAGAACGAGAACCAAAAACCCATCGTTCTTGCAGCCCTGCGTAAGCTGTGTCGGCGTCGCATAGTGGACAGAAAAGCCAATAAACAAGCACATGGAAGTATATTGAATAAAGTACCTAACCGTCTAAAGGGGAAAAAAGAGAACGATATTTATGCAATAATCAATGCGGAATTTGATTTTGATAAACGTATGACTTTCATAAATTTGTATAAAAATTTAAATAATCTCTATTTTAAATTTTTTAAATAAATTTTTTTCCATCATTTATATTCATATTTTCACTTTTATACCTTTAAATATTTTAAATAAATAAATTTTATTTCGAATTATAAAATTTTATTTACCTATAGGGTCATTCCACGTCAGTTCGTACGCAAAGTGGTAGGGTGGGTCGGCGATTTTTTTCATTTTTTTTATGTGGGTAAACCTCGATGAGAGATGACGAATGCCGCAAACCGCAGCTCTCAAAGTCTTTTTGGAGGAATAAGTGCAGCAGAAGGCTCAAAATTGGACATGTCACTTTCTTTTGTACACGAATTTGGCATATGAAAAAAATTTCAACAGATCCGTGTTCAGCAGCTCGAACTACTTGCATACATCCCATTTATATGATCAAAACACCCAAATTTTGAAAATTCACCTTCCACCCAACGAATCATTTTTCAAAAATACACCAAAACTAAGGTTATCCACATATTTACATATGAAAAATGTTTTGTTAGATATTGATGGTAACCCAATTTTGGGGAAAACTATCTTGAAAACCAAAAATATCGTGTGGCATATCGATTTCAACTAATTAGAGGGCGTAGAATTCGCATATCGATTTACTTTTTGATTTGATCCACTCACTGCAATTTTTTGAAATATTCAATTTTATATTGATCACCGATGACTGGAGGAAGGAGTCAGTTGGAGCACGGGGAGGGGGTTGGATCAAAAAGTAAGTCGATATTCGAATTCTACGCCCTCAGATTAGTTGAAATCGATATCCCACACGGTATTTTTTATTCTCAAGATAGTTTTCCCCAAAATTGGGGGACCAAAAGGGTATTAAAGGGTCAAATCCAAAAAATAAGCAAATTTTCGAACTCAGCGCCCTCAAAAACCTAACAACCAATAGGTCACACGTTATTTCTCATTTTTTTGAATTTTGAACCTATCAAGGGGGCTAATATGGGGGGGGGGGTCAGGGGGGGTCTAATGAAAAAATTGAGTACATATTCGAAATCAGCGCCTTCGAATTAGTAGTAATCGATGTGTTACTTTACTTTTTCAATTTTTTTGAATTTTGGTTAAAATTGTGGACCCCTGTATTCCCCAGGGGTCTAGAAATCCCATCTTGAAAATTTGTTGGTTAGAAAAAGGGTGAAAAGGGCTCTTCACTGTAATTTTTTCAGATTTTTAAATGGTAGCTTTCATCTTTTGTTTTTATCATGAAAGTTGAGCTTTTACCACCAAAGTTTAACTTTGAGATTTTCAAAATATGATTACCGGTTTTAAATCTCCTACCAATTCTCTTTCAGACCCCGCAAACAGTTTTCCCCCAAGTACAACCTATCTCGAGGTATGAGCCTTCAAATTTGGGTAATTTAGGTAAAAATCGTAATTGCATAAAAATTTCGAGGCCCACCCCCCTGCCTCCTTGAGGGTTAGGAAAAAAATGATCGTGGTTCTGTGATTAGACCACCGAGAGGAACTTGTAAAAAAAAATTTGAGCGAAATCGGAAGACCCGACTTCACTTTTGGTCTGTTTCAGTATGGAATAGCCCTCAACTAATTTTCGTTCAATTATGTAATCTGACGTAGATTCGACTCATTTAGATCCGCATAATGCATACGTGATAAGTACATATGAATTGACCTTCATTTCACTTGCATTCGCCTTGTTTTCCGTTTCTTATTATCGAAAAAAATATCTCCTCATTCTCCGCCACTTTCTTGTTTCAAACTATCAATATTACGTTTTAAAAAAACCACCGAACTGCCTTCCCCTCTCCATGAGTCACCGCAATTCAAGGATAACGTAGAACATCCCCCACTTTCCTGGTTCAAGGTCCATTTATACTGGCCTTGAATTTGTCAGTGAAAAAGTTGAATCTGTGTTTTCTTACGGAACAGTTTATAATGAGGCACTGAAAGATTCCCTATCCTTTCAATGAAGAGTTAAAATATTTCAACTTTTCAGTGACAAATTCAGTGCCAGTAATGGGCCTTCAACCTATCAATATTGCGTTTTAAAAAAAACGCTGAACTGCCTTCCCCTCTCCATGAGTATGAGTCACCGCAATTCAACGATAACGTAGAAAATTTCGCTCATTACATCGCTCAGATTTGATTCGTTCGCCGGTTCGTCGCTGCGTGAGTTTTAAAATTAAACGGAATTTCGCGTTGTTTGTTTTTTCCATTTGTGATTTTTGTTTCGTATGAATTTGTGATTTATCGTGTACCTAGTTTCAAATTGGGGTATAGGTTAATCTTAAGACGCTGAAGAGGATGTCCGAAAGTGGCAATTATTCATCCTTGGTCAAAAACGAAACTGGTTCGTCGGTCGGAGATAATTGCTCGCGTGGCGATGATTTGACTGTAAGTAAATCAGAATGTTAAATCTAGGTATTTGGCCTAAGATTTTATTATTTTCTCAATTCACGCCTCGCGCGATAATAAATAAATAGGAAAGCAGTTTTGACAAATCGAAGTTGATGGATGGGAAATGGAAATTCGCTACCTCAGGTTGAATTTTTTTCAATTTTCTGCTTAAATTACAGTTTAAAAATTCGTCATTATTTTTGCTAATTTCCTGATTTGAATCTAGTCTTTCTGATTGAAAATGTAAGTTTTTAATGCAGTATGACATAGAAGTCTTGTCCACTTGAAACACTTCTCAATCTTGATATCTCAGAACTGAAAAGAAGTACCAAAAAGGTTCAAACCGCATCGCAATGTGTTCCTGGCGACGAGGACATTGAAGATCGATAATCAAACTTTCAGTCCTACCTACAGGGTGTCCACAAATTGAGAAACTAGTTTTGGTCTAAAAATTGAGATCCGGGGGTTTTTATTAAAATACAGCCGACACACTGACGTGATTAAAATGTGGTATGTTTTTTTTTGAAACTGCTTCAGCGTCAATAGTATCCAAAAAAGTGAAGATATTTAAAAAGTTTGAAACAAAAGTTGTTCATTTTTTCTTACATAACTTTTTTCCCATCTAGCAATGAAAACAAGTTATGGTACAAAGAATTCGATTTTTAAGCCATAATTCTTCTCCATTGCTAGATAAAAAAAATTACAGAATATAAAATGTTCAGTTTTTAATTCTCTATAACTTATTTCATACTTTTTTTGATATCTCCACTTTTTGAAAACCGGTTATCGAGTTGTAAAAAAAACACCTAAGAAAATTGAAAACATGGGTTTATTTTGCATCGATTTCAAAAAAGTAGAGATATCGAAAAATGTGTGAAATAAAAGTTGTAGAGAATTAAAAACTTAACATTTCACATTCTGTATTTTTTTTTCATCTAGCAATGGAGAAGAATTATGGCTTAAAAAAGAGAAAATTATACTCTAGTTGTTTGTAGGTACCATAACTTTTTTCCATTGAAATATGGATAAAATGTTATACTTAGAACAAAAAATGATTATTTTTTAATACTCTACAACTTTTGTCTCAAACTTTTTTTCATATCCGTTTTTTTGGATATTATTGACAACTGGTTCGAAACTGCTGAACCAGTTTCCAAAAAACCTACCACATTTTAATCGCGTCAGTGTATTAAAATAGTTATAAATGAACCAATAGAAGAAATATTATTTCATAAAATAAAATAATCAGAATATATAATGTATCGACGAGGTATTCCATTTAATCCTAAAAAATGTTGAGGAAAAAAAGTTAAATTAATAGATATAAATAAATTAATTGTATTTCAGTGAAAAAAAACGAAACATTCATTTTTTGACCCAAACTGGTTTCTCCATTTGTGGCACCCTGTTGGTGAGGCCCGAAAGGTTGATTATCGATCTTCAATGTCCTCGTCGGCAGGAACACATTGCTTTTTGAACCAGTTCTGAGATATTTAGAAGTGTTTCAAGTGGACAGAGGCGGTTCGAACACAAATGTTTGGGGGTATGAGGTTCAAAAATGCCGACTAAAAAATTCAAAATGCCGACTAATAAATTAAAAATTGCCGAATAAGAATTCAAAAATTCGAGAATTTTTTGCAAAAACAATGCGAAGCAACATCATGAACAGGGAAAAACACAATTTTTAGAGATCAACGTAACAAAAACTTGAAAAGTAGGTAACTCATGTTCAGGTCAATTTTTAATCTTGCTCACGCCTGGAAATTATTCCTTGGGTTTTCGAATATAAATTTCCATTGTTAAAAGCCATTCTTGCTCATAAGCGCACCCAGAAATTATTTAAGGGGGGGGGGCTCAGAATTCTGGAAAAATAGGGGGGGTGAAATTTCAATGAAAAAATTCAGTAACTTATTTCCGTGGCGCTGGCGTTGTCAGGGTATTTTCATTAGGTTGATAATTCATAAACGGATTTGAGCCAAGTAAAATTAAAAAATTACGGAATTTCAGTTATTTTTTGCTGATTTTTCAGTCAAAATTATTAATTTGTTTCTGACAAACTGGGAATTGATTGAGAAATCAGTGATTTTTGACCGAAAAATCAGTGAAAAATCATCAATTTTTAAAAGAGAAGGATTAAAATACTGCCCGAGCGAAGCGAGGGCGAATTTTTTTTTGAAAAATCATGTTTCAAGAGCAAAAAAATTCTCTTTTTTTTACATTTTTCCAATAAAAAAATCTCCTGTTCGAGCTTAAGGGAGGGGCTCGAGCCCCCTGAGCCCCCCCTTGGGTGCGCTTATGTTCTTGCTCATCCCTGCTCATGAGCAACAAAATTTCTTGCATGAAAAAATAAACGACTCAATCCCCTGAATTTTTCCCTCGGTAAATTCATTGTACGTATAGTTGAAAAACCCAATGGACGTTCTTTAGTCTACTTGATTTAGAAAATTAGTTTCAATATGAACATGGGAGAAATAAATTTGGCCCGAGCGAAGCGAGGGCGAAAAATTTTGAAGACCTTAAATTCAAAATGCCATAAAACAATGTTTTAAATTAATTAACTTGAATAAAAAATCAGCAAACTTTCCTCAAAAATTATTTGAGAAGAAATATAATAGGGCCGAGCATAGCGAGGCCGAAGCTTTTGAAAAATTTGATTTCCAAACATCGAAAATGAGTTTTAATGAGAAATAATTTGATAAAATTAGTTGGAATAATTTTGAGGAAAAATGCGAAAAAAAATCATTTTTGTAGGATTTGGATTGATTGTTTTGAAATTATAGAAGGAAAAAATTCAATAAGGGCGAGTCCAGCGAGGCCGAAATTTTTGAAAAATTTTGCTTTGGGAGTAAGTAATTTTAGAATTGGATTGTAATTTCTGAAAGAAGACAGAAAACTTGAAATTTTAAAAGGCTCAGTTTTTCATTAGTTAGTATGTTCCAAAATTTTCAAACGTTTTTTTTATTTGCTGAAATTTCCAAGATTTTGCCGAATTACTTGAAATCTCTGAAATTTTGCCGATTTGCCGACTGGAAATCGCCTGGGGGGTATTATACCCCCCCCCCCCCCCCATCCCCCCATCGCGCCGCCCCTGCAAGTGAACAAGACAAGCCTTCTGTGTTATTCTGTATTGTTATTATTTTGAGGCAAAGCGGGAGCAGGAATTTGACCGTTGACCCTGAGTAGCCAACTTGAAACAAAAAATCATAAATCGATAGATTTTGTTTTGAAAAAAATTCACGTAAGATTAAAAGTGAACCTATAGTTTGCTCATCGATTATGTTTTTCAACCCATAGGCACCTCCAGTGAAAAAACGCAAACAGACGTCGATTACATCATTTTTTCAATCTCCTGATAAGCAGAAAAAAGCAAGAACTTCAAAATCACCTTCTGTTGTAAGATTTCAATTATCTATTACTTACTACCTACTCATAAAATAACAATCAAATGATGTTCATTTGTTACGTTCAGATTAAGTCTAAAGAAAAAAACGAATCAGCCATGTGGGAATTAACCGATGGCAAAAAAGTAAAATTAGATGACAGTGTGAAAAAACTTCCCGGCATCGGATCTGGCGGTGCTAAAAAGCTTCTTGCTGGAGAAATCGAAACGGTATGTACCGGGTGCCCGAAAAATTCTAGCCCCTGGGATTTTTGTATTAAATATCGTAGGTGGGCATCTTGGAAAACAGCAATAACGAGCGATAAGCAATGATAAAACAAGTCGAACGAAACAAAATGTGAAATGTTTGCGTTTATTTTTACTTTTTAATGCGAAAGGAAATTATAATTATTCAACTGATCTAATTATCAGTCAGAACTGCCAACCTACATTTTTCAACACAAAAATCTCAGGGTGGCTGGAATTTTTCGGGCTACCGGTCCCTATTTGGTAAATTAAATAAATGTAACTGGGTAAGTTTTGAACCTACCTATTTATTTGAAGTTGGTTAATTGTTATTGGTTGCGGTGGAATTACAGATACGCGATCTTAAAAAAAAACAATTGGAATGCAGCCGCGATTCTGATGAAAACAGCTTCATTAATTGCATGAAACAGTTGAAATTATCTCATGTGTGTGCGGTACACTGTAAAACAGAAATGGATAGGATACCATTGTGGGGTATGTACATTTATGATAAACATGATTTATTTCGTCCTGCCTTTTGTACATTCTCAATGAACCATTGATAATGTCTGATGAACCATTGATAATATTTGACGAATGATTCATGCCTCAAAAATGATTTTTTGTAAAAATGTAGGTACCAAGGTTTTTTGACCTGATCGATTTTTTACACATCTGATTATTATTATTATACTTAAAGGTACTTTCGGTATGTTTAATGTACTTTTTGCTCTTAAAAAATTAGTCTGGCGTGAAATTAAAGAAGAAAATGATTCCGATGTCTGGATCAAAACAGAAGAAGATGTCGACGCCTCGAGGGAAATAAAAGAAGAGAATGATTCTGATTCAGATGATATTATATGTCTTGGAGAACTTCCGGTCGAAAGTGGCCATCGAACAATTCCCAAACGCGGCAATAAAGCAAAGGTGAATGAATGTAATGAGGTAGGTACCTAGACCTATCAAATGAAATTTAAATTTTGAATGGTAAATATCAATTTTTATTTACCAATGGCTGGCGAAGACTTGTTCGTATAAGTTTTTTATCAAAATCTGCATTAAGAGGTTTTTTTATCACTTAAATTTTTTTTCGAATTTTGGAGACCTTTAGGTTAATTATTTTCCTTCAAAAATGATATTCACAAATTTTTAGGTTTTAGGCCCCTGCTTAAATCAGGGATCGTAAGCATTGACTCCTTTTTTTTATACGATTTAATATAGGATTTTTTGGGGATGGGGGGGGGCAAATATGATGAAAGGAGAAGTCCCGATAAGACCAATGAATAGGAGGGGGGGGGAATTATATTTAAAAACTTCGAAACACTTTGAAACCAGTGCAAAAAAAGGAAAACCATTTATAATGATGAAAATGGGTTCGTTATCATATACTCTTCAAAAAATAATGATAAATTATACCCAAAAAAATAGGTAATAATAAATTTTATCCAAAAAAATAATAACGGGGCATCATTCACAATATTGGTAAAATTTATTCTTGAAAAAAATCATATTTATTGCGAAATTTGGTAAACTTTATAATTTTTTTAAGAATAAATTTTACCAATATTGTGAATGGTGCCCGTTATTATTTTTTTGGATAAAATTCATCATTTTGTGGAACACGTTCTATTCTTAATTTCTTTGAGTGTTTTTTCAGTGTAGTAAAATTATATGTATGATTTTTGAATTTTCAAACGCTTTTAATTTTTGTACATAAATATTTAAAGTGTCATCCTGAAAACTTCTCGTAGAGCCCAGGTGGTTCCTCTCTCATGGTTTACTACCACTCGAAATTATTTCACATTTTTATTTTCGAAAGTTGAAAAGAACTTGGTAAAACGTTGTGCCTGGACAAATTTCACCCTCCTAACTCCACACCGAAATTTCAGATCAAATATGTTCATTGAAAATTGAAAAAAAAAAGTTGTAGCATGGATGCATTTACCTATGGGTGCCATTAGCACTTGACACCCATTTTTCATTTATATACCAATTTTTTAGGAGTTCTTAAAATATCTTTGTTTCTTAATTTTTCAATGTTCAATGAATACTCTCACCCGCAAAAATCATTGACAGCGATTTTCCATCCCCCCACCTCCTATTTTGATAATTTTTCTGAAAAAAAATGCATTGTTCGTGTTTTTTCAGACATTGGGGAAAGTATGCAAAATCGGTAAAATGTTTTAATTTTTTTTATTTCTTACAAAAAATGGGGAAAACGCGAAAAAGAAATATTTTTTAAGGCCTGAAAAATTGGGTAAATATGAAAAAAGGGTGCCAAAAGTATTTTTTGGGTTCAGTAAAAATATTCAAGCATAGGTAATAAAACCATTTTTGAAGAAAAATTAAAATTTTTCCAGGGAGGGCATAGTCAAATTGAAACTCAAATTTGATTTTTAGGGATGAATTTGCGACCCGAACGAGGTGTCATCCGAGATAGGGTAGAAATGCCTATAGGCAATGGATTTTTCCAAATAAAGGCCCCCATTTTGGGGTGTCATCTTCCAAGTCAAAAATATGATGGACTTGGACAAGTGTGAATATGGGATGTAAGAGGACCAAAATAAGGAAAATGGCAAGAGGGCTGGACGCTGAAGTCTCCAAATTTTGAAAATTCGCCAATTTTTGATTTCAGAATCAAAATTTAAAAATGTGTTGAAATGAATAAATTTGGGGTACGAGGGGACAAAAATTAGAAAAGAATGGACAAATTTTCAAAATTTGAAAGCTCCAGCCCTCTTTTCATTTCTTTCATTTTGGTTCACAATTGCCCAAGTTCATTGTGCTTTTGATTTAGAAGATGAAACCCTTGAAAATGATGTGGGTTTGAGGATAGTAATTTTTCCGATTTGAGGGCCCTACCTAATCCTGATCCCTTGAACCTCCTTTCCGTTAAAATTACCCCTCAAGTCTAAACTTTATCTCTAATAATCAAAATTGAGTCATATTTTCACGTTTTCAAGTAGGTAATGTTCAAGTTTTACATTATTTACTTAAACTCTTTTTTTTTCGTACTTTTTCAAAAGAAAAAATTGAGATAATGGTCTGAACTTTAGGAAATTTCATTTCAAGAGGAAAATTGACCACCTAAGAGAAAAGCACACCTTCAAAATACAAAAGTTCTATTTAAGGCACACCTAGTGTGTGTATGAACTCACAAGCTGGTCAACGTTCGCGATATATCTCGAAAAAATTTTAATTGCCTGATAACATTTCACGAATCGTCATAGTTAAAAATATAATACTCGTATCTCATTCGAAAAACCATATTCGCTTTCATTTCAAATACCCGCTTATCTAAATTTCTCCTTTGTTTTTTTTCAGTTGGATACGAAAATCAAAGATGAAAAATTCACCGAAGTGATCGAAATCATTGACCTCGACCTCATTGATGACGATAACTCGCAAAATTTAAATTCCGCACCGAAACCTGCCAATCAATCATCCTCAAATTCCTCTTCGACAGTTCCTGAGACGTGCGAAAAAAAACTCGATTCCAATGCACAGTCTGCAGATACCAACGCAGTCACATCTGAGGAACTTACCACTAATGGTAATTGTCAAATGGAGCAAATTTCAAATTCGAAATCAAAGCCAACCACGTCTGACAGTGATAAGCAACCTGACCCCAAACAATCAGCACCGCTTCGTATTAAATCAGTTTCAGAATTGACTGAAACGGCCTCTGACTCTTCTAACAATAATCTCAGATCTGTTTCAACGTCTATAAGCAAACCACTTGAACAAGTCACCAAATCTAATCAAGCAAATATCTGTGAAAATTCTGTTGAGCCATCTACTGTAAGTTGAAGAGGCCTTTATAAGTACGAGTGAATAATTTATTCATTTCAAGCGAATTTAATTTTCGATTTTCTATTGTTTTTTCTCCAGTCAAGACCACATTTGGAACGAGAAAGTGAATTTTCGAGGCAGCTCGGGAAAGAAAATGATAAAATACAAGACTCCAACTCCGTAGGCCTGCCACCACAAACCCCGTCAGTTAATGAAACGACTGAAGAACAATCACTTCCTCAAGACAAAAAATCGAACCAAAAAAGTCACCGTGAGAATCTCACCGAATTAAATAATGTAAGTTGTACCTGACTGCATATCTTGAAATAAGAAACAATTGAACTTTTGAAATGCTGTTTGAAGTTTAATGGGTGATTTTTATAGCATTTTTCACGTTGATCACGAAAAAAAACAGTGAAAAATTTCCATCACCCAAGCATTTTTTACAATTTGAATTTTTTATTGAACAGTATTCTACTTTTTTTGATAACTTTAACCCTTAAAGTCGATTTTTTGAAAAAAGAAAAGGTTCTACGAAAAAAATGATTAGAACATAAATTGTAGAGCGTAAAATTTCCATTCTGAAGAGTTCGATCAGTTTTTTTTTTAGAAGACTTAGCTTTCGAAATTTTTTAGTTGAAAGTTCAACTTTTTTTTTGAATTGAAAATATCTCAAAAACTAAGTCACTTAAGAAAAAATTAATAAGACTTTACTGAAATGAAATTTTACGCTCTACAATTTGTGTTCTATTCATTTTTTTCGTAGGACCCTTTCTTTCGCCAGAAAATTGATTTTTTGTAATGAACCGTATTTTTAATATTTCCCATTTGCTACAATGGGAATATCAAAGGGCGGCAAATCGACAATTTCCTTTTTGGGTAATTAATTCTGATTGGTGTTTCTGACCTACTTTTTAGTTCCGAGTTCGAAAATGATTTCAGTTTTACCCCATCGCATCAAGATTTTTTATAATTGGAATTTTTTGTTGAAAATTTGTTTCACATTTTTTAATGTAAATTTTCACCATTAAAGTCGATTTTCTGGCAAAAAAAAGGGTCCTACGAAAAAAATGAATAGAACATAAATTGTAGAGCACCAAATTTCCTATCTGTAAAGTCAAATTACTTTTTTCTTAGGAGGCTTAGTTTTTGAGATATTTTCAATTTTTAAAAAAGTTGAACTTTGAGCCAAAATATCTCGAAAGCTAAGCCTCCTAAGAAAAAACTAATCAAACTCTACAGATAGGAAATTTGACGCTCTACAATTTATGTTCCATTCATTTTTTTCGTATGACTCTTCCTTTATTTATAAAATCGACTTGAAGTGCAAAAGTTATCAAAAAAAAGTAGAAAACCCGTTGAACGAAAAATTCAAATTGTGAAAAATTATGGAATTTTTTCACTGTTTTTTTCGTGATCAGCGCAAAAAATTCTGTAAAAATCACCCATTAAACTTCAAACAGCATTTTCCATGTCGACCTGTGTTTTCAATAATTTTTCAATATTTTTTTTATAGGCTAACGCTCAATCAAATCGTGAAAGCCTGCCTGATCATAATTTGTCGATGACTTGCTCAAATCAAGGATCTAGTACGCCTACCCCCCGAATAAATGAATCTTCCACTGTACAACTTAAACGTAAACGTGTGACCGGGATAGCAGATCGATTGCAGAAAAAACGATTACCCGACTCAAGAAATAAAATTGTAAGCTGATTTAGATAATAATACAATAAATCATACTGTATTGTTGTAATACCTACTGAAATCATTGATACGAAATTGTATACTCTGGCCTATTTATTCGTAATACTTGAACAAAATTTTCTTTCAATAGAACGTGTCTAATGAAAATGGAAATTTCAATCAAGTTATCACACCATCGGCATCATCGAAAGAAAACTGTGACGAAAACCTGCCTGGAAATAATTCATCAGAGAGCTTAGAACAAACAATCGTAAGTTGCTGAAGAATGATACGTTTATTTATGATCATATTTTCTTTTCTTCTTTTAAATAAATATTCGCCTAAATAAAAACTAATTTATTTTTATAGATTCCCTCTACTAGTTCTGACCAACACGTAGAGAATCAAGAAAGCGGTTCATCATCTCCAAACATAAATCCAGCAGGAATAGAAAACAATTTGGAAGAATTGTATGCAGGAAGTCCCGTGGTTTGTTACTTTTTGAAAATACTAGTCTATCCATAAGCGTACTCAAGGAGGGGGCGCAGGAAGCTCGAGCTCTCTCCTTACGCTCGGAAAGGAGATTTTTGTTTCAAAAATATGAAAAGAGCATTTTTTACTTTTCAAACATGATTTTTCGAAAAATTTCGCCCTCGCTGTTAGTCATCCTATTTTTTGAGTAAATATTTAAATTTTAATCAGTCTCTGATGAAATTCTGCCTTTGAGAATCAGCGAAATTATTTTCATTGAAAATTGATGATTTTTCACTGATCTTTCAGTCAAAAATTACTGTTTTCTCAATAAATTCTTAATTTTTTTCAGAAAAAATCAATACTTTTGACTGAGTTCAGTGAAAAATCACTAATTTTTAGTTGAATTCATTTCTCTGATTCAAGGAGCAAAATTTTACTAATTCATATTTAAGCAATGTATTGATTGTTTGTTTCAAAAAATTCTACAATTTTCCAATTTTTCTTTGCTCGTTTGCTCAAATCTGTTCATGTATTGTCAGCTCACTGAACTAAAAATTTCTTGACCACGCCATCGCCAGCGCCACCGAAATAACAGATCACTAAATTTTTTCATTGAAATTTGACCCTCCCCTTATTTTTCCTCGAATTCTCAGCCCCTTCCTTGAATAATTCCTACCCATTCGTTATTTTCGGTGTTCTAATTCAGGAGGTGGATAAAGATAAGATCCCTTCTCAATACCGAAGTTCAATTAATGAAGGAAATTCAAAATAATGTTAATTTCTTTCAGGTTTTTCCCGGCATGTTCTCAACAAATTATAATAACGAAGGTGCAAATATCAACATTGATAATATACCAGCATCTGCTCCAGAATCAGTGCAAGAAAAAACTCCAAAAGCACCTCGCCAGGTACCTAAAATGACACAGTTTATTGTCAAGTTTTTTTTTCGGACATTAAAGGGAAGGGGTAGCTAGAAGGTCGTGTCTAGACCTCAATACAATCTAGCAATATACTTTTACTCATCTCCATTCGGCCTAAAAATTCATATACTTTCAGAAAATAAAATGTAATGAAGTAAAAAAAATGTAATTTAAAAAAAAATTCAAAGTTGAAAAAAATTGAAAAATTATCATTGACAGGTACCTATCTATTTTTTACCTCCACCAACATTTTTTTCGGATATTTTTCAAGGACTACTCTCTCATTTATAAGTCAGTGAAAATTATCGAAAATCACTGGAAAGCAGTCAGAATTGCTGCATAGTAATAAATCAGGGAAAAAATTTTCACTGAAAGCAAATAGTGAAAAAAATTACTGGAAAATTGGTGGAAAATCACTGGAAAGTCAGTAAAATCTTTGAAATTCACTGAAAAATCGGTAAAATTCGCTGACCATCTGTGAATTTTTTTGAAAAATCAGTGAAAATCAATGAGTTTTACTGATTTTCCCTGTGCTGCAATTCTGACTATTCATCACTGACTTTTCACTGATTCAAAATGAGACAGTATTGAAAAATGAGGTCAAACTAAAAAATGTATTCCAATGATATTTCTGGGTAAAAAAAACCATATAAAAATCATTTTCAGACATTTTCTCCCAAGGTCAGATTAAAATGTCTAATGGGAAGCAGAAAGGTTGGAATAAAAATATTTTATCCATATTTACCTATCTATTAAAGTTATAAAAATAGCTTTAACCGTACGAAATTTTTTTTTACATATGCATAACTATCTTGCGCAGGAAAAGACAGCTTCAGAAAAAAGAAGAAGTTCAAAGTTGAACATAGTGAAAAAATTATCCAACGGTACGAATGTGACTCCGAGCAGCAATCCTGAAAAATTAACTGGTGTCGGACTAGAAGGTAGTGCCCGTCTTAGAGCTTGTCGTATCAAATCGGTATGTACTTGATAAAGCTTAAAAAATTAACTTTCATTTTATTATTAGTAAATATCTATATTAATGTGATTGAAATCTCCATTCAAGATTTTCTGATCAATTTGATGATATTTGAATTATAGATCGGAGCGTTGAAAAAAAAGCAGCGGAAACTTGGGCGTGCTTTCGTTATTTGGTTGGAAGACGTTGTGAAATTCGAACGCTCAGACGCAGAAGCTTGTGAGAAACTTTTGAAAGAAATACGATGGCGATTGTAGGATGAACATTATTATTCCTCCTCTTTTCCTGATGCCTAAATCTATTTTGCAAGCTGAAAATATCTACTAGTAGATAACCATTGGTATATCTTAGGTAAAGCAATACCAATTTTAAGTAATTAGTAATGTTTTCAAATATGCTTGAAATTAAAATTATATGATTTTATAAATTTTTATATTGATTTTTATGAATCGAAATATTTTTATAAGAGTGATTTTTTTTAATGAGAATTAAATTTCAAAATTTTTACAATCTTTTTTCAAAGTTTTTTTTTGTCAAAAGTTGTTTATAGTAATGTGTAGAATGTGGTTAAAATATACTGAGTATGCCCATCAAGGGACGGTTGACTAAAAAAAAAATTCCACTAGCTTTAAAATTCAATCTTTCAAAAATCTTCTGACCAATTAAGCTAAAATTTTGAGAAGTGAAGAAGAAAAAATAGGGAATCGTACAGTAGAAATTTCAGCTGAATCGACTGAACCATGCGATCTCCATCGTTTGCCCAAAATTTGAAAGGGAAGTTTTTTTTTAAATTCATATCCGAACTTTGATCGTCTATAGCTCGCAAAACTTTGACCATAAAGTAAATTAAAAGTAGTGATATTTGAGTAATTTTTCTAAGCAGAGTTCGTACAGCAATGAAATTTCAAAAAAATTTAAAATATCAACGCATGTGCCAAAATATGACTCATTTTTAACGCAGAATTTGATTTCTCGATCCATTTTTCTTTTTAACTCCCAGGGGAGCTGGTAAAAATTTTAAAAAGGCATCAAAAATGGATTTAGGAGCGCCAACGTTGAAAATTCATCAATTTCGGTCCCAACCAACCAATGAGAGTCGACTTTTGGATTTGGAATTGAAATCATCTCAGAAAATGGATTCGAGAAGTCAAAAAACATTGATTTCGTACTTCATACGATAAATCTGAAAAATTTTTAGTTTTGGTCACATCTACCCTTCCCTGGAGGGGCAACTTTTGAGTGGGGTCATAATAACTTCAGAAATGGATTCAAGAGGTTTGAAACCATTATACAGTAATTTCAATAATTTTTTTGAATAATTTTCTGAAAATTTTTTTCCTTATTTTTTTTGATGGGTTTGCAATTCAATCGATCTCAACCCCCCTGTGGTGAAAAAAAAGTTCAAATAAGTATTTTCTTACTCCAAAAACTCCGAAAAATTAAATGTCGCAAACTCGAAAGCTCTATCCCTTTTTGTGTACTTAGGACATGACTTTAAAGTTCGAGTAATACGAAAAATGCTAATTTGAAAGTTTTTCATTTGCATTTTTTGTAACTAAATTATCAAAAAGTAGAAATTCTCTTTCGTAAAAATTTATCAGTGATAGAAAAGTAGTAATATGATCCACACCAAACGACATTTAAGCCTTATAAAATTTTATTTTGAGTGAATTTTGATTTTCTCGCTGTTACAATGGCCAATGAAGCCGAAATTATGACTCGATGATGATTCCAAAATGTACTTACCTACTAACTTGCTTTACAAGAAGTTTAAAATTGTCCACAGAGACGGATACAATCTCCTGGCAGAAAGCTTTGAGCCAGGCCAGTTTTTCTAAATTTGTTGGACTTTCAGAGTAAAATTCAAATTTTTTATGTTTAATTCAACCCTTCTCATTGAAACGTTTTAATTTTTTCTTGACATAAAAAATAAAGAAATTGAAGGGTATAGCCGGTCAAGTATGGTGGTTTGGCCTTGGAAACCGATATGGACCGCTCCTAACCCAAAAGGTCACCCATGGTGAGAAACTATCGTGACAAAAATTTTGGACCCCTGGCACAATTATATGGGGAGGAGGGGCCAAAATGTGTTTTTTTTCGTAATTTTTTCAAGTTTTCGTAATTTTTCAATTTTTTGCAATTTTTTGCCAAATTCAGATAGAAATTTTGTGTTTTTTCAGATGGATTTTAGAGGGTCTGAAGAACAAAATCAAAATAGGAAATTTTTTTGGGGCAATTTTTCGCCGAGTTATGGCGTTTTGAAAATTTTGAGCCGCCATTTTGAAAAAATGGTCAAACCTACAATAGAATTTTTTCTCAAAAAAGGTGTTATTTATCCATAAATATACCATATAAATTTCAAAAATTTTGGAGAAATGGAAAATGGCGAAAAAAAATTAAAACTGGCCCCTCGCGTTGTAAAATACTCGAAATTCGCATATTTACGTACCATACAAGTTATGAAAAATTTTGCAAAAACGATTATTTTTATAAAATTATTTCATCCCAAGGTCAACAGAAAATTGTATCGAAGAACCCTTAATTCCTCGACCCCCTTCCCTCATGTTCCACCACTCCAAAATTTTTGAAATTTATATGGTACCTATATTTATGGATAAATAACACTTTTTTTGAGAAAAAAATTCCATTGTAGGTTTGACCATTTTTTCAAAATCGCGGCTCAAAATTTTCAAATGCCATAAGTCGGCGAAAAATTGCCCCAAAAAATTTCTATTTTGGTTTTGTTCGTCAGACCCTCTAAAATCTATCTGAAAACACAAAATTTCTATCTAAATTTAGCAAAAAATGACGAAAAATGACGAAAAATTGAAAAAATTACGAAAAAAAACACATTTTGGCCCCTCTCTCTAAAAAAAATAATTGCGCCAGGGGTTCAAAATTTTTGTCACGATAGTTTCTCATCATGGGTGACCTTTTGGGGTAGGAGCGGTCCAGATCGGTTTCCAAGGCCAAACCATCATACTTAACCAGCTATACCCTTTCAAGTTTTGATGCTTCTTTTCTGTTAAATTTTTCTCCCTCGCTTTACTCATACTGAACAGGTTTCCTTCTTTTCATGTGCCTTATACCTACTTAACTCCTTTTTGAAATCGACCAGGCATTGCTGAGGAAATGGGTCGATGATTTCAGCAACTATTTCGCACGAGTATTTTTAAATTCTCTGTACGCTACTGGTAAGTATCCTTGTTGAAATTTTTAAAAAATGAAAAAATTCTCGTAAAAGTTTGCACTTTGTTTATTTTTATCACAAAAAGCTCGTACATTTGACTAGGTTCACAATGTTTTTTGCAGTAGATAAGTAGGTACAGTTTTTAAAACGAAAGCTTTCCTTACTTAGTGTATAGGATTTATTGTTCGAACTCATCGAAATAAATTTACCAAATTACATAAGTTAATAAAAATATAATTCATTCTGTTAAATTAGGTACTAATTTAATCATAATCTGATAAAATTTACTTACAAATTTATACACATTTTGCGTAAACAATTACTCAACTACGAAATAAAAAACAATTCAAAAAAGCGATTCTAATTTTCAATATTTCTTTTGCATGGAATTCGTAAACATTTTTGGATTCAATGATTACATGCAGAATAGGAATATTCAATCATTAAATCCAAATCGTCACATATGAAGGTAATTTTTTCAGAAATTCTTTTTACAATTTTTTTGTTAGGTAGGTAACCCAATGAATAAATTTTAGTCACGAGAGTATTTATAGTGGTTAGTAATCATGCTTTGTCAACTTTTTTCCCTCGAGGAACATGCTCAATGGTGTTTTAAAATTCGAATCGATGGGTATCAGGTAAAAATAAATGCATAAAGTTTTTAGATTTTACATACAAATCACAATTCAATTCAGTTCAACAAATTATACGTAGGGTAAACGTTTAACGCAGGCAAATTAGCTCAAGAAATATTGATCTTATGGTAAATATGCTAATTAAGATAGGAATGATGAACGTCAGAGTTTTTTAAATCGACTCCTCAACTTCCAAGGTTCAAATGTTCCTCGACCACTGAACAGAAAAAAAACATATCCTGGATTTTGACAAAAATTGGTAAGGTAGTATATTGGGAAACCTCTCAAAAAATTTTGAGTTGCCCAGCCCAAAGGAGGACAGAGATCCCGGTTTCAGAATGTGGTCATTTCGAAAAAAAAACTCCTTTTTTGCTTCTTTGGAAAACGCTATCAGTGGAAATTTCGATTACGCCTAAAAAAGAGCGCTTTTAGTTTCTAAACCTCCCTATCATTGATCTTGAAATAAAATATTACTTTTTGTCCTCTACGAGGGGGTTGAAAAATTACAGATTGCAAATTTGACGAATTTTTGATTTTTACCGAATTTAAATCGGTCACTCAAGCACCTCGAAATTGAACCAAAAAAAATTTGGTCATCTAAAACAATTTTTAATGACATTTTTCTAAAAATTTTCATGGCAGCTGTTTTTTATTAAATTTAAGTCACGTATTCAGTAACTTGAAAAGTACCTAATCCAACATTTTTCAGTCGTTAAAATAAAAAATCAATTGTCTTGAAAATTTTTCGTTACAGTGCTGCCAAAAAAATCGTTCTAAAAATAGCGTAACAAAATTCAGTTGGCAACACTGTCATGAGAATTTTGAAAAATTTCACCAAAAATACAGCCTAGGTGTCAAAAAAAATTTTGGCTCGATTTTGATATATGTTTGAGTGAACGATTTGAATGGGGGTAAAAATAGAATGATTCAAGGAGACGTAGAAACTCAAATCGCACTGGGGGGGGGGGGGGTAACCGAGGTTTTCAACTGGTGACACTTATCAAAAGTGACAAAACCCAGGAATTTTTTCGAAAATGACCCCACTTTGAGGCCATCTAGCTCTGCCTCCCTTTAGGCATAAGGGTTCAATTTTTTTAAAGAAGTCTCTCAGTCAAAGTAAACTACCATATCAATTTTCGTCAAAATTCAGAATTTTTTTTCTATCCATCTCACTGAACATTTTAACCCCATCGATGGAAAAAAAATTCTCCTACTTACAAAATTGAAGGATAATAGATCAACTGCTGAGAAATCTTCTATTGCCCTTAATGCGGATGTTACGTTTAATCCATGTAATTGCCGAATTCATGAAATATGCAAATTTTTACCTAATTCATGAAAATTTTCAATTCAATATTTTTCTTATTGCATAGAAAAAAATTCAAGATATTTTACGTAGAGAACAAACTTTCAGCTACATTTCAAAAAAAAATTCATCCAGTTACTTCAATTGGAAATTTTTTTACGTTCAATGGAAAATAATGAATTAAAAATTTTGTTTGTAGTATAAAAAATTGTCTAATTGATGTAGCTGGTTGAATTTTTTTTTTGAAATATAGCTGGAAATTTGTTCTCTATGTCAAAATATCTTGAATTTTCTTCTGTGCAATAAGAAAAATAGTAGAAAGCTTTGAATTGAAAATTTTTATGAATTAGGCAGTTGTTTTGTCCGATTCATACATTAGACAAAAATTATCCTATTTCACGATGCCGACAATTGCACGGATTAGGCGTAACACAGATACTAGAACTTGGTTCCAAAAATTGGTTAGGAAGTGAAGAAGGAAGGTGTTTTCGAAATGAATTTTTTTTAAATTATTCGATCGAGGAATTATAAAAATACCAATTTTCACCTTCCCACCTTAATAAGCATAGATACCAATTCGCTAATTTGCCCAAACTACACGCTAACGTACGATTTTAAATCTTATACGATGACGCGTCGCGAAATTCGATAAATTATATCTGAAAAGCGACTACGTTTTTATATAAACTACGTTTAAAATCCAATCTTGAAAAACCACAATTGAAACTGCTGATATTCGGTCTAGTACTTCTTTGGAGACTCCAATTCAGATCGAATTCCTTGCTGTTAATGATAAAATTAAGAATATGAAAAACCCTAACCAAAATGATTAAAATATCGAAATACCTTCTTGGAATTAGTATTATCATTTCCAATACTAATAGCAGTTTGACTACTTCTTCCGAGGATGGTGTCATTGCGACTCTCTGCCTGTATCATTTGCAAAAGTATATAAGTGTTTGAAATTACATTAGCGATAAAACTGCGATTAATGAAAAAAAAACTCGACTTAGTAACTATTAAATAGAAATATTATACATTGCGGATTTAAATCGGTATGCAATAAAACTCACAAAAATGAGAAACCAAAAAAAAAAAAACTAATGATGAAAACACGCAATTTAGTTATACAACATGAAAAATCGCGTAAAAAATTTGTTAAATATAAAAACAATATCGTTAATCTAAAACATGAAAAACGATTATCCTAAATCTACTGACTGGAGCCGAAAAACACATATCTACAATAGATCACAACTTATACAAACTGTTTGTTTTTGTTTTTTGGTATTTTTTTCGCAACAACTAAATACTTACTTAAAAATGAAAAACAATTTCACAAATTCAAAATGTTTTACGTGTAATGGGGATTACACATTAACGAAACAAAAACAAAGAAAGGTAGGTACCTACTCTTGAGAGAGAAAAAAAATCGTATTTGTTCGAAACAAACAAAAGCTAAAAAAAGCGTAACACATAAGCTTTCTTTTATTTATATACAACGCCATGATATTGAGATAAATTTCCAGCCATAAACGTACATATCACGACAATACCCTCAAACATTATTTTTAATGAGCAGTCTGAGTGAATAATTGACGTGAATTTTATTGGGCGAATACGTTTCCTGGCGATAGGTTATAGGAATGATATGACCAATTAGTGATGAATGTAGGTAATATGTATGTATGTGGTTAAATGGTTTTTAGTGGTTATACAAAGTCAAACACAATGAAATGAGGGGTTAAAAAGTACCAGATGCTTTGCGCGAACAAAAAATTTACAAATAAAGTAATTAGTGCTATTAATAAGGCCTAATATCGTACTATGTCGTCAATTTGCAGTTCAAAATGTACTGTTCCTTCTCTGATTTGGGCTGAGGATCTGTGCCTTATATTCTTTGCCCAAGCTTTGCATTCTACATTGATAATTATATTACCTGTAATTTAAATAAGAATGCAGTTAGCGTTAGGTCTCGATTTGGTCGGGGTATCAATAGAAAATGCTAAGGGGGGTTGCATGAAGAATAAATTGGTTGATTTTTTTGATCTAAGGAATTTTTAAATTTTTGGAATATTCTTTATTCGAAAAAAGAATGAGGGGTTTCTAAATTCTGAACTTTCCAGAAAAGTTCTTTATTTAAAATTTCAAGTCTCTAGAACCATTTTTGATTTTTTGATTGCAATTGCCTCTAAAATGGAGGTGGGAAGTCAAAAAACGTAGATTTCGATATCTTTTTTAATGCCATCAAAAATTTGTTCTGCGACTTCCCCCCCCCCCCCCCGCTTTCTATCAATGGTGAGATCCATTTGGAAACCTAGGTAGGTAAAAATTATTCCAGATTTTGATTCTAGACGTCAAAAAACTTGGATATCTAATTCGATATTTTCCAACATTTTGAGTCGCCTCCCCTCCCCGCACACTTGTTTTTTTTTGTGAAATGACATTGGCTTCAGAAATGGACTAAGAAGGTCAAAATCATGGAATTTTATACCTCACTCGATAACATTGACAAATTTTGTTTTTGCACCATATTAAGACTTATTCGAAAGTTTAGTTTGAAATTATTTTAAATTTTGAATTGAGCTTCCCCCCCTCCTTCTCCTTCAGTCGACCGCCATCAACACATGGTGTCCAAATTGCCCAAATTGGCTTTTTCTGGAAGACCATGTCCAAATTCCCGAATAAAGTTTTTCTGGGACATCATGTCCAAATTTGTTTTTTTGGGACACTATGTCCTTTGCCTTTATTTTAAAGATTCTATACAGGGTATTCCATGAATCGTCTGTCAAACGTATTTTCTTGGATATAACCGGATACCCCTAAAAAAAACTCTAGAGAAACATGTTGCCTATTTTGAAAATTGAAGGGACAAATTCTGCTTCTGAAAAATAACGTTAACATTTTTTTTCAACCATAGGAATGGATGGTACATTTTCACTTTATGGCCTTTTGTCTATCTTTAAGATTGAAGGGGTTACAAAAAAATTGTTCAAAAAAATCCTAAAAAAATAAAACAAAGGGACTAAGGATGATTCAAAATTGAGAAAATTTGAAAATTTTTTGAAGCCCATTTATTTTGAGTAAGTAACCTGTAACCAATATTTTCGATGTCGGGCAAAAAGTCTACAGAACAAAATTGTTTCAGTTTTCAACGTTCTATCCATTCCTTTAATTAGCTGATTTTTTTTAGAATTTTTTTAAAAACATTTTTTGTAGCCCCTTTAATTTTAAAGATAGACAAAAATCATGAAGTGAAAATTTGGTCAGTTTCTAAAGTACTATACAATTCCATGGTTGAAAAAAAAATTAACGTGATTTTTTTAGAAGCAGCATTTTTTCCTTCGATTTTCAAAATAGGCAACATGTTCATTTCAAGTTTTTTTTAGTGGTAACCGGTTACATCCAAAAAATACGTTTGGCAGACGATTCATGGAACACCCCCTACTTATCCGAATAGGATTGCTTTATTGATTTAATGACGATGACGTCAGAAATTAATGTACATGGATCGAAAAATTAGATTATGATATTATCTCATTCGATGGCATCGAAAAATTTTGCTTTATTCGTCTCCTTCCTTTGTTTATCCAGGGTTTCTTTGAGAATTGAGTTGAAATTATTCCAAAAATAAATTCCAGTGGTAAAAAATCCTGAATTTTCAATATAAAATTTTTCAAAATTTGAATCGAGCTTTCTCTCCTTACGCGTCAGGCATCAGCTATTGGGAATAGTGGGTGAGTGAGGAGGGGGGAGTAATGGCATTTAACATAGATATCGATTTAAAAAATATCGATTTTGATACCTATCACTCGATACCATTGAAAAATTTTGGTTTTTACCTCCTTCTTCATTCATACCAGGCCCTCTTCAGAAGTTTAGCTCAAATTATACCCGAAATGGATTTCGCCTACATATCGAAATACATACTTAATTTCTAATTCGAAATTTTCAATCAAAAACTTCCTCTTTGGCCAACCTTTTGTTTTTTTTGTAGGGAAATGACATCACAGTGGATTCAAAAAGTCAAAAAACGTAAATTTTGATATCCTTCTCAATAGTATTGAAGAATTTCAATTTCTTCTCTCTTCCCACACCTAAAAGCGTTTGTGAAGGTATGGTTTAAAATTACATATTCCAGAAGTGGATTCCAATCGTTAAAAAACTGGAATATCCAGTTCGAAATTTCACAAAATTCTGAGTCGAGATATTTCCTTTCCTACCTCTACGTTTTTTGATGAAATAACATTGAAATCAAAAAAGATCAAGCTTACTTCACAACACTGAAAAATGTATTTTGCCCCCCCCCTCCAGAGTGCCCTATTTGAGCATTTTTTTAATCAAAAATTATTCTAAAATAAATTCCAGATATCAAAATAGTTAGTTACGATTTCTAATTTAAAATTTCCTAAAAATTCTTAGTCGAGCACTTTCTCTCCACTCACAAATCATTTTTTGGTGATTCTGATAAAATACATAGACGGGAAATCAAAAAATGAAATTTTTGATGCCTAATTTTTTTTCTTAGCTTTACTCCTACTGAATTTGCAAGGTTGAAAATTATTCCAAACTGAATTTTAAAGATCAAAAAACTTGCATACTTATTCAATTGAAAATTTTCCGAAATTTCACGTCGAGATCTTCTTTTTTTTGTGGTGAAATGATAAGTAGGTATAATGACATTAAAAAATAGACTCACGAAGTTACAAAATGCACATTTTGATGCCTCAATCGATAGTGTAGAAATTTTTCAAGTTGTGGTTTAACGTTTACGAACTTTGTGACTTTTGAAGTTCAAAATAATCCCAGAAATAAATTTAAGGACTTTGAACCACTGCTTTTTCATTTCATTTAATTTTTCCTCAAAATAATTTATTTAAACTCTTTTGATGGATTTTTACAATTTTTTTCTACCTATTCCAGTGATTTTATATCACCGCTCTCCTCTTTTTTGGTAGAAAATTTCCAAAAAATAATCTCCAATTTGAAAAACTCCTAAAAATAAAAAAGATCTTTTTATCCATCTCATCTTTCTCCTATGGTGATAAAAAAATTAAATTTATTCAAAAATTCACCCATGTCACGCTGAGTACCTAATGCAGAAAATATCCTAATTCCGCATCGTTGCACGAAAATGCAAATTATTACCGCAAAGTTTTGATGTTTGCAGCACAACTCGATTGAAGGGGTACAATATTTATCCTAACAAAGTTCCACAAATTTAAGAGTAGGCAACTTATTGCACGTGGAAATTGCCTATATGAAATTTTAAAGGTACTTATTTTTTGCCAAATCACGCTTTTGACCATCCTTCACTTCATTTTATTATTATCGAAGGTAAAATGAGTTCAATGACCTATTCGATGACATTTGAGCCCTACTAAATGATATGAAGTGAAAAAATGAATGGTTTGGCCTTCTACAATATGAATTCACATTATACAGCAAATGCCTATAATTCTGCAAGCTTTTATAACTTACGTCTCGCAGCTTCGAATTGTACGGCTACCAGAGGACTCATATAATCCTTTACATGCGTATAAGGATAATAATACGACGGAAATCCTTGTATCTTCGGGTAATACGACAGCTTGCCTATGTTCTCTTTGTCATGAGCCGATTGGCCTTCGCAACTCACCCATACAGTTTTTCGTTCATCCTGCGCAAGAATATTAACAAGTAAAGTAACGAAAAAACATTATAATTCATGCAAAAACGTAATATTTTATTAGAGGGTGGAAGTAATATGGCTTCGGAAATTTTAATGCGTTCACGCGATATTTCATTCAAGAGTCGAAATAACATTCGGGCCGGTAAGAAACGCCCTTGAGTAAATAATAAATGCAGTTTTCGTACTTGTATGTCTTACAGGTATGTAGTTTGCTATGGGGCGATTCATTTTCGATATTTTTCAAATGATAGATTACCATTTACTTTTCTTAAGATTGCCAGAAAGGGGAAATATTGATCGGCCATGTCAGAAGCCATAATACCAAGACCCGAAAACTGGAAAACATTACAAATGAAATGTCTGTTTCACGAACCAAAGTTAATGAGTTGAATAGGTTTTTTAAATCTTCCGGCATTGATAAGTTCGCCACATCGGTGTAAAATATCGGTTCCCAATTGTATATCTATAAAAGAGAAAAGTTTAAAATTATTGTTTTACATCATCCCCGATGTTCGACTCGATTATCCCAATTACGTACCCTGTTTAATTTAATGAAAATACACGGTTTTCCATTACCAAATCCGTAACCGTGAAGTCTCGCACAGGGTCCGAAATTATCAATGGGAACTCTGCAGAATTGATCTGATTTAAGTTTCGGCCCGTTTGTGGTGCAGTCAACTGCTTTTTCCGTGGTTTTTTTGTATTCAGCTGTAAAAATAACACCCACAAAGTGAAACGAGTAGATAAAGATGGTATATGATGTGCAGTTGTGCACTCCAGACTCGAAGGGGTCAAAAGATTTATAGAGAATTTCAGTCGTTTGATTTCTCCTTTGAAGCTTTGAAAGATCCGGCGTGCAATGATTTTTCAAATGCAAAGAAAAGTGAAAACTCTTTGTTTTGCTACATTTTGATGTCAATTATGCAAAACGGTTTTTTTAAAACAAAAAGTGGCATTTTTAGTAGCGATAATAGGCATTTCTTGCAACAAAAAGTGAGTGACTTGGTTCTTCAAAGGTGACATTTTTCGCCACTGAAGTGACATTTTTAAAAGAAGGATTTGCAAAATTGTAAGCCTAAAAATTGCATATTTTTCAACAAAAAGTGACACACTATGCAAAAAATTGAATACTTTGCAACAAAAGCAGCACGTTTTTGCAGAAAGAACGGACACCTTTTGTGATAAAAATAGCTTACTTACTATGAAATCAAAATTGACACATTTTTCAACAAAAAGCAGTGCATATATTATTCGCATGTCGTATCTTCAATAAACGTGATATTTTTACCATCAAAAGTGACATTTTCTGGCACAAAACATGTTATTTTTGCAACCCAGAAAACGTGTTATTTTTGCAACGCAGAAATGTGCTAATTTTGCAACACAAAAATGTGTCATTTTTGCAACACAGAAAATGTGTCATTTTTGCAACACAGAAAATGTGTCATTTTTGCAACACAGAAAATGTGTCATTTTTGCAACACAGAAAATGTGTCATTTTTGCAACACAGAAAATGTGTCATTTTTGCTACACAGAAAATGTGTAATTTTTGCTACACAGAAAATGTGTAATTTTTGCTACACAGAAAATGTATAATTTTTGCTACACAGAAAATGTGTAATTTTTGCTACACAGAAAATGTGTAATTTTTGCTACACAGAAAATATATCATTTTTGCAGCATAAAAATGTGTCATTTTTGCAACATAAAATGTGTCATTTTTGCAACATAAAAATGTGTCATTTCTGCCATAAAAATATTGACATTTTCTATCACAAAAAGTAACGTTTATGCGAAAAATAGCGGCAGGTTTCGCAATTTAAAAAACACATTTTTCTACAAAAAATGACATTTTTTCAATAAAAAGGTGGCACATTTTTCAACAAAAGTGACATTTTTCAACAAAAAGTGACACATTTTTCAATTAAAAGTGGCACATTTCCGCAATAACTATGACACATTTTGGAACAAACATCCCGACTCATAATGAAACAAAAGTGGCTCATTTTGCAAAAAAAAGTGGACTTTTATAAAAATCAAAAAAAGACAATTCTGCAACAAAAGGGACACCTTTTAGGTTAGAAATGGCATATTGTGCAATAAAAAATAACACATTTTTGGTTTCAACGAAATGTCGTGAAATTTATATAAATTAACAAGAAAGTGGTATGTTTTTTAATAAGAAAGCAGCACATTGCTACAATATGTATTTAGTAACATATTCTAGGATAAAACGTGGCACATTTTGCAACAAAAGTAACATTTTTTTACAACAGAAAGTGACACCTTTTGCAACAAAAGCGGCTCATTTTGCAACAAAAGTGACCGATTTTACAAAAACTGCAAAGTTTTACAACAAAAGTTGCATACTTTTACAACCAAAAGAGATTTTTGAGACAAATCGGCAAATTTTACAGCAAGTGAATTTTATGGTGGAAATGGCACATTTTGCAACAAAAAGTAACACACTTTGGGACAAGAAACGAATGTGCAATAAAAAGTTGACCCATGATTATTAACATACCTTGAAAATTCGCATGACAATCGTCAAAAAAATTACATTAAGAGAATACTCACAATCAAAAAATTTATCGATTAACGCGACCCACGATTCTATATTTTTATGGTCAGTTAAATTCATCCATATAACAGATGCAGTTTCAGGATCTTCCGTTCGAGGTCTGAAGGCAAGACCTGGGAAAAATAATATTCATGAGGTGTTATGCTGTAGATATAGGATGTTTTTATGAACTTTATCTCAGGAATTTACTCACCTGGATTTGATCCCAACAATGATTCTTCGAGTTGAAACTTTGGATATGAGTCGTTGAGCGTTGATAACAGTACTTTCATGCATATGGCGAATAACACTGCGAGTATCGAGTAAAAAATGGCATAAAACAATAATATTCCTCCTGCAAAAAAATTATTTATTTTGGATTAAAATGTGCGAAAGATGTAAAAATAATCATTTAAATAGGTACCTAATTAAAATATTGGAAAAACTAGGTATTGAAACAAGGGCGTATAATTCTCCAATTGTTGTGCATAAGGAAATTATACGTACTAGCAGGAGAAATATTCCTACCCTAAGTTAAATTTTGAGCCTGAAACAAAAATAAATCGAAAGTACATTATAAAAGAACTTCATATCCAAAATTTTAGGCGCT
This sequence comes from Pseudococcus viburni, assembly GCA_033439095.1. NCBI lineage: Eukaryota > Metazoa > Arthropoda > Insecta > Hemiptera > Pseudococcidae > Pseudococcus > Pseudococcus viburni. The sequence goes on along the minus strand of JAVBJF010000007.1, from coordinate 988,470 downwards.
GAAGTTCATTTCTCGAATTTTTACGAATTTTTGAAATTTCAAAATAACCTCGACCTACCGAATCGATTGGGAGCGGTTTCGAGACGTTTCGAAACCACCAGAAAATTTTGAAATTTTCCAGCACTGGAGAAAATCCCATAACAATGGTCCAAATGAACTTCAGCACCTATAATCTCGGATTACCCGATTACCCACATTTTTGACCTATTTGATCGATGAAAGCATAATTTTCCGAAATTCGTAACTTGGAAACTACCACAATTGCCACAATTTTCGGAGGTTCCGCTTTCAGTCGATTTGGCAAATCGAAAATAGGAGATCTACAACTTTTAGCTTTTTACTTTGACACATGCGCAGTGGGTGTATTTTTAAATTTTTTCCAGAATAATTCCCTGCCTAATGATGTGAATTTGAACTCAAAGTTACAAATTGTAGAAAATTGTGTTTTAATTGATCAAATAAGTCACTGATAATGGGTAAAGCGCGATTATAAATGCTGAAGTTCATATGAACTATTTTTATGGGATTTTCTGCAGTGCAGGAAAATTCCAAAATTTTCTGGCGGCTTCGAAACGTCTCAAAACCGGTTTCAATCGATTCAGCAGGTCGAAAATAGGTTATATACAAAATTTCAGTTTTTTTCGTTGATTAAATCAAATTTCCATATTTTACTGGGTGATGACCGATGAGGTTACCTATTTTGAAATTTCAAAAATTCGAGAAAGTAACTTCAGTGCCTGGAATTTTGAATATGAGTTCATTTATGACGTACTTTCGATTTGTTTTGTTTGGGCTCAAAATTTTATTTTGAGCTGGGATACCTCCCTTGTAAGCATGTTCAACACAGAACTTTCAAGTTCAATTCAAGTAGCATTTGTTATACCTATCACAACATTAAAAAAAGAAAAGAAGTTGCCTCCATTTGACCTTATGATTTTTAAATGAAAAAAGACAATAATAAGTGGAATACTTGAAAAATAAGATGTGAGAACAAGGGCTAATAAATGCAGCTACTACTTTTTGGTCGTCCCAGGAATTCATTAAAGATTTTTCCTACGGTTAAGTTTTTGCTGGAATTCCCACCAGCAGGGTGATTACACAGGTCAACACGATTTTTGTGTCTGGGTTCCATTTTCCAAATTTTGGTTGCTTTTAATTGGGGTAATTGTAAATTTTTCGGAAAATTGAACCGATTTTGTGATACTCTTTTTCGTTTTACTCTGTAAGTAAGAATGCAAAGTGATTGAAATTTTTTCCATGTATCAATGAATGTATGAGGAGTAATATGGCGGTTTGTTTTCATCGATTCGATTATTCATTCCGAAATTATGGACTTCGTTTACAATTGGACAAGAATATTTACATTTACCCCACAGTGATGGGGTAAATGTAAATTCATACATTGTACCCCATAAAAAACGTATCTCTCTGTTTTTTTTTTCATAATTTGGAAAAAAATTATACAGATTAAATATTTAAACGTGTGGAAAAACTAACTTGTGAGAAAAAATAAAAAAAAATGATATTTTGTGTTTAAATTTGTGAATCCTATTTAAATAACACGTGTTTACAATTACCCCACACCTGAAAAATTTGATGGGTATTTGTGAATGCTGCAGAAAATTAATTTCTCAGCTTCAAAAATCATAAGAATTGAATTTCATCATTTTTGAATGTCCGTAGAACTAAATTAATGCATCAAACACCAACTTTTTTACTTTTTTATATTTTTTCTCGAATTTTGAAGATTACGTAGATTGTGTGAAAACCGAAATTTGATATCATGGTTTTTTCATCGCGAAATTTTTCATCACAGTTGTCACCAAGAACCCGAAGTTCTTTATTATAGTAAGACCAATTATTCAAAGTTTTTATTTTTGGCAACTCCAGCTCGCTAAATGCATTTAAGTATTTACAGCATGACTTGTTTACAATTACCCCATGTTTACAATTACCCCAAATGACCTTACCTAACTAATGAAGGGAAAAATAATTTTTTTGATCAAGGTTTTCTGGAGGGGGGGAGGTAGGGAGTCGAAAAATAGGGGTTTTCACGAACAATAAACAGAGCTTGACCCAGTCTTATAGGAAATCTCATGGTTGATTAAATGGAACAACAAGCAGACCTCTATCTCTTTTAGAAAAAAAGTTACAGCCAAAACTTTCCTAAATTTTGTGAAAAAATCAAATTTTTTTGTGCCTTGGCTACCGAAAAGTGATATTTCTGAGTAAACTAAGTGTCCTAGGACATAAATGATTTGAACCAAAAATGTAGTAGAGTTTTGTCAGCCAAAAATTGATTTTTTTTTCTTAATTGCCTCCACTAATATGCAACTTTACTCGAGAATATCTTGAAAATTATGTCTTCCAGAAAAATCTAATCACTCTGTTCAGGGAGGAAATTTAATTCTCTACATTTTTTGTTCTTATCATTTTTGCCCTAGAACGCTTAGTTTTCTCAGAAATGTCATTTTTTGGTAGCCAAGGCACAAAAAAAAATCGATTTTTTCACAGAATTTAGGAAAGTTTTGACTGTAACTGTTTTTTTTTTAAGATAGAGGTCTACGGGTTATTCCATTCGATTCACCGTGAAATTTCCTATAAGACTGGACCAAAAAAAATGTTTTTCTCAAGCGCCTGTTTATTGTTCTTGAAAACAAATTTTTTCGATCCCCTGCCCCAAGCAAACTTTGGTCAAAAAAATTATTTTTCCCTTTATTAGGTAGTTACATAAAAGCAACCAAAATTTGGCAATCGGAACCCAGACTCAAAGAAATTTTTTTTTGTCGACTAGTGTTAAAGAATTCAGTACTTTTTGTGTAGAATGTCAAATAAAAAAAAAATGATTGAATGGTTCTCATTCATTTCAACACATCGATGAAATTATCTACTGTGGTCATTCGTGTCACTGCGTCCTGTCCATTCTCCTCAGCCTGGGAAAGTCCTTGATCTTTAAAACAGTTACTGAAGCGATGAAAAAATCAATTAGATGTTGATTATAGGATTATGAGCAATTTTTTCCAATTTCGAGAGGATTTGATTTGTTACCCAGATGTTTAATTTGAGGTTTTTTCATATTTTAAACAATGATATCAATATTCAAATATTTTACTACAATATCGATCGTGTATCGCGTTGAAACTGAAAATATAAACTGAAATTTTGCTATTTTCTCCGTAACTAACCAAGTAGGTAGGTATCTGAACCTATCTGAAAAAAATCTACAGTAGAAAGCTTAGGAAGATGATTTTATTGCCTCTTGAAAAGTTGGTAAAAGATCTCACCAGATGATCTACAGCTCTACATGAGACTGGCCATGAAATCCACCGCCAAACCCTAGATCATTATCTAGGTACTAAGCTCACAATACGGATCGATCAGCTGTATAACGGTATCAAGGTCATTAAGCACATGGCATATAACAAAGGCACGGAGATAACAGATTATAGGTTGCGTATTTTCGATTACGCTATCGTATTCATTTTACTAATTGACGATTTAAAACGCGCGGCTAGGAAGGTATATTTATTACGTATAAGTCAACATAGTTTTTCATGCCATAAGGTGTTCGACGGGAACAAGTTCCATTTCAAAAAACGCCACCAGTCGTTATCGGCTGTACACGTAGGTAGGTTCGAAAAAGGTACATAAAATCATGGCACGCTTTCTCGCGTGCCAAAAATTCATGATAATAAATTTTTAATTTTGTTTATAGCCTGGTACATTATATTCGCTTTTCGCTGTCGCTTGAACTTATTCGTGAACACAACGTTAACAGAGTAGAGATTCGAGGGAATGTCGAGAAATTGGGTCTAAAAATAAATTGAACGACGCGCCGTGTTTTTATCGAACCAAAACGTGATGCCAATAAGTAGCTTATCGTTTGAAAAATTTGAGTTATGGTGCATCAGATATGTCAGATTTTAGCGATGTTTTGCATAGGTAGTTTTACATTGGAGGGAGGGAGGGGGTGGATCAGGTGTAATGTTAGGAGAGTAGGTACTCGAAAATAGGTAATTATTGTACATTTCAAGTGATTTTTGTAATTTTTTTCATCTTTGAAAAATTTTGAAATACATTCTACGACAGATACCTACAAATCAACAGAAAATTATTCGAGAAGCTGGAAAGTGAAAATTTTTCAGTTGGATAATTTGTAAATTTTAATTCCCATATTAGTTTTTTTTAACCAATAGGTACATTTATGCAAAATTTTTAATTTGAACTTGATTTTTCTGGGTAAAAAATTAATTCAGTCAGATTTCAAATTGAAGGTGGAAAAGCTAGTTCCCTGTTCTGAGCAAAGAACCAGTGCTCTTTTATTTTTGAATCAGTGAAGTTTATCAAAAAACACTGAAAAACAATCAGAATTGGAGTACCTACAATAATAAATCAGTGAAAATTTTTTCACTGAAAACAAGTCAGTGAAAGAAAATTACTGGAAATCAGTAAAAATTCACTGAACTCAGTGACATTTATAAAATTCACTGAAAAATCAGTGAAATTCTTTGAATAATCAGTGAAAAATCACTGAAAATCAGTGAATTTCCTGTGCTGCAATTCTGACTGTTTATCAGTGACTTTTCACTGATTCAGAATGAGAGAGTGAGCCTTTTTTTTTTTAATTTTCTGAAAAATGTAACATTTCTTCAATTTTCTTTTTGACTCGAACAAAATTTTTTCACTAAAAATTATACGAGGAGAGAGAGAGAGCAATCTCCTCTCCCTACCTCTTTCGTTTGATTCCAACCTGCCTACCCTCTAGTTTCCTCCCTTTCATCCAGGACCTCCTATACCTATACTCTTATCGAAATAATTGTAAGAATAAAATTATGCACTTTAAATCGGAAAACTTTTTCCTTCAATTCAATCGATTTTTTTTTCAGTTTTAAATTCCAACTTACCACCCCACTCCACCCCCCCCCCACCCCACTCTTAATACCTAACAAATTTTTATTTCCATTTGGAAACACGCGTACCTTTTTTTTTTTTTTTTTAGAAAATTAATATTTATTTTCAATGAAGAAAAATTGAATAAAAAATTGTATTTTTAAGGCAAAGAAATTTTAAAAAATCAAATTTTTTCAATTACCTACCCATTTGCACCTTCAATAACATTGATTTCGATTTTGTTTCATAACTGATTTATTTTCAAATTAGAATTTCTTTTTTTAATTAGGTAGGTACTAGGTACATATGTAAATTCATATTTTAGCACATGTTCATCGATTTTAAATTTTAAACAATTTTTCTATTAAGTATTTACAATAATACATTATGTCTTTTTTCTTTTTTTTTCCAATTTTTTGGTTCGGAAATCATTAGATAAAAATTTACCAAAAATGCTCATGTTAAACTTATTTTCTGAACAATCTTTTTCATTTATGCAATTTTTACATTATGAGTTATTGCCAGGAAAGGGGTTAAATTTAGAGAAAAACCAAAATTTGACCATTTATTTTTTATAGCAACCAATTTTCGACCACCCACTAAGAAACTAAGCCATAGGTATTAATAACATTCTGTTGGACTTTAGAAAATTATTAAAAATTTGAAAGACAATCCTCAAATTTTTTTCATCGAGTCTTACCCAGGTACTTCATTGCAGGGATGAACTAAAGTAGAATTTTTGGTGATGGAGGGGCAAAAAATCAAAAATTTCCAACCGAAATGAAATTTTTCTAGATTTTTCTACTCATAAAGAATGATTTTTTCTAGTTTTTTTTTTCAAAATAAAAATTCCCAAATACCTAAGTCTTTTGTCACCAGTTTCGAAAATTTTTTGACTCAAACTCGATGTTTTCATTAGGTATCTAGTTTTTCGACTAAAAATATAATTTAGCAATTATTAAAGCGTAAAATGTCCCTTCTGTTCTCCCCCCTTTGGTCCATTCATTATTGAAAATGTTTATCAATTATTAGGATTTTTTTTTAGTTTAATGAAATATTTTCTTTGGTACAAAAAACGGTTACTCTCATTCGCACCAAAATTTGGCTTACTATAATAAGTAATTTTTGCCCATCCACACCTCAGAACCAGATTTTATGCTGCTGGAGTTGATTGCTGCGTCTACTGGAGAAATCCAGTACACAGGAGAAAAGTTAACTTTTGCTGGAGGCACCAGATTGGCTCAAAATTCATCGCAATCGACGTCGGGGATCAATTTTAGTCTGTAAACTAATTTTCAAAATTTCACCTCGTGATATATTATTTTTATGAAAAATTAAAAAATATCAACAGGCCATTTTATCCATTTTCAAAAATTTAACCAAATTCGAAAAATCAACTTTAGCAGCTTAAAATTTGATTCTGAAATAAGGGCGATGTACTTTCTCAGTGAGCCAAATTTCAACTCAATCAGTATGGACTATAGTTGTAAAGAATCCTTTGTTAGTATTGTAGGTAATGCTTTTTCCTTCAAGGAAACTTGCGTCATTTTTTTTCAATTTGGATACCTAAACCTATCTAATATAATTTTGTCAGAAAAAAACTATCAAAAAATTGGAGCAAGTAATTTTTGAAACAATTTTTCTGAATTCTATTTGCAATAAAAATCGAATTTCATTCGAAATTAATAATACTAAGTACATAGGTATATGAAATGTGCCTGAAAGAGGGACAAATGGCTTGGCCAACTTGGGAAATCAGCAGTTTGATGAAGTTGAAAAATCGATCGCGTATTGAAGGGACGAGTTGACGTGTTGATAAATTTTTAAATTAATGACTTCGTTATTAGTTGCCAAAGTTCAAAGTTGAATTTTACTGTGTACATTTCTCCCTTTAGTTTTGTCTCTCTATAATAAAGTTTCCCCCTTCTATTTTCATGACACATATTTGTTGAAAACTTTTTTTGTTTGAATTATTATTTTTATAAAAAAATTTCTGTCCCTCTATTTCATTATAAATAAAAATTAAGTAAAAATTTCGTATTAGGCGTACTATATATTTTTTTTTTGAGAAAACCGTTGCTCCCTTTTTTCTTTTGTTCACCCCTCCCCCTCCAAAAAAATCCATTAGGTACCCTGGTAATGTCTATTTCATATAAAAATAGGTTAATCATATTCAATCTACCAAATTTAAGCAGAGATATCGATCAAACAACTCTTATAAAGACAATGTCATCCCTCATAAATCATATGTGATAGACAACCCTCCACAATACACTTTTTCACATCCCACGAAATCGTAATGGTCTCCAATATAAAACCCCTTCTTGTTAACAAAATGTATACGTGTTTACAAGCAATTCCACCACTTCGAACTTATGTTTTTTTTTTTAATTAAATATTCGTCAGGTCTCAATCGTACATCTGCGCGCTATTCCTGTTAAAATTGATTTTATGATTGATTCTTGTTCTGGACACTAAAACAAAGAAATTAAGCCCGAATGCTTTTTTTTCCCTCTCTCCCTTTCCCCAGGGTCCACCCCAATATTTCAAACGCGCGTTTGCCTTACCTATGGATCGTAATGAAAAAGCATTCAAACAAAAGTTGTTCCTCAGCACCTAATGTTAATTTTCGTTCCTCATCAAAATCCATTTTGGAGCAACTCCGGACCCCTCCCCCAAATTTTAAAATAAAACTATTTTCAGAAAACTATTGTAAGAAAAAAGTTTCGGAGATACTACAAATTTTGTAACTACAAAAAGTAGGTATTCAGAATTGGATTTCCTTTCCAATGAGCTCTTTCACGACAATTTTCACCGACTTTTCCCGACAGGGTGGACCTCTCCCCCTTCCTCGTTTTCACAAAAGTTGGACCCACGAATAAAATTTGCTCCAAAATGAATTCCGATGATAAATTAAATTATGCATTAGATATCGAAAAACAAAAATCGTTCAATTTTTTTTCGTGGGCCCAACTTTTGAGATGAGGTGGAGAAGGAAAGATCCACCCTGTCGAGAAAAGTTGGTGAAAATAGTCTTGATAAAGCTCATTGGAAAGGAAATTCAATTCTAAATACTTTTTGTGGTTACATATTTTGCGGCATCTCCGAAACTTTTCGCTTAAAATGAAGAAAACGTGATTTTGAAGTTTTCTGAAAACTGTTTTATTTTCAAATTTGGGGGCAGGAGTTGCTCCAAAAATGGATTTTGATGAGAAATGAAAATGTACATTAGGTGCTGAGGAACAACTTCTGTTTGAATGTTTTTTCATTAGGATCCATAAATAAGGCAATACACGCGTTTGAAATGTTGAGGGGGGTGGATCCTGGGAAAAGAGAGAGGGGGAAAAAGGGCATACGGGCTTAAATTCTTTGTTTTAGTGTCCAGAACAACAATAAATCATACAATCAATTTTAACGCGAATTTTGAGCGGAAGCCTTTTTTTGTACGATTCAGACCTGACTATTTTATAGGGATTTTAGGGCGATTCGTGACGTCAGTGGCGTCGGAAGCTTTTTTTTGGGAGGGTGCAAAGTAAGTACAAAAACTTGGAATAACAAAGGGATTTTCGGGGGAGGGGACAAAAAGAACCTTTTTTCGCACTAATGACTCAAATAGTTCATTCAATTGCGATTTAGTCCATGCCCGAGCGAAGGGAGGGCAAAGCTTTGAAAAAATTAAGTGTTTAATGCTCAAAAAATATTTTTTTAAATGTTTCAATGCTTCGAAAATCGCTATCTGATGTAATGAGGGGGGGGGGGGGGTGCAAATGATACTTTGCACCCCTCCAGAATTTTTTTTTGGGGGGTGCAGTGCACCCCTTGAACCCCACCTTCCGACGCCACTGCGTGACGTAATATGCGCCATGTAAAATATCTCGTTTATTTGCGTAAAGAGTTTGGAATATTTATTCATTTTGTTCAAGTGTACTTCACTTTTTATCCCACGGTTTCGTCGAGAAACATTACAAACACGAGCGATATGAAATTTCATATTTTATTTGTCGACGATACGACATGGCTCGTCACCCACCATCTGTTCGGTATCACATCTTTTTTCGAGAGCATTAAAAAAGACGTTCGAAAATTGTTCAACAGAATTTTATCCAAATACTATTTCCAAGACGAATCGACATTTTAATGGTCGTTAAATGATATGGCTTCGAAGATACGTTCCTAATGATATTCTTACTTACTAAATATCCGTTAGCTTTTGATCGCTGAGATGCCTACCTATTTTATATTCAAATACATTATATGTACTTCTAGGTATCTGTGCAAACATTATGTAAGTACAGGGAGAGAAACGGAGACGTGATATTGATGCGTAAAGCTATCGAGAACAAGACATTTCCATAGGGGTTCTTTATGGGTGCCCTTTTGCTCAAACAAAAGCCCTACTTCGACACGTGGTTGGTAGAATAGCTCGAGCGGTATTGTTTATATTGCGAAATGACACGTTGGCCAGGTTTACAGACGCCTGACGATCAACGTTCATTTTTCGCCTCCATTCATTCTTCCTCTCTGAATTTTTTAGGGAGCTTCGTATTTCATGAATGATCAGTTTTTTTTTACGCGACAGAGACTCGTACGAATGGGAAATCTCAAACGAATGTTTCCAAGCAGGATGGTTTACCTTTGACTTATTTTTTTTTCACTCTTGTAACGTTTTCAATTGCGAAACGATCGTGTTCGGTAGGAAATTTTGTACCGAGACACGTAGAAAAACTAGGCAACAGTTGACGCTAAAATCAATACACTCCTTCTTTCCCACATCAGTGGAATTTTTCGCTCGTTTATTATACCGTTTTATGGGGGTTAAAGTTGGAGGCAACAAAGTCCTGTGCAATGGTGGAATTTTATTCCAAGAGGGTGACTTCGGTGACTGTATAGAACGGATAATGAATTCGACTTTGGAAAATGGATGTGCGTGGCAATGTACCTTTATCAGGCGAATTGCCAAAATTTTCGATGATTCACGTTTATTTACGATTTACATGGAATATTATTCGCGTGGAAGTGTAAAATGAAATCGGTAAAGGATTCGACGTAGAAATTGTCGAGGTGAGATTAGGGTTAACGTGGATTTTGAAGTAAATTTTATTTTATAAGATATTATAATATTTTCAGTAGGGAGTAAAAAATTTTTATTTTTGGGGTAGGTATTAACAAAATAGGTAATTGGTTTTATAAAAAAAAAATGAAGGTGTTGAACTAGTCCACTATCTAATTATCCAAAGTATTGTCCAGTCAAAGTTTGCGTTAAGATATGATTGATTTTTTCATCAGAAATAGATCCAGGTGACTATTTAGGAGCATAGGCGGAGATGGGCCGTAACTTTTGAGGGGGAGGGGGGCTTAAGCTCCAGCTAGAAAAATTTCATTTTCAACGCTCTCAAAAATTTTTCTATCCTAATCAATTTTTGAAGAAAAAGGAATCCAAAATCTAAATTTATTCATTTCTTTACTTAAATCAAATTTTAATATTAAAATGGAGGCGAAATCTTCAACCTTTTATTCTTAAATATATTATTTTCATATGCCCGAGCAAAGCGAGGGCTAAAATTTAAAAAATTGATTATTTTCAGAAAGAAAATAATTTTTGTTGTTTGGAAAAATTCCATTTTTTTGGTGTAGAAATTTCGTGATTTTCGAAGTTTTTTTAAACGAAATTTCGTATTTTTTTGCTTCATGGTAAAACAAGATTTATACAGAATTTTTGGAAAAATTTCTGTTTTAAGTTTCAACAATCGATAATAAATTGTGCATCGTTTTTGATCGATTACTAGTAAGCATCTAATTATTTTCTTCATCACTCTCCCATTTTTGAATCAGTTAAATTTATCAAAAAACACTGAAAAACAGTTAGAATTGCAGCACAGTAATAAATCAGTAAAATTTTTTCACTAAAAGCAAATCAGTGAAAGAAAATTACTGGAAATCGATGAAAATTCAGTAAAACCCAGTGATATTTATGAAATTTATTGAAAAATCTGTGAAATTCTTTGAATTATCAGTGAAAAATCACTGAAAATTAGTGAATTCCACTGATTTTTCCTGTGCTGTAATTCTGATTGTTTATCAGTGACTTTTCACTAATTCGGAATGAGAGAGAGCAAAAAGATCATTTTCGTAGGTACCTAACTTGAAAAAAGCAGAAAATTCGTCACATATTGATAATTTATCCCTTGAAAATTAGGTATTTGCGAATTTTTTTTTTAATGAAACATATACACGAAAATGATTTGGGGGATTAATTTAACATTTAGAGGGTTTGAGCCCCCCCCGCCATCCATGTCCCTTATCTCCGGCTATGTTCAGGAGGGAGGTATGAAACTTTGATTTTAACTAATTACATCAAAATGATCGAAATTAGTAAAATTTTTGTACAGTGTCTTGTAGAAAAGTATAAATTATAGTTCTGGCACCAAAATGACCGAAAATGACGATTCAGCAATCAAAAAAGAAAAATTAAAACCTGAAGCCAAAAATTGACTCTATTTTTTGAAACGTTTAAAAAATTAATTTTTTCTGAGCAATATCTTTCTTATGATTTAATGACCTAATGAAAGAGCTTAACTGGCCATAAACCTAAAAACTCGAAAATGTTCAAAAATATGTTAGGTATTTGTACAATTAACATACATTTTTGAACTTCCAATTAATTCGGTAAATGAACTCAAACATTTCATTAAACATCAAAGCACCAAAAACCGATTGACTCGTTTATCAAAAGTATTGCTAGAAAAACTTGATGCCAACCAAACCAAGAATGATAATTTAAATTAAAAATAGGTTAGGTAAGTGACCTCGATTGTGCTACTCAGATTCACCTAACTACATATCTTTCATAAGATTATGAAATTTTATCATGGACTGATAGATCAAGTAATCCGAACCCATATAAAATTTTTAAAAAATTCGGTAAAATGTTGAAATTAAATGAACCATGTTTCTGATAATACGCGAAATAACCACAGCTGCATGAAAAAATTAAATTCCTAGTGCAGATTGCAACTGCTTTTTTATGTAAAATTTTTATCTGCCAATCTCGAGTGTGAAATTATCGTGATTGCGGAAATGAGTAAATTCTAATATCAAAAATTTGTGGGTTGTATGCAAATAAATTTATCTCGAAATTAGAATTTATCACGTGACGAGGAGATAAAATAAATCGAAATATTACAAATATAATGTTTGTAATATTTTCCTACCAAAAAGTTAAAATGTGGACGATTTTCAAATTTTCATTTCTTTTGTGTAAAAATTTCCAAAATAATTGAAGAATGATTTTTTTTAGAATTGCTAATAATTTTAAACTGGTGGAAAGAAACAGATCTGCTAGACCGAAGGGAAGGAGAGGGAGCAGCATGCATTTTTCTTCCTCCTAAAACAAAATTACATTTTTATAGTAGTCGGAGAATTCAGAAAAAGTATGTTTTTTAAAAAAGAAATTTTTAGTTTGAGTCGAAAAAATTCAAGTTGAAGAAATTTTATCTGCATTACCTACAAATTATCAACATTTTGACCTTTCCATAATGCAAACTACAGTTCGTCCTAGTGGAGAGACTGGACCGAACGGGGCTGAGGTAAGGGGTAGAGACATGTTGAGCTCTCCCCTTCCACCAAATAACAAAACTGTATTTTAGTGGGAAAAATTTACAGTTTAAATAAAAGAATTTGAGCCAGGAAAATTGAAAAAATATCAGAGTTGAAATTTTCAACTTTCAACCCTTCCAGGAATGTCAACATTGGTTCATCGCAATCGTCGCAGTCTAAAGACCAGACCGGACTGAATGAGGTTGGGAAAGGGAACAAAAATAGCTTGCATTTCTCTTCTTTAAAAAATTTAAAAATCGATTTTTGGTGAAAAAATTGGCTTTTACATAAAAATTTGTGTAAAAGATGAAACTTTTTGGAAAAAATTTCCACTTGGAGTCGAAAATTTCAATTTTTTAAACTATATTTATGTTAATTTCGATTCTTTGTTGTGAAAGGGCGACGCTAAACGGGGAACAGGGACACCATGGCTCTTAAAATAACAAAACTGGATCTTGAAAATTTTTGGATTATGAAAAAGGTCTTTATGTTTAGAAAAATTTATAGTGGAGTAGAAAAATTAAGTAACAATTTTCTAATCTGAGCTAGAAAAAAATTGGAAAATTCTCAATGAACGATTTTCCATTCGCCCCCCCCTGATGACAAAATTGTATTCTCAGTTGGGATAAATAAGCTTGTAAAAGAATTTTTCCAAAAATAATGATTTTATTTTACGTAATGTAGAGATTTTTTAGCCAGAAAAATCAGCTGAGATCCGATCTGATGAGTTGAAAATTTCAGTTTTTAGTCAGGCGAAACTAGCACCCCCCCCCCGGCCATGGTAGCCCAATCCTATTTTTATATGAAAAAATCAGTTCCATTCAAAATTTTTCGAAAGTAATGACATTTTTTCTGAAATTTTTTCATTTTTTTTCAACGGTGATGTTTCAAAAAAAAAATGCATTCAATTTGCTTGAGCGATTTTTTTGTCCACATGCACTTGAAATGTCTCTGTATATCACAAAATTCTCTCAAAAAGCGTCAATTCAAATTTTTTGTTGTATAAATATTTTTTTTTTCATTTTTTGACATTGATATTTTGCTATCTACGTATTCCCCCTCCCCTTCTTAATAAAATCCGAAAAAATGTGCTGAAAAGTTTCACTCCATCCCCCTCTTCATCCAGGTTTCTGGCTTGCAATTTTCACATCGATCTGGGAAAATTGAAAAAATTGTACTTTGAATACAAAATATCAGAAAATTTTTTATTTAAATCGGAATTTCTCGTTTTGTTGAACTTTCAATAACCCAACTCTGGTTCATGCTGAGACTGAAAGGTCAATATTTTTCACAAAATTACAATCCTAAAGCCGTATCAATTGATCCAAATGTGCTGAAATAAAAAAAATAAGCACAAATCATTTTTAGAAATTTGAGAAAAAATTCTATCTTCGTAATGAGCATATTTTTTTCGTTTCCTGAAAATCTTGAAATTAATTTTTGTATCTCATGATCAGTTTGTTGACGAGGGAGAGGAGGAGGGGTTGAATGATGCACCATTAAAAATTCTTTTTCATTCTATTTCCTGCATTTTGAGTTAATTATAATTTTCATATTTCAATTGTTTGAATTCTTAAAAATAATCAATATCTACTAACAAGGCTGTACATTTAATTTATTGAGCTCAAAATTGATCCCCGTGAAACTGAGATGATCAGAAATCTTTTCCATTATCTCAATATGCAAAAATCCATGCCTTAGGATCAAATTAAATAGAAATTTTACCCCAAAAGTGCCTCTTCATTGAGCTCACGTCATTTCGTTGCAGTTTTATAGCATGTTTCTCAAATTTAAGTATTTTACGAATTTGAGTTCTTTTCTTTCCAATCGCAATAAGGAATGGAAAAATGGATTCGAATGTCCAAATAACTTTCCAAATTGCATTCTAATTATTTTCGTATAAAAATGAGATGACAAAACAGCCACCTACAAATTTTTCAATGGACCAGGACTTGTTTCGAATATTTTCACGAAACTCTCAAATAACGAAAAATTCATTTAAAAATTCATAAATAATAAGGTAATTTTGCCTATTTCGATCCTCTTTTTCCTACATAATTCGACTACAGATCAAATACCCTGGAAAAAATCCCATCAAACTCACACACAAACACATTTTCTACTTCGAAACAACCAATACTAACCCCAGCTTTTGGCAGTTCGTCCCATAAACGCATGGGTCTGTGGATCATAGATAAAATTAAGTATCTTCTGAGTTGTAGTCCGGTTATCAATTTTTTTCGCGTATTCCCACTCATATCCAGTCCCGTTAGCATCTTCTTTCGCTTTATTTGTCATTTTCGTACTCTAAATAACGTATTTAACACCACATAAACGCGCACAAAGCATCCGCCACACGATTACAATAATCGCATTCACACACCCGAACACCAAGAAATCACAATCCACCGAACTTTCGATCCCGATATACTTCAAGGGACACCACCGCAGAAAAAAATCGGCCGACAGAGCCAAAAAACACGTCGAATCACCTCTGTACGACTACGAACCACCGAAGCAGTATCGCAAAAGTTGTCAGGTATTTTTAACCCGCTTCCCAAACACGAACGGAATCGTTCGTCGGATTCATTCGATTCATTCGAATCTTCCCGACGCACGTGTCCTCAAAATATTCAATACCTTGACCCATATACAAACATTATATGCATTTGTTCGGCTTTTCACCCGGGAGAATAAAAATTAAAGGGGTGACAGAATTTTTCAAATGTCATTTTCAAGGATTTATCTTCCGATGGGTTGAGTCGTCTGCGTTTCGTCTCGAACTTCAATTTTTTCGTGGATGGGATTTGGTTTGAATTTTTTAAAAGGTTAAAGGACTTGGGCTGTGCCGGAACCTTTTAAAAAAATTTACTCTCGGATGTTTTCAATTTTCCTATTTATGTGGATTGACATTTGACATACCGGGTGGCTCAGTTAAGGTGTGAAATATTAAAACCACGTATTCTACTTATCATTTGGAGTAAAAAATGTTATATACATGATGGGTCATAAACGCTTCATTACTGAGTTATTCGCCTTTAAAGGGGGCCCAGATTTCACTCAAAATTGGCAATTTTTGCTCTAGCAGTGAAAATTTTCGGGGGTAGGTGGCGGAAAAAGTGAAAGGAGGTCCGTAGAAACGTATACCAATTTTTTTTTGGTTCATAAGTAAGTGTTTTAAAGCAACAAATGTGTTTCTGTACCAGAAAAATGGTCGAACAAGAACAAGAAATCATTTTTTTGAAATTTTATTCACTTTTAGGGGCAGTACTACTTATTTAACACCTATTAACCCAAATTTCTGTCTTTTTTATTTATTGGATGCTGAGTAATCAATTTATCAAATTTCGACCATCCCACAAAATTACAATAAAAATCGAATTTAATTTCTTATGATTCCTCATTATTATAAAAAAAATTTCGCCTAAAAATGTTTTCTAAGAAATCAAAAAAATGGAGGGTATCTCAACATAATTTATTTTGTGGCAACGCTGTAATTAACTTCCGCGCAAGTAACCCCGACGCTCGTCTCGTTAAACGCAACATTTTACGGGCGTCGCGATGCGCAACGTTGCCGAATTTCCAGTTCTTTACTCGGCAATATCTCAGAAAGAAAGCGTTTTGGGCCCATGTTGAATATGACATTTTTTGTTCGTATCGATAAGTAGAATATGAGGTTTTAATATTTCACACCTTAACTGAGCCACCCTGTAGAGCCAACGCCCTTGTAAGAGGAAAAAAATCCATTTCCTATGAAAAAATTCTTTATATCGAACAAATCGTATATCTGAGGTTTTAAACGAGCCATTTGCACGATATTAAAACATTACGTAGGTATTTGATATCCAGAAAGGTAATCAGATGAAGAAGCCAGGCAATCAAATCTAAAAGGTAAAAAGGACAGCTGAGGGATGATAAATGCGATGTAAAAGTTTCACGTTCATTTTACTCCTTTTTTTTAGCTAAAAATTCAGACCTTTGGTAGCCTAGTTCCAAGGGAAGTCGACCTAGTTCCATTCTAAAGGCATTTTCCCTTCCAAACGAGGTATTTTGGATTCTACCTCAAATCAAGGCACCTTTTTGGGGTCGACGAGGACAAAAAACAGGCATTTTAGCATCCAAACAAACCCCGCGGATTGTTACTCGAAATTATATGGTCGTGTGACGAAAGTTCAAACACATGTCTGCGACGGTTAATGGATATAAAACAGAGTACTCGAATCGTTCTCACCCAAACGAATCGTTCATTTCAATATGCTCTCAATCGATACAACCGTGTGGCATTTTTGCGCAAAATCCCTCCTAGCGTACGTAGCTACGTACGCGTTCTTTATTTTTTTTTTCCTTCCCTTTTCTTAAACGTCCTGCTCCCTTCCTTCGGTTATATTTTACGTGTCCATTTAGTTTATAATTCACCTCGACGACTCGTATATTTTAATCATTTTGTATACCATGCTAATTCATTCCTTATTTTTAAAATACAAGCTTTGTATAATTAATTTGACGACGGCGCCGCTGCAATGAGATGAGAATCGCCATTGCGAAAAATTCACACGTTCCGGTGTCCTTCTCTTTCGCTCGAGTTAATCGAAAAAAATCGCTCTATTGATTATAATCGGTTTTACTCTGTTTTGTTTAACGCCTATCAATGAGAACGAATTGTTAAATGAACGAGTTTGCAAATGGTTACCAAAATTAACTAATTTTACTCCTGTCTCTAGCACAGGTCTCTTCCCTGCGTGGACGTTGTGTTGCCAACATTTTATGACGTGACGTATTTCCCTTTCGTGTATTTTGCTTGGCGTTGAGCCTAATTTTAATCTCGGTTCGGATTCTAGCCCGAGGTATGGCGCAGGGATTGGGAAAATGTCGAAGACAAAGAATAGTCGAAAAAATAAGTTAGGGTTATGATAAAATAGGTTTTCTTTTAGTTTTTAGTGATATAGGCTTATAATTTATGTAGGTATTGCGTTGGAAAAAAGGGAAGAAGAGGTGAGAAAAATATTTATAATTGATTGTTTCCTCCTCTCTCATTTGAAAGAAAAATGGAAATATATGGCAATATTAATAAATTCATGATAATTCGTGAAGTGTGAGAATCGTATAATAATTTTTTTCCAAAAAAGATGGCATTAGAACATTAAAAACTTTTTTACAAACCAGACTCTTTTACTTCAAATCAGGGAATAGGAGACCACCTCGAAGTCGGAGTTAAACTGACTCCAAATTGACTTCGGCTCCGGCTTGACTCCTTAGTCGAGTCGGAGTCAGGGAGTCAAGGTCAAAGATTAACTCCGGAGTCAAGCCGGAGTCAGGAGTCAAAGTAACAGGTTGACTCCGGAGTCAAGCAGGAGTCAGAAGTCGAGGTCTGAAAGTGACTCCGGAGTCAAGGTGGAATCGGGAGTCAACTTTTTCCCTTGACTCTGGAAGTTAGGTGGAGTCAGAAGTCAACTTTTTGGCTGATTTCTATTAGTCCAGGCAAATAAGAGAAAAAATGTACTAAGCCCCCCCCTCCCAAAAAAATTGAAGCCTGATGTTTTTCGCGTTTTACGTTCGTAATGGTCCACTACACAACATACTAAAATGGACATCCCCACAATCTTCAGGGCGGGAGGGGTAAACGTTCGCTAAAAACCGGTTTTTCGTGAATATCTCCTCAAAAATGTCTCAAAATTGAAAAGTAGTTATGAACAATCTTGTTCTACGCGTAATTTCCTATCGGAAGGGTGTTTTTTTTCAAAAACGCTCACTTTTTTGACCAAAAATTAAGGGTAAAAACAGATATTTTTCAACAATTTACAGCATTTTTGGAAAAAATCGAAACCTTTGGAATATCTCCTCAAAAAAGCTTCAAAATGGAAAAATGGTTATGAACAATCATGCTCTATGTGTAATTTCCTATCAGACAGGTTCGTTTTTCTTTCAAAAAACCCGCTTCTTTGGCCAAAAATTAAGGGTGAAAACGCCTATTTTTCCAATATTTACAGTATTTTTGGAAATTATGGAAATACGAAGCTAAAAGTACCCAATTGGCATGCCAAAAAACCTAATTTTTGACACCAAAAATGAAAATTTTCTACGATACATTTCTTTGCATTGTAAGGATTCAAAAATGATATGTCAGTCATAGGGGTTAAGGGGTGAGGGGTGAAATTCGAAATTTTGAAAATTTTCATGTTTGGTGTCAAAAATTAGGTTTTTAGCATGCCAGTTGGGTACTTTTAGCTTCGTATTTCCATAATTTCCAAAAATACTGTAATTATTGGAAAAATAGGCGTTTTCATCCTTAATTTATTGGGCAAAGAAGAGAGTTTTTTCGAAAAAAAAACGAATCTGTCTGATAGGGAATTACACGAAGAACATGATTGTTCATAACCATTTTTCCATTTTGAGTCTTTTTTGAGGAGATATTCTCAAAAGTTTCAATTTTTTCAAATATGCTGTAAATTGTTAAAAAATAGGTGTTTTTACCCTTAATTTTTGGGTCAAGGAAGTGAGTGTTTTTGAAAAAGAAAAAACCCTCCCGATAGGAAATTACGCCTAGAACAAAATTGTTCATAACTACTTTTCAATTTTGAGACATTTTTGAGGAGATATTCACGAAAAACCGGTTTTCAGCGGACGTTTATCCCTCCCCTGGGGTAGCGGAGGGTTGTGGGGTGTCCATTTTAGTATGTTGTGTAGTGGACCATTACGAACGTAAAATGCGAAAAAAAATCAGGCTTTAATTTTTGGGGGTCAACTCCTAAAATGCCTGAACTATATTCCCTGGTCCAAAATTGAGGTCAAACTGTCCCCAAATTGACTCCAACTCCGGCTTTACTCTGTCAAGGCAAAGATTGACTCAGGAGTCAAGTCGTAGACAGGAGTCAAGGTCACAGATCAACTCCGGAGTCAAGCAGGAGTCGGGAGTCGAGGTCTGAAAGTGACTCCGGAGTCGAGGTGGAGTCAGGAGTCAGGATGTGAGTTTGACTCGGAAGTCAAGGTGTGAAAGTGACGCCGGAATCAAAGTGAAGTCAGGAGTCAACTATCTCCCTTGACTCCGGGAGTCAAGCCGGCCGGAGTCAGGACTCAACTTTTTGACTGACTCCTATTCTCTGCTTCAAATTCAATAATTCAACTACAATTTACCCTCGAAATTTTTTAGTTTAGGTACCTTTTCAAACAGTTTGAAATCTAGGTAATTGTGCAAGTTAGAGATTAGTTTTTCTTTTTTTGTCTTTAGTACATTATTAAATTTTTCGAAAGTCTTGGTCCAATTTTCAAAAAGTGCCACATTTAGATAAAAAAATCTGACTTAGAAAATTGGTCAAATTTAGAAAAATTGCCCCATGCATTGTTTAAAATTTTGGCTTAGTATAAAAAGATTGTGCGTGTTTTTAATAAAATAAAAAATTGTGTTATTTTTAGAAAAACGCCCAAGTTTTAAATCAATTCTCGAATTTTTGAAAAATCGTCAATATTTATTTAAAAAATCGTCCAACTTTCAGAGAAATTTCCCATTTTTTGAACAAATTAACCAATTGGATAATTTTTCTCAATTTTTGGAAAAAATTGAACTAAAAAATTGTCTAAAGTTTAAAAATTGTTTATTTTTCAGAAAATGGACCACTTTTTTGGAAAAATCTACCATTTTGAAAATTTCTTCAAATTTTGAGGAATTGTCAGTTTTTAAGAAACTGGTCAAAATTAAATTTGGAAAATTCTTCTAGTTTTGGATAAAAAATCATCCAGTTTTGGAAAATATCGTTTAGGGTTTGGAACAAAAAATTTATATCATTCACAAAGTTACATAAAATAAAATGAAGAGGAAAAATCTAAAAATTATAATAGAGAGGAAAACCCCTGCCTTTGAAAAAAATTGCCAACATAAATGTCCAATTCGTATTTTCCGAGAAAATATTCTGCAAACCAAAGTAAATCTATGTTAATGGGATTGCCGAGTTCAACATTTGAAGGAATTTTATACTTGAATTTTGCAAATCACGCGCTGAAATAATTCATCAGAAAATATTCCGAAATTTAATTAATACCATACGAAATTTTTCAATAAAAAGTAAAACTTTTCACCTGCCTCAATTTCAGTTTCTATTTCTAGTTAAGATTAATTTTTGAAAGGGATTCAAAATACCCAAAACTTTTATTCGATTATTTTTATCAAGAAAATGTTTTTATTAGGTACCCTACTTTTTAGTTGAATTCATTTCTTACCCACTGGCAAAGAGGAGTGGAGAATTTTTCATGTGGAGACAGCTTTCGACTAGAGAAAAAAAATGCAATGAGTTGCTGTAAACACGAAAGTTCCAAATGTACTGATTCATTTTCGATTCGATGCCTACTTAAAGTCGTAGTGGAATTATAAATTGTCCATTATACAGGGTGTTTCAAAGTTGACCGCGCTCCTTCCAACCAGTGAGTGGGCCACTCATCCTGAGTCGAAGTATGTATGTTTGCCTAATCTTCAAACTGCAGGGGCTGAGTTATGCTCTTTGAAAAAAAATTTTTTTTGAATTTTGTTTCGCACATTCTACCGAGCGTTACTCGACAACCAAGATAGGTAGAAAGTTGCGCTTTGCGGCAACGGATAGCCCACATTCTCTAGAATTTTTCTATGCGGTTGATAATTTTTGCAGGTGAACTAGGGTGGCTGTACCGCATGGAATATTCGAAAAAAACGTGTAAAAAAGTTGACGATTTTTTCTGTTTTTGTAAATTTTTAAAAAAGTTGTCCTCTATTGAGTGTATGATTATTATTGTTTCTAGAAGAAAAAACTTTGTTCTTTCCAATGGAGCAAACCCCACTCCTCTATCTTGCTCGAATCAAAAGTTATGAGCGTTTAATTTTGTGAAAAATACAAGAAAATCTTCACTTTTTTGATTTTTAAAACTTCAAACATTTTTATCTTTGAGACTAATTGAGATAGGGAGGTGGGGTTTGCAGCATTGAATTAACCAAGTATAGCAATACACAGCATAGGAATGATATACCTCAATTTTTAAAATAAAAAATTTTAATGAAAAATTTTTAGAATTTTTTTTGACAAAAATTTTTTTAAATGAAGAACTTGAAGATATTATTTCGATTTTATGTAGTGCAATACTTGGTTAATTGAATGCTGCAAACCCCATATCCCGGTCTCATTTAGTTACGAAGATAGAAATTTTTGAAATTTGAAAAATCAAAAAAGTGAGGTTTTTCTTGTATTTTTCACAAAATCAAACGCTCATAACTTTTGATTCAAGCAAGATAGAGGAGTGAGGTTTGCTCCATTGGAAAGAACAAAGTTTTTTCTTCTAGAAACAATAATAATCATACACTCAATAGAGGACAACTTTTTTAAAAATTTACAAAAATAGAAAAAATCGTCAACTTTTTTACACGTTTTTTTCGAATATTCCATGCAGTACAGCCACCCTAGTTCACCTGCAAAAATTACCAACCGCATAGAAAAATTCTAGAGAATGTGGGCTATCCGTTGCCGCAAAGCGCAACTTTCTACCTATCTTGGTTGTCGAGTAACGCTCGGTAGAAAGTGCGAAACAAAATTCAAAAAAAAAAATTTTTCAAAGAGCATAACTCAGCCCCTGCAGTTTGAAGGTTAGGCAAACATACATACTTCGACTCAGGATGAGTGGCCCACTCACTGGTTGGAAGGAGCGCGGTCAACTTTGAAACACCCTGTATTTATCTATCTGCATGTTATTTTTTCTCTATTTAAGTAAGAATTTTAAAAACAAAATTTTGTCCTATAATTTTCCATTATTGATAATACTTTAATAGAGTGATAAGAATCGAGATTTTGTCCCAATTTTTCTGTTCTGCTTATCTTGTTTGAATGTTTGGTAATTACGCAGATTAGAGCACTATAAGTGATCACGTGTTAATACGTATTCTTTTCAAACACATGCTATGAGTCATTTTCTCACTATGATCCAAGTTTGCCGGTAGATATTTATTTTTATTTACTTGATAGATGGAATTACGAATTAATACTCAATATTCCGATCAAGTTAGTGTTTTTATGTTCCAAGTTCCAACATAATAAATTTCGTATGTGTTCTTAAATTCCACTAAATGAATTTTGAAAATCGTATCGGAAAATGGCGTTTTTTGAAATATTTCACTACCTCTTAAAATTAGAACTGTATACCTTGATTTTCTTATGGATTACAGCGGTAAGGTACATAGTTACTTTTTCTAATTTGTAAGTTCTATATAGAGGTAAAAAGTATTATTCGTAAATGTACTTGTGGCTTTATAAAAGGATCGAATTTTTCAAAAATTGACTATCTATTTTTTCACAGGTCATAAATTGTTTGGAAGTGATACCTATTAAATTTCAGTTTTTAAAGGTTGATAATAGTAAGTTTTTTCCAACGAAATAAGTGCCTAGCTATACCTACCTATTTTTAGTTCACTCAAATTAAAAAATAATTCACTGCAACATACCTTGAAAAAATTCTAGCTCGATCATTTTTTTCCATGTTCGTTATTCAAAATGGTTCACTGATAGACAAATTTTTACTAAAATTCCCACCTAATAGAACGAATGGATTTTTTTTGAAAAAAGTTGAATCTGCCAGGTAAGGAATTAGCTGCAGAACACGTGAAAGTTTGGTTCTGGGTACTTTTTGGTGTACTTTTGATTTATCTTTATTTCAGCTCAAAATTTTACGGTGAGTTGGGATTCCTCCCTTTTAAGTAGTAAGTAATTTTGAAAATTATTTTTTTAAGCCTGAAAGAAATCAAAAATATTAAGCACAGAAATGCCTAATTTTATCATAATTTTTCAGGAAAAAAGATAATAAAAAGCTTAAAGTTGCCTTAAATGTGCGATATTATAACAAAAAAGTCATCAATTGAATAAAAATTAAAATATTTTTCTCCTTAAAAATCGAAAGATAAGTAACCCCCTCATCCAAATGATTTCATCTTGTCTATGGCACTGGATAGGCTATTTCAAACATACGAATAAAATTAGGACGGTATTTATTTACAGAAGACGAAAACGTGAATTTTAAAATTTTTTCCTCAGGTTTTTGGAACATAATTGGAGTGAGTATTTATGCAATATGGACTGGTTTCGCTGTTATATTTAGCTGTATGGGATTAGGTGCTATTGACGAGGTATTGCGTAAATTTTCACGTTACCTATTTTATTTAAGCAGAAAGCGATACTTTACTTATCTAATTTAGATGATAATTAACAAATGCCTTTGTATGGTTTTCAGTTCAAGCCTCATTTTCTGAAATATTGCATTCGGTATCTTCTATGTTCAGCGATTTTTAAGGCGATCTTTGCTATTTTATTATATGTGTTATCCGGTGATGATAACTTTTACAGTGTTGTCGCATATGCATCAAATGAACCAATTTTGCTTAATTTTACTGACAGATTTATCAATAAATTAACCCCATCTTCACATATTTTGTTACATGTCATGGCGATTT
The DNA here is from genome assembly GCA_033439095.1 of Pseudococcus viburni. Classification (NCBI taxonomy): domain Eukaryota; kingdom Metazoa; phylum Arthropoda; class Insecta; order Hemiptera; family Pseudococcidae; genus Pseudococcus; species Pseudococcus viburni. Next base: position 964,532 of record JAVBJF010000007.1, on the reverse strand, counting down.
GTAAGTTTTTCATTGAAAATTTTTGTGACTGAACAATTTGAATCTTTATAATTACCAATTTACCATGTTTCAGTTTATCTGATGTGCGGAGCTTTTATGGTTCATCGTCTCAGAAATAAATTATTCAGGAGAAACATGAGAATTGAAGCAAGCGATGTTTTTAAAAACCCTTAAAGATTTTTGGAATATTTGTGATAAGCTGCGAGGCTTTACAAGATCAGAAATGAGTAATTTTGTAAAAATTTTATAATAAATTGTTTGAAAAAAAATCAAGATTAGGTTTCAATTGAGATACAGTATGACACAAAGTCTTGTCCACTTGAAACACTCCTCAATATTTCAAAACTGAAAAGAGATATCAAGACGGTTCAAACAGCAATTTGTTCCTGGCGATGAGGAAATTGAAGATCGATAACACAGGTCGACATTTTTGAACTTTTGAAATGCTGTTTAAAGTTGAATGGGTGATTTTTATAGTACTTTTCACACTGATCACGAAAAAAGTAGTGAAAAAAGTCCATTGCCCTTTGCCCAAGGATTTTTCACAATTTAAATTTTTCGTTTAACGGTTTTTCTACTTTTTTTGATAACTTTTGACACTTCAAGTCGATTTTCTGAGAAAATTAAGGGTTCTACGAAAAAAATAAATGGAACATAAATTGTAGAGCGTCAAATTTCATATCTGTAAAGTTCGATTATTTTTTCCTTAGAAGACTTTGCTTTCGAGATATTTTAGCTCAAAGTTCAACTTTTTTTAAAAATTGAAAATATCTCCAAAACTAAGCCTTCTAAGAAAAAACTAATTAAACTCTACTGAAAGGAAAATGTCCTATTCATTTTTTTCGTAGGGCCCTTTCTTTCGCCAGAAAATCGATTTTTTGTAATGAACTGCATTTTTAACATTTCTCGTTTGCAACAATGGGAATATCAAAGGGCGGCAAATCGACAATTTCCTTTCTACGTAATTGATTCCGATTGGTGTTTCTGATCTACTTTTTAGTGCAGAGTTCGAATATTATTTCAGTTTTACCCCATCTCATCAGGATTTTTTATAATTGGAATTTTTGTTGAAAATTCGTTTCACATTTTTTCATGTAAATCTTGACCATTAAATTCGATTTTCTGGCAAAAGAAAGTGTCCTACAAAAAAAAATGAATGGAACATAAATTATAGAGCGTAGAATTTCCTTTCAACGGAGTCTAATTAGTTTTTTCTTTGGTGGCTAAGTTTTTGAGATATTTTCAATTCAAAAAAAAGTTGAACTTTCAACTTTCAACTAAAAAATCTCAAAAGCTAAGCCTTCTAAGAAAAACTAAACGAACTCTACTGAAAGAAAATTTTTCGCTCTACAATTTATGTTGTTTTCATTTTTTTCGTAGAACCTTTTCTTTTTTCAAAAAATTGACTTTAAGTGTCAAAAGTTATCAAAAAAAGTAGAAAAACTGTTCAACAAAAAATTCAAATTGTGAAAAATTCTTGGGTGATGGAATTTTTTCACTATTTTTCTCGTAATCAGCGCAAAAAATTCTATAAAAATTACCCATTAAACTTCAAACAGCATTTTCCATGTCGACCTGTGTATGTAATCAAACTTCTAGTCCTAGAGGTACCGCGGGGCAAGACGACGCAGGGGGGCAAGAGTCCGATCTTTGATATCTCGGATTTCGATAATGTAGGGTTGGTGGAGTTTTTATTTTTTTGAAGTATACCTTGCACTGACAAAACCTTGAAAAAATCATCCGAATTGGTCCAGTAGTTTTTAATCTGTGAGCTATTGAAAATTTTTCAGTCAAAAAATTGTAATTTTTGCTCTACAGTTTTTTTGATGTTGGGATGGTAAAAAATTGTGAATCTGAGGAGTATATAGCATTTTGAGGAAGATGGTGAGGTAAGCTATCGGAATATATATAAGAAATCTTTTCTATGTATTAAATTATTTGAGAAAAACCAATTTTTAGAAAAAAACCGGGGGTGGGGGCAAGTGTACTACACCTTTTAAACTGTAAAAAAACTTCTTGTTATAATATATTTTCTTTGCCAAAGTAAAGTTTTGATCAATTTTTCGGCATAAAAACTTAAAAACGAAATAAAATTAGATGATCAGTAACATAAAATGTTATGGTAGTACTCTTGCCCCACACTTTAGGTATCAAATTTAACATTAAGTTAAATGGCAGTACTCTTGCCCCACACTTAGTACTCTTGCCCCCTCCTATGGGGCAAGAGTACTAATCAATGTCTCTTTGGGAAAATTGATTTTTAATTACCTTTATATGATTAAATATTTTTTTTCTTGTTGAATTAATGAAGACAAAGGATCAAAGTAGTGCCTAAAACAAAAACCTCCCCGAAATGTTGAAAATTCGATTTTTGACAGATTTTTAAACTTTTAGTGCGTCGTCTTGCCCCGCGGTACTCTATCTATAGGGTGTCCGCAAATTGAGAAACCGGTTTGGGTCAGAAAATAGGGGTCCATTTTTATTTATGAAAATAAAGTCTACATACTGAGGCAATTAAAATGTGGTATGTTTTTTTGAAACCGGTTCAGCAGTTTTGAACCAGTTGTAAATAATATCCAAAAAAATGGAGATATGAAAAGAAGTTTGAAACAAAAGTTGTAGAGAATTAAAAAACAATAATTTTTTGTTCCATAACCTTTTTTCTATCTTACAATGGAAAGAAGTTGTACAAAAGGTTGGAGTAGAGTACCGCGGGGCAAGACGACGCACTAAAAGTTTAAAAATCTGTCAAAAATCGAATTTTCAACATTTCGGGGAGGTTTTTGTTTTAGGCACTACTTTGATCCTTTGTCTTCATTAATTCAACAAGAAAAAAAATATTTAATCATATAAAGGTAATTAAAAATCAATTTTCCCAAAGAGACATTGATTAGTACTCTTGCCCCATAGGAGGGGGCAAGAGTACTAAGTGTGGGGCAAGAGTACTGCCATTTAACTTAATGTTAAATTTGATACCTAAAGTGTGGGGCAAGAGTACTACCATAACATTTTATGTTACTGATCATCTAATTTTATTTCGTTTTTAAGTTTTTATGCCGAAAAATTGATCAAAACTTTACTTTGGCAAAGAAAATATATTATAACAAGAAGTTTTTTTACAGTTTAAAAGGTGTAGTACACTTGCCCCCACCCCCGGTTTTTTTCTAAAAATTGGTTTTTCTCAAATAATTTAATACATAGAAAAGATTTCTTATATATATTCCGATAGCTTACCTCACCATCTTCCTCAAAATGCTATATACTCCTCAGATTCACAATTTTTTACCATCCCAACATCAAAAAAACTGTAGAGCAAAAATTACAATTTTTTGACTGAAAAATTTTCAATAGCTCACAGATTAAAAACTACTGGACCAATTCGGATGATTTTTTCAAGGTTTTGTCAGTGCAAGGTATACTTCAAAAAAATAAAAACTCCACCAACCCTACATTATCGAAATCCGAGATATCAAAGATCGGACTCTTGCCCCCCTGCGTCGTCTTGCCCCGCGGTACCTCTACATATAATTTTTTTGGCAAGTCGATAACCAGTTATCAAAAAGTGAATAAATCAAAAAAAAGTGTGAAATAAAAGTTGTGGAGAATTAAAAAATGAACATTTCATGGTGTAGTTAGAACGAATTCTATGTCGAAAGACTTACCCTTCATCAATTGCATTGAAACAGGATCATCGTTTTCATATTGAAGTATTATAATAAAAAGAGTATGAGGTGGATTCTAACACTTCACTCTTTTCATTGTTTTCTTCATCGCCACTCTTTGAGAACTACAAATGAAACTGAGGAGTATAGACAGTTTTTTTTTTCACTGGAAAAATTTATTTCCTAAGCCTATTGATCAGTTAATTTTAAAACCGATTCAAGGATCAAAAGATATCTTTGTATTTTCTTTTTCAGATTTCAGATTTTGAGGTTGCCTATTAAAAACATTATTTCTTTTTTTCAATTCTGGCTGAAATTTAAGGTTGGAGAACTTCAAAGGGTCACTTAACCAAAGTAAGTCGAAATTCTGACCTAGCAATCTCAAAAAAAAATTACAAATAATATCGCACGATGTTTTTGATTTTTGGGTTATTTTCAGCCCTCTCTGTGGCCTCCGAAATATTCTTTAAAGTTTTTCAAGTCGGAAACAGTATTTTTCAAAAATTTTCCGACCTATAAAGGAAAAAATCAAATTGCAAGTAAATACCTACCTACCTTTAAAAAAAAACTGTTATAGAGTTACTTCAATTTTTAAATCTTCCATTTTAAGGCACCCAAATAGTGATCGAGATTTCAAGTTCTCAGAATTCGATTCCTTGAAATTTTTTGAATCGAAAACAGAAAGTTTCAAAAGTTTTCAAGTCCAAGAATAGTGAGCCCGATTGAATTACAAAGTGACGTCCAAATTTTAAGAATCGTAGATTTTTTTTAAAAATACCAATTTTTGGGAAAATTTTCCCTGTGTTTAAAAAATTACATCTACCTACATTTTGAAAAAATTTCAAAATTTTCAAAATTGTCAGTTTTTTAAAAACTGGTTAAAAGGAAAATTCTTCAAGTTCTTTGGAAAATATCGTCTAGGTTTTGGAACAGAAAATTTAGATCATTCACAAAGTTACATTTAAAATAAAATGAAGCGGAAAAAACAAAAATGATGATGAAGAGCAAAAATTCTACATTTGAAAAAATTTGCTGACACAGCTGTCCAAGACGTATTTTCCGAGAAATGATACTGCAAACCGAAGTACATCGGTGTTAATGGAATTGTCGATTTCAAAATTTGAAGGGATTTTATAATTGAATTTCATAGATCACGCATTCAAATTATTTATCCGAATATATTTTATTAATACCATACCAAATGTTTCAAATTACAAGTAAAGTTTTTATCAGCCTCAATCTCACTGTCAGTTTTGGGCCAAGATAACTTTTCAAAGAAATTCAAAATGTAGGTACCTATGTTTTTTTTTAAATGTAAGTAAAAGTTTATTATTGAAAAAACATACACTCATAAGATTTTATCGAAATTCAGTTCTATAATTTTTCATCATGGATCATGCTTGAATTGGTTCGAATTTGTTAAAATTTAATTTACCTATTTCTTCAAATTACCCATCAGCAATGGTATTTTCTTCGCGATATTTTTGCGTAGGATGAGAAATCAAGTGAGATTTGTCCACTTGTGCGAATACACTCACACACGAGTCGATTGAGAATTTTAATTTTAATTCGACATTGCGTTGAAAACTTGTATACAACTTATAAAAATTGAGATTCTGTCCCAATTTGTCAGTTCTTATCTTGTTCGAGTGCTTGGTAATTGCGCAGATTAGAGCTCTACAAATGATCGCGTGTTGATACGTAGGTAGGTATTCTTCCCAAAAATTGCTATGAGTCATTTCGTCACCATAATCCAAGTTTTCCGTAGATATTTAGTATATGTATACTTGATAAATGGTGTTGGTACTTAATATACTGATTAAGTTGGTGTTTTCATGTTCCAAGTTTCAACGTAGGTACCTAATGAATTTTATACTTGAACATTTCGATTGAATTGGCGTTTTTATATTCCGCTGAATGAGTTTGAAAATCGTGATGGAAAATGGCGTTTTTTAAAAAAATTTATTTCCTCGTAGAACTAAAACTGTATACCTTGATTTTCTTATGGATTACAGGGGTAAGTATTGAGTTACTTTTTCTCATTTTGTTTGTGCTGTTTTGTAGCTTTATAAAAAAATAATCGAAATTTTCAAAAATCTATCTTCCTACCATATCTTTGCACCTATATCTACCTAATTCTACAATATACTTTTTCACAGATTGCAAATGTTTTGGAATTAATAGTCTACAGATATAATATTTTTGAGGTTGAACACGGTAAGTTATTTTTTAAAAATAAAAGATGTACAATATGATTTTAGTTTATTTGCAAAATAGCCCAGAAAAAATCTAACCCAATTATTTTTTCCTGTTCCTTGTTTATAATTGATCACTAATTAACACATACCTACGTAGTTACGTACTAAAATGTCCACCCCAAAGAACGAATCAATTTTTTTGAAAAAATTTGAATCTTTTGGATGAGAAATCAACTGAAGAACACAATTATTTCACCATCTTTTAAAGTTGTGGCTTACTTGAGAAAATAATAGTGACAAAAAACCCCTGTTTTTAACTAGAATTTTACCTCTCTTCGGGGGTAATTGATGCCTGCTGGAGGAAAATTTTTTGCATATTGATTAGTCAACCGTTAAGTGTAAACAAAAAATAGATAAAAATTTAGGCAGAATTTTTTGGGGTTCAGTTTCAATATGAATTGGAGACCAAAAAAAATTAGATTTTCCATTTAATTGGCTGAAAAAATTCAAGTTTTTCAAACCCAGTTTTTAAACATGCATAATTTGAAAAAAAATTGCCTTCGATTCGCTCACAACTCACAAGGAAGGTATCCCAACTCAAAGTAAAATTTTGAGCCCAAACAAAAATAAATCGAAAGTATATACATCATAAAAGAACCCTATATTCAAAATTTCAGGTGCTGAAGTTCAGTTCTCGAATTTTGGCGAATTTTTGAAATTTCGAAATTACCCCAACACCGCGGCGCCGCGCGCCGCCCTGCAAAATGTGAAAAATTGATCTAATCAACGAAAAACGCTGAAATTTAGTATATACCCTACTTTCGACTTGCCGAATCGATTGGAAGTAGTTTCGAGACGTTTCGGAGTCACCAGAAAATTGTGGAATTATCCAACTGTATTTTAAAAAAATTTTCCAGAAAAATTTTCTGCCCAAAAATGTGAATTTCAACTCAAAATTGAGAATTTTGGAAAACTGGTCACCAATATGGGTACTCCGCGATTATAAGGGCTGAAGTCAGGGGCGCCCACCGACGTGTGGCGGTGTGGCGGCCGCCACACCTCTCCCAATTTTTACTTTGGAATACGTAAAAATATGAACAAAATTTCCATTCAAAATAATATATGCCTAAGTACATATGTATAGCAGAGACGGATCTAATAATAAGCAGAATATGCAGTCGAATTGAGAAGACACCGAATATGTTCCCTCTCACAACCAAAAATTCCATTTTCTTTCTGAAAATCATTAATTTTTCAAATCTTAGCCCTCACATTGCTCGGTTGAATAAAGTTTACAAAATATATATCAGGGATAGGAGTTGAGGATTTCGCATCTTTTTCAATGCTAAAATATTAATAAAAAAAATGAAAAAATTTCAACTTTTAGATGCATTTTTCTTGAAAAATTTTCGCCCTCGCTTCGCTCGGGCTCAGTAAATTTACACAATTCATCTTCAAGATTATGGTATGAACCTTCTTCCCTTGCAGTCCAGACAATTGAATATTTTTAAGTGAAAAAAATTTATATGTACTTTTTATTTATCATGGCACTTGGTGGATAATCTCAAATCGAATTTTCAAAATTTTTTAAATTTTTTTGAAAGGAGAGGAGCGCAATAAAGAAATCGTGTTTATTGGAAATGAAAACAATAACACGAAAAAAACACGAATTATGAATTAAAAAATGTTAATTTCTGGATTCTTTTTTCTTCAAAAATTTTCGCTCTCGCTTCGCTCGGGCTCGATAAATTTACACAATTTATTTTCTAATCTAGGGTTTTCGTGGCAATATTCAAAAGAATTTTCAAAAATTTGTCGATTTTTAAACATTTTATTTTTTAAAAAACTAGGATTCGGCAAATTTATTTTTTTTAAATAATATTGGCCGGCAAATTCTCAATTTTTATCCCCCCGCAGGATTTTTGCCCAAATTTGGTCCCTGGTAGGTACTTTATCGTTTCTAGTTTTTCTCAAAATTGATTTTCAAATATATTTTAATTTGATTTTTTTTATTTTGTTCAGTGAAATCATCGTTAAAAATCAAAATATTGCAAATATTCAACTCCCGCAAAAAATCAAGGATTTTGATACCCATATTGAATCATATCAAACTGTTGTTTTTTGAATAAAAATTGAAATTGAAATTCCTGATGACAAATTTATAAAAAGCCAGACCAGGTTGAAAAAAACAAGTCCATAAAAATTGAGGGGGGGGCTTTGACGAAAATTTGGGGCCCTTAATAAGTGTTGCCACACCACTTTTCAAACTCCTGGGCGCGCCTGGCTGAAGTTTATATGGACAATTTTTATGGGCTTTTCTCCAGCACTGGAAATTTTTAAGAATTTATGGTGGCTGCAAAACGTCTCGAAACTGCTTTCAATCGATTTGGCTGGTCGAAAATAGGGTATATAGGCTATATACCAAGTTTCAGCTTTTTTCGTTGATTAGATCAAATTTTCACAGTTAGGGTGTTGAGGTAAATTTGATATTTCAAAAATTCACCGAAATTCGAGAAATGAACTTCAGCACTTGGATACCTCGCTTGCCAGGCACATTTAGAGTATTTTTCATAAAAAATATTCTCAAGTTTTAATTTTATTTCTGGTTTTAAAATAAATTTTTTCATTACTGGCGGAATTTTTCATGAATTCAATTCGTTGCAATGACGTTAATTGGGGGGGGCAAGGGGCAACCTTCATCCCCCTCAGTAACTCTTCAAAAATGAATTTTTTATTTGGAAAGTCAGTATTTGTGATCTCAAAATCGACCATTCGAATTTTTTATTATTTTGAGATTAAGCTTCTTGAATTTTTTTTCCAACTAACCAACACAATTTTTGAATTTCTTTTTTTCAAATTTCCAAGATATTTCTAACTTAATTTACCTATACTCTTTCCACTCGAGTTATTTATGATATTTTTCATTATCAATTCATTGGTGTCTATGCATGTGTACTGATCTGAAAAATAAAAATTCTTAATATTTTCTGGATTTTTCTTGTCATTTTCATGACGTTTTTCTTGATTCAAATTCGCCCAAAAAAGAACACCATTTCTATCCTTTGATTAAAAAATTTAAGGAAAGAAGAAAATGTTTAAAATTCTTGTTTTTCAATAAATTTATTAGGTAGGAACTTTAAAACGATCCCATCTCCTCAAAAATTGGAAGGTGGCCTCCCTTTCATGATTTCATCCTGTCTACATCACTGGACAGAGCTGTTCCAAAAATATGAATGATTAAGTACTCATTTACAGATGACGAAAACGTTAATTTTCAAATTTTGTTTCAGGTTTTTGGAACGTGATTGGAGTAAGTTTTTACGCAGTATGGACTGGTTGCGCAGTTATGTTTTGTACTCTCGGAATAAGTGGAATTCACGAGGTACCTATTGTCATTTTTCACTTTATCTATCTAATTCAAGCAGATAGGCGCTATATTAACTAATACCTGTGTATGATTTTCAGTTCAAGCCCAATTTTTTGAAATATTGCATTCGGTATCTTCTATGTTCAGCGATTTTCAAGGCAATCTTTGCTACTTTATTATTTGCCTCTTTCTGTAATCATAATTTCTGCAGTGCAGTCGCATATGCATCATATGAACCACTTTTGCTCACTTTTACTGACAGATTTATCAAGAAATTAACTCCATTATCGTACATTTGGTTTCATGTGATGGCGATATGTAAGTTTTTCGTTGAAAATTTTTGTGACCGAGTGATTTGAATCTTTATAATTACCATGTTTCAGGTTATCTGATGTGCGGAGCGTTTATGGTCCATCTTCTAGGAAATAAAATGTTGAAAAGAGACCTGAGGACTAAAGAAAGCCATGTTCTAGAGAACCCTTGAAGATTTTTGGAATCTGTGGTAAGCTGCTAAGCTTTATAGGTTCAGAAATAAGCAATTTTGTAAAAATTTTGTAGTCAACAGTTTGTAAGAAAATAAAATTAGGTTTTAGGTGATAGGATTATTTTTAAATTTTGAACAAATTTTTATTTGTATCACTTTTTAAAAAATAACTACCCACAAAAATTTTTCAAAATTGAGTGCTTTTTAAATTGTGTGTTGATAGAACGAAAAATTTTATCGATTCTTTGTCTGCATTGAAACACTTGAGACTTTGCTGTTTCCTTTTTTTTAATCCTCACTCTTTGAGAATTACAAATTAAATTGAAGATTTTTTGATTGGGAAAATGTATAAGTAAGAAAAAAATCTGTTTATTTTTAAATCCATGCGTAATTTCCTATATGAGGATCCTCTGAACCTCTCTTGGATGGTTTCTCGTGTCCAAAGTTCATCTCTGAAAACAAGTTGTATATTGGCGAGAAAAACAAGATAAGCAAAAATAGAAAATTTTCAATCATTTTGCAAAAAAAAAAACAAGTTGTAGGTAACAATTTTTTCTTGATTTAATTTTTTTAATCGAAGAATGCATACATCTGGGGTTTGATGAATAAAATAAACACAAGTTACAATTTTATAATTTTATTTGTTATTTTGAACATTATTAGGGCTAGTGGGGGGGGGGGGGCGGGCAGATTTTGACGAAAATTTATTTTGAAATTATGTGGATAACATTTTCTGTCCTTCACAGGAAATTAAAAAGTTGCAGATGACGAATTTGAATGTGAAAATTCTTTGATTTCTTCCAAATTCAAATCGCTCATTCCAATTCCTCAAAACTGAGCAAAAAATTGTGGTCTGTAAGAATAAATTTTGACTAAATTTGTTAAATAATTTCACGCCTCTGCTGTCAACTGCATTATGATTTACACAATTTTGAAATAATTTCAATTGGCATAATTGCTCTAGAAAATTTTCAAAAAATAGCAAAAAAATTGAGTTATTTTTATGCCATTGAAAGAAAAATTTCCCATTTTTTTGAAAATTGTATAAAGTATAATTCAAATGACTAGATACTCTTATGTGAATTTTTTTTCCAAAGGTAAATACCTATTATTGATGATCGAAAAATTTTTTTGTTCAATTTCAAGGTGTTTGAAGAGCGATTTGTACTGGGTAAGAAATAAGAATTCTTCAATTTCGCGATCTGAATTTTTTTTGGACCGAAATAAGGTTTGAAAAGGATTCAAGGAGCTGAAAAAAGCAAAACCCCTTTTCTTAAATTTTTATCGGAGGACATTTTTTCAATTTTTTCTCTAATTATAGAGAGGAGAATGTGAGAAAATTTTGAAACTAGCAGTTTTCAATTTAAAAATCCCCAATAAATTTTTGTTTCTCCAAACACGACAACTCCAAATCCACCAATTTGTCTTCACTGTCACAAAGAGTAAAAAGAAAGAACATTTATAAAACATTGCCAAAATTTCTCTCCAACAATTTTTCACTCTCGAATACAGCGATGAAAGCTGGGACTTCGTCTTAATTCGTCTAATGCTTTTCTGCCATTCTCGAGTGCTTTCGATAATTCTGCTTAAAACAACTCGAGGAATGTTATTTGCAAATATACGTTGAGGTGTGTTTCACGAGTTGAAAGCGTAGGTGATTTACCAATGAACATTTTTTGTTTACGTTAATTTCTTGGCCTCCGTGTAAATGTACCTTGACGAAGATATGATGCGTATTTTTTTCAAGAACTTACGATGACACATAAATTTCCACGTTTTAGACTAAACATTGATGGTAAATTGCTATTCAAACGGTTCGATGAAGTTGATGTTTCCATACCTATTTAGATCCAACAAATTTGTAAAAATCGAGATCGAAAATGTCCATTTTTCAAAAATTTTATTTCTTCATTGAACTAGAAGTCCAGACGTTGATTTTTTTATGGAGTACTGCGGTAAGTAATACATATTAATTGTATCTTTCTAAATTTGATTCAGTCAAATTTTGGTAAAATTCTGCCTTTTTGAATCAGTGAAATAATTTTCACTGATTTTTCAGTCAAAATTACTGATTTTTTCTGATAAAGTGAAAATTGACTTTTGAATAAATGTTTTTTGACTGAGAAAATCAGTGAAAAATCACATATTTTTGAATTCAAATGGTGGAATTTCACCAAATTTGACTGATTCAGATTTAGAGAGTAGGTACATTATTTAATTTGTATGCACTACTGCACCTACCTATGAAAATGAACCTACCTTTCTAAAACAATATAAATTTTCAAAAATCTACTTACCTAGATACCTACTTATTTATTTCACCATGTTTTCACTTCAGATAATAAATTTCTTGGAAATCGTTTTATATTCATTCCACTTAATTGAAATTGACGATGGTAAGTTAAGTTTTTATGACAGAATATTTTCAAAAATTACGAATTTTAGTGTAGGCAAATTAGACAAAAAACAACATTTCTGACCAGCAAATCTTTTATTGCGGAAAACTGTCGAGAGAGGTCTCCTGAGTAACCCCTAAAAGTTACCTCCCTCCAGACTCCTTGCTAATTTTTTTATGGGGGTTCCACCCCCTTAAAAAACGGAGTTTCGCTTCTATCTCCTTTGAATTTGATTTTGGGGTAAAAATAGTTCAGTATCTTTTTGTTCTACAGTCAATTTTCAACATTTTTTGTGGGAAAAATTTTTTTGTACAACGATGAGCAGAGGAGATAGAGAGTCCTGAAGGAAGGGGGTTATGGGAAAAATACTATTATTTAGAAACGTGATGATAGGTATAAAATCGTACTAAACTGTATGTTTTGGTCATGAAAATAGTAGTATTATGTAAATTGGTAGTAGTATTAATACCCACTTGACCCTCCCTCCCCTTCCTATGTGCCCACCCCATCATACCCATTTGTTGTTATTTACCAGTGGCAATATGATTGAGGGGTGAGGTGAGATGGACACATAGGAGGGGGTATAGGTTCAAAAAGTTATCTTGACCCTCTCCCCCTCTTTCGAGTCCATCCTACCTCACCCCTCAATCATATTGCCACTGCTAAATAAAAACAAATGAATGATAGTATTTTTCCCATAACCCCTTCCTTCAGGACTCTCTATCTCCTCTGCTCGTTGTTATACAAAAAAATGTCCCCCACAAAAATTTTTGGAAATTGACTGTAGAACAAAAAAGTACTGAACTATTTTTACCGCAAAATCAAATCCAAAGGAGATAGAAGCGAAACTCTGTTTTTTAAGGGGGTGGAAGTCCCATAAAAAAATTAGCAAGGGGTCTGGGGGAGGTAATTTTTAGGGGTTACTGAGGAGACCTCTCTCGACAGTTTTACGCAATAAAAGCTTTACTGGTCAGAAATGTTGTTTTTTGTCTAATTTGCCTACACTATTTTCCTACTGGCAATAAAAAAGTACCTAAATCGTTGATTCTTTCCTCAGGTTTTTGGAATGTAATTGGTGTGAGTTTTTATACAGTTTGGACTTCTTTTGCTGTTTTGTTCTGCGCCATAGGGATAGGTGGAATTCACGAGGTACCTATATCATTTTAATTTTTCGATTTTTTTTAAATTTAAGAAGCATGTATGTAAATGGGTCCAAAGCCTAAACGAACATTTTACTTATTTTTGATGATTATGTTACAAATGAATAATTTTCAGTTCAAGCCGAATTTTTTGAAAAACCATTGCGTTTTATATTTTCTGTGTTCGGCGATTTGCAAAGCAATATTCGCAATTATGTTATTGGTATTACCAAGTGGTAACAGTTTCTACAGTGCCATCGCATATGCATCCAGTGAACCACTTTTCCTCATTTTGGTTGACAGAAATATCGAGAAATTCGCCCCATTACCAATTATTTTCTCTCATATGATGGCAATGTGTAGGTTCATTGTTTGGATTTGTTTTGGTGAACGAGTGATTTGAATTTATATTAGTGCCTATTATATTTCAGTTTATCTGATGTACGGAGCTTTTAATGTTCATCGCTATGGAAATAGAATGCTGAAAAGAAATACGAAAAATGATGCAGGTGATAATCCTGAGAGCTCTCAGCAAAGCTGAAGTACCTCCTTGCGGTAAACTCTATGATTTGAAAAAGACTCAATTTTGGAAAATAAGATTTCATAAAAATCAAGTCATTTTCGACTCATATTGATTGTTGAACCAAAAAATTTTAGACTTTCATGAAATACACCTACTTACTTGCTTTTTTAGGCACTTACCACTTTTCTCTTTTTTATATTTTTCAGTAAGAAAATTTAATCGCATGAGTACCATTCGATTGCAGCTTGATGAAATAGAAGACCCATAAATTCAACTGAAACACTTTCCATAGCATGGCTGATTTTTCATTCATTTTCAATAGTCCATCCACTTTTTAAGATTGACAAATAAAATTAAGAAGTGTTGATATATTTTTTTTTCATTGGAAAAATTCGTTTACCTGTCTATCCTACCTATTTTTCTGTTTATTTTTGAATCGATTCAATAATCGGTCTGATATACAAGCTAACAACTATACGTATCTACCCACGTGAAAAATAAATTTGGCAGAAGTTCCAATTTAATAATTTTGTTTATCATTTCATAATAATATTTACATACATTGGGAAAATACCTCAGATTTTCATAAAAATTTGTCAAGAAGTTTACATCGAGTGAAGATGAAGATTCTCCATTTATTAACCCCCCCCCCCCCCGGCCTTGGTCAAAATTGGGACAGAGCTGGAGGTCCTTGAAATAGTCTCACTTTTGACATATATGCTACCAATGTGATACCTCAGTCACCCCTTTAAGAAGTCCGATTTGAGTTTTTGGACTTTTCTGACTCATTGGCCTTGAAATTGATCTTATTCGAAGAAGTTGAAAATTTGCGGTTGCGAAATTGAAAATCTCTTAATTTTTACTTAAAAATCTAGTTAAGATTTTTTATTCGCTGGAAATTAATTTTGATGATTTTTTTTTAAATTTATGACAGTGCTACAATAAATTGCATCACTACCATACTTGAATAATTATTGTAAAACGCAAGTTGCTTATTCAATACTCTGAAAAGAGAGTCAAAAATTTTTTTGGTCACAAAAATAAATTTTAATCAATTTTTTAAACGGATTTTTAAAAGTACTAATATTGGCATCACTGTTCACTGCTATGATTTTTTTTAATTCCATTATTTTTTGGGAAATTTCATTAAATCTCTTAAAAATTTGATTAAATTTTTCATAAATTTCATCAGAGGAAAAATATGTACTCAGGGGTGCATTCACTTTGGGTTTGAAATTATGTTTACACAATTTGAAATTGTGTATAAACATTAATTCCTCGTCGTTTCTGAATGATTTGAATCGATCATTTTGTCATGGGGGGTGATCTTACTGTAAAATGTTCGTAACTTGTTTTTGGGAAGGCCTGGCACTACCACCCTTCTTCCACTAAAATAAATTAGTTTTCACCCCAGCCGACATCAGCGCTAGTTTCAAGAAAATTGTGGCCACTTGCTAGCCACTTGTGAATTTAGTTAAAGATTTGATTTCTATTTTAAAAACAAAATGAGTTATCAGTTATCACACGAAATTTTTTTAAATACATTAATTTTATGTTAATGGGTTTACAAGAAAAATTTAGTATTAGAAATTAGCAGTATTTTTAAAATTGAATAAATTTAGTTTTGTTGATTTTTTGGAAATCCAAAATCAAAAATGAAGGTGCTATATAACAATTTAGGTATGAAATTTCTTGTGTTACGTATGTCAATATTAGTGTTGTAATGGTTGTGTAAATAAATTATTTTTTTAAATCAAACTGTAACCTTTTGTTCGTAGTGATGCAAAGTTATTAGTATGGCGCATATCATATTGTTTGTATTTTTACAATTTCTTCATTTGACTGTATTTTCAACCCAAAATAATATGTAATTTTTCAAATTACATTGAGAATATCGGAAAATGTAAAAAAATTATAGAAATACACATGATATGATATGCACCGTATCAAGAACTTTGCATCACAATTTGTTTGGGTAAATAAATTCAAAATTGAAAATTCAATGCAAAAAAAAAGGTCCTGACAGTAGCGCTGGTTTAATTTGGCGGCTGAGTGACGAATTAACATCACACACAAATGGCCACCAAATAGACACAGACAGCTCCACAAAAACAAGTTTTCAAAAAACCATTCGAGTTGCCCATCTATTTAGTATTTATAAGTATATTATCTATGCATTTTGTCACCTTACCAAAATTAAATGGCTATTTTATAGTAAATCAAATGGCAAAAAAAGTGCTAACCAGCAGTTTCTGAATTCAAATGAACGAATTTGCACATGATAAAAGTTTATACACAATTTCAAATTGTGTAAACATAATTTCAAACCCAAAGTGAATGCACCCTAGGGTATAGAAAGTGGTAATTTAGCAAATTATGATATAAATTGACAAATTTTCTCATTTTACCCATCCAGATTTTTCACCAAGTTTCATCTCGGAATTTCATTACAATTTTTTTGAGACGTTAGAATGAAATATTTGAACTGGGTAAAAATCCAGAAATTGTACTTTTTATGGTGGGGAGGGGGGAACTAAGATATTACGCATTTATGGCCAGAAACAAAACTGAGTCTAAAATTTCAAAAAGGGAGGGAGAAATGAGAAATTTGCTGACTAAAATTGTCAAAAAGGAATCATTTTTCAACTGATATTGTTAAAAAAAATTAAAATTTTACATTATTTTTTCCCATCTACCAAGAAAATGAAAAGTTGTAAATCGTAAAATTTATTATTTTGATTTTTATCAAATTCAAACCATTTACTTAAATACTTCAAAATAGAACCAAAAAATATTAGGTCCCTGAGAGTGTAATATTTAGGTATGCTGTTTTTTTTTTCTAAAACTTTATGTCAGTATTCCCAGCTGCGTTAGAGATCGATAGGTAATTGATTTTTATGAATTTTCAGTTGAAAGCATAGCTCTAGAAAAATTCCGATAAGTCAATTTGAAATTTATTTTCATGATCAAAAAGTATTTAGCCCACTTTTCCAACTTTTCCAAGTATGATCATGGATCAACCACGTCGAAAAATCTTGTCAATATGCAAGGAATGTTTTTTTCATTCGAAAAATGCGGTATTTATTTATATTTTGCTTGTCATCTTACGTAGGCGATTGAATTAATTGAAGAAAAACTTGACGAGTGAAAGAGAATATTGCATTTAACACGTGGGAATTTTTACAGATTTTTTAACCAAAGGTGACCTACTATTCAAGGAAAAAAAAATTTTTGCCTCTAAATTTCCTGCAAGTAATCGAAAAAATTAATCTAAGATACTTTTACCAAAAAATCATCGATGGTGATTTTCTTTAAATTTAAAATTTTAGAAAAAATACATTTGCAATTTTTTTCATGTTTGAAAAATGGTCAATCACTGTTGATATGATATTTTTGGTCAGAGAATCCATACCAAGTATATTTCAAGAGAAATTTTTTCAGCACATTGTTTTCGATTTCTACCCGGAAAATTTAAAAAAATGGAAAAATATATTTTTCAAGAAATTGAAGACATCTACTTATTAATACCTACCAATTTCAGAAAAAAATTGACTTTTTAAAATTATCTTTTTAGCTAAGTACTCTCTGACTTCTCTCTTCTACTTTCGAAAAAGTGTTGAATGATCAGCCCGCCCCAAGGCCCCAATGTACATTCCACTGAGTCATTCTTCAAAATCAGCTGTCTGAGTAAAACGACGTTCAAAAAAGTCAAAAGAACTCATAAAAACTGATGAAAGCCACGGAAACAACCTACAACGTAAAATTTTTATTACGATACGTCACGATTGCGGAGCATTGACCAAGACCACACCTTCATTTTTGAACGCAATGAGAAAATTCAACTTTGAAAAAGTCATTAAACGAATTCTTACAGACCAATTTTCAATTTTTTCCAATGCTTATTCCTTTTTTGAATTTTCATAAAATTATTGGGAAAATTTGTTAATTCGATTTTTCAAAAAAAGGAGGAACTCAAAATGTGTGGGGAAGAGGGTCTACTTGGAAAATAATCAAAGTATGTTTTTTGACAATTGAATTAATTTATAGGGTAGGTACCTACCAATATAATTTTGAACCAAAAATTAGTGAATTAATGAAAAAAGAATTTCGTGTTTAAAAAAAAACAAATCCTGATACATCGTTCAAATAATAAATTGGAAAATGTTTGAATTTTCACCTCCTCTCACCCTCACCGACCCCCTTACTAATATCGAATTGAAAAATTTTCAAAATTTTGCCTCTGTGTGCTTCGCGGATTCGCCTCGGTGAAAACACGCGGCGAGTCTATTTTTGGAACTTGGGATTTCTTCGTTGTAAAATATGTACGAATTTACCGATTAGCAGTTACATGGTGACATTTCCTCGATGAGAGATGTTATTTAAACGTCTCGATTAGTGCGCGTATGTTCGCAAGAATTTAAAAATTGTGATAAAAAATGCCGAATTTAGAGAGGTTTCGTATGCCGAAAGTGCAACCTTTATATTTATTATTATGGATTATTGCGGTAAGAAAGTATTCAAGTTTATAGCTACCTTAATAAATTGTAATTTAAAAAAACAAAAATATTTACATAATTATCTATTTACTCTGCGATGCTCTGATTTCAGATAATAAATTATTTTGAAATTTTATACCACATTACAATGTTTTTTAAAAACGATGTTCTATGTAAGTTTTTTGAAAATATGAATCCTGAATTACAACCGTTGAAAATGGAAATTTTCTATTTTAAAATTACGATTTTTTTCTTAGATCCTGGTAACCTAATTTGTGTAACTTTTTATACGGCGTGGACTTGCTGCGCAGTTTTTTTTTGTATCCTTGGAGTTGAAGGAATTCGAGAGGTATTGTTATTCATTTACCTACCTAAATATTCCATCAGTTATCTTTCTTCAATATTGGTAGATTAAATACCTACCTAGTTGTCGAGACAATAATCTTTTATAAAATTCGCAATTTCAGCACAAGCCCTATCTTTTAAGAGAATATTGCGTTCGATATTTTGTATGTTCGGCAATTTTGAAAACAATTTTTGGGATTTTGTTATTGGTACTGGACACCAACACGTTCTTCGAATTCATTGAATACGCATCTAGTGAACCACTTCTGTACATTTTGGTTATCAGATTCACCAACAGCCATGCCCCTGTATCTCTCGCTAGCTGTCATGTGTTTGCAGTAGGTAGGTTTGTCATGTCGTTTGTAAGAATTACAATTTTTTTTTCGGGCGAGTAATTTTAATCTTCATCATTATGTTTCAGTTTTTATTTTATTTGTGACTTTTCTTGTTCAACGCTATGGAAACGGAATGCCGAAGAGACCTTCGAATATTGTAGCACGTGACATTCCCCTTCCCGAGGAATTTACTATGGTGGAATAATCTGTGATAAGCTACAAATAGCTATAAGTTAAGAAATAATTAATCTTGTAACATTTTTATAATACTTTTTCGAAAAAAGATAAAATTAGATTTTGATGTAATTACTTTCTATTTTTTATAATTAGTTGATTTTTTTTCATCCCTGGAGGGCAAAAAATTGAAAATTTAATGTTGAATTGGTATTTTTTTCTGATTTTTTCGACTCAACGTACGATTTTTCCCATTTTTTAAAACTCAATACAAAATTTCTCAAAATAATCGTCCTTTTTGAACAAAATTTCGACACAAAAATATTTTTCTGATTGAAATATAATTTTATTATCACTGAGAGAGGAGGAAATGACTGTCTCCTCTGCCCCCTCCCTTGCTCGTTTTAGTCTTGCTGCTCATATAACTGTTTATTTTAAAATTGACCTAGTTAGCAATTAGGCTAAAAAAATCTTTATCAAATTTTGGACAATTTTCAATTGGATAACAAAGTGCATGATTTTTAATCAGGGATTTATTTTTGATCCCAACGTGCAAAACTACCAAGTATAAAAATTTGCAAAAAAAATCTACAATTTTTTTTTATTAATTTGTACGATTTTTCTATCCTGCTTTACCTAATTTTGTATCAAATTTGTCGAAATTATTCACATCGAAAATATGCAAAATTATCCGAAAATGTTCAATGGAAAAATCTACAATTTTTTCACAAATTTGTATACCTACCTAATTAAAAGAAAAAAGGTATCAAATTTTTCGAAATCAAAAAAGTACAACAATATTCAAAAACTTATAAAACCATTCGAAAATATACAAAAAAAGTATTCCATAGTGTGCAATTATAAAAAATTTCACATTTTTGTATCTTTGCACGTTGGGAGGTAATTTTGAACTTGTGAAATGACAAAAAAAAACCGGGTGTTGAAAAAAATACAGCCTAATATTTTCACGTAAAACCTTCGAAAAAATTTGGTTTTCACCTTCCTCCTCCTTAGTTATAAATACCATTTTGGGATTTTTGTCAATCTTACTCGAGGAATGAATTCCATAAATAAAAAAATGCACTTTGACATCAAATGAACATTTGTCAACATTTTGGCTTCTGTATGGTTATTTATTGTAAATTCATCTTGATGAAAACATGCCGCGTATCTATTTTTGGAACTTGTGATGATACATTGTTGAATTTCTTCGCGGTAATTACGAGTAAAAAATTGCCGTTTAGCGGTTATATTTGCATACTCGTTGAAAGATTGTATCTAAAAATTTTAATTTTAGTGTTTTCGTGTTCAAAGGATGTGAAAATCGTGATCGAAAACGGCGAATCTTGAAGTATTTCATCTGCTGAATGTGTATAAACTCTAGGTACTTTTATTGTAGAGAACTGTGGCAAGTATACTCGAGTTAATGTGCTTAAAAAATTTTGTCCTGCAGGGTATGCCCCTCCCCCCAATGTAATATGTGTCAAAAACCGAAAATTTTCGAAAAATTCGGCAAAATTACCAGCAAAAATTCAAGACTGCGAGGTGTGAATTTGCAAAAATATCAAATTTTCAAAATTGCAAAGATTTTTTTTGAAAAAAATCACCAAATTTCCAAAATTATAAGGAAATTTTTAATCAAAATTGAGGAATTCGTAAAAATACCTAAGTACTTGATGAGAAAATTTTTGGAAAATTTTGTAAGGAAGTGAAGTGTTTGTTAAGTATTCAACGATCAGGCAGTACCAAATTTGAAAATTTTTCGTTCCAGGTCAATAAAATATTCAATATTTAACAATTCTGTCAGATTCCCCCCCCCCCTGGGTTTCCCAGTTCCCATATGGGATGGGGCTAATTCATTTTCTTAACCTAATACAGCAACCTCGCACCTCCAATTGTCGTACCAGTGGTTTATCAACAATTGGGAGGGAGAAGAAGTTCTGTCAGATTTTTTAACAGTCACCTAATTCATCATTCTTATCCGACGATTTAGGACTTTGTTTCGTCTCTGGCTCCATACGTAGTGTCTCGGGCTGTCCCCCCTCTGGGAAGTGAATTTTCTCAATTTGACTAGATTCGAACCCTCATTCTTCTTCAAAGTACCAATTTTGCTAAAAAAAAAATTATATACTTCGATCATTTACAATTTACAGAATTACCGGGGGGGGGGGGGGTCATTTTCGTGATTTTGCGTGAATTTACCTGTCCATCTTTGGAATCGAGTCACAGTCAGTACCCCCTCCCAGAATTTCAATTTTTTGAACTTGCCCCAAAACACGGGATGGGAGGGAGTGATGGTACTGACCGTGACGGATTCCAAAATGCCAATCATTGACAATAGGACTTCTATCGTGGTAAAAGTTATTCTTGATATTTTTAGTTTATTCCAATGAGGTTGTATTAGTTTTTTGAAATAATTAGAAGTTGGATATTTCATGAAAAAGCTCAAATTTCTGTTTTGAAAAAAATTCACTTTGGATATGGATATAGGTATGTATTTTCTAACAGCGCAAATAATTTGATTTTGAGAAATTCTAGTCTTGAGATTAAGATTCCAAAGTTGGATAGGTAAATTCACGCGAAATCGCGAAAATGACCCCCCCCCCCCCCCAGGTAATTCTCTAAATTGTAAATAATCGAAGTCCATAATTTTTTTTAGCAAAATCGGTACTTTGAAGAGTCAAAATTCCCTTGAATCGTGATAGAATGACCCAGTATAAGTGTATTAAACCTCAATGGAGGCAATATTATTCATTGAAAACGACTATGCGCAACTTCGCGCGCATGTATCTCGCGAACGCTACGATTTCACGCGTTGACCTTAATGACCAAAAATATTGGAAATTTGATTTAAAACATTTTTTGTCATTATAAATTTTATCGTAAGTCTCTTAGTTTTCGAGTTACAGGGTGAAATGTAAAATTTGGACCGACCTGTCAATGAAACTGGCCGCCATTTTGTATCTACAGCCAATTTTATTTCGGGCACCCGTGATAAAAATGTTCTTAAGAACGTCCCCTTCAAGAAAAAATAGGTCCCAGAGGATCAGCAGAGGGGTGCAGAGTTTTCTAATAATTCCATATGCCGGACTTAGGCCTCCTAAGAAAAACTAATTGGGCTATACCGAAATGAAATTTTACGGTTCACAATTCATGTTCTATTCATTTTTATTTTTTTTTTTTGGAGACTTGGTTTTCCCAGGAAATCGATTTTTGTAATGAACCGCATTTTAAACATTTCCCATTTGTAACAATGGGAATATCAAAGGTCGGCAAATCAGCAAGTTTTTCCTACGTAATTGATTCTGACCTACTTTTTAGTGCTGAGTTCGACTATGATTTCAGTACCTATTTAGTCAGGTTTCAATCGTACAAAAAAAGGCTTCCGCGTGAAATTCCTGTTAAAATTGATTTTATAATTGATTCTTGTTCTGGACACTAAAACAAAGAAATTAAGCTCGTATGCCCTTTTCCCCCCTCTCCCGTTAGCCTGGGTCCACCCCCAACATTTCAAACGCGTGTATTGCCTTATCTATGGGTCGTAATGAAAAAATTTTCAATTAAAAGTTGTTCCTCAGCACCTAATGTACACTTTCATTTCTCATCAAAATCCATTTTGGAGCAACTCCTGCCCCCAAAATTTGAAAATGAAACAGTTTTTAGAAAACTGTAAAATAACGTTTTCTTCATTTTAAGCGAAAAGTTTCAGAGATACGGCAAAATTTGTAACCACAAAAAGTATTCAGAATTGAATTTTCTTTCCAATGAGCTCTATCACGACAATTTTCACCAACTTTTCCCGACAGGGTGGATCTCTCCCCCCTTATCTCAAAAGTTGGACCCACGAAAAAAAATTGAACGATTTTTGTTCTTCGATATCTAATGCATAATTTCATTCATTATCGTAATTCATTTTGGAGCGAATTTTGTTCGTGGGTCGGTGGGTCCAACTTTTGTGAAAACGAGGAAGCGGAGAGGTCCACTCTGTCGGGAAAAGTTGGTGAAAATGGTCGTAACAGAGCTCATTGGAAAGGAAATTCAATTCTGAATACTTTTTGTGATTACAAATTTTGTCGTATCTCCGAAACTATTCGTTTAAAATGAAGAAAACGTGATTTTGAGGTTTTCTCAAAAACATGTTTTGTTTCCAAATTTGGGGGGCAGGAGTTGCTCAAAAATGGATTTTGATGAGAAATGAAAATGTACGTTAGGTGCTGAGGAACAACTTTTGTATGAATATTTTTTCATTACAACCCATAGATAAGGCGATACACACGTTTGAAATGTTGGGGATGGACCCTGGGGAAAGGGGGAGGGGATAAAAAGGGCATACGGGCTTAATTTCTTTGTTTTAGTGTCCAGAACAAGAATCAATCATAAAATCAGTTTCAACATGAATAGCGCGCGGATGTACGTTTGAGACCTGACTATTTACGTACTTACTCCATCACGTCAGGATTTCTTATAACCGGAATTTTTTGCTGAAAATTCATTATTCATTTTTTAATGTAAATTTTGACCCTTAAAGTCGATTTTCTGGCGAAAGAAAGGGTCCTTCGAAAAAAATGAATGGAACATAAATTGTAGAACGTAAAATTGCCTTTCTGTAGAATCCAATTAGTTTTTTCTTAGGGAGGTTTAGTTTTTGAAATATTTTCAAATCAAAAAAATAAGTTAAACTTTGAACTAAAATATCTCGAAAGATAAGCTTTCTCAGAAAAAACTAATCGAACTTTACAAAAAGAAAATTTTACGCTATACAATTTATTTTCTATTCAATTTTTTCGTAAAACCCTTCGTTTTTTCATAAAATCGACTTTAAATGTAAAAAGTTATCAAAAAAGGTAGAAATAGAAACCCCGTTCCTTCTCGCACCCAGGAGACAAAAAATGTTATAAGGGATGACTCAAGAGTACCCAAACCCAAGGAATGCTTTGCTACAAATTACAAAACTCCAAGTCTACCAATTTGTTTTTAATATAATTACAATTAGGTAAGGCACGTTAAAGTAGTTGTGACTAATAAATAGCTAATCTCTCCATCTTGCGAAATATTTTTCTCAATTATCATATCGAGAAGAGTGATATGTATGTTCTGCGATTTTTTATCATCGATGATGCTCTACTGACTTGATAGGAATTCGGACTTCGTCTCAATTTTTTTTCTCTGTTCCTATTATCATTCTCGCGGGCTTTGTTAATTATACAGATTACATAATAAGTAGTATACAATTCATTATATATAAATGAACACGAATGCTGCGGGTACTACGAGGTGTCTTTTACAAGTTAAAAATATACAATTTGACCAATGAAAATTTTTCGTCTGCGCTCAGTTGTTTACTTCTGTGTAAATGCATCTCGATGAAAATATGACATTACGACGCGTATTAATTTATTTTAGAACCTTGTGGTGACTCATAGGTGTCCACGTAGTGAATGGTAAACACAGCCGGTTACATCCATTTAATAATTAGTATTCGAATTTTTCGGTTAGTCTGACTGTGTTCGAGCAATAAAGTAGAAATTCGTGATCGAAAATGGCGAATTTTGGTAGATTTTATTTATTAGAAGCACAAACGTTGATTTTCTTATGGAGTACTGCGGTAAGTAATTTAATTACGCATTACTTTATCTGAATGGTTTGTGAGATAGTTATGTAATTAATACCTACCTAATGCATGTGCCTAACTGCCTATTAGGTATGTATTTCATGATAGGAATTTTCAAAAATATTCGCTTGTATTCCAGATAATAAATTTTTTGGAAATAATATTCTACGTATTCCATTTATTTGAATTAAACGCAGGTAAATTTCTATAAAATGAAGTAAACATATGTAAGTAAATAAATAAATACTTTTAAAAGTAGGTAGATAAAAATAAATAATCTCCTTCCGAGTTCCGACATAGGCGTGACTGAACTTTCTGAGTAGGGTGTGCCAAAACGTTTGAGCCCTCCAATGAAATCAAAAAAAAATCCATGTCCAAAAAATGTCATATTAAAATAAAAATAATATCCTTGAATCAAAATCGGAATTCAAATTAAACTTTTTTTTATCATTGAATGGATATTAATATTAGAACAAAATTAATGAAAAGATTTGATCATAAATTTCCAAATCGTTTACGTCATTTTATTCATCAAAAATGTGTAGATAATGACGATTGGAAAAATTCAATTCGTTAATTTGTCGAGTCGGCATAAATATTATAGAGAACTTCGCATTTTAACAACTCTTCAACATTACCCACAATTACAAAAAATCGTCAAATTCCAAAATTTTCTAGAGGCTCCAAAACGTCTTGAAACCGCTCCCAATAAATTCGGGAGGTCAAAAATAGGTAAATATACCAAATTTCAGTCGTTTTTGTTGATTAGATCAAATTTTCATCTTTTGTAGGGGGATGAGGTAATTTTGAAATTTCAAAAATTATCCAAAATTCGAGAAATGAACTTCAGCTTCAGAAATTTTAGATAAGTATTCCAAGTCAAAGTAAAATTTTAAGCCCAAAACAAAAATAAATCGAAAGTACATCATAAAAGAACCTCATATGCAAAATTTCAGATGCTGAAGTTCATTTTTCAAATTTTGGCGAATTCTTGAAATAAAAATTAAGCAAGTGACTTTTCATCGAAAAAGGTAACTTGATGACTTTTTTCACAACATGACAAAAAATATCCCATTAGAAGAATGTAAATTAGTGCATTCAGCTTTACCTAATTAAATTCTCAGAGATTATGTACTCGAGTTTGAATGATTTTTCCATAACTTGCGATGATTTTGCAGAGACTGGGAAATTATTCAAAACTTCGCATAATTTTCCGAAAGTAGAGCGAATTTTTTCCACAGCCTGAACGATTTTCCAAAAATTGAGGAATCTTCCAAAAACTTGAACAATTTTCTAAAAAAGAAAGATTCTTTACAAATTAGAAAATTTTATGAAATTTCCACAATTTCATAAAAACTGCAAGGTTTCCCCAAAACAGAACAATTTCTCAAGAAATTGGGCTGTGTGTGAGTTTATTCCCGACGAAATACCCATGTGAAAGAATAGCAGAACAGATTCCCATTTTTTTCGGGGTTATGTACGAGTTGAATCCCACTTTTTCTCAAAAATTCCTTTCAACTCTGAATTTTTTTCAAACTTCAACCCCAATTTTTTTTAAATTATTTTCAACTCTCAATTTTTTTCTCACGTATTTTCAACACCAGAATTTTTTTAACCGAAAATTTTCTCAGATTTTTCCACGTTTATACGAACTTTTCTGAATTTTTTCGCAAAATAGTTTTCAGTATTGAAAATTTTCTTGGAAAAAGGATATTGCCAACAGTATTATTAGCAAATTTTACCCGAAAAATTGTCCCTAGAGAGAAAAAAATTGACAAATCTGGGAAAGTAGGGTGTGCCAAGGCACACCCGGCACACCCGGCAGTCACGCCTATGCCTTCCGACAACGAAAACCTGGATTCTGAGTTTTCATAATGACAATTTTATTCCTCAGATTTTTGGAACTTAATTGGCATGAGTTTTTACTTGGTATGGACAATTTTCGCAGTTTTTTTTTGTGCCTTAGGAATAGTTGGAATTCAAAAGGTATTATTTTTCAGGATATTTTATTTTTAGATTACAATTTACCTACATACCTGTTTAATTTTCAGTTCGTGCCCAATTTATTGACAAACCATTGCGTTCTGTATTTTCTGTACTCGGCAATTTCTAAAGCAATCTTTGCGATTTTGTTATTGGTATTACCCAGCAGTAATGGTTTCTACAGGCCCATTATGTATGCATCAAGTGAACCACTTTTATTCGTACTGATTGGCAGATATATCAACGAATCTGCTCCATTGCCTCTTATTCTGTCTCATGTGATCGCAATGTGTAGGTTTTTTGTTCAGAAAATTTTTATGAAAGAATAGTTTGAATCTATTTTATTATTATGTTTCAGTTTACGTCGTGTATGGAGCGTTTGTTGTTCATCGCTATGGAAATAGAATGTTGAAGAGGACGGCGAGGATTGAAGCCGGTGAAATTCCGGAAGAGCCTTAGAATTAATTTATACAGGTTGAGAAGGAGGAAATTTTGAAGATGTTTTATATTGATTACTTTGAAGAGGATAAAGTCTTTCATTTTTAAATTCGAATTATCGTTTAATTTCATGAAGTAAAAACCAAATTCAGAGTAAACATATAAATCGATGAAAAAGTAGGATCCAGGAGGCAAAAAGATGGAAAAAATAATCGTTCATAAAAATCAAAAGTATTACCTACTTGATGCAATCAGAGATGGGGCGATTCGAATCGCCAAAAAGAATCGCAAAAGTCGTGAAGAATCCGATTCCCGAATCGCAGTTTTAGGAACCGGATTCGCAGAATCATTGAGTCAATATTCCTGCGATTCCCTGCGATTCTGATTCTTTAATCTTTACTTTCTTTTTTGAACTCATTGTTCTTCCTTCCCTGGGAAACTTTTTTCCATGACTGGAAAAACTTTCGCGAAAACTGAAATTTAAAAAAAAATGTTATAGTGGGGAAAATTTTAAAAATGGGATCATTTGAAGAACATTTAATAATATTGTTGAAATCTCGTTTGCGGCAAAAATAATTAGGAGATGTGAAAAAAAAAACAATTTTGAAGTTCGAAATTCGAAAGAATGGTGGTGGAAAAAATTTATATTAGATGTTTGTACTTTTACTGTTTGTTGTTTTTTAATACATTTTCATTTTTAGGCTCGAGAAATTTTCTTATTTATTAAATCTTCACCAATCATCAAAATAGGTTGTTAATTCGTGATAATAAAAAAAAAAAAAAATAGAGAATCGAAATCGTAGAGAATCGTTGAGAATAGGTAAGTATTGCAAAATGTGGCAAAAATTAATAAAATTGAATAGGTAACCTGAATTACAAATTTCAAGTCCTAAAAAATTGATTTTTGGCGATTTGTGAATGTGACAAGACATGATGATCACGGAAAAATCATTTTCAGATCGAGTTTACCATTCAAAATAAATTGAAGAAGAGAAAAATTATTTCGAGATCAAAAAGAACCAGTTGCTGTTGATTCTGGTTTTATTCAAAATTTTGGGAATTCATAAGCAAGCCCAAGGGTGGTGCTCAGAGGGCTCAAGCCTCCCACTAAGCTCGCTCAAGAGATTTTTCATCGTAAATAATATCTGAAAAGTGCTTTTTTTTATTTTCAATCATGATTATTCGAAAAAATTCGCTCTTCTTTCACTGGAAGGGGGCAGTATTTTAAATAATCTATATGTATTTTCTAGAATGAATTTTCAAGATACGAACTTTCAAAGTATGCGGTGCGATATTGATAAACAAAAGAGGGGGTTCCCTGCTTGTATGACAATTTAACCATATTCTTCAGCTGAAATGAGCTACAAGTAACCTTAGGCATCGTTTCTAGGTAGCTTTTTGAGAATGAAACTGTGCGTTTAGTTCATTTAGGTACGGTGATTTTTTAAATGTTTTTTGTACTTTTTTTTTCAAAATAAACTTCACATTTTTGCTTATTAAAAATTCATTTTTCAACTTCGGGACTTCGAGTTGGTTTCTACTGAATTTTAAGGCTTTCGAGGATAAAATTCCGAAAAAAAGTAGAAACTGAAATTTTGACACCTAAGGTCGGTTTTGCTTGCCACGATTATTTATTAGATTATTACTCTCTAAATCTGACTCAGTCGAATGAAATTTTGTCGTTTTGAATCAGTGAAACAAATTTCACTAAAATCAGTGATTTTTTACCAATTTTTCAGTCAAAAATCACCGATTTAACAGTCAATTTTCAACTGATCCGAAAAAATTAATTTTGTCTGAAATATCAAAAAAAAATCACCGATTTTTAATTGAACTTATTTTACTAATTCAAAAAAGAAGAATTTCACCAAATTTTACTGATTTATATTTAGAGTAAGTATATTGATTGTTTGTTCCAAAAATTCCGCAATTTTTCAATTTTCCTTTGTTCTAGTAATGCACATGTATCATCCACCTAAAAAAATATCTTGACTACCAACGCAACAAATAACAGATTACTAAATTTTTCCATTGAATTTTGACAGTCCCCCCCCCCCATTTTTTCGAATTCTCAGCCCTTTTCTTACATAATTTCTGGGTCCGATTTGACACTATCCACGATAACGAACTCAAGTTTTTTGATTTTATTGTTTTTTTTAAATTAAATTTGAAGTCTTATAGAAAAGGCTAGGAATCAAGTTGGCCGGGGGGAGGGGTGTCTGATCTTAAAATTAAGTAGATATTCAATTTTATTCAATGTCACACAGAATCTTCGTTTTCAAAAATACCCCTTTCCCATTTGATTGGGGAGATCCCAAAGTGAAAATTATGAGCAGGTATAACCCTATGGTGAAATTTATTCGTTTTATTTTCCACAATTTTTTGATTAGGTCCGCCAAACGTTTTAAAATGCAACAACGAAAGAACCACCCCCCCCCCCCCAATGACCAAGAATCGAACAATAATGCAGGAAAAACTACAGGAAATAAAAAATTGTATTATCCTGTTTCAAAAAAAATTACCAAAAATTTTTTATGAATTTAAGCCTTTCTTGAACTATACATAAAATTCGAAACTTAATAACTTTAATCCAAGAAAGGTATCAGATTAAAATAGCTCTATTGTGGATACCTAGCCACTCAGATATTGTAGGTAATGAGGAGGTAGATAATTTAGCTAAACAAGCCATAACAATAGGAATCCAATCAACAGGTATAGTCGCTCAAGACCTTTTCCCCTCTATTCAGAAAGCTCACTCAAATATGTGGAATAAGTTGTATAAATCTACCTTCTCTAATAACCAATCAGCATACTTACTCATACAACCAGAAATCCCAAAGTTTCCTTGGTTCTTCCAAATAAAAGAGTTATCTAGATATGCTGCCACTTCTATAATGAGATTACGTACTGGACACACATCTCTTCCTAGTCATCTTTTCAGAATAACAGTCTTAGATAATCCTTATTGCCCATTACATCCAGATACCAGATCAATTTGTGATATTAACCATATTCTATTTGAATGTCCTTCCATAGTCCAGTTTAGAAAAAAGCTTTACCATACCCTAATTGAGGAAGGGGCAATGGCCCCTCTCTCTGCTCTCTCACTACTAAGTCTACCTAATAAAATAATTTTCTCAGCTCTGGGCAATTTCTTTCAACAGGTCACATCATACTCCGGTGCTACAATCCGATTCTAATGTAAATAACTATTTTATTGTAAATGGGCTGATAGACCTTGATGTCTAAACCCAGGGAAGGGAAGTAAAATAAAAAAAAAAAAAAAAAAAAAAAAAAACAGAGCAAAAAAATACGAAAAATCGCGAACTGTTGTTAGGCATAGGCCCACAAAGTATACCTCTCCCCTACCCCAACATCAGTAAAAATAGAAACCCTGTATCGTATCTCCTTTCATTTTTTCCATTAGGCAAATTTCCTTACATGAGTATCTTGTGAGTTGCATCAGGGTCTCGCAGAAGGCGCATGATACGACAGAGACACTTTGCATGTAACTTACCTATGTTTTTTTGTTGTTTTTTTTCTCATTATCTGTTCTTGGTATAATAATGATTTAATGACTAATAAAATTTGAGTCATAGTTGAGTAATTTTTTCTATTGGAAAAATTCACTGAAATATCCTGCCAGGTCATCTATTTAATTTGAGAATTGAAATCGATCCAGTGGTCTGTCAAAAATACATAAGTGCTCGTAGGTATCGATTTAATGTATCTAGGTGAAAAATAAACCTCGCAAAATTTCAACTTTTTATTTTGTTTATCGTTCGATAATATTTCAATGGCACGGTAGGTACATATTGAAAGTACGCGGAGATCATTTTCCCTCCATTTCTTATCAGAAGTAGGTACTTTCGATAAATGTATATAGAATAAAATACTAATAAAGTAAACATACGTCATATCTACATCTACACAGTGCATTAGTGAGAAAAAAAAATGACGTATCTGTATTCCACGGTGACTTAAAAAACATACGTAGGAAATATTTACAATTTAGTACGTACCTATAACACGGTAATTTGCCAGTTTTGATTTTACTGTCGGATTTCAAATGTTTAGATCTTTGCCTTGTTTTAAATATCTGTGATCATATTCGCTATAGATGGCCTATAATGAAGAATTTAGCGCCTCGCAAATCCAGACTTTATTTTTTCTGTGGAGTTATGCGGTAATTATTTCAACAAATACAGATGACTGATTAAAATTTTCTCCTTAAATTCATGTATTATACGTCGGTATTTTAATTCTAGGTGATAAACTGTTTGGAAATAGTGCTGTATATGACTCATATTATAGAAATATCGGATGGTAAGATTTTTAGACGGATTTTTGAACTTTTTGGTAGGTAAATGCACATAATTTTTATTTTTAAAACGGTGATTATTTTTTTCTAGATTTTTGGAACAAATTTGGCGTCACGTTTTATATTGTTTGGAGTATTTTAGGAGTCATAGCATCTGGTTCTGGAATTTATGGTATTGAAAAAGTAGGTTCATAGACGTAATCATCCAAAATATAATCGTTACCTACATACCTAGGATTTTAAAGAACTCGAGTGGGGAATCTCCCAGAAAAATGTCTTCTGAAAAAAAAAGATTGAAAAGTTGCAGTTCGCAAATTTGAAGATTTATTGATTTTTACCAAATTTCATTTGCTCCCTCAAACGGCAGTACCCAAGAATATATTTTTTTTAAAGCAAAAAACTTTCGTGGAAGAACTGGCAACCACTTTCTGACTTGCTTAATCTTCATAAAATTTCAATTGGCAGCACTCCTACAAAAATTTTTTAAAAATTTATTTTAATTATTAATTTTTAAAAAAATTTCTCGCTTTTCAAGCAATTGAACGAAAAACTTATTTTTATAAAAATTTTATTTGCCCAAATCCAATTGGCAGTGAAACCAAAAAATGGTCTATAGACAAATTTATGTAATTAAAATTTTTTTCGAGGACCAAAAAATTTGGCTTGATTTTGAAGTATTCGAGTACCTAAGCAATTTGAATTTGGTGAAAATCAATAAATTAATCTTTAAATTCGTGATCTGTAACTTTTCAACCCCGTTGCAGTTGCAGAGGGCACAGACTAGGATCCAATTACAAAGAGTTTGACAAGAAGATTAAGAAATTACAATGACAGTTTTTTGGGATATCCAGGGTCTCACGCAGGAAGTGCTATCCAAAAATGGCAAGAAACTGCGTTTCTTCCAAAAGTGGGGCCATTTTGAGGACCCCTGACTCCGTCCTGCGTCCTTTTTGAGCTCGCGAGATTAAATTTTTTGTGGGAGGTACCAAATAGGGGTGATTATTTTGACATTTTTTCGAAAGTTGAAGAAGGTAGCTAGGAAGTTGTGCCTGGACCTCAAGGTAATGAAAAATAATAGCACCCTTTGACTCCACATTTACCCTTATCCACCAGATTTTTGAAAACTGAAAAAAAAAATCAAAAATGAATTTTGTATAAATATATTCAGGTACTATACCCAAAAATACCATTGGTTTTATTTTTAATTTTTATCTGATTTTTCAGGGAGGGGAGTTTGAAAAAATACCTACTTTCATGTATATAAAATTCTGTTTGAAGTTGCGCTGATCGTGAGAAAATAGTGAAAAAATGCCACCACCCATAAAAGATTTTTCACAATTTGAATTTTCGTTGAACATCTTTTCAACACTTTTTGATGATTTTTGACACTCAAAGTCAATTTTCTGAGCAAAGAAAGGGTTCAACGAAAAAAATGAATAGAACATAAATTGTAGAACGTAAAATTTCCTTTCTATGGAGTTCAATTAGTATTTTCTTAGCAGGCTTAATTTTCGAGATATTCAAGTGAAAAATTAAAAGTTCAACTTTTTTTAAATGGAAAATTATCTCAAAAACTAAGCCTCTTTGAAAAAAACGAATTGAACTGAACTGAAACTGAATTTTATGCTCTACAATTTTGTTCTATTCATTTTTTTAGAACACATTCTTTGCTCAGAAAATCGACTTTAAGGGTCGAAAGTTGTATCAAAAAATATAAAACGAATTCTCAACAAAAAATTTAAATTATTAGAAATCCTGACGTGATGAAGTAAAACTGAAATCAAGAATCATCTATCAGATCAATTAGGTACGCAGGAAAAAAATTGTTGATTTGCCGGCCTTTGATATTTCCATTGTTACAAATGAGAAATGTTGAAAATGTGGTTCATTACAACAAATCGATTTTCTGGGAAAATCAAGCCTCCAAAAAAAAAATTAATAGAACATGAATTGTAGAGCGTAAAATATCCTAGTCCAATCTTAGGTTAGGAGGCCTACTTAGTTTTTGAGATATTTCCAATTTTTAAAAAAAGTTGTGCTTTGAACTTTGAACTAAAATATCTCGAAATATCAGCTTTCTAAGAAAAAACTAATCGAACTTTGAAAAAAAAAATTTTACGCTATACAATTTATGTTCTATTCATTTTTTTCGTTCGCCCCTTTCTTTGCTCAGAAAATTGATTTTAAGTATCGAAAATTATCAAAAAGTGTAAAAAAATGTTCAACAAAAAATTCAAGCAGTGAAAAATCCTTTGGTGATTGAATTAACTTTTGACAAGAATTTGAAAATGGATTTTTGATGGATTCTAATAGAGAACTTCACGTTCTACAACATGGCTGAAATCGTTTTTTCCTAAATCGTCTTCATCGTGGCTAAAAATGCTTCCAAAAATGGAGGTTAGAATCATAACACTCATTTGCCAGCTAAACAAAAATTTTGTAGGACAAAAGTTATAGATCTTAAAAAAAGAAACATTTTTTGTCTCTTGACTTTTTTGCCCCAGATCAATCATCTTCGAGTTATGAACCAGCTTTGAAATGCATTAATTTATTTGGAATGATTTTCGAAGCTGGTTCATAACTCAGAGAGTCAGAGATGTTTGATCTGGGGCAAAAATGTCAAAAGACGAAACATATTTCTTTTTTCAAGCTCTACAAATTTGGTTTCACAAAATTTTTCTGTAGCATCAAGAAAAAGGGTGGTTGATGTCAAAACTCACATCTGACATACTTCTCGCGCCATTTTAAGAAGAGTACCTACGTGATCAGTAAAAAAAAAATCCGGGAATCCTATTTTCAGGTCCTTCCTAACAATATTAAGATGATTTTAGCAAACTCGATGGTCGGTAAGTTTACTAAATCAGTTTTTTGCGTTTTTCTCGAAACTTTTTTACCTGACAAAAGTGAGTTTTGATTCTCAGCTCCTCAATAATGTTAATAACGCATTAAAATCATCGGAAGGAATTTTCCATCATTACCTTCATCCCTTCCATCCAAGTCATTCTTTCAAAATGAAAAAATTGCGTTCTAACGTACTCATTTATTCAAAAATTTGGAAAACCATGGAAAATCAGCATTAGCAATTCTTATGGGTTAAAATATTCAAACTACCTACGTGATTTTATTTTAGGAAAATTTTTTCAAAGAAAATTTCCGGTTTTTTTACTGAACATTGAAGAAGTGGGATTTTTAGGACCCTTGAAAAATGAGAAAAGGTGGGGAAAATGTGTAAGTAGGTACTTACTATTGGTAGTATTTTTTGATAAAAACATCCATACTAGAACCATTTTTTAAATTATTTTTTCAACTTTTCAAAATTTTCTCGTCACTGCTACAAGTACCTATGTGAACTACCTCGCCAATTTTTGTCAAAATCAGAGGTATCGAAACATTTCATTTTTTAAATGATCTCTTCAGATTGAAAATTGCTCAATAATACACATAGGTATTATTTTCCATTAATTAAATTTTTTCACCTTGTATTTCATTCGCAGAATCATTCAGATATCCTGATCCGAAACGTTCAATATTTTTTCGGCTCTGCTGCCTTGAAAACAATTTTCACTGTAATATTATTAATCTCCGTTGCTGATACTCAAAATGTCAAATTCCACACCGCCATCTCATATGCATCGAGTGGACCTCTTCTGCTCACTTTGATTGACCGATTCACCAATAATTTCCCTCCATTGCCGATTGCTCTGGCCCATATAATTATCATTGGTTTGTATTACTCTCCTCGTAACTTATTTTTCAAATTTCCTACCGCATAATTTTTCAATTAATTTTTCTTTTTATAGTTTTTCTCGTATGCCTGGCACTTCTCGTGAAACATATTCGAAATTCGATGTCGAGGCAAACTACGACGAGTGTCCTGGAAAGTGACATCGATGAAATCTCAATGCACTAAATCTGGATCATTGAAATTAATGCAGTTTTCGTTGAGACTGCTCACTCGAAGGATTCCCAGGAGCATCTAAATTATGAGCATTCTTCGTATTGATTGAGAATTATAATCTTTGGGAGAAAAAATTGCAAGGTGGGAAGAGAAAAGAATTATTTCTGGTGTTTTTTTTACTAAGACAAGGCCAATAGGCCAATATGATGTTCGCTTATCACAGGAAAAAGTTTTATTAAAAATAAGTATTGAATTTTGTACCTGTCTAATTGTATTCTACGCATGATGCAAAATAATTACCTATTTCAATGCTTCATCTAGATACGTTTATTGTTTCATACTCTCTCATCTCGAATAAAATAAACCCACGTTAATCAGCCTCAGTCCATTGATAACATAATCTTCAGGTCAGATTAGAGGATATTTCATTTATTTAGGTAGGTTTGAATGAAAATTCACTTCTTTTCAAAATTCCACTGAAAATGATTGTTTCTCAATATCTCTACATGCGTTATAATTATGACTAATCAGCAATCGCGCCATAAAGTGTCGTGTGTTTTCCTACGTTATCTCTTTCCGGCCTCTAGTCTCTAGTGAATTACGAAATTGGAAATTTTATCACAATCGCATATTCATTCTCCGCAATACATTTCGAGGCAGAGATGTTCGAAATATTGTTGGCTGTTCAGTTCGCAGATACATAATTTACAGTTACAGTGTCGTGTTTCTGGCGTGAATCTGATCTCAATTCTCAAGTGTAAAAATGGCAAAAGGAGGAGGATATTGCTGCGAATGTATTTTTGAAATTTTGTTTTGTGCTCTATTGGTAATTATCTATGTAGAAATGTGGTCGTTTTTGGATATGTGCAACTTCAGCAATTAATAAAGTTGAAAATTTTTTAGTGTTTTTTTTCTTGAATTTTTCGAACATTTTTTTCATTTTCAATCGAGTTTTTTCTGATGAAATTTGCATTGGTTGTACATGTCACAAAAATGCATCGACGAGTATTTTAGAAAAAAAAAAATCGAAATATTGTAAGTAGGTGAATTATTTACCTCCTATTTACTTTTACATCTTTCCAGAGTATAAGTATCACAGCAGTTATAATTCTCGTGTTTTTAATATTTTTCAATCAAGGTGAATATATTTTTCTTCATTAAACTGGAACCTATCAACTTTAATGTAAAATGTATTTAATTTTTCCAGATTTCCATCAACCTGAAACCTTCAAAACGTTGTGTATTTCTGCAGTATGGAATTTTTCCGGGGTTGTGGTCTCTGTTCTTGGCCTTTTTGGACTTTGGATGGTAAAAAATCAATTTTTGATACCGATAAGATCAAATTTACTATGATTTTTTCTAATTATTCGTATTTTTTCATTGAAATTCCAGAATAAATCTGCCCTTTTGAACCTAGGAACTTATTATTTCTACTTAAATGGAATCCAAATGGGAATCTATTCGGCGACTTTGATTCTGCTGAAAAATCCATTTTGGAAAAGAATCATTCTGTACAATGAGCCATTATTAATGAATATGTTATTGAAGTCTATGCTGGGTGATAAACGTCTGATCAAAACCCTCAGTTATTTAATTACAACAGGTGTGTAGATAATTCTAAGCCATCATCATCTACTTGATTTTTTTCAGCTTTGTAAAATATTTGTATTTTTTTTTTTTTTGTATTTTCAGTTGCTTCGTTTTATTTCGCATTGATTATTAGAAGTCGTCGAGAAAATATGGTGAAAAAAAATTTCAGGCTGGCAACATATCAAGATACTGTCGAAATGCATAGGTTTCAACACTCGGAAATCATCCATTCCCATACCCATATGAAAGAATATTGCAAGTAAGTCAATATTTTAAGAATATAACTGTTTGCTGAATGATTTATTAGGTACTTGGTCAATCTTTCAACAAAACGTAGACACAAATTCGAGGTAAAAGTACAAAAGTCTATGGGAAAAAATAGCATGGAAACGTGTAAGAAATCTCTGACGAAGTTGTGACGTCATAAAGTCGAACCGAGGACGAAATACGTCATGAAAATAATCAATCGGCGGTGTAATTTCTCTCGAGGAACGAATAAAATTAAACCGATGGCAAATCATAAAAAGCTCATAAACAGAAAATTGAGTTTACCAAGCTAATAAAATAATCCTTCTGGATTAAAAGTTTGTGTACGAGTTTTCGCAGCAAGGTCCATCGATTGGCGTTTAAAATCAAAATTCGCGAAAAAGACCTAATTACCTAGATTTATTTTGGGTAAAAAAGAATAAGAGATTTTTTTTACACGTTTTGAATTTGTTTATCTGTTGGACGGTTCCTTATAAAATTATCATTGCGAATATTGGACCCCTTCCCTTCTTCTCAAGGCCTCTTTTAAAAATGAAAAGATTTTTCTACAATGAATCCTCGCGATCTAACTCGACTGTATCTTTGTTCCTGCGATTTCATGGGTTATGCAAATAAACATACATTTTGGGACATCATGTCCTAATAGAGGAATAATTGATTATGCAATGAATCCTCGCGATCTAACTCGACTGTATCTTTTTTCCTGCAATTTCATGGGTTATGCAAATAAACATACATTTTGGGACATCATGTCCTAATACATAGATGAATAATTGAATAGGTGGAGTTATTAGTTATTACTTGGTAGTTGGTAGGTACTACATACTTATAGGGCGGAACATTTTGACTTTTTTTTTCGAAATTTGAATCATGGCAGGGTAAGTATTTGGGAAATCATGTTTGGACCTCAAAAACATCTCGTAAAAATTTTAAAAATTAAGAAAAATAAATATTGAAAAATTTTGCAAAAAAATGAAATTTTCTCTACCTTTCCTCTTTCTTAATTTTTTCCAAAATGTGAAAACATTCAAAAAATTGTAAAAAACTGCAGCGAATTGCACAAATTTAGCCAAAAATTTTATCAATAGAGAAAAATTTACTCTAAAATGATAATGGTGTCTTTTTTTCACAAAGTCACTTTATGATCCAGTTCTTTGAATGTAAATATGTACATTCAAACAGGATTTTACATTCCAACTTTTAAAAATGAGCTTTTGAACTTTTCTCAGGGGTTCTCAAAATTTACCCTTCAATAAACAACTCGAGCCAACGTTTGTAAATTGAAAATTCAAACTAAATTTCAACCTCGTGGTCCCGATATATTTTGAAAAAGTATACTTTTGGCGTAAACTGCAATTTTTTAGTTTTTCAAGGGTTCCTAAAATATCAAAAATGAAAAATATCAAAAATCATCGGGAGAATAATTTATTTAAAAAAAAATTTACATAAGTAATAAGATTGGTTTTTGGAAAACAAAAAAATTTCCCATCGACTCCAAAATTAGTCAAAAACCAAAAAATCTGCCCCTCACACAATTTATTAAATTTTTGTAATTGCAGGGGTAAGGATTTAATCGAGCTGGAACGAAAAGAATTACTGATTTTTCATTTTCTGAGGTAGGGAGGAAAGCAATTCAATATTTACGATTATAATTTTGCAAAGAAACTTGCAGCAGATGAAGCAATAAAAAAAATTGAAAATTTTCATTGATTTGAATTTGAAAATAATGGAAAATCTATGTAAAAGTAGACGTTTTCTGCGAATTTCTGAATTTAAATACCAATCGATCAGAGTTGAACCGATGCAAAGTGGAGTTCATACCAAGAAAGATGCATTTTTAGTCGGATATTGGAAAATTTTTGAAAGTGATGACCTTTTTTCCGTAAATTTCTATTTTGAACCTACTTCGAAAAAATTGAAAAAAAATCATAAGTATTTTGTGTTGAAAAAAAACATGAAACTTCAATTTTTGATTTTTTATCCCTGTAACTGGGAGATCTGGAATCTCAGCTACCTGTCCTACCGCATTCAACTTTCAAAAGAAAGGCAACTTTAATTTTTCCATGTTTAATGCATAAAGTACGAAATTTTTTCATTATAAGAGAATAAATACAAAACGTAGTACGAAAATATCCAGGTGATAAAATTATTCCATCCAATATTCTAAAACGAATAAACCTTAAAAAATTAAAAAACCTTCGCTCAATCATTCCTATCGTAGTATTTTCTTAAAACTATAAATTAATATCCAGTGGTCATAATCAGCAGACGATAATGAGAGAGGGAATTATCAAAGGGAAATATTCCCTTCCTTGATCATAGGTAACTCATTATCAGATATTTACCGATTAAAATACTGGAATAATTCAAAGATCGAGCTAATCTAATCGATATCTACGTATGTACCTACCTACCTAGTACCTAAATTCTGAGAAATGATAACATTGATCAGCCACATTCAGACGCAGCTCATTTGTATTACAGCATACATTAATAATATACGCTTCATTTAATTTCTAATTTAAAATATTGACGTATTGTTTTAATTTTTTTGAAAATGGCTGTTATTAAATTTCGTTCTAATTATGGCAGGTATATCAAACAAATCGGAATACAAATATTGTTTTGTGGACTTCTGGTGAGTAATTTCTTTCTTAGCATTTTAATTTCTAAAAAAATATGAACCTAGAAATTCGAAAAATATAATTTTTTTTCACGTGTGTTTTTTTTCAGGGAATATTTTGGATCGCTGTGATATCCCTCGGTTATATAGCCATTTATCGTCCTCAAGGTAAGAAAAATTTTCAAATATTTTTACGTACTTGAGAAAATGTAAATATTTTCCAAATTTGCTGAGTAATTGCAAATACGTTGTTGTAGGTAAAGATCAAATATCTGTCAATTTTTTTTTAGACTTTATCAGTATAAAACCTCTTGAACCTGAACGATATCCATTTTCCTATAAAGTCAACAAATCGATGAAATGCGAGCATTATGAATATTTCGCAGACTTCCAAAGTGATAAACTTCTGCAAAATATTTGGATTACTTTAATATGGAGTATCATAGGAGTTCTCGTGTCTATCTCGACATTATATGGAGTTTTAATGGTAAGATTGAAATATCATTAATTAAATTACGTACTCAAATGATAGGTACTAATTTTTAATCGATTTGAAATCTCTCCCTCAGGAAAGTCCATGCTGCTTGGATCCTGGAGCGTTTTATCTCTTCATTTATGCAATTCATAAAGCTTTCATCGCTGGAATTCTATTTTTAATTAACTGTCCCGGGACGTTTTTATTCAAATTTTTAATATTGACAGAACCAACGGTGGCTTTTTTAAGTATTTTGGATACCCATGTTTCTTTAAAAACAATCCATCTTATTCTAATGGGTTCGTTTTTCCCTTTAAATATGCTCTAGTTATTTTTCATTTTGGAAGAAGTATTCTAATGTTTGAAAAATATTTTCAGCGATTGCATTTGGCTTGTTAATGCCGGTGACCAGTTTTCGCAATCACCTGCGCCGGAAAGAACTCAAAAGAAGTATTTAAAAGAGAAATTGCCGAAGTTGGTGATTAAGAATTTTATATTTCAAGCCATCGATGAATTATCGCTGAGTTTTTGGAAATATTGCGATGAAAGTTGAAGAATGAAGGTGACAAGTGAGAGGGCATTTATCAGAAAAATTGTTTAAAAAATAATACGATGAAAAAATCTTCAGCAATATGAGTTA
This sequence comes from Pseudococcus viburni, assembly GCA_033439095.1. NCBI lineage: Eukaryota > Metazoa > Arthropoda > Insecta > Hemiptera > Pseudococcidae > Pseudococcus > Pseudococcus viburni. Next base: position 923,567 of record JAVBJF010000007.1, on the reverse strand, counting down.
TGTTTTATTTATCTAAATTGGTTAATTATTCATTATTTTTATTGATTTTTTTGGGAGCAAGAGTCCAAATTTCGACTCATTTTTTAATGTGATTCCTTTGACCTCTCAAGCTGAAAAATTTCAGTCAAAATCGAAAAAAAATTAGATTACTGTGTGCTATTTATAATTTATTATCGTTTGTACAGTTTTCGAGGTTGTAGAATCAAAATTTTGACTCTCATTTTTTAGATCGTGGACCCCAACTGAATTCTCTAAATTTGCAGAATTTGAAAAAAATTGCAAAATTACCGAGTAACTTAACCATTTATAAACATTTTTAGGGTGAAAGGACCGAACTTCAACTCTTTTTTCTTGAATAAAGTGAAAATTCGATCCCTACGTCCTCTTCCAAAATATTACAAAAAATGGATCTCTGTATTTTTGATTTTTCTAATTTTTTTTGCAAATCCAAAAGACTCGGCTAGGCCAGTAATCAAAAATTAGGATCGAAATTCATACTCTACACCTTCGAAGAAATTACAAACGAAATGTCACACGTTACACGGTAATTCATTTCATTTTTTTTTCAATTTTGAGCAAAATTAAAGCTGAGGAGGGGAGGGGGTCGTATGAAAAGATTTGAAATTCGAACTTAAGACTCCCAAAAAATTGCAAACGACCGTCGCGTCGTACAATATTTTTGAATTTTCTGTGGATTTTTAAAATTTCCCTCAAATAGGGAAGAGATTTTAAGCAAAACCAAAAGATGTGAAGGGTTGTGTGGAATGCTATACTTCTATAAGGATGGCACGTAATTCACAGAATGTTTTTTTTTTCAAAAACCCCTTTTTCTCTTTCTATTGATTTGTTACCCTTTTGGAGATAATTTCTTATTTATCATTTTTTCGATCAAATGATAATTATTTATACGAGTAGTCCGGTGTTATTTTTAAACTGTCCTATATTCTGACTTTTAATTTCAAAATTTTTAACAAAAATTGTTCTGGCATTAATTTTTTTAACCCAAAAATACCATTTAGACTTTGACCCCTTTTGGCCTTGGTCCCATTTTTAGGAGTATTTTTTTTTAAGTCATTTTTTCATTTTTTTCTTTCTCTTGTATAGAAATTTAAATATATATTTTTAAGGAAATTTTTCCTGAGACGATCTTGATACATACACATGTACATATGAACATTTTTACCCCTAAAAAATATTGACGAAAATTTTTCAAAAGTGAAGAAAAATCTATTTATGAGGTTTTTTCAAAATAGGGGGGGGGGCAGTAACAAATTGCCACCAATGATATTTTAGGGTAAAAATATTCGTATCAAGAGACCATTTCTGGAGAAATTTTTTCAAAAAAAAAATGTTTTAATAAAAATATAAATTAGGTATTGTATAACAATTTTTGGTAAAAAATCACATTCAAAAAACTATAGGATATTTTTATTTAAAAAAATAATAAAAAATAGGGAAATATTTTCTTCGAGTGAGTAACAAATCGACGAGGGTGGTCCCAAAAAATTTCAAAGATCTTCGAAACAAGTGTATCCCCGTGTTACAATTGTTTTTTTGTCAATTTTGGCATAACTTGCAAACCCATACTCATAAAATGGCCCAAAAAAGAGGGAAACGTGCCCTGGATCGATATGAGAATTTCAGAATAGCTGAAGTAGAAATGTAGAATCCAATGATCACGTTTTTCGCAAAATTGAAGATTTTGTCACGTAATTTCTTTTTTAGTGAATTTTTAAAAATCTCTCAACGAGCGTTTTTTTAGAAATCATCCTCCAGCCTCTAATTTTGGGCTGATGAATCCCAAAAAATTCAATCAAAAGGGAAAAATTGAATTTCAAGAATCCAGTATCATTTTGGCTCTAGAAAATATGGGTTAACAATCAGTTATTTTTGCACACCCTATATACTAAAACCTTCCTGGATTATAATATCGAATTAAAAATTTTCCACGACGTTATGAAGGGACGAAAGGAGAGGGTCGAAAGAAGTATTTTAGGACACATTTTAGATCACAAGGAATCTACTTTTTGATAGGAAAAAAATCTAAAGAAATTCTTTTCAAGATTACAATTATTGAGAGGGGGGAGGAGGAAGAGATTTCTTCACACAAGAAATGCATTTGCAGCTTGCAAAAAAAGTAGTCATGAAATCATAATCATCCTCGTTTATTTTTCAAATTTGGAATAATTGAAATTTGATTTTTCTCTTTTTGGGATGAGAGGGAGGAGGAAGGAGTTTGAGCACTACGAATCATCGAAAAATCAACATGAAAAAGAGAACCCCAGCAAATTTTTCGATTTTCAATTTTTAAAACGAACCCTATGAAGGGAGGAAATAACAATTATAAAAAATTTACACACGTGCAAGAACTAGAAAGACTATAGCTGTTAATTTAGAATTTTTAAAAATTTCGTAAATTTGTTCGGTCGTGAAGTGAATAATAAACGATGAAATTATCTAAAAATGGCCGGGTACCATCATCGGAAAATAAAGTTCCAAGTTATTATACCCTTCAACTTGAACGTATTCAATGTGTTTTACATGAAATTCGCTCGACTGTTGCGAATGTGGAATAAAAAGGAATTGTATCAATTACAAAACTCGTAAAAAAATTGTGGCATTGTATGAAGCATCCGTTTTCGCGACGACCATTTATTGGCCTTGAAAAACAATTATTCATAAAGTCTACGTAGGTATTTAATTATTTCACGGCTTTGTCACTTTCGTATTAAATTACGAAATCGTAACGCGGTAATACGATCGCACAAGTCCAATTGAAATAGAAAAAAATCGTAATGAAAAATTACCTTTATTTCACATTGAAAAAAAAAGGATCCGGAGTATTAAAAATGGAATTTTTCGTGCATATAAATATCAACTATAAAAAAAAGGCCGCTCGAAGTAAAAAAAAGAACTCAATTTAAAAAAATAAATACATAAATAACACGCGGTTTAAAATCTTCGAATATAAAACTTACCACAGGTAAAAAAATTCTTTTCAAAAAACACAACACTTATGCAAATAATGTCATCGACGTTATTAAAAAAAAAAAGAAGAAATGACACCAGATGCTATCGTAATACTGCGAATTTGTCTCTCTCATTTGCTAATAATAATTCGGCGATAGTATTTTCGTATGTGCGACGAGTAGAAAAATATTATCCTTAAGACTAATGCTCACTGGAGAGATCTGTTATCCGGTTAGAAAGTCTTGGCAGTGACCGTGCTTCAGTCAATCATCAATTCAAAGTGAACAGATCCTTGTTTATCTTTTTGGCGATATTTGATGTTTTTAGCCCAAGCTCGGCATTCGATATTGATCAGAACTCCAGCTATGGAAATAGAAATCGGATTATATTGAATGTGAAACTGAAATTTTCAAAAATTAATTACCGAATTGGACTTACGTTTAGGTCTTTTGAAATGAACAGCGACCAGAGGACTGAGGTAACCTTCGGAGTTTTCATACGGGAAGAAGAATCCAGGGAAACCTTCTATTGGATGGTAATCGACTAACCCGATGAATTCAGAATCTGCCGGACTTTCGCCTTTACACGAAACCCATATGGTATTCAACTAGAAATAATCAAACATTGTTTCAAAAATCTTTTCTACAGATGAGATTTGAATCCACCAGCAGCTTACTTTGGCTTTATCAGTCGGATTAGCAGAATTAGCAAGAAATATAATACGTTCTTTCAATTTATTTGGCATATCGTCGGGTAATTCTTTCGGATCTTTGTAGTAATCTGGTCTCCATCCGTAAATCTGTAAATTACCAACGTCTTAGTAACAGTTTAAAGTTGAACGATGAGAGGTTTTAAACTCCATTACCTTATTGAGTTTCAACAACACACAAGGACTAGACTGATGGTACATGAAATAGTTCTCTTCGGTGCAGGGAGCTAGCTGCTTCACATCTACGTCGCATACCTGACCAGGACTTGGAGGTCGATCGTAATCACAATTGTAGATATTCTGCCCTCTACCAGGTGTCAGACCCGGTCTTTTATACACTGTAAAAAATAACGTTCAAATCAGAATCCAGTTTTAATGCAGAATCGATCCAAGGGTAGATTATGTTCAGAAAATCAGACGAAATTAGTTTTTTGAACAGATCTCACAGTGGTTTAAAAAGAATAAGGGAATTAGAGAATAGAAAGACATAAATGCGTAGAATATTTCAGATTTGAGGCATTTTCCATATGTTAATGGTAGAAAATGAAAGAAAATGCAGATAATTTGATTCGAGCTCGGAAAAATACAATCTATTATCAATAAAATATTTAAAATCTACAATTTAAAAACCATTACTCAAAAATTACAACCCAAATTCAAAGATAAAAAAATCGACGAACTGATTCAAGTTCAACACAAAATTAAAACGAAAACGAATTAATATTCGAACACGAACAACACAAAATAAAAATCTACTCAAAACAAAAAAGCTCAAGATACAAGCTAAGAATTACACATGCAAGATTCTTCGAGGAAAAAAGATAAAACGAAAGCCATAACAAAAATCACCATGCTTGAAATCAACTACAACGTTTAGAAAAAATTACGTGATACTTGATGTAATAAAATCAAAGTGCCAACCTTGCGCGGAAATCACATAATAATATAAACTGAATTCGTCGAACTAATCAGTTTGTTGTAGATCGTGCTTAATTCTATATTAAAACATTCATAATTATAAATACATTATGTATGTGAACAAGTGTGTCTTGGGTGAAAATTGAACTACATTATAAGTATAACTAACCTTCGAGGAAATCCTTCAAGCTTTTAGTCCAAAAATAAAAACTTTCGTTCTTCGTTCCCTGGTACCAAATCAAAGAACTCAGAACATTTTCACTCGATGGTAATGGACGAAAACCGAGACCTGTAAGATTAATAGCGTTAAACGTACTTTCGAGATTTCGTTTCGTTGCTGAATAACATTACTTTACCTGGATTGGTCCCGATCAGAGATTCTTTAGTTAAGTGTCTTGGTGTTCGAGGATTAAGCGTCAGTGAGAAAATCCACCATAGACATAATGACATAGCGGCTAATATCGTATAAAATATCAGATAGAACAATAAGAATCTACCTGTAACAGTGAAGCACACATTGTTCGAGATTATAAGAAATTAATTTAGTACCTTAATTAAGCTTATAATTAGTATTAGTTAGGAATGAATCATTACCCCATTGCTCTAAGGTGCGTCCCCAGACTTTGGTTTGACGACCCAAACCACTAAGAAGATATTTACTGGAGCCCGAGAACCTCGAACTCAAGGAACCTCGCATATATTTTTCACTCTTTCCGGTCATTTTTACACGAGTATGAATCACATTTAGGTTTAAATTAATATAAAATAATAAAAGTATGGAGAATGGACGGAAAAGATTTCGGAATTTCAAATTTTTTGTTGATGTTTTTCGTAGTGTTTCCAAAACAAACGTTAACGCCTTGTCACAGGTGAAAAGTAGCAGACATTAGATTCTGGAGTTTGATTTTTTGGGGTTTTTGCCTTTTTGGTTGGAAAATGTTGAAAATGCACAGAAAAAGTACTTTATCCTATTTTTATTGAGTAGGTAACGATCTTATATATTTTTTTTTTAATTTTTTAATGAAAATAATCATTAATCTGATGCTCAAGTCAAAAGCTTGAACTTTCAAAGTAACTTTAAAATTCAAGTTTGGACATTGATTAAAAATGAATTTCCTATTTCCAATAAGTAGAAAAAATTCACCCTCAATTTGCGAAGAAATATTATTTCAACTATTCGATCGATTCTAAAATCAATAATCATCTTACCGCCAAAAAGAATGATGCATACTTTTGAAAACTTACCCCATCGTACAGGATTTTTTCCAAAAATGGTTCCAGTTTCTTTGTCATAGAAAAATAGCTTAATTTTAGTAATGGCATCTAAATTTTGATACTCAAGATCCTTCAAAGTCAACTCGGTAAAATAAAAAGAATCCTGCTGTTGACTCTTTCGACTCGAGCTTTTTCTTCCGGTATTCGTCATCTTCTAAACAATCACCAAATACGTAAAATTAATCACCGAAATTCGACGCTAAAACACGAAACGTTCATTCAACGAAATACTTACACTAGCGATTCCGTAAATCCTTCGACACTAACCGCACTGCCAAGATACTTGGTAGAAAAACTGTTTACGAGTGGTTTAAAGATAATCCATGCCGACTCGCAGTTAGAAAACTCGATCTTCTGAAGCGTAGGATGCTGTAATACAGGATATGTCTATTACTTAGTAATCCTGCGTATATTTTTTTATTCATGACCTTAGTTTGGTAATTAAGTGTTACTGCAACATTTATATTAATTCGCTTCATTTGCGATTCTATCCTCGTTATACGACCGTTTCACCGGATACATTTTAACCCATTACGTTAAGTACGTTCGACGAAAGAGAGAAAAAATTCCAAGTCGAACCGAATTGAAGCATCCGGACATAGCTGGTTTTTTCTCATGCATTTCAGTTTAGATTGTCATGATTTTAACACCGTCAGCGTCATCAGACTGCCCCAGACTACGTTAACGAATCGCGTCCATACACAATACATATAACATTCACCCAATATTACGTAATTATTCTTTTTATTTTTTTTGTAAAGTAACAAATTATTAAATTAAAAACCATAATCAGATTTTACTGCAACAATTTTACAATTTAAAAAATACTACTTGTGTAATATTAAGTAAATTAACTTGTATATTAGTTGAAATTTTCTCTTCTTTGTAAACAGAATAACAGATATCATCAGATCATAAAAATAAATTCTCCTTTTTTTTAATCAATCATGAAATCATCAAAAGTAACATGTATCGTTACACTTAATATAATGTCTAACCATATTTTACGTACAACGATGTATTTTACAATTATACAAAAAAAAAAAACAATATACAACGTAGTCTTCTTATGAATTACAAAATTTTATATTTAGGAACCTATAATCACTAATTAGTGATCTTTCTTGCTTTTTTTACATTTAATTATACATTATCATTTCGTCAAAAAAGCAGCGTATCTTTTTAAATTAATAATACGTAAAGCTATAAAGATGTGAATCAAATTTATTAAAAAATAATCAAATATGCATTAGCTTGAAAAGGGCTGTTCGCCTTTAACTTTGAATCAAGCCTAATGTATATTTTTGAAAGGGGAAAAATACATGAAAAAAATGAACACAATCGAAATAACAGGTTTTTTATGCAGTTTTGGTAACTTATCATTTTTAACGTGTTCGAGACACATTATCGTTATTCGAGAAAATCTTGCGTTCAGTTTCATCGTTCGTAATTATCAATATTATATTTTAGAAATTCAATTTATTTGCCAAACTTGAAACGTCCAGAAGTTCAGTTTTTAAATAAAAAATACGTATATTAAAAGAGCGATTTCAAAACCTACAACTCTTCCGACCCAACACTGCAGCAAAAAGAACCAAAAAATTTCCAAATTGACTTTTAGATGACAGGGCCCTTTTAATAAACGCGGTCATATTTTATATTCTGTTTTATGAATAGGTAATGAAACCGATTAATTCAAATAAAGCTTATTAAAACCAGTTTGAACTTAATCAGCATAAAAAAACCAGTCAAATGAAACTGGTTCGCTGACAAAAAAATCACCGGAAACCAGTTTCAATACGCTTTATTCCGTAATTTGGCATTATGAACCTCAAAATAGGAAATTCCTTTTCATAATACTGATTCGCAAAAAAATCGAAACCGGTTTCAATATTCGCAAAAAACCAACCTACGCGAATAAACCGGTTTCAAAATTGGTTTCTTACCATTCGCAAACCTTTTTAGGAATTTTTTTACACATCCATCGAGTGGAATTGAAAAACTCTACATAATGCACGAGATAGAATGTTAAAATAAGGCGAAAATATACACTTGAAAAAAGCATTTAAAATTAACTTTGCAGCATTCGCGATAGACCGAATAAATGAAACTCGATACGAGATAATATAGAATGCGTTTGAAAAAATGAAGCGATAAAATTAGAGTGTACCGCAGTTTTAACTAGTACACTAAACTAGACGATAATGTTTACACATAGAAAAAAAAAATGAGAAAGAAATAATCGAAATACACGCCCAAAAGAGCAGAATGATTTTCGAAGAAAAAAAAATAACTCGAAGCCAAATCTGAACTTTAGGCTGCAAGCATTCCGACACAGAAAAGAAACAAACAAACAAACAAAGAGAGCGTAAATTCTCTCAAAAACAAAACAAAATTTAAAAAAGGCCCACAAGAGCAAATCAATTTGCCAATCAGTCTCATCATCAGCACCATTTATCGGCAATTAACGCAGACTTTAAAAGGACCTATACAATCGTCGTGGCAAAAAGCTCCGCACTTTTTACATATTACCATCGCTTTGTAGCTGCAGGAACAATCGTCGTTGACACGAATTCCGTATTGTTGCGGAACCGAGTAGTACGTTTGAGCGTTCTGATTGGCCACAATGGTACGCATTTTGGGCGTCTGCGTGGCTGGTTGCTGTTGCAAACCGACACTGGCCGGTCGACCGCGTCCGCCGACACCGTAAGTGCTTTTCTGATTCGTCGGAGGTGCGCTATTTGACCGACGTACGCCACCACCGAGACCGGATCTTTGGACCAGTAGGTATTGACCCATTTGGCTTTCGGTTAACTGAAATTATTCGCAGGTTAGAAGGGGAAGATGGACGATGATGAATTCAAATTAGACACGTACCTCGGTATTCGAAGTAGGCAAAACTGCCATGGTAACGGGTATTCCTTGAGGCGAGGTGAAAACATGTTTGATCAGCATCGATGATTTGGACGACGAAGCGTTATACGTTTTGGTAGGTTTTGTATGGCCTCCTCGAGTAGAATTTCTGGATAAATATAATTAGAGGTATTAGGATCGATGATTTGAGAACGAGAAGCGGGTAAAAAACAACGTTTGCGAACGAAGAACTCGAATTACGTACTGTGTTTTATTATAATCTTTACTCATCAACAGGGAAGGTGGAGGTTTAAGTTGAAACTTCAATTGATCTCGATTAGGACTATTTTGTATCACAGCCTGACATATCTGATAGCTTCTTTCCAAATTCACGGCTCCTGGTGGAGGTTTATTGGACGTATTTCGCCCACCACGACCTCCAGACTGGAAAAAAATCAACAGAGTTAATACGAAGAAATCGAAATGTGGCGAATTGCCGGTAGTTTTTTTCTACCTTTACTTGGGTCTTAGTTGGCACAGCTCTAACAGGTGTACTGGTTGTGAGCGCGATGTACGGAAGCGCACTGGACGACACTGCTTGATTGGTAACTAATTGCGTAGTCGGCGGAGTAGGTATTGATGGATTAGTGGACGGCAGACAGACGATAGTTGTCGGAGGTATGATCGTACTAGGCGCTAATATCGTATTTGAAGAAGTTATCACATTTGTCGACGTACTGGTACCACCATCTATCGAACTAGTCACTTGATTATCCACTTCCGGCGTCAGAGTTACTGAAAAATAGAACCATCGGAGTTCACAATGAGTTTACATTGATCAATAATGATTAAAATCTCAATCAGGAGTCATGGGTAGGAATTAAGCTTCACAATCGATCAACGAACTCACCTTCCAACTCTATTTTAACATGACCACCGGAATATTGAATGGATTTTGGTTTCTGATCATCATCAGCCGATTGAGAATTATCCTCGGACTTGCTATCATAATCGACCCACTCTGGAGCTGGCAAACTGCTTTCTTCCAGTCTAACCTCGAGCTCTTCTTGCATAGGAATAACAGCTACCTCATTGTCCTGCTTATTATCAGCTCATTAATGCCAAGAATCAGTCCGGTGAAATACATCTACGAGAATAAATTACACTTTACCCCTTCCATAGCCACCTCGGCTAGTAATTTCTCCGTATTACTGTCCACAGCATCCCAAGCGGCTGCTAAAATAGCCGCTTGGACTTGTTCTTCTTTGCTATTATCCCAAGCTTCATCTTCGCAAATCATTTTTTCGATATTGATTGTCTGATTGAGCAATTCGTTTTCGTCAGTCGCCTGCTCCTCTGGAGGTTTTTCTTCGTCTTCGATATCAGATACCTCGGATGGTTCGACGCCCGGTTGGACCGTGTCTGCGATTATTTCGGTAGATGGTTGAGATTCCGTCGTCGTTTTAGAGATCTCTTCGTCTGGAGGGCTGGCTTCGACGGTAGCGTCGTCGGGAGGTTTTTGCTCTGGTTCTGTATCTTCTTTGGGGACAGGTTCGTCGATGGATTCGTCTAGAAAAATACATAGAGTTGAAAAATTATATATTTTTTTCAATGAATGTTGATTTCAAAGAATTTTTAATGCTTCAAAGATTCGTAGTAAAAAAAATTAACGTACCAGGAACTACAGTGTCAATTGGCTCCTCCGGCGGCGTCTCCAGTTGCGTTTCTTCTGTACTGGTGACTTGATTTTCCACTTTCATCACAGCTGAGGACTCTGAATGAAGGATAAAGGAGTGATTTACAATGAAAAATTATTAAAAACGCGAAGAAAAACAAAGATTCATACCTTCATCGGGACTAATCTCATCCATACTCTGAATACATTCTGATTCTGGTTTAATTTCTTCCTCTTTTACATCCACAATCTCACAGGACCATTCAGGGTTAGGCGAACGAGGTTTTTCGACTTTCTCTTCATTTTCGTCTTGTATCAAAACCACTTGTAATGTTTCTTCCTCCGGAGAACCGTCGCCCTCTTCTTGTGCCACAATAACATCTTCTTGATCCTAAAATCAACCATTGGATTATTTAACTCTGCACAGAAACGAACCATGGAGCCGTTTTTTCGATAACTTACTCTATCGAGGTCAACTTCGGCCAATAAGTTTTCAGAATCGCTTTCCACAGCATCCCAAGCAGCAGCCAGAATCGCAGCTTCGTCTCGATCATTGTTCCAATTTTCGTCTTCTTCGCAAATAATATTCTCTATACCGATCGTGTGATCGAGAAGATTGTCATCGTTATCGATTTCATCACCTATAGGCATTTCTTTCATTTCGATTTCTTCGGCTGGTGATTCGTCGTCTTTGGCGTCGGCTGCAGGAGCGCTTTCGAGGTCCGCTTTTCGGTCTACAAGTGTTTCTTGAGGAGCTAGATCTTTGGTACGCTGAGTCGATTGCACTTTGTCATTTTCTAGAGAGCTAGGCGTGTCCACAGTGTCAGCAGTTCTTTCCGATGAATCGTTATTTTCCGCCGAAACGGTCGTCACAATTGTACTATTCGTCTTATCGACTTCTTCCTCGATATTTTCTTCGACAGTCTTCTCAGTCTCTGTACAGGTAACTGGAAAAATTCATTAAATTGAAAAACAGAGTCCTTTTTCTATAAACTAAGAAGCCAATAAGGTACTCACCAGTTTTAAATTTCTTCACAACGTCACTACCGGTATCTTCAGCTTCGCGTTTCTCTCTGTACATCGACACAGATCTAGTGACAGCACCGACAGTACGATTTCTCAGTACAGGAGACGGAGGCCTTTTTACAACAGTCTTATTTGCCGATTTTGGACTGACGGATTCTTTTTCAGGTACAGTAAACGTTGTATTTACAACGTTGGAATTTTCGCCCCAAATCGGCTCGAAATGTTTCACCTGCAAAAAACAATTCATTTGAAACGTCGTTCGTAAATACAGCATGAAGTGATACTCAAACAACTGTTACCTTCCACGGATCTAGTTTATTTTTCTCCCTTTCCAGCTCTTGTTTCCTTTTTTGTTGATTTTCCGGGGTGAATTCACCTTCCGCCAGGCGTTCCTTCCATTCGGTACAAGCTCGATTGAAAAACTCATTACTGAGGCCGGTAGGATTAAGCCTATGGAGAAAACGATATGATATTCGAGATAAATACAACATCGATGGCTCAAAACAGATAGGTAAACGAACTTTGTTTACTCAAGTGTTTAGTGTAAAAAGTTATCATTTCCATTAGAAAATTACCTGTATACGCAATCAGCCTGAGTACCGACAGGGACACGATCGACATGAGGCAGCAACTGAACCAACTTGTACTGGTAAAATGGCGGTAACGACGAAAACGTGTGTTTATTTAGCAAATCTCTCAGATTCGTTTGTAATAAAATGGAATCTGGTGTTTCCAAATCGACACATCCTTCTTTGGTTTGTTCCAGTTGAGCAGCAGTTGATAATTTTTTATTGGTTCGTTTACGGTGTTTGATTCTAAAATCCGGAATGGACGATAATATATCGATCATTTTAGTCGGTTCTTTGAAACGATTGTCTGATTCTTCTTCGGTGTCTGTAAAATCATAATTTGGTTAATACGGTGCAATTTTTCCAACTGATAGTATTATCAATAAACTTACTGTCTAAAGAAGTCACATAGCGAGGAACGGGGGCCGAGTTACCGGCCGCTATTGTGGTATTTTTACGTCGCCTTTTGGCCTGTTGACGTAACGCGTGTTTGATAACTTTCTTCGAGTGTGAGTGTGAATAATGCACCGAACGTATCGACTCAGTGGTCTGTTCTTTTGAAACACTCCAAACGGTGTTTCCACCAGCGAATGATTTCTTATCACCATCGAATCCTTCTTCGCCTACAGTTTTACCAACTAATAAAGTACAATTCATGAATGGGTATAATATAAATAATCATATAATCGATCGACTTATTACCTTTGACTTTTTGTAATCTAACGGGTGAAAGGGTTATTTGAGGTTTTTTGTGATTTCCGAACAATGAACTGGAAAGATATATCTTGTTATCACCGCTCTCATCCATGATCGAATTTTATCATCATCAAAATTCCACATTATTTTACAGCATAACACCGATCTCTTTAATGGGAAAATATCACAAAACTGATAAGAATCGAATATTAGAACAGTTTCTCCGTCAAATCAATCACTTACCACCGAAAGCAACAGATATATTAGGAAACAAACGAATATTTTCGGATATAGGCAAACACTCGGATGAAAATAAACACAACACGGATACCAAAATTATCACACGTACACTAACGAAACATGTAGATTTGCTCATACAGTATGATACGATGCATGTGAAATGTAGAAAACATCGTTAATAAGGAAAAATAATAACAGTTTATTGTTCGAATAGAGAGCAAATGAACGGAAAAATGTAATCGTAAAGTTGTAACGAATTCTAGGGTATCACCTCAAATTGGCATTTTTGATAAGCGCGACCCACTCTTGATCCGAGTGTTTCGTGGTGATTATGCGAGTTCACTTGATATAATCGCGATTTAACGAATTATACTTACACTCACGATGCAAAAATAAGTAATATTTTGCAACAACAAGTAGTATTTATCTTTGTTTGTTTAATGACTTCGCTCATTTTAAAGTCGCATTTACTTCAAAACATGACCACCCTGTTTTTGAAAACACTCAGCCTAGTGATTGTGGTGTATGCAAATTAGTTTGAGCTTTTACTGGTAGGAGCGTTGACTGCGGATTTTATTTTTTGATAATTTTCTCCTAAAAAATTGAAAAATAGCTCGGCCTAAGATGTTTTCTTAGGTACTACCAAAAAATTTTCTCGCTGATTTTCAAATTTGAAAGTAGAAAACATCAAAATTTGAAAATGCTTCGCTTCAATTTTTACAAAGCTGTTGTAGGATTCTATAATTTCTTCCTCGAACATCTCGTTTCTTGAGAAATGCATAAGTTGGGAACTGGGAAGGATCAGAATCACGAAATTATAGATCAAAACTCAAAACTACGCTATCCCTCGGAACTGCAACGAGAAAAATAAATATTAAAATTCAATTGAATTACAAAAATATACTAATTGTATACACTTGCGTGAAGTACAACATATTTTCTAGATATTGAATAATAAATAAATTAACTAAATAAAATTAACGTTAAAAAGGAAGTAAAATTCCTAAGGACGTATCAAAAATTAGTCTTATACTTTTTCAATTCGACCATTATTATATGAATGTTGGGAAATTGAGGTTTAACAGCCGGTGTTAATAGCTTAGTGAATCTGTTACAATACTGTACGAGCTGGGTGAATGCCAGCTGAAGAAGGGATGAACCAGTGACTAAATTTGGAAACGAAGATAATACTGTACGATTGATACTTTCGAGAGATGATTTCCAGGTACTACAGAACTGTTGCACTAGATTTTTCTGTTTGCCTATAAAATAAAATGGAAATTAGTGGATGCGGTTTTGGAGATACCGTTCGAAATTTTTTAATTTACCTTCTTGTTTTTTCAACTCGTCAAGTAAATTCCGTTCTAATAAAACTTCGCCTTCTCTGACATACTGAATAAGACCACCGAAATGAGGCGAAAGAATTTCTTCAACGTATTCGACACTTCTGGCATCTACCAACGAACGAAAAGAATCGACTTCTTTGGAATTATTTCTAATTCTCTCCTGGAATTTAAAAATGAATTAATCCAGTCATTGGAAATTATATATACACAAACGCATACCAACCGTGAGAATATTCATTGCCAAGTCATAGTTGTTAATTAAAAATATAAGTTGCTCTTTTCGACCGGTGAAAATGGCTGCCATTCTTAAAATAAAACATTGCACTTCTTCTAATAATTCAGCTAATAATTTGGTAACCATTTCGTTTGGATAATTACTATCAATACTGATAATTGCAGCGCTGAGTTCTGCGTACCTGCGAGTTATCTGTAATAAAACGAACATTTTTAAATTTTGGGTGTGAATAAAATAAATGAAAAAAAAAAAATCTTACGTAATGTGGGTTCATATCTTGCTTGAATTTATTAGGATCGCATACTCTAACGCTCTCGACGTTTTGTCGCATAACGTATTCAAATCTGGACATTATTATAGGCTCCATCCTATTCCAATAATTATCTAAGGCTGGCACAGCTCGTTTGTGACACATCAGCATGTACCGTAACGATATATGATAGCATAATAGCAAAGCTATCAAATCGTAACAATTTTCTACAAATGTTTCTAAATTTTTCTATAACATAAGATAGAGCGCATTGAGTAATGATACAATAATTTACGTTACAATTAAACTGAGAATCTTACTGTTAATAAATTTAACGTCTGGGTCATAATTCCTTTGAATAATTCCAAAGCAGCTTCGCCTTTAACGGTGAAAAATTCACAAATGAAGAGGTATTCTCGACAAGCATTATCTAAAAGGGCATATTGTTGAGAACGGAATAGCGCTTCGAAAGGATACTGTAAATTGAAACAAATTTAATAGTGAAAAAAGTCAGGCATCGAAACGAAACATATCAATGACTTAACGTACTCGTGTTTCATGTTGCTGAGCACTGTGAGGAATGATGACCGGTGCTTCTAATTGATTATTTAATATATCACCTCGATTTCCAATCGTAAATACGGTGTTTTTCTGCTTTAGCGATGATTTTGAAAAAAATCCTCTGTTACTGGACTCTGAGGCACCCAAAAGATCTTCTTTGGAAGCAGCTTCCTCGAACTGTAATTTCTTCAAATTGGACGAATACGATTTGAAGTACGAGAAGTAAACTTTTCCCATTGTGTCCACGTATTCGTTGCAAATTTCATGAGCCACGGCGATTTCATTCGAAAGTAGAAATTCAAAAAAAGATCTGAAAATATAACTCAATTAATTGAAAGCAGTAAGATGATCATGAGTTGAATATTTGAACGTACTTATGCTTTAAAAGTGCATTTTGAGGCATATGATAATTAGTCATTGGTCTTCTCAATTTAGAAATCTGTTCAATGATGTAAGCCCGGATTTTAGTGACTGCTTTAATCTTCAGCATTTCTAATACGTCTTTTACATCTTGACAGGCTTTAATACCTAAAAATAACGACCATTTAATTCGCTGCTCAATCTAACTCAAAATTCATTGCAATAATTACTCACCAGCTGTGTTTTGTTCTCGAACAAAATTAATTTTCTGACTGAGCACCGAAAGTTGCTTGATGAATTCTTTATCAGTAACATCTGCTTCCAGAATAACTCGTATGTGCTCTTCGGATACAGAAATATCG
Organism: Pseudococcus viburni; assembly: GCA_033439095.1. NCBI lineage: Eukaryota > Metazoa > Arthropoda > Insecta > Hemiptera > Pseudococcidae > Pseudococcus > Pseudococcus viburni. Next base: position 907,522 of record JAVBJF010000007.1, on the reverse strand, counting down.
TCAATAAACTGACTCAAATGGCCTCGTACAGACTGTCTATTGTTTAAACGTTGACTCATTTCTACTGACTTTTTTTGTAACGATATAATTTCGCTGCTAATGTTGCCCAAGTCTGATTTGAAGTTTAATAACATATTTTCCATTCTCTAAAATGAGACACAAGGGTTTACTAAAGGTAAAAAATCGCTAATCTTGAAATGAGAAAAAGTTACTTCTAGGATATCGTCGCAGCTGTTTATTCTGTTGTGAAGATTTACTATGTTTTGGCTTTCTTTGATATAATCTTGGATTGATTTATTTTCATACTCTCGTAGCTTTTTCTCTACTTCTTTGGAATACTGACGTAAATCGGTCCCTGTTTTAATTACTTCTTCAATCACTTCCGGCTTCAGTTCAAGCATCAAATTGTCTTCTGATGATCTCGAATACATGTTCTACAAAAGAAGAATGACGTTTTATTGTATATTCTAAAATAATAAAAATATTTTAAACAATAGTTAATTACTTACTGCAGCTGTAAATAAAGAAAACTGAGGTTTGAAGGAAGGATAGGCGAAGATGATTGACCAGATTCGAACGACGATTCAAATAGGCGAGGTACAAACGAACACGACGCGCACCTCCCGTTAGTCCGTCTGTGCACCGCACATTCCACTGGTGCTCTCACATTTTTAAAACCACGTTAAGTGCACATAGGTTGCGTATAGTTAACAATGCAGTTTTTTAAATCCATTTTTTTCCCTGAGAAATTAGAAACTTTTAATAATGGAGTTGATAAAACGTGAAAGTTCACATTTTAAACTTTCATTTAAGATCTCAATATTAAAAATTCATTCATTCCTTTGAAAACTACAGCCTTATCAATTTTAGCAAAAATGTCGCGAATGACAAGCTGGAAGCCCAAATTTTTGCGAAAATGTTGTGAAGGTACAAGTTGAAAGCCCAAAAGCAAACTGGGGTCGGTTTGAATATTTACGTCTTAAGGTGTATGGAAATCACCATGACATAAGACGTTTTTTTAAGATTGTTCCGGATAGCAATAGAATCTAAGATTTGGGAATGATAAATTGATAAAGCAATTTATTTTTGAAGAAGTGGTTCAATTTTGAAGATAAATAGATCAAATGAAAGGTTTGGAAATGTACTTTTCAATTAAATCACCCTCAAGTAAAATAGTTTTCAATTTTATCCGAAAAAAATTGTTTAAAAAAATGGCAACTTTAAACTAACGTAAAGTACGTTTACTTAACGTGGTTTTATTTTCAGTTGAGCACCAAAAAAAATTTTTCTCTTATCAAAAATTCATCGTTCGCGCAATCTCGTTCGAATCTGGTCAATTACTCAACAAAATTTGATGTGTAAGAGCATTGTTCAAGCACTACAGGTAGCATAATTTTACAATATTCGAGCTAATTATTGGAAGTTCATCGTAAAATCATCAATATTACAATATTTTCAACCGTAAAATAGGCAAAATTTAAGAAAAATTCAAAGATTGCGTAAACAATTTTCCAATTTTCACTGAAAAATTTTTATGATAAAAACTTTGATTATGATAAGATTTTTGTAATTTTTTCGTTTCGTTCTATCATCACTTTTATTCAACACAATTTAAAAAAATAATTTATCGTGATAATTGACTCATAATTTAGAAAAGTTGAAATAAAATTTACAAATTTAAGATATAAAAAAGAGCTTTTCAAAAAAATGTACAAAATTTGTGAAGAAACAAATTTAAAAAACAAAATTTTTGAAATTTGATTGAAAAATAAAATTTTATTTTGAAAAACTGAAACATTATTATATCGCGAAGGCACATAAATTTGATAACCCGGCTCCCCGTCATCAATTTTTTGTTTACGTCGAAAAACGTAAATTTAAAAAAAATTTCGAGTTCGAATGAATGAAAAATACTTAATTAATTTTATGGATTCAATTTTTTAATGTAATGTAATGGCCACTTTCACTTAAAAACCTATTCATTCATTCTAATATAAGATAGTGTTCAATCGATCAAATCCTCAAGTTGTCTAACTTCTTGAAAGTATGGAGTTCGTGTTTTCATTACCATTTACAATTTTAGAAATTCCGAATTTAAAAATAAGAAAGCCGGCATGGGTTCAAAGGCCATCAGCAATGACAACGTTTGCTTTCGTATTACTATCTTATTTTCTCGTCACAGGAGGTAAGCTTCTATATTTTCTGCATCTTCAACTAAAATCTTCAACACTTCCTAATTTTGTTCTCTTATCTTATTTCAGGTATCATTTACGATGTAATTATTGAACCTCCGAGTGTAGGTTCAACTACCGATGAACATGGACATTCTCGTCCAGTGGCATTCATGCCGTATAGAGTCAACGCTCAATATATAGTGGAAGGATTAGCATCCAGTTTCCTGTTTTCTATGGGTGGTCTAGGCTTCATAGTGCTGGATCGTACAAATGCTATGGATCCGAAAAGCACACCGAAACTGAATCGTATACTGTTATTGGCTGTTGGTTTCGTCTGCGTTATTATCTCGTTCATTACGTGTTTAATATTTATGAGAATGAAACTCCCGTGAGTAACCTATTGAAATCGTTTATCTGTAAAATATTTATCAGGTTATTGATTCAGGATTGTTTTCAGGGGTTATTTGAGATAGACCGTCGTGTTTTTCTTCCACATTTTCTACTTTCAACCGCTGATCAAACCTCCAACTTAGAAATATTTCTGTGAAGACGTATATACAAGAACAAACGATATCTACTTATTTTATGTATTCGTGATCAACTTCCAATTGTTTCATACAAATAGCGAATTAATTGTAAATCATTCAATAAATTATTTTATTTTATAAAATTACAAATTTGGGATTTTTTCACTGGCGTATTTCGAAAAATAATACTTCGAGACTAGAGGAATTAGAAAAATAGGAAAGCAATGAATCCAAATTCAGAAGACACGGTGATAAAAGCGATCATTGGTAACCAGAAACCTTTGAATTTACAATCTCATCTTGAATACACTGCAATATAAATGAAAGTGATGGAATTATGCATTGGGATTGATATCATAAGTATAAAGAGATTAAAGAATTACCTCGTGAAATCTGGCGATTTATTAATTACGTGCTCAAATTCTGCAAATGATAGAGCACCGTCATCGTCCAAATCAGCTTCATCTAATATGTTTTGTATCAAATGCTGCATATCTTGTTCGCTTAAACTTTGCTCAGGCCCTGTCAGTCGATCAATTACTTGACGTAAATCATTTACACCGAGCATATCGTCACCGTCAAAATCTAAATTCAGAATTTATCATCTTAATTACACAATCTTACTTGAATTGAAATTTTGAAAATTAATTCATGGAAATAATTTACCGTATATTCTAAAAGCATGCTCTGCTTTCACGCTACATGGAGCGTCTTCACTAAATACAGACATCATGTCAAGAAAATCTTCAAAAGTACAATCTCCATCATGACTGGAGCTGAATATTTTACAAATTCTGTCCTTGAACGGGTTCACTCCTAATTCCGGATACTGGAACATTTTACTCATAGGAAGTTTGGCATTTTTATTATGTCCGACTTTCTCTGGAGCCAATGATTTGAATTTTTGATGAGCACTAAACAAAAGATTCATAATTTGTTACCATTTTGGTTTATCTTATTTGAATTAATTATTAAATAAGAGCGTACTGTAATATTTCCTTCTTCGTGAAATAGGTCAGGTCCTGTAAAAAGTAAGCAGATAGTTGGGAAATTGATTCGAAACCAAAAACATGATTGCATTTTGTAAAACATTCAAAAAATTCTTACTTGATAGTCTTGAAGTTCTTGGTCAGTGAATTGACTATGACTCTGACCCATATTTTTATACTTCCCACATTCACTTGGAAATTTCCTCGGACTGAATTGAACTTGATGAAGCGTTTTAATTCATGATTTTCAAAATTAAAATGATACAAATTTGTAGAAAATTAATTAACGCATTTTAAATAATAACAAAATCGTAAGTAAAAGCAACGCTGATAAATCAATTTTTGTTTTGTTTTGAAGAAACAGTGTTGCCTTTTTGAAAAAGCTTAATGTGAAGTTTTAAAATGTTTAAAAATTCAAAATTCCAGCTACCCCAGGGCAACTTTTTTCGTCTTTGCTTTAATTAATAATTAAAAAATCATCAGTTGTTCCGAATTTTGAGAATAAATTATGCTTATAGGTGCTTAATTTAATTTTAATTTTCGTTTTGGTTCTTTTGGAAAAACGGGCCCAGTGTCAAGAGTGCTTTGGTAGGTATCGCAGAAATAAATTACTTTTTAATGAGAAAAAAGCTCATTTAATTACAAATCTCATCAAAAAGTAATGAGCCAGTTCGAGGATCTAATTGATCATTATAATTGTAATTAAAATTATGTATCTTAATCTATAAATTGTTACTTTTTGAAGTAATTATAACGAGCTTTTTTCTAATTAAAACAAAATTATTTCTCCTCAAGTTGATTATCAAAAATAGAACTTAAAAAGGTGAATTTCAAGATGAAAAATCTATTTATGTTAATACCTCATCTATTTGACATTTAGTTGGTTCCTTCACAGCACCAGCGCAATCAGAAATTGGTAAGTAATTAATTGATGATTTATTATATGTAAGTAGATAAGATAGGTGCTTTAATCTTTTGCATTTTCAACTCGTAAGCTGGGTCATTCCAAAGCAATTCAACCATTTTTTGTATTTTGGTCTTTAGATTTTTCTCAAAAAAATTTTACGAGGTTCTTCCATCCCCAATGTTGAAAACCACCGTTATTTTGGTTCTAGTCCCATATGAACTTCAAGGGGAACTTCGTTATTCTTTTGCCTCTGCGATTTATCATAAAAATATCTTACTTTGATGTCTCGTCTCAGAGCTGTTCATAAAAACTTTTCAAAATTAAACGTAGAATTTTTTAAAGAAATGGTTCAATTTTCAATGATAAATTCGATCAAAATTCAGAGGCATATGATTTAAAAATCTGCAAAAATCCTGTGAATAGATTTTCAAAATAGTATTCGAATGTGGCATGGGTATTCTTTGTAGGGATCTTGACCCTCCTGGGGGCACACTGTCCCAAAAGTTTGGGTAAAACTAAAAAAAAATTGAAATCACATGTGGCTCATCGTTGGTTGTTTCAAAGTTCAAATGTAAATTTACTTTTTGGATTTGACCCCCCCCCCCCCTCCCTTCTCTAATACCCTCTACAAGGAATCTATGTAATTTAGTCCAAAAAATGGAAAAATGGAAAAACTTGAGTAGCATTTCGTTTGTAAGGTTTCAATGATGCTGAGCTCAAAAATTGAGTTTTTTTTAGTTTTTGACTTTTTACCCTTCTCTCACTTCTCTCCCCACAATATTTGAAGTACATATTTATTTATGAAAATATCATGTGACATGTCGTGTGTTATTTTTTGGAGTTGCTGAGTTCGAATGTACATATAAATAATGATCTCTTTTTATTGGTACGATTTCATCGAAGCCCTAGACCTATCAATTGTAGTACTACTTACTTGTTTTAGAAATGATTTAATTTTGCTCTTATGTTTCCACAGCTTCAATTTATGGACCAAGAGCTTACCCTCCTAAACTTGATCTAATATTCTATGATTATTATAATTCCGCTATAAGTGCTCGTCCAGCTTCTAATCCTTCAGAAAGAGGTGCTTAGCATTGGCTAATTTTTAAAATTAAAAATAACCCTTGGGTAATCATTTTTTAGTTGAATGTTCAATAACCCTTCATTTCCACACTACCTTCTTTTTAAATTCCATATCCATCAGCAATTGATCTAACATGCCTCAAAATGCTAATCGTTGTCGGTAAACCGGTTCCCTACGTAGGAATAAGGATCGTACATCGGGTACATCACATGAAAAATCATTTACGGCAAACTGCTTATGCAATTCTATTAACGTCAGTAAAAAGAATCGCTCAGCTGATGAGAAAACATTTACGGCAAACCGGTTATGCAATTTTATTAACACTAATGAAAAGGATCGCCCAGTACATACGTAGGGGTTGAAAAATTCCATCGCAGGAATGAAACCAACTTCGCAAATGCAAATGCATTTCGATGACTCCTAAAATGCCTTATCTTTTGTTTTATCGCAAATAAAATCGTTTCCTTAAAAAATACTAAGTAGGTACAACAAAAAATTTACGCAATTTTTAAAAAAAGTCACACATTCTTACGTGCATTGAGAAAAATGAACGTAAAAAAATTGACCTATCAAATTTTTTGAGCAAAACTTTGACGTTTTTTAAAACTTACCAACGAAATGTACTCAATCAGCCATGAATTTTATAATGTCTAAAAATATATTTTTTGGAACTCTGATATTCAAGTATTGAAAAAATGGACGTTTTGGTGGCTGAAAATTGTTTTTTTTTCTAATTTTCTCACATACAATTTCACCATTAAAGCTAAATTAATAGAAGAGGATTGAAAAAGATGGGTATAGAATTTTGTTTTTTAATAGCATGAGCGGGAGAGGGGGGTTTAAAATAAAGTTGAAAGGCCTGAAGTTTCCTTTTGACATACAAAAAAATATATGAAATTTCAGGTTCTCAAAATTGGTTTCTTTTGAAATTTTGTCTCCCTTGCTTCGCTCGAATTCAAGACATTTTCGTTTTTTTTTTTCAAGTTGAAAATGATAAGTATTCTTAAATTAAAAACCCCTGCTTTAAAACTATCCACCTCCTCATCAAATGTTCTTGAATAATCGAAAGAAAAAACGCTTTATAGGACCTACGAAAGTTTAAGGAAATTTTAAGACGAACAAACGAGTGGGAGGTCATCTCCCATAAAAAAATTAACCTGAGGTCTAGAGAGAGGGTGATAATTAGGAAGGATCATTTTGCAATTTTTTAAATGTTGAAGAGAGGGTACAAGTACTTTTATCTAGACCTCAAAAATACGAAGTAAGCAAAAATTGCATTCCTCTATAATAGCTCAATCCAAACCCCTGCGATGGGTTTGCCTTTAAAATGCTATTGAAACCAAATCTTCACCTTTGCTCAGTTTTTCGAAGGTATCTCTACTTGAAGAAAAATTATTTCTTCGTGTTTTTTAAATTTTCTGTGAAAAAGAAATGTTAAAAATTATTTTTGAATATTTTTCTCGAGAAATTGTTTTTATATATTTTATTTCCAAAAAAGTCATTGTGATAATTTTTCACAATTTCTTCACTTTTGAAAAATCACAATTTTTCCTTCGTTTTTGAAAAATGTCCAATATGGATGGAGGGGAAGGGTGGAGGTGGAATATCGCCAACGATGAATTTTTAAATAAAAGTATACCCATTTTAAAAGAAAAATGTTCAAAAATTGTAATTTTTCCAAGCACTTAGTTCAAAAAAAGGGCGAAGGTGAGAAGTAAAATCCAGTGGTATTTTCAGGTACCTACAGCGGCGTAGCCATGGGGAGGGGAGCTGGCGTCAGGAACTTACGTGAAAAAATGTCTTCTTGGACCATTGAAAATCAAATTTTCTCAAAGCTTTGCTCGGACATGAAATGAACGAAATCACAATTTTATAAACTATTCGAATCAACTATGCAAAAAAAGTCTCCCTTCTGCGATATTCCAAGGCTGCATACCCACTTTTCAACCTTCCAAATAAGCTTCTGACGCCACTGCTTGGATTTGTTAGGTTTTCTTTCGGTTTTTAAGGTCAAAATAATTAGTTTGTAAGTTTTTTGTTCCAAAATTACATTTTTCATCGAAGTTGTTTTCCTAAACATGCTATTCAAATCGCATATTAAAATGGTCCACAGTTTGAATTTAGTGTTTTTATAGTAAAAGTTAATTGGGGGGGGGAGGCTCAAAATTTCTCAAAAAATTATGAAGTTTCGGACCCTCTCCATGAGTAATTTCTGGCTACACAACTGGGTACCTAGCTACCTACTAAGAAAATCTACCCATCAATTATAATTTTTGGCAAAATTTAAAATTTTTCAATTTTCTAAAATTATGTGATTAAGTTTTAATGCCGATTGGTCAAGAGCGGGGGTCGAGTCAGTAGGGAGGGAGGTAAAATCTCACCATATCTTTTTGTCTAGACATACCATCCTGACTACCCTTCCCTTCAATTTTTGAAAAAAGTACAAAACGATTTACCTTTATTGGTAACTTTGAGGTCAGGTGTTATTTTGAAAGGAAGCACTCACGAATTCAAAATTTTGGTTAATTAAAAATTAATGAATTTTCTCCAAGAAATGAAGAAGCCGAGTCGCATTTTAAAGAAAGTTCAAGGAGAAATTTCAAATTTTCATTACTCTGACGCAGCTCTTTTTTCAATATTGCAATAAAAACCATCAGTTCTGAACTTAAGAATAAATTGACGCTATTCTCTAAGATAGCTAGCTACGATTCAATAAGCTGATTTTTTAAAATACGTTTTGCATTACCTACATACATCACAAACACTCAAATTTAAGGAAAAATATGTGTAGAAAAAATACAAAGATTTCTCATACAACATACTTATGTCGTGTAATTTCGTATTATTTCGTAATATAAAAAAACACATTCATTTGCCAACAGTGGTGGAGGTCTTGAATACAAAATTCCGTCTCCCACGAATTCGATTACATGCGGAAATAATCCAGTAAGACAACTGCAGTAGGAGGTAAAAAAGTTCCATTCAAGAAATAATGTACGTTTCAAGTACTTATGCGACCAAATTAAGAGAAGTTATATCATTTTATTTTATTTTTAAATATCTATTCAACTTTTTCAAAATATTTCCAAAAAAAAAAAAACGTAAAACATTACAACAAACATATTTTTTCAAAACGATCGTTCAATTACTAATACCTACCCAATTTATAAATAAATACAACAACATTATTCAATACATGACTTTATTATAACAACACGCATTTGGCAACTTATTACACAAAATGTATATGGTCTTCTAACACCTACAGCTACACAAGAAAACTTATTCACAACATCATAGAAATGTACAAAATAGAGATTTAAAAAAAATCGCTACCACAATTAAATCATTTGTCAATTTGAAAAGTTTATTTATTAAGGCACTCGATAAAATACACCGTTTATTTACATCATTTGAATCTTTACAATTTGAAAAAAGTACAAGTGATATATTTGCAAGCTAATTTCTTAGTCATAGAAACGCTTAAAATCGCACAATCAGTCCAAGAATAATAATATCGTTTGAAATCTTAATAAATTATTAAACTATAGACTTTGAAAACATAAAACTATACAAAATGAATATAATCATATTGGTTAACATTCTGTATCCGTAAATTTCTCACTTTAATAAATAAACGATAAATAATTCGGTTGAATTTTTTCACCTCGATACATACGTTCTCTACGTATTCCAAAATTCAGTCAGTCGAAACTTATTTTGATCTCCAAGATTTTTAAATAAACAACTAGTGCCTTGGAATGATAAACTTTTACGAACAAACACAAATAATACATTAATAAAATAATTTAATCAATTTTTCAACAAAACATAAAATCTAATACAGTGTGATCAGAACTATTAAATATTAACAGCGATAGGTAAAAAAAGAACATCAGGAAATGATAAACTGAATTAATCCATGTATTTCTCGACTTCTTTCGCGTCGATGCCTCCTTTTTGCAAAAAAGTTACTAAATCTTCTTCCTCGGTCATTTTTATAACATTATTTTCAACCGGTTTACTGATTTGATTGGCCACAGCACGACTTTTCTGATCGGCTCGGTACGAATAGACGTTGCGATTGGCAGGACGAGGGGTGGGCGAAAGTTGAGCGTGAACTTGAGGATTTTTAGTATACTTGTACGGATTACCACCAGCTGAACCTGCTGTACCGCCCCCGTAGGGAGCATAAGAAGGAAATTCTTTTTCGTATTGTGGTTTGAAGGTAGCCACTCGTCTGACCAAAGGTTGATATTTTTTGCCACCGTAAACTGTCACCGAAAGTAACCTGTCTTGGAAATTTCGACCTTCTTTCTTAGCCTCTTCAGCTGATTTACGATTATCGTAGATTATCGTCGCTTGCGGTATTGTTTTATCGATTTCTTTATCCAAAATGGTGCCGAATTGGGCAAAATGTTGAACTAAGTCTTCTTCGTCGCCGTTTTCGAAACCCGTTACGACTACTCGAGTGTAATCGATGTTGGCCGGAGGTGTTTTCGACTCGGTTTCCTTGTCAGGTTGTTTCGCGTCAGTTTGACTAGCTTTAGCAGGTTCGTCGTCGTTTTCGAGTTCTTGATTTAAAATAGACGAATCGACGTCGATTTCGAAAACAGGCTCTTCGACTTGATCGGATTCGTTCGAACTGTTTAATACGTTATCGGAATCGTTATCGGGTTTAGGGGGAGCGTGATTTGTTACAGGGGGAGTTGATTTAGGTTTTTGTTGTTCTTTCATATTATTTATAGTCGCCGAATCCATCGGTACGATGTTCATCTTTTGTAAATACTCTTTGCGTTGAATTAACGACGACTGAAGGCTTTTTTGACCTTCACCTATGACGTCGTTGAGTTTTTTCAATACGTCCGACCATGTTTTATAATCTTTGCTGGTTTTTTCTAAAGATTTCATTTTTTCTTCGATTTCTTTCCGAGATGATAGTTGTTTTTCCAAGAGATCTTTTTTCTTTTTGATTAAATCCGAAAGTAATCTACCTGGATCTTGTTTTCTAACCTCGGCTACTTTATTCGGCTCACCGACCGGTGATTTCGGTGGCATTGGTTTGACCGGCGTCATTGGCTTATTCGGGGATACCTTATCGACAGCTGAAGAGTTAGGAGCAACGGTTCCGCCAGGGTTACGTTTCAGTATGTAAGATTTAGCGTTGGCTTGATTACTGGCCGGAATCGATTTTCGAGGAAACGGTTTCAAAATACACTTATCCGCGTACCAGGCAGCTTTGGCTTTTGGAACGGTGTTATCGACATTGATAAAAGCGAGAGCTGCTTCGGTAGCGTTCGTGTAAGTCAACAAAGCGGTATTAGCGTCGCCGTTGCGTTTAGCTTGGATTAACGTGATATTACCAAAAGATGAGAAATTTTCGTATAAACTAGGGATATTATTAAGTTCGGCTGGAACGTTACTCAACTCGATGGTGGCCTGGCTGACTCCAGGAGGTAACGAGCTAAATATATGACCGTACGATGGCTTGCCACCGTGTATGTTTTTCTGTTTATTATCGAATTTCTGCGGTAACGGTACAGTAGGTACAGATATGAGCTCTCTGGTGGTAACCGGGGCGACATTTTCGGTTCTAAATGGTTTCGGAGGGAAGCTGGTATTCACGTACTGCGGCGTGTATAATTCTTGAAACGCGTTATTATGTACAGGAGGTGGTAACGGTACGATTCCATTTAGTAAACTGTTATCTAATACAATTGGAGCTGGACCGTGGTCATATGGGCACATATCACCACGTGCGCAATACCCTTTACTTTCGAAATCAATACAACGTTGTTTCTGATTGAAATTTGGTTCACTGGGAGGCATTTCAGCCACATGCATATCTCTGGTAATCTCATTCTTATAATTTACTACACGTTTGGGCTGCGAAACGTTGTACGAACGTTCTTCGTCCGAATTAGAACGCGAAGCAGGACGCGGTCGTTTACGAAAATTACCATTGGTTGGTTTACGTTTTCTTATCTTAGGTGAATTGGATCTCGATCTCTGACCAGCAGGAGGTGATCGGGCGACGAAATTACGATGTTTGTACTTTTTTACATCCGAAGGTCTGGATGCAATCCACGATCTACGTGGTGACTTAGTGGACGATTCCGAAGAGCCGGAAGCTGACCGTCGTCTTACAGTTGTTCGACGTTCGGGTCCGGGAGAATCGGAATGAGACGAATCACGTCTACTTTTACGTCCTCCCATACGACGTCGTTCATTGCGAAATCTACTGCGTCGTGATTGTCGAGGTGAAAATGATTTCTGGAATTGGGTACGGCGCGGTGGTGATGGTGTAGGTGCTTGAATCGGCGATGGTGATTTTCGCTGTTCTTTTTTCTCTTCGCCGATTTCTAGTTCTAGTTCTATGCTCGAGTCTAATTTGACGTCATCATCTTTATCCATATCGACTGGCTCGGAGGGTTGGAAATTGGCATCGTCGTTCAAGTATTTCTCATTTTCCAACACGTCGATGAGAAAATTAACGAATTCTTCGGTGCTCGTTTCGATAAATATGTCCAGTTGTGATATCAAACTTTCTTTCAACTCACCGTCACTTTTTTCTTTTTTTAACAACGCGCACACGTACTTCGATACGGGTTCCGGATTCGCCTTACATATCGGTTCTAGCTGTCGTATTAACCACGAACGAAACAGTTCAGGATTTTTTAAATTCATTTCAATTTACGTAATACGAGGTGGAAGCGTCGATCTTCGAAGGAAGGTCGTCAAAACAACTACACTACGTTTTTTATCGCGCGATATTTGTTCAATGTTTGCAGCAAGTATTAAAACAACATTATCACCGAAAATACTGATTTATTACAACTAATTAATCGCAAAAAGAACGTTAAAATGAGTGCAACTACTTCAAATTAAAAATTGAGAGTTCTCGAAATCTATTTTGGAAAATTTTCAACAACTTTCTGGGCTTTTGACATTTGAAATTTAAAATTTCTGGCAGTTAGCGCTCTCTAAAGCGTACTAAAAACATAAGTAGGTGATGAAATAGGTGATCTTTTGTTTATTTTTTTGCCTCCATTTTTGTTCTTTTTTGTTTTGCTCGTTTCGTGAAAAAACTCGATAATTTTCTCTTCTTACGTAATTATTAATTAATACTCCAGAATCAGTCGAGATTTTATGTAAAGTAGAAGTAATGAATAACTCATTTGTTTGCTTTAGATACGTATTACGTAATGTTAATGTCCATTGGATTACTTTACTACCACGGTCTCGTCTCAACCTCTCAATCTCATCTCTCAAGAAAACTACAACCAGTCATTGCAAATGTAAAATATGGAAAATTTCAAGAATGAAACCAAGTCACTGAAGAATTCATATCCATGCTCTATACTCAGGTGAAACAATCATTAAATCAACTCAATATCTAGTGTCTTAAGTATTCACCAACGCTTACTCGAAAACTATATTAAGAAATTCAAAAACTCCAACGAATATGCAATTTAAATATTTAATAAATAGAAATTATCCGATAATGAATGAAATATTGATTAGAAATTGTTCAAAATACAAATGAAAAACATTTTTAGATATCAAAATTAATATTAATATTTAGTAGTCGTGCGTACGTAGCACTTATTAGATGGCATTTTTACAGCATCGAGTCCGTCGGGGAATAACTTCTTGATATCTTCATCGGTAGCCGAAGGAACAACCATTACTTTGGTTCCAGGCTGAAATGAAAACAAGCTGGATTAGGAATCGGTTTTATAGTAACGGTACCTAGACATCTAGAAATTTACATACCGTCCAGTTAGCCGGAGTTGCAATTTTGCTATTGTATTTATCCACCAATTGCAAGGAATCGATGACTCTCAACAATTCGCTGCAACAGAAACGAATAGGTATACTTGATTAATTACTTCAGAATAATTCATCTCACCGCTACCTTCACGTAGTTAGTTTCCTTATCGAGCTACAGGTGTTTAGCTGTTTACTTAGAATTTATTTGCAATGTTGCACCAGTGTAACCGATTATCGTGTCGATCATGAAAATATTAAGCACGATTCAAGGTTAAACTAGGTGAATTTTACTCACTCGACGTTACGGCCGGTTGATGTAGGATAAATCATGGCCAAACGTAATTTTCTCGACGGATCTATCACGTATAAAGCTCGAATAGTCCAAGCTGCATCTGGATCATCTTTTCCGGCTTCATCTAACATATCTAATTTCACAGCGAGTTCCCTGCTTGGATCAGCAATGATGGGGAATGGAAAATCTCCTTTGATATCTAAACAGTACGACTTGATGTCCTGAAATAAACAGCTCAGATTGGTACATGTTTTCAAGGTTTATTCGACGCTATTGGCAATGTCGTAAGTATCCAAAGAGAATTCAACGGAAGAACGTACTGAGAATTTGTTTTGAATTAATCATAAGTTCCGAAATCAATTACGTGAAATTTTAGGCGGCGTTGAAATTTATTTACTGCGATGGGATGGGTTTATCGATGCAAGGATACGTACAATGCAATTCTAAACTATTTAATTACATATTCTACTCGGGTAACATTGAAATTCTATTGTCAAGGAAGTGGAACGAAATCTGATTGTTTGATTCGGTTATTTCAGCTACAAAATATCGCGTAATTATAGCAATTATTATTTCAACTTGCGATTCTCTCGATTTCGAAGAAATTTTTAACCAAATTATCACGAGATGGCTGAGAATTTATCGGATTGTTTTTTTCTTTTTCACTTTCTATTGTTTTTGATGAAAATAATTTTTTTTTAGAAAAGGGAAGTGGAGATTGGGGAATAATTATCTTCACTTTTTAATTTTGAGTGAATTTACATAATTTTACTAATAGATAAATATAGGTAATTTTGTAATTGGAGTAGATAGGTATTTAACTATCAACTACCTATACCTAATATCGAATTAGAGAGATATTACATACTTATTTCTAAAAAAAATTACGATTATTTCAGATAAAGAAGTTTTCAAATGTAGATAAACAAGAATTATTATGACGAACCGGTATATTTTCGGTATTTTCTACCCGGCGAGTGTTGAAACGATAACACAAAGAGATAAGAATACCATTGCAACGATATTTTTTCAAGTTCTGTTTTGCTCATCCTACGTTTACATCACAACACTTGCACCTACTACGTAAGTTGATATTGGGAAAAATTTTCGGATCAAAGCGATGCTTTTATTCAAAACCTCGTATCGAACTATCTCTTACAATGAGTTTGAAAATTCGAAATAAATTAAATACAATTTTTTCCAACGTCAATGATTCGAAAAAAAATTTATCTACTTACACACGTTGTGGGTTTACTAACGCCTTCTGAGATTATTACCACCACTGCTTTCTATCTGATTAATCCAGAAAATTAATATTTACTATTTTAAAATTATTTTTGAAGTGGAATTTTGAAAAATGCATAAATAGCAAACTCACTCCCCTTCTAAAAATTACGAAAAAGGGTTATATACTCAACAACAGAGTCATTTGAGACAAGGTACTTGGCAAACTCGTAACCCAAAAATGTTACGATCTTGTCAAACGTAGCAACTTTGCCTATGAATGATGAAAAAAATTACGAGTGTGAGGTTTAATAAAACTAACGCTAGAATAATTAAACCATTTCTGTTTTAGAACCCCCATTAATTGGACCGATCAACGTAGTTCACACCCAACACATTTACAAAACAACATGCAACCCATAAATACTGGAATTACAAGGGCGATCCAATTTTATATGGTAATTAGTTAATTACGAGCAGACGTAGAATTACTTACGGCGACCCAGTTACTATGACTGGAAGCATCATCGCAAGATAATCCGAGCAATTTGACATTTCTTTTTTTGAATTCATCGACGTGCACAGCCATTCTACCCAATTCCGTCGTACATACCGGAGTAAAATCCATCGGGTGGGAAAACAAAACAGCCCATCTAAGAAATGAAAACCATCCTATCGAATTTTTCTCATCATATTTTAAATTAAAAATCTGCAACACTTACGAATCTCCGACATAATCGTAGAAATTAATTTTACCGAAAGTAGAATCGGCAGTGAAATCAGCAACGATCGAGTTTAAACGCGGCATTTTTAAGCAGATAATTTCAACCGAGAACGTACGTAGCTAACACGATGAACGAACCAGCACAAGTGACAATTACCGAATGAATTACAACCGTTTAAATCCAATTCAAATTTTAAGTAATCAACTAGTTGAAGGGCGCGCGAATGTTACTACTCGTGAAGAGTTACTTTCCGTACAGGAAACGTTTACCTATTTTATCTGCAGTTCTCGACTCTCTCGTATGGGTTTATATATTCCCGAGAAAGAATAGAAAAGCGCGAAAGAAGCCTGAAATTACGTAATTTGTAAAAATAAGAAATGACTTGGATTCGTTGATCTTGACAATACAAATGAAAGTACGATTAAAATTGATTAAAGAAATTCGATAGTGCCGTCATTTTTTTATTTAGGAAGATAACGTAATTTACAGGTTAGCAATTATTGAAGTCAAAGGTTAGCCTTTGATAATTATTATGATCAGTTTTATTTTTGAATTGCGTTTAATGTTTTTTTTTATAGGTGTGATTACGAGATTTCACAAGCGGCTTGTGGTGATTAATGGAGGATCGTTTTGTATTTTGGAGAACTTGATATAAGTAAGTAGGTACCTACCTTCTAGATGATTGAATCTACGTAGGTAATTTATTGTAAATGTTTATTCGAAGAAGAGATTTTTTATTTTTAGTCCTTTTTACGAGGTTTTGGGAAAATTAAAATTTCATTAGAAACAATTAGACAGCAACAATCAGAGACACGAAATTTCATTTCAAGTATTTATTTTTTTATTCAACATGAACACGTGTAGGATCATTTGCAACTGATTCTTCTGTAGTAATTGTAGAATTATTAGAATTAGTATCCATTCTTTGTTGCAATTCTTTGTCAGTTTCTTGTAACTCGAATGAGCAAATTCCTAGAATTTTAGAATACCAATCATAATTTTTTTGGAGGAGAGATAGTTACTGAAGAAATATTTTATTTAAAAAAAAAAATGTGGAAGTGATTGAAACTTACGTTTGATGTGGCATTGGCCTAGAGATAAGTTTTCAACAATTTCTAATATTTCTAAACATATCTTTCTCTTGAATTGAAGCAAATGATGGGGCAGATCTGTTAAATAATATAGAATTATTACGCTGGTGTATGTACTAAAAAGTTACAAAATTACTGTCAATTGACTTCTCGTATCTCCTTCACCTCTCAGCGACCAATTACACGGATTCTAAAAATTCGGATTCTTTTCCTTTTTAATCAAATGTTTTTGGAGTCAATCGCAGCTTAAAGGAAGAGGCGGGGGTCTGAAAAAAGTTATATTTTTCAAAATCCATTTGAAAAAATTTAATTCGTTAAAATTTTTTACAAAAATTTTTTTGTTAAAACCTGATTACTTGACAGATTCTGATAATTCAATCCAGATCTGAAAAATTTTTCATCTTTTTTGGATCATTTTTTGAAGTCCCTCTGGTTCGAAAAGTAAAATAACTTTCGAAATTTTTCTCGCCTCTTTTAAAAATCCACTGAGGAGGTTACAAATTTCCAAATAAAAAAATTAACTTGACCGCAAAGTATTTTGTAATATATCATTTGTTATATTTTTTGTGGGTGCTGAGTCTAAATTTCGAATTTCTACGTTGACTGCAAAAATAGGTACCTGCTTATCATAATCTCAAAACCGAATAGAAATTGGAACATGATGTTTCCGAAAACGTCAAGAATCAAAGAGCTCACGAAATTTTTTTTAATATTTTTGAATTTTGACTAAAATTAAAATTTGGGAGAACCGAGGAGGAGGAAGTGAAGTGCTTAAACTGAATAGAAAATTGAAATTTGCGTCTTTGAAAAAATTTAAAACGATGCGTTTAGTAATGTTGAATTTTTTGAAAATTTTGATCGAAATAAAAGAAGGTATCAATGTCCATCACCTGTAAGTACATAGCTTGATCTGGATGCATTTCCAGCCGCCCAGATTAATTTTACATTTTTTTCACTGACTTTGAATTTTTTAGTGAAATCAGATGCAAATATTTGAAATTCGATATATTTTTTTAGTTGAAGTAGGTACCTACTACCTAGGTACTTTTAGGTATTTTTTTTTCAAAAAAATATCTTGGTTCAATTTTAGATTCGACTAAGTATTTAAAGTCAATTATGAATAATTACTAAGCTCACCATAAAAGTACATGTGCTTTCCTCCTTTTATAAAAATGGAGATCCAAATGGACATTCATTCGAGGACATCACTATTTTGATGTAGGTACCTACTACCTATCCACCCTCGAACTGCGATTTTTTTGAAAAATTATGTCCTAACACCTTTATAGGTACCTAACTAAATTTTCAGCTTCCCAAGTTGATACTTACCTCAATTTCTGATAAATTTTTGAAAATTGGAAAAAAAAGCAAAAATGAGATACTTTTGAAAAAATTACTTTTCCATCAAACTTGATGAAATCAGGTCCTTTCTCAATATCAACTCCTCCCCTGAAGCCATATGTGACCATTTTTAGCATTCCAGCTATTCTGGAGCCTCCAGTCAATTATTCAATGTTTTCTACCTATTTTTTAAACTGGTAAAAAATCCATAATTGAGGTTTTCACCGGTAAATTGATCTAAAGACACTTAATTTTCAAGATCCCAATTTTCATACTGAAAGTTCCAGAATAACTGGAAATTGCCTCATTTGAATTCGAAAAATCAGTATTTGGTACGGACCTAAATTTCATCCAGTGTGGTAAAGAAATACTTTTTTTTCAAAATTATCTTTTGTTGAAAATCTGGATTTTTAATTTGTAAAAATTCATTAACTTGCATAACTGAAAATTTGTCGGCGGAAATTATAGGATATATGAATTTCCAAAAAATCGCAACTTCGTTCAAATTGGAGACGGGCACCTCAATCAGTTCCCTTGTTGGAAAAAATTTCAAAAAAAATCACCTGCTCGTCATAATTTCTAATTTATAGAGGGGCTGAGAGTTGAGGGGAGTCAAATTCCAAAACTGAGTTCAAATTCAAACTCAGCATTCTAGAAAACACAACACCTCGTCACACAATGCTGTTAATTTTTTTTAAATTTTGACCTAGATTTGTGAGTAGGGGGACTGAGGGGACAGTTTGTGAAATTGAGTCGAAATTCGAACTCGGATTTTCCAAAATCATATCAAATGATACATCGTACAGTATGATTATTTTAAAAAAAAAATGTTTAGCCCTCCCAATGAATCCCTTAAGGGTATAGGAAAGAAAATTTAGGAAATTTTTTCACCATTAGGACAAGAGTAGCTCGTAAAAAATTTCAAACTAACAATACCGAAATTAAAAGACTTTAAGGGCGATACTTGAATGCATGTAACTAGACCTACCTTTTATGACAAAATTTTCAATAAAATTTTGCAAAATCTGAAAAACCATACCTGCTGTCAAAATATTCCAAAAAAGAGGGAATGGCCTTGATCGAGGCGAAATTTTCAGGATCAGCTGAGCAGATTCCATCAATAATATTTTTGGTGGTTAAACAATTTTTTGGTACTTTTTAAATTTTTAAAAATTGATAACATATTTTTTTAAAATCGCAGGGCAGAAATCATAAAAAAAATTTGAAACCTCCCCTACCTCTCCTTTTTGAGTCGATCGACCCCAGGAAAAGTTTATTTAGAAATAAAAAGGTTATATTTTTAGAATTCGATGTCATCTAGTCGCAAGAAGGTAAGGGGATGAGCGTGAGGCCAACTGACAGTCTAGCTTTGCTGAACCCTTCGTAAACACAATTTTTTTCTAAATCAATAATCAATCAACTCATGAGTTTGTTTTTCGTGTCCTTGGATGAAATAATTTCTCACCTGACCACTTATAACCATCAGTATATCCGATGACATTCAACAAAATATACTTGAATTGAACGATGGTGTGATGTGATGTTGCCACAATTCTGTTTGTATTTAAAAACTGCAATATCTCCGCCGGAAATCTCAAATCCAACTTTGATATTTCATTTGTGATTACTTTGTGTAAAACTGCTATTTTATTAGAAGCCAAAATAAATTCGCATGTTTGGCAAACCCACGTTGTATGCATATTCAAAGGATCTTTTGGTAACAAAACACCATTGCATGATGATTTTCTACATCTGAATGCTGATAAATTGGTACCACATTCCTAGAACAAAAATAAATAACAATTGGTTGATTGAAAGTATCATATTTTTTGCTACGTATTGTATTACGCGATAAAGAGTATGCTCAAATTTTAACCGTTCAATTATTATTTTTTTGGGTATTGTTACTGATTACGTCGAGGTTTTATCATAGAGTTTAGGTAGGTGTGAGTACTCGTTCGTATGTTTTACACTTTGTCGGAAATATGAACTGATAAGCTGTTTATGAAGTTGATATGATGTACTCGTAAGTACATATTGTGTTAGCTCATTCAATACAATAACTTCCATTAAGTTGGAATATCAATACCTATTAATGTAGGTACTGTGTGCTCAGCTCGTATATTTCAATAGGTGAGCTAATCCAGGTAAATTTGATATGCAATTTTGAGTCGTCGTTTACTTTATCACGCTAGACAGTCAACCGAACAGTTGGGTATTGTAATTTTAAAGCAAAATCTTACATCAGTAAAATATAAAACATACTTAATTCGATAAATTTTAATCTATGACTTATACCTACCTACTTCAGGCATTGCTGTGAGGTTATTGTTATTTTTAAAGTACCCAACTTGTGCTTTTTTTTTCATATTCCGTCATTAAAATTACTTTTCATGTTCAAAAATTATACCATTTTAATAAAAACTGGCAAAATTTAAGAAAATTTTGTTCAAATTTATACTTATTAAAAATGAAATTTTTTAGCAGCTCATTGCAATCTTTTCCAAATTTTTGCCAGTATTTTCTTTTTCTTTTGAAATTACTTTTAAAAAAAAATCTATCTTGAATCATATCCAATACAAAAACCATAAATAGGTACCTAATTTTTAATTTTTACTGAATTTTGTTCTTTAAAGTCTAAAAAGTGAATATTCAGCTGAGATGTGCTAAAAATATACATTTTTGCGACTGAAAATTCTATTTTCAAACTTTTACTCTCGCTTTGCTCAGACTATAAATCTATACCTAATAATTACTTACTACTATTTTATTTCTTTTTTGCATAAAACAATATTCAAATCCATATTCATTGAGTATCTGAAAAAATTGAAATATGCAGCTCCTAATTTGCTTAATTTTTGTAAAAATTTTGTTCCAATTTAAAATAATTTTTCCTCATATTGGAAAACTTTTTGTGAAAAATTTGAATTGTTTTGAAGAGAGTTTTTATTTTCTCTTACCTGGAAAATTTTCAGAATTAAATTTGAATCATTGGTATTTTATTATTTTTTGAAAGGAGAGACAGAAAACGAAAAAATTGTAATTTAGGTACCAATAAAAAACTCAGTTACGACGCCATAAATTTGACAAATGTGTCATTGTTAAATTATTTGATTAAATGATTCTGGGCCCTTTCAAACTGTATCAAATTCCTCTAATGAAAATTCTCTTTCATTTTTGGATGGAAGGAGAAGGTGATTTTTTTGCAAATATGAATTTCGTTTTTTTGAATTTTGGGAGACATCAAATCAGACAATCAGAGAATAAGTTGAAAAAAAAATCGCGAAGGGAATCTGAAATTTGTAGTCGATATTGTGGATGAATTTTGAAAATTTTCAGTCAAATATTTTTTTTGATATATCTAATAGGTAACTAAAATTACTTCTTTCTTTTTTGGAGAATTTCACATCGATGCCTGCTACTGACGTTCTAATTTATTATAATTATAACAGATGATTCAAATCTTAAAGCCATGTGTGAAGTTGTGGGAGGAGCTAATTTCGCGATTTTCGTATTAGCTTTAGGCTCACCAATCCTATTTTTATTATACTTACTGTGGAATCTTTACATCTAGAACATTTGCACTCGAAATGTTTTGATTTATTTAGAAAATGTCTTCTTGCAGGTGTGCCCAGAAGCAGAGGAGCATACGTGGTCGTGATTTCTGTACCAGATGGAATCATTTTGGTTGCTTTAATTATCATTTGATGATCAGCGGTGAAATCGTGACTGGTATTTGGTACACAGGAATGGTTAATTACGGAAGCCATCGGATATAATCCACGAATACTTCCACATTTGCCAGATAATTGGATTTCGTAGGCGTTTGCATCTAATACGCTGCAGCACAGCCGCATGAAATGTTCATCTTGTGATGGAATTTTGGAAATTGTGAGTCGTTTCAGTAGTTCTACCTGAGAAACGATTTTTTATCAGAAGTATAATTACGATGAGGTGATTTAGGAATCTTGAAAGAGTCGAGAAAAGAGGCGATTTTCTGTACATTTTTTTTTTTTAAATTGAAGAGTGGTACTTAGATGGAAAGTTGTGCCTAGACCTCAAAACGAAGTGGCTAAAACTTCCTTGACTTCACATTTACCCCTCTTTACCAGACCATGAAATTTGGATACGTGCAAAGAATTTTGAAAAATAATTTCCCTATTTTTCAGGAGTCTTTGAAAAGTATCACTTTTTTCGTTTTTTTCTCAATATGCAATAAAAAATCGAAAAATGTTTCCCTGAAATAATGTTGGTACGAAAAAATCATCAGCGTTGATTTTCAACGTTTTTCCAATTGGAAAAAATTATAATTTTCCTAATTCTGAATTGTGACCTAGAGGGAGGGAGGGAGGGGGGTTGGTGATGGACAATCATCGACGATGATTTTATTAGGGCAACATATTCATTCTAATCTTATGTTAGAAAAAATTGGTTCAAACAATTTTTTAACAATTTTTATTGAATGCTGAAAAAAATGAGAAAGTGATTTTTTTAAGGACCTCTGAAAAATAGGTGCCAATGGTATTTTTGAGTAAGTAAAGACATCCATATTAAAACTATTTTTGAGAAAAAAATCTATTTTTTTTAATTTTTTCAAAATTTATTGAACTTAGACTTTTGGTGAGTAGAAGCAAATGAGGAGTCAGGACCTCAGGAGAGATGAAAATTTTGCCACGTCATTTTGAAGTCTAGCTCCTCCTCTGTCAACTTTCAAAAAAAATTGCAAAACGATCACATCTAGTCGACAAGCCATATTAAAATTTTGAAAAATGAAAAACAAAGCAAATTAGAAAGGTATAGGTACCTATTATATTTTATAGCAGTGCCAAAGTCATAGCAGCGGAAAATTTTCTTTTCGATTTTATACTTACCTCTAGACCTTGGTGAGGACCATAAATTTTATGAAGATGATTAACAATTTCCTTCTTCGCATTGTCGAACGTTAAACACCGCAGTGGGGTCAAAACTCGTATAATTTTCTTCTCACTTTCGTTTTCATCTTTATATCGAAGGTTTCTTAAATATTCACATTCGAAAACATGCTCGTCGTTATTTACACACCGATTACAAACATGTAAAAAGCAACCTTTCGAGCATAATTTTAAGTTTTCACTGGTGTAACATCTTACACAAATTGGCTGTTGATCAGGAATAGATCGAGGGCCTACTATTAGCGGGTGGTCTATAAATATTATATCACCAGGATTAAAATTTCTAGTCGCTAGGATACCTTTGCCGGCTATTCGTGATTTTGATACTTTCCATCCTTGTTTGGATTGAATTTCGTTGAAACGAGAATTGAAATCGAGGATTAAAGAGTTGAATTTTTCCATATTTTTTTCAGGTGTTTCTTCGATCTTCAAATTGGATTAAAAAAAGGGCTGAAGTTTTAAACGCGAATTTTAAAAATTTTTATGAGGATCTTTTCATTAAAAAAAAAAACAAAAAAAAAACAACACGAAAACCGCAAAGTAATTGAATAATAGTTATACCGGTGCATAGAGCAAAAAGCACTGTGTGGCATTTTTTTCCGGTTGCTTTAAATGTAATTTAAAAATACTTATTGTGTGATCGACTGCCAATAAGGTTTGGTTTAACGTTTTAATTATTTTGGCAAGTGTATTAGCTGATTTTATCTGAAAGCATTTCACTTCTAATTCACTGTACCGATTTCAATGATTCTTAAAATATTTTAACTCGCACATCGATACCGAAAATCTGGACATCTTTTGGCACTGTTTTTTTTCTTCAAATGATTTATTAATCTTACCTCCTACAAGTTGATGTCATCATGCATACATTGTACGCATGTAAATGTGTTTGCAATTTTTTTGCAGTGTCGGAATCATAAACCATTGGTTGAAGCGTGGGGACTTGCTTTACACTTGATGTATGTTTGAATTATGCAGAGTGTCCGGTGAAAAGGTTACGAAAATAAATTTTTAAAAACAGAAACACATGGGTACCATTGAAAAAGAGTTGAATGAACATGTTGCCTATTCTTGAAATTGGTGGGACAAATACCTAACTGACGGAAAAAAATGAACGCAAATAAATTTTTAATCGAGGAAATGGGTAGAGCTCATCTCAAAAATTAAACCAATTTTTTTATCGTGATTTTTTGCCCAACTTGAAAATTGAAGGGACTGCAAAAGAAAATTTATTCAAAAAAATCTCAAAAAAGTAATTAAAAAAATGAATAGTGTACTTTGAAAACTGAAAAATTTTATTTTGACGATTTTTTTACCAAAATCAAAATTGAAGGAACTGCAGATCATTTAAAATAAATGGTATTTAAAAGTTTTTATAATTTTCTCAACTTTGGCTCCTTCAATTTTGATGTTTGGCAAAATAAAACATTAAAAAATTTGTTCAGTTTTCAATTTCAAAGTACATAATATTCTTTTCCTTAATTGTTTTTTTTTAAGATTTTTTTTGTACAAATTTTCTTTTGTAGTCCCTTCAATTTTCAAGTTGGGCAAAAAATCATAATACTTGATTTACTCAATATTCATTTGTCCCTTCGATTTTAAAAACAGGCAACATGTTCATCGAACACGTTTTTGGAAGGACCGGTTGAATCCAAATTTTTTTCCTGCTTATGTAACCGAACACACTAAATCACATTTTTATGACTTATTACATATTCACATAATATGCAGTGGCGTAAAAAGGATGAAATTATGGAGGGGATTCACAATTATTTTAATTTTATGTGAGGAAGGTGGTTTTAAAATTCAATTCTAATCTGTAATAAATTTTGCAGAATAGCTGTAGAACAGTTGAAAAATTATTATTCCCTGAACAGAATTTCGAAAGAGAAATTTTTTGGTTTTAGTTATGGTTTTTTTGCTGCTCAACTTTGAAAAATAATCCCCTTTCGTATTCATTTTTTAAAATCCCAACTTTTCCTTTCTCTTTAGTCTTTTTTTTTTGAAGTACCACTATTTTTTTCTAAAATAACAAATTTCTCATTTTAAAAAAATCTTCCGTTTTCTTTCATTCTTTTTTTTTTAGAAAAAATTTATTGCGAATAGGAATGGAAAATTGATGTTTATTGAAACACAAGGTACCTAGTAATTTTTAGTCACCTTTTAATCTTCTTCATTAAAAATTGTGAATTTTTTCTTAAAAAAACAAGGATAAGAGGAGATTTTTTTCAAAATTCCCCGAAGTTTTGCTCTTTTTTGTTTAACCGAAAAATAACACGCCATTGAAATAAAGGAAAGGAAGGAACAACGAACAACGAATTTAGTTTATTTCAATTATTCAAATTTCTTAGTGAATGGTATAATTTCTTTTTTTTTTTTTCGGAAACATAACAATTTTCATCGGGAGTGACAAATCTCTTTTTAAAATCAGAAAAAATATTAAAAATTGAAATTTTTTTGATAGTTATCCCAATTAGCATGATGGAAAAGAGGGGAGGGGGAGGGTTGAACCTACAAAACTCCTTTAGAGCTGGGTTGCGTTCAGGTTGGGTTGTATATACATGAAAATGACGTCATTTTTAGGTGTATACAAAAATTAACCAATCAGATTGTTTCGTTCCTGAAAGATTCAGATTATTAAAAAAGTAGTGATAAAAACATACAATGAAATTATTGTAAACATTTCTGATAAATTCAAGGGGAAAACAGGGGAAAAAGTGCTAAGTTGCTAACCATCAGTTTTTAATTTCTAACTCTGAAAGAAACGAATTTGCACATTCTCTGAATTTGTTTATATGATTATACACAAAAATGACGTCATTTTTGTGTATACACACCCAACCTGAACGCAACCCTGGACAACTGTCTGTATTTTCAAATGAAAACTTGGAATCATTTATCAGAACAACTGAACATGAACTTGGACGAATTGTTCATAAATTTCATGAGTGAGTCTCATTAATAATAAGGTATAAATATTTGTACAGTAAGCATACCTTTGGTTTTTGTTCCTGATGTTGGATTCATAAACTTTAATTATTTTTATTCGTGAAATGACGACTTGATCAAGAAAAATGGATGTTTAATGATGATTTATTTTTCCTACAGTCTTATGAGTATTGTTCAAGTTTTTTTATTGTACGTATTACGCATTGAAAAATCACATAAATAATAAATTTTTAAATTAATAATACCCAAATAAATTAAAATATCGGTTCGGCGTTCCACCGAAGACTCCTATTTTAATTTCTCAGTGTTGCCGCTTGAGTAACGTAATTTCACTGATAAATTCTTAAATCTGGCGACACTGCTTTAACTCGTGTCTTTTCGTCTTTTCAGTTCACGAATTTTTGAAGACCAAATTCGTTTAATTTTCTCTCATTTTAGAATTTTTCGGGTCAAAGTGTTCAATTTTAATTAATCTAAACTGTTCGAGACAACCAGACAATTACGCTAAGCTCAAAAATGGTTTTATTACAAAATTTACCCAAACAATTTCGCAAATTTTTACGAGCTAAAGATCTGCTATCAGTTGTAAGTAATTTCATCATACATTCTCAATTTCACCTTTATTTTTTGAAAAAACAAAAAAACGTACTGTACTTTGAACAATCTTCCACGCTTAGAAGTATTTCTCGCAACTCGTTTTGTGTTAACAACAGAGCTACGAGATGTCGAAAATTTCTCGCCCTGTACTGTGTTTTCATTTCCGACCTTATCACTGAACTTTTAAAAAAATATTTGCAGCAAAAGGATAGTAAACGATTTGTTGCAAAGAAATTCACCGAACATAAAGATAATGAACACATTCGAAACATCGGTATATCCGCTCATATCGATTCCGGCAAAACAACACTCACCGAAAGAATTCTGTTCTATACCGGTAGAATCGATGAAATGCACGAGGTACGTGTTTAACTGTTAAGTACAATTTAATTTTCGATTTTGGTGATTAATATGATCATTCTACAGGTCAGAGGTAAAGATAACGTCGGAGCTACTATGGACTCGATGGAGTTAGAAAGACAGCGAGGAATAACTATTCAATCAGCTGCTACTTATACGTTATGGAAAGATCACAATATTAATATTATTGATACACCAGGTTACATCGTTATTTCTTTTCTATCAGTGATTATTGAACGAATTTCTAATTCGATGATGTTGCAGGTCACGTTGATTTTACCGTCGAAGTAGAACGAGCATTGAGGGTTCTCGATGGAGCAATTTTAGTATTATGCGCCGTAGGTGGTGTTCAAAGTCAAACGTTGACTGTGAATAGACAAATGAAAAGATATAATGTTCCTTGTTTAGCATTTATTAATAAATTAGATCGGTTAGGAGCTAATCATGAACGAGTTCTTTCTCAGCTTAGGTACGTTTAAGTTTCATTTTTCGATTTATTGTGTTTTCTGTGGCTTTCAATCTATGTTTTCTTTTAGGGCGAAAATGGGTCACAATGCTGCTTTTATTCAAATACCAATTGGATTGGGGGGTGATACTAAAGGCATTATTGATATTATTAAACAACAAGCTATGTATTTCGATGGACCATGCGGGTAAGAAAATTGTTTCTTTTCAGAAGTTGAATCCTTTTTTTAAATTTTACTTTCTTTACTAAACATGTTAAATTTTTAATTCTATAGAGAAACAGTACGAATCGAAGAGATTCCTAAAGAATATCGTAGCGAAGCTTCAGATAAAAAAAGCGAATTAATCGAGCACGTTGCCAATGTCGATGAAAAATTAGGCGAAATGTTCTTAGGTTTGTTCGACTAATTACTAAATTGAATCATGTCTTTATCCGATTTTAATTTACTATTGATTTTCAGAGGAAAAAACACCGGACGATAAAGATTTAATGGCCGCTATCAGACGATCGTGTCTTAAACGTGAATTTGTACCAGTTTTAGTCGGTACAGCGTTGAAAAATAAAGGTGTCCAACCTTTACTCGATGCTGTGCTGCATTATTTACCTTGTCCTCACGAAGTAGAGAACTACGCTCTGAGAGAGAATCCTGTGACGTGAGTTTGGAATCGCTTCAATTAGGATTTTTTCGATTGAATTGATTAGATCTAGTCGTGGTTATTATATTGTTTTGCAGGAAAGAATCAGAAAAAGTAATATTAAATCCGGCTAGGACGAAAGAGAGCCCATTTTTATCGTTAGCATTCAAATTAGAAGCTGGTCGTTTTGGTCAGTTGACTTATATGCGTTGCTATCAAGGCGCCATATCCAAAGGTGACACGATCTACAATGCTCGTAATGGAAGAAAGGTATAATTAAACGGACAATTGATACAAAAATTTACACTCGGAGTATTGATTATTTTTCTCTTAAAAGATCAAAACATCTCGACTGGTTCGATTACACGCCCAAGAAATGGAAGACGTCGATGAAGTCAGAGCTGGTGATATTTTCGCTACATTTGGCGTAGATTGCCACAGCGGAGATACCTTTGTGAACGATAAAAGATTACAACTGGCGATGGTAAATTCAGTTTATCGTAATTTCGGTGATTTTTTTGAAATGTTTTAAAAGTGATTTTTCAGGAATCCATGTTCGTCCCTGATCCTGTTCTTTCGATGTCAATTAAAGTAAATAATGGTAAAGATAGAGAAAATTTTGCCAAAGCTATTGCACGGTTCACCAAGGAAGATCCTACGTTTCATTATAAATACGATACCGAAAGCAAAGAAACTATCGTGTCTGGAATGGGAGAATTACATTTGGATATTTATGCTCAAGTAAGAATCTAAATATTTTCAAATGAAGGCCAATCAAAATAAATTTTTTGAATATGAAAATTTTCCCTGTTTAGCGAATGGAACGAGAATATAATTGTCCGGTGACGTTGGGTAAACCGAAAGTATCATTCAGAGAGACTATCACGGCACCCTGCGAATACGATTATCTCCACAAAAAACAATCCGGTGGTGCTGGACAATACGCTCGTGTCATTGGTTTCTTGGAGGTACGATAAAGCAATACATATGTTCTGGAAATTACTTCGAAATTAATCACTCGACTCATTTATAGCCTTTACCGATCTTAAATAACACTAAAATCGATTTCGTCGACGAAACATCCGGTCCAAACGTACCCAAATGCTACGTTCCTGCCATCATGAAAGAATTTATTCGTATGTGCGAAAACGGAGGCCCAATAACCGGCAGTACAATTTCCGGAGTACGGTTCAGACTTCAAGATGGTGATAACCATTGCGTAGATTCGTCCGATCTTGCTTTCCAACTTGCTACCGAAGGAGCCATGAAAGATCGTGAGTGACTTTTTGTCAATTATTCGTCTCTTATTTAACGATTTGAGGAATAATATATTTTCATTTCGATAGTATTTCGAGATGCTTGCTGGCAGCTGCTGGAACCTGTTATGAATGTTGAAGTTGTAGCACCTGTCGAAAACCAAGGGACTGTATTGGGTATGATTAGTAAAAGAAGCGGTATCATTGTGGCCAATGAACCGGGTTTACAATGGTTTTCGATTACGGCCGAAGTAAGTATCGACATCTAGGGCGACGGCGATTTGTAGGTTCTTTTGTTTCAAATTTACTCATGGATATATCGTTCTTTTAGATACCTTTAAACGAGATGTTCGGATTTGTCGGTGAACTTCGATCGAACACTCAAGGCAAAGGAGAATATACTATGGAATATGCTAGATACTCACCGACGACCCCTCAAACACAAGAAAAGCTATCCGCCGAATATCAAGGATTCTTAGCAACAGCAATTCAACAAAAGAAGAAAAATTAAACGCCATCGTAAGTGTATATTTTTTTATCAATGATTACCGTGTTACTGAAATACCCAATTTCGCTAGTCGGGCGTTAAAATCCGGATTGTCGATCGATATTCGCGAGTTTTTACGCTCAGAAGAAAAAAAAAAAGGGTTGAGTCGATGTTGAATGAATTTCAGGTAAGCGAATCAACTTTTTCGCAAAATGAGTTAGTTCTTGTTAAAATATTGAACCAAATATGAAATTGTTTTGGATATTTATCGCGAATATGATTGTAATGTTGTGAAGGTCGTTGGCATATGCAAACGTGATGATTTTGTCGCCGTGTACGATTCTCTGCGTTGTTGATTCTAAATTTCAAGAATCGATATTAGAAATCTGGGTGGTGAAAAGTCAAACCTCGTTATTCGCTTCGCTATCGTCATCCGGTGTGAAGTTTCTGTCCCCAATAAAACTGATCAGTTGTGTAACAGACGGAATCGTACGATCTCAAGGTGTCTAGAAGTCCTGTAGGTTCTTATTTTGTCCCACATTTTTGTCAAAAATTCCCTTTTTCCCCCTTTTTTTTTTTACAATTTTTGAATGTTTTTTTTTTCGGTGAAAACTTTCGCCCTCGCTTCGCTCAAGCTTAATAAATTTATTAATTTAAATAAATTTTTTACAAATGTTATGAAATTAATTTTTTGGAGTAAAAATGTGATATTTTCAAAAATTGTTGCTTTATATTCAAAAAACGTATTTCTAAAACAAAAATCATGAATAATTCTGTATCAATTATGTCCATAAATATTTATTTTAAAAGATATTTTTTTGAAATTTAAACATTGAAAAATTAAACATTTTGCCGCAGTGATGGAAAACTGGAACTGGAACTAGAACTGGAACTTGAAAAAAACTGGAACTAAAATTGAAAAACTGGAACTGGAACTAGAACTAGAACTGAAATGATGAGAACTGAAATCTGAAAACTGGAACTAGAACTAAAATTAATTTCAGTTTTATACCTAAAATAGGACTTGAAAAAGCCCAAATTTTGATGTTGAAATTTACCAAACCACATTTAATTAAAAAATGTTTACTAAAAACCCCAAACCTTGAAAATTTATGTCAAAAAGTGAATGAAGTTATGACAATGACTTTTTTCTAGAATTATTTTGTTTTGAGCTTGAACAGGGAAGTAAACAATTTTTTGCTCAGAATTTTTCGAACTTCTACATTTTTTTCAACAAAAATTTACAAACTGAATTTTTTTCCTGTAAATTCATCACTCAAAATTTTTCAAACTTTAACACTTCTACGTAAATCGGAGTCTTCTTCCGGAATATTCTGAAAAATACATATTGAAAATTATTTTTCACAACTACATTGAAAATAATGAATTATACAATAAAAATAAATAATAAATGTCTTTATTGTATTTTTCATTATTTTATTTTCGATGTTGTTAAAAATGATTTTCAATTGTATTTTTCAGAATATCCCTGAAGAAGACTCCGATTTACGTTTCAGAAGTTTTGAAGCTAAAATAATTTACAGGAAAAAATGTTCATAGTTTGAAAATTTGCGTTGAAAAAATGTAGAAGTTTGAAAAATTTACAGGAAGAAATTCAGAGTGGGTAAATTTACGTTGAAAAAAATGTAGAAGTTTGAAAAATTCTGAGCAAAAAATTTTGGACTTTAAAAATTACGTTGAAAAAATTTTGAAGTTTAAAACATTATACAGGAAAAAAACTAGTTTGAAAATAATTCAGAGTGCAAAATCAAGCGGACTTTGAAAAAAAAGAACTGCTCACCACCCACTACAAATCCGTAAAACAGGGCCAGGTAAAAAATTGCACTTTGAATCAGAAAAAGAAAAACAACAAAATTCAAATTTAGCAGAAAATTTTGCATTTTTTTATCCTTTAAAATTTTAAAAACTGAAAATTTGGAACTATAACTGGAACTAAAAAATTTTGAGAACTGGAACTGGAACTAGAACTAATATCATTTCGGTTTTCCTTTTCCATCACTGCATTTTGGTTGTAGGGATTTTCAATTTTTTTTTGAAAATTTTGTCCCTGTTTGGGTCTGGCTCACGGACAGGTGAATTAAAAGCGGAAGGTGAAAAAAGTTGTAAATTTATCGTTTCTTAATAAATCGACAAAGAAGTGTCCTTTGTTGAATAGGTAGTGGGTGGGAAATCTCAATTTCTTCCTAATGATTGGAATTTTGAAAAAAATTATGAAATTTTAGGCGTCAAAATTAGTTTTGTGTAAAATTTTTTACCCTTGCTTCGTTCGAGTTCGAATAATCTTTTTCTTTTCCTAAAATGATTGATATTTTCTGCATCAGTTTTTCCTTCCAGATCTTTCAAGCTTCCCCCCCCCCCCAAAAAAAAAATCTATAGATCGCAGTCACTATACAAAGCCTATGCTTGGGTCCACTGGGAGAAATCATGGTCTTGTCATATTTAAAAAATTTCACAACATAACGGAAATTTCAATCAGTTCTTAAAAATCGTTGCTGAATTTTAGATACTGAAATGTTTTTCAAGTGTTGAAAATTTTCCAATGTGTGAAAATCTACCCTCAAGTGGATGTCATTTTTAAAATTTTTGTTCCATTTCAAAAATTTTGTTTCGAGTTTTTCATCAGTATGAGGTACCACATTTTGAAAATTTCATCAACCATTGAAAGTTTTACTAATTTTTTTGTAGGTACATAGGTCAAATTTTAAAAATTTTGCCAAATTAAGAAAAATTTTTATCATAATTTTTATATTTTTCCGTTTATTTTTAAAATTATAGCATGCTTTTGAAATGAAAAAAATTTATCGTGTTTATTTAGAAAATGTTTGTTTGTTTTGGAAATGTTATTGGCTTCTAAAAAATTGGCAGAGTTATAGAAATTTCATCATTTTAATAAAGTTTGGCCAAATTTTTGACACCTATTTGAACTTGTTTGAAATTTTATTAAAAATGTTGGAAATTTTTCAATATTTTTAAAATTTTATCATATTTTGATCATATTACAGTTACATTAATATGGCAGAAAAATATACCCTTTTGAAAAATTTCATCAATTTTTTGGAAATTTTATTAAGGAAAAAAATTTTAACCTCCATTTTTTACCACACTTATTTTTAAAATTTTTCCATGTTTTATTTGTATGTGCTATTGGATAATTTGAAAAACTTTATGGATTTTTAACAATCCCGTCATATTTTAAAAATTTGCTCATCTCATGCACTTTTGATTAAAATCCTGATGTCGAAACCTAAAAGCCATAAAATTTTGACAATTGGGTTTAAAAACTTGTAATATTTTGGAAACTTTATCAATTTTTGAAAATTTTGTCAAATTCTTTTTGGGCCCACGTTTTTTAAATTGATTTTGTATCTTGAAGAAGAAGAGTGGATGGTTGTCCTACCCACCCGGACGTTGGAAAAATTTAAAAAGTGCACTGAGAAAAAAAAGTGTGGCGATATTGACCACAAAATGTGTCAAAACTGGAACAGTCTGACCATATGACGCTTTTCACCATAACTGTGATACAGTTGTGGCAAAAAAAAGTACCTCAACTGTGGTAAAAAGCATCATAAACTTATACTGGATAAGTTTTTCTACAATTTGTAGTCAATATTACCACACCCTCCCCTTCCCCTCCCTCCAAAAAAGTGAAATGTTTGATTTTTATTGTGGAATTTCGTTTAGACACCTTGGATATTCTGTCTATTTAAAAGAGAGTCGTCGATATCGATGTGAAGTACATACGAAATTTATCGTCAAACTGTTTGTTAATTAATATCGTCATCGAGTCAAACAGAAATTTCGTTCGAGTTTCTACATCGTAATTTTCGTTCGAAATGATCTTCGGTTTCGTGGGATTCGAAATAATTCATACTACGGTTCCCTTACAAATTTATATTTAAGTATTTACAACTTCATACATATGTAAAAGGCTTCAACATTTTGGAAATATGAAAAAACTAACGGGAAATTTAAACGTGTCCGTTTCCATTCAGGTCTGCACCATTCTGCGAATGACCATTTAATCGGGGTTTGTCTGCTGCCAATAACTGATCAGCCTGTGATCTGATTTCGTTCCAAGCGTAATTAATATCTGCCTCTGTTGTCAATCTACTGCAAACTACAAAACGTATTATCAGTTTTCCATTTACGGTAGCCACAATCGTGTAAATATTCCTTCTGAGCATTAGTCTGTTGTGTAGCTCTTCAGTTAGCTGATTTTCGCCCTAAAATCGAGCAGTGAAAGCGTATTAAATTTTATTCTAAATTTTTTCAATTGTGATACGAATAAATGTTACTTTATTGTTGGTTTTTATACACATCAGTGTTTCTTTTTTAAAAATCTTAGAAAGGTACCTTGAGTCTGAAGCAAACTAGGCCCATTCTGGTTGGACAGACAATCTCAAATCTGTTATCTTGTTCCACTAAAGATGTAAATGAGTTGGCTAGATCGATGTGGTGACGAATGAAAGCTTGGAGACCTTGTTTTCCATACGATTTTAATGTGAACCACAGCTTCAATGCGCGAAATCGTCTGCCCAAAGATATTTGCCAGTTCTGTTGAGGAAGTTAAAGATATTAGAGCTGATTGTGGTTTGGATTGGAGTGAAAAAAGAAAAGCTTGCTTACCCTGTATTCTGGTAGTTGAGTGTTGATGTTTTCGTCATCTTTGAGATAGATTCGTTCTACCACTAATGCATCGGTAACCTCGTTTGCGTTCTTCACCCTGAAACGAAACCGTAATGGGGTGATCAACTCTCTCATTATAAATCAGTGAAAATTATCGAAAATCATTGAGAAACAGTCAGAATTGCAGCACAGGAGAAAATCAGTGATTTTTTTCACTGAAAACAAATTAGTGAGAAAAATCACTGGAAAATCAGTGAAAATTCACTGAAAATTCAGAGAAATTTATGAAATTTGCTGAAAAATTAGTGAAAATTCGCTGAAAATCAGTGAATTTTGCTGATTTTTTTCTGTGCTGCAATTCTGACTATTTATCAGTAACTTTTCACTGATTCAGAATGAGAGAGTATGGAAATTGATTAGATAGATGGAAAATATTTATGACCTTACCAGAGAGCCGAACAGTCGAAAGTTACCAAAAGCCATTTATGAGGGTTGAAATTGAACGAATTTGCATACTCGACTCCATCCAAAAGGTATTGGTATTCGGGTAATACGAGAGCAGCGCCTATCAAAAGTGTTTCTCTTGATGACTTGATCCGAAACTGAATTAAAATCAATTTTTGTATATTTTACCTGCATAAGCGGCGTCTACGTGCAGCCAAACGTTATATTTTTCACATATGGGTCCTATAACTTGAAGTTCGTCCGATATACAAATACCTGTCGAGCCCAAAGTAGCTACCATCTGAAATAAATGGAGAGAAATTGTTTGATTAGGAGTTCAAGGGAGAATTTTGTTGGTTGGAGTGATCCTTACGTAACATGGGAATAATCCTTGGTTGTGATCGTTCTCTAAAACTTGTATGAACGTCTCTTTTTGTAATTTGCCATCTTTATCTGTTGGTATGAGTCTCATTTTTATTGATCCCAATGTACCTGCTTTTTCTACGCTCGAGTTGGCTTGATCTAAAATTTTGTAATACCTACTTCAAGAGTTGTTCACATTGAAATATTTTATGGCGGTGAATTTTTATTTGATTGGTTACCTGAAGTGTAAGCTACCAATTTGCCAGATATTTCACTTTCGCTCATATCAGGGTGTAATTTTTTTATCCTTTTGATAGTTTTTGATTTAGCTACTATTAAACATAATAGAGTCGTTTCACTCGCTGATCCCTAAAATCAACCAGAAAAGTTAGGATATTGAAGTTGGTGTTTGAAAATATGCTCGATTGTTCGATTTATCGAAAATCGTACCTGTATTATTCCTCCTCCTGGACCGGACGAACAATTTAGGAATTCCGAAGGCAGGTTGATCAGTTTTCCTAGCCAATTCATCATCATCACCTCCAATTCGGTACAAGCTGGACTGGCTTTCTGTTTGGGTATATCAATGTGGTTGAATATGTGATGAGGAGGTGCTTTTATTCGTGCAAAATGGATATCTTACCCAGTGAAGACCGATTACCCCAAATGCGGCACTGATCAGTTCTCCAATCATGGATGGGTAACTGCTTCCAGTGGGGAAGAATGCGTGGAATTGTGGAGATTGCCAATGTGTGATCTGCCAAGAGGTAATATTTATCGGAATGATAATAAAATTGAAGATTAATTCGTATTTATAACAAGGTATTTACTGGGTTCGAAAATTCGACCCTATAGTGCACCCCTAGCCCCTAATTTTGAGAAAACACATGCAAAGAAAAGAAAATAGCATGTGTTATATCGATTTCTACTAATTCCTTATCAACTTACTTTCTCGATCCGCCACCCACGTGCCCCACACTGACTCCCAAATTACTGAAAAATTAAAAAAATCAATGTTTTTTTTTTCAAAAATGGGAGCTAGGAGTGCACCCAAGGATCGAATTCGGAAAATAAGCAAATATTCGAACTCAGCGCTTTCAAAACCCCAACAAACGACACGCCACACGTTATGAATTTTGACCTCATCGGGGGGGGGGGTGATAGGGGGGTTCAGAGGGGTCGGATGAAAAAACTGAGCACATATTCGAACTCAGCGCCTTTAAATTAGTAGAAATCGGTGTATTACTTCACGTTTTCCATTCTTTTGAATTTTTACCCAAATTGAGGACCCTGTGCCCCCTAGGGGTATTGAAATCCCATCTTGAAAAGTAATAATTAGTTGAAAAATGCATAGAAAGTTCTCTTCATAGTAATTTTTTCAGATTTTTAAATGGGGGCCCCTCGTCTTTTATACTTATCATGAAAGTTGAGCTTTATTCATCTTGAAAGTTCAACTTTGAACTTTTCACCCCCCCCCCCCCCCCCAACCACCACCACCAAAGTGCCAAACCCAGAATGTCTCTGGGGCCGATTCGCCATTCTTATCTGGGAAGGGCCTTTTATGAACTCTTTCGCGAACCTCTACCCCTCCCTTTCTTTCGATTATTTTTGTGTTTACTGGGAGCAAGCTGAAAAATTTGCTGGGGCTTGCATGGAATTCATCGATTTGGAGTATGTAATTTTTAAAAACCAAGGGTAAACAAAATCGATCCGAAAAAAGTCCAAAACGAATTTTCATTTTTGTGATTTAGTAGACATCTTGATGTTGAATGATGAGGAGGGTGGGAGGGGAATGGTGTTGCTTAAAATTTGTTATTTATGCAGATTCAATTTGATAAATAACTTTATAGGTAAATTCATGTTTTAATCTTTCGTAATTACAACTTGAATTCCTTATTCTGAACCATATATTGCAGAAGTGACGTGCTTTGAGTCACTGAAATACTAAAAAACATCCATGTTTTGGTCCGAAATGCGTTCTCTGAAGGTAGATATATCTTCTGACGAAAGATGGCATTGCTGTTATTTTTGTGAATTACGTCATTTCTACAATATATGGTTCAATTAGTCGTATCGAAGATACGAATCAAATCAGGTGATAATAATGTGACGTGTTTTGCGATAACATATGCCGGAAAATCATTTTTTGCAGGAGTGGCAAAACATCGAATTGGGTCGAGAAAAATCGATTTTTTTTGCGATTTCGTATACTACATATGTATGAACCCTAATCTATCAGATAACATGGCATTGAAGTCTCAGAGACATCGTTTTCTTGTTCAAAAACTCCTCTTCATAAAATCGATTTTGACTTTTTTGGCTCATTGGATAGTGTTTTTTTACCTTTCGAACAAAAAAAAATTGGAAAAGGAGAATGTGGTTGTAGTGGTGCAGTGACCCAAAAAAGAAGAAAAAAAGATGCATTAGGTAGGTTAGGTAGGTACCTTGATAATCAACATAATTATGCATAAAAGTGAAAAAGATCGAAATAAGATTTTTCTGGCTCATTAGATAGAGACGATAGAGTCATCTTTTACCTTTCGAATGAAAAAAAAATCTCCTGGGAAGGTTGAAATCTCTTCCCACAATTGAATTTTGAAGTTCGTGCTTTTGCATCGCAGAAAAAAACCAAAATTTAGAGAAAATGAGCTTTAAAGCTTATGTACCGCTTTTTCGCTTTTAGACATTGTCGATTATCAATGTAATGGCATCTTTTTTTCTTCTTTTTTGGGCCACTTTACACCACTACAATCACACTCTCCTTTTCCAATTTTTTTTTATTCGAAAGATAAAAAAACACTATCCAATGAGCCAAAAAAGTAAAAATCAGGAGTTTTTGAACAAGAAAACGATGTCTCATGAGACTTCAATACAATGTCATCTGATAGATTAGGGTTCATGGTATACGAAATCGCAAAAAAATCGATTTTTTCGACCCAATTCGATGTTTTGACTCTCCTGCAAAAATGCTTTTTCGACATATGTATAGTATGTTATCGCAAAACACGTCACAATGTTGATTTCAAGTAAGTGGGTATTTTTGGAATTTTCAATTTTAATGGATGATTCATGATTCAATCAAAGATATCGTTTTCGTTATCTTTTTACGTGATTATTTCTGTTTACCTATTGATTTTGCCAAGATTTTCAGCCTCAGTTCGCTTGAATTAAATTGGGAACAAAGGTCGGAGATGGAAAAATAATAAAAAAGTACATGATAATATATTTTTTGATAATTGATTTCCCCTAAATAGAACATGAGATTGAGACGTGTTTTACTAGTGCTATTGAAAAATTTATTCATTCACGAGACTATAAAAATGATAAATTGAAAGGGATGAAAAAAATTCTTAGAACCGTTGCAATAAATGAATCCTTCTTTCATTGACCTACTTATGCCTGATTACTGATCAGGTGTGATCAGATCTGCTCAAATGTTAATTTTCAAAATAACAAAAAAGAAGTAATAATCAATAGATAATATAAAAATTTAAATAAATATATCAAACAATAAAATTCTCTAAAAAATCCTATCGAAATAGGTAGGTCTATTTTAAATTAAAATTGCCATCGTGAAATATTTTTTTATAAAATCCGAATTTAAAAATTTAATATGAAAGAACTAAAATAAAGACTTGCTCATGCCTAAAACAATTTCCCTGGGATATTATAACAGAAACTTCAAAGTTCGAAAAATTATTGAAACAGATGATGAAAAAATCGAAAATATTTTTTGGACGATCTCAGCCGATAAGTTATTGAAATTTTAATCAGATGGGCCAAAATTAGAAGAGAAAACTTGAAAATGATGATTTTGTTTAGTCAACTTGCACTTCGAATCAGAAAAATTGACAAAATTGAATTTCAAGTCGGAAAATCGAAAAAAATCTCAGTGATTGGGAGAATTTCAATTCTTTGCCCCTCCAATATTCCCAACTTCGATTCGTCCCTGATTATTACAACTCTTGTCAATTCTTACCCTTGGAGTTGTAATGTGGCACCTCATGTTGATTTTTTAGTGTAGTATTTTGAAATTAATTTTGAACTGAAATACCCAAAAATAAAAAGTTCATTTTTCGAGGTGTTACATTATAACTTCAAAGGTGCAAATTGATATGATTTTTTTTTTTTAATTTCTTGTAACGAGTGAATTATTCTGAACATTATTCGTGATTTTTTGTAAAAAAAAAAAGCCAGCTTATGAACAAGTTTGATTCGTGAAATTTTAGAATTTTGACTTATTCAGAAAAATGAATGAATTTTTAACAGATTAATTAGGTACTCGAAACTTTGTTATTGAAAGAAATGTTTTCAATTGTTTGCGAATAATTTGCGCAAAATGGTTTTGCTATTTATTCGTTCGTTCAAATGGTTTTCTCAAAAAATTAAGTACCTATTTTCAATTCTCCAAAAATTTGGTTCAAATGATGATTTGGTCGTTCCTTAACAATTTAGTATCTCCTTACTCGTAATCGTTTTGCCCTTTTTTTGTAAGTTGAATCAGAGGCAGGAGCACAAAAATTATGTTTCAACCGTTTAAAAATCTGGTGTAGAATTTTCTCTCTTTCCCAGAATCTTTTCTTACCCCACCATAAGAATTGAAGTAAAAATGTTTGCAAATTTTTTTAATGGAATATTTTGTTGGAAAAATTTTAAAAAATCACTTTTTTGTCTTTTTTAATATTTAGTGAAAGCAAGATAAATTATTTCCCAAGGATATGTTAAATAAATATTTTTATCCATGAAAATCATCAAAATGATTTTCCTCCGTTATTCCGAGTCTTGGCTATTTTTGTTTTTTGTTAAATTTGGGAAAGATAGAAAAACCCTGCTGATATTTTTTTGGGGACAAAACGATTGCCCCTAATTCCTTACTCATTTAATTTGAGACAAAGGGAATGTGGTGAAATTTGAAAAATGTTCTTTTTTTCAAAAAATTCTGTACAATTATGAATATTTATTTTTTTGAGAAATATTAATTCAAAATTTTCATTGTTTTTTAAGTAAATACATTATGCAAAATTATTATTCGATATCCATCATTTGAAAAAATTTCAGAGATGATTCTTCTGATTCGGTAGTCACTCAATTTTGTAGATTTCAATCAGTCAGTTTTAATTACAAAATAATGAAAATTTACAGATCAACATTTACAGTGAAAAAAAAAACCATGCAGTTGAATCCGTTAAATGAAACAAAATTACCACTGAATTAGGGAAAATTACTGAAATTTTTGTAGTTTTTCAACTGTTTCGGAAGTTAATTTTTTTTTACTGAATGAATTAGTAAAATTATATTTTTTCAGTGAATTTGGTATTAACATGATTCTAACGATTTCATTAATCATTTTCACTCAATTTTGACTTTAAACCAGTGAAAATACTAAAAACATTCGACTTACTCCAGGCATAATGTGTTTATCCAAATCTTCCATCAACTTCGTCCATGGCTCTCCTTCTTCTGGTATCTCATGGGGTATCAATTCGCTCAAATAACCCGGTTGCACATCAGGCAGCACCGATCTACCCGACAGATTTGAATTAGAACCATCATAGCGCCCACAGCATTAGAATGCCTTACCTTTCCCGAATCGTATCTATATAATTAGCCACAAAATCAATGGCAGCGTAGCCAAATTCTTTGAACGTTTTCGAATCCAAATCCATCTTTACTCGAAATACAACAATCAAATGGATCACAAATACGTGCGCCTAAATATATATGCTCATCAGAAACAGTACAATTCATTTACACATCAAAAATTGCCTAAATTATATCCATTAAAGGAAACACGCTAATGGAATTTATTTATCATATATGATAGGAATGCCTGATAAAAAATTAAACAATATTGCTTTTTTAATTAACAAATACGACATTTATTTCGCGAAGAAAACGTGGAATTTCGGATTAAAAATTTAACAATATTGTTTTTTTAATTAACAAATAAAGCATTTATTTTGCGAAAAAAACGCCGAACTGGCGATAACCATGCTTCATTATTACTGTGGTTTATTTACTTGCTATATGACTGTATACTTAGCATGATTAAGTGATATGCCTTCTCTAATTGCATTTTTATACACACTTATAAGACAATTTATATGTAAGCACTAAAAAAAATGATTATGAGTATTTTAAGTACGCATTCATTTCAGCAGAAATGTGCTAAAATGCGTACCAAAAATATGACTCTAATCAATAAAATTTCTTAACAAGTCAAAAATATAGGTGTTTAAAATTCAGGGGGAAAACGAAAGAAAAATTCTAAAGAACCTCGTATCATACGAGCGTCTAGTTTCATTTTTAGAGTTGTCGGAAATGGTACGGCGCGATTTTTTTTTTCTATGTTCTTTCTTATCACGAAACGACACAAATTCTGTCTCTGAGTCCTGAGTCCAAAGTATTTTCATTTTATAAAAACAGTTTAAAATTTTCTGAACCTTTTTTCCAAGTTAAAATTTTTTTCATATTTTTCTCAACTCAAATTTTTTTCTCTCAATTTTCCCAACTCAAATTTTTTTCTTTCAATTTTCTCAACTCACATTTTTTTCTATAAATTTTCTCAATTCAATTTTTTTCAGACATAATTTTCTCAACTCATTTTTTTCTTCCAATTTTCTCAACTTACTTTTTTTCTTCCGATTTTTTTAGACGTAATTTTTTCAACTTGAATTTTTTTTTCAATTTAATCATCCCAAATTTTTCTTCTTCTAATTTTCTCAACTCACATTTTTTAAGACGTAATTTTCTCAACTCAATTTTTTTCTGGGCCATTCCATGTCAGTTTGTTCACGAAGTGGAAAGCGGAGTCGGCGATTTTTTTGATTTTTCACATGTGGGAGAGCTCGATGAGAGATGACGAATGGCGCATCCACAAAACCATTTTTATCAAGTCTGTAACGGCAGAATTCGAATTTTAAACGTATTTTAAGAACATGAAAATTTTTAGTAATATCTGCCCATGCTTACGTAAAAACTATTTTTATGTAGGACTGCTATTGAAGAGAGGAAGTGACAAAAGGCCTACTTTTTGGGTCCATAGCATTCAAGATTTACTTGATGAAAATAGTTTTGTTGACTAATTTTTAATATACGATAAAAATGTGGTAAAAATAATGTAATTGAACCAGTTTAGGAAGTTTTCAACGCTCAGGGTAAAAAATTATGTTTTCTCATAAACTTTGAAATTTTTTAAAACAAGTTTAAAAAATAACGCCATCTCAATTTTTTAATATGTTACTCAGCACGTGAAGTTGTATCATATATGAAGACCCGAATTCCAAAGCGGGCTTAGTCCATGCAAGTGTATATGAGAAAAGGGACTTAGATGTAATCTATTTTTCAGTACATTTAAGTCCTTTTTCTCATATACTGTTGTATGGACTAAGCCCGTTTTGGAATGTGGGTCTTCATATATATTTTTTGGAATTTTTGAAAGTGTCCTTCATACAAAAATACCACTTTTTAACTTTCGCAGCTAATTTTTGGTATTTAAAAAAGTATCAACACTGATTTCCAAGAAATCACCAAAAAGCTCTTCAAAGGCCCTACACATTGGAAAAAGTTTCAACTTTCTACCCATCATAGTTTTCGAGTTATCCAAGCTCAAAATTTACCATATCCAACTTTACCTCAAAACTTTCAGTGCTCGTGGCTGCCCTCCAAAAAGACTTGGAGAGCTCCGGTTTGCGCCATTCGTCATCTCTCATCGAGCTCTACCCACATGTGAAAAATCGCCGACCCCACTTTCCACTTCGTGAACGAACTGACATGGAATGCACCTTCTTTCAATTTTCTCAACTCAAATTTTTTTAGACGTAATTTTCTCAACTCAGATTTTTTTCTTCTCAGAACTTATGTCATTACGTGATAAGAACTCGGAAAAA
Organism: Pseudococcus viburni; assembly: GCA_033439095.1. Classification (NCBI taxonomy): domain Eukaryota; kingdom Metazoa; phylum Arthropoda; class Insecta; order Hemiptera; family Pseudococcidae; genus Pseudococcus; species Pseudococcus viburni. Next base: position 864,371 of record JAVBJF010000007.1, on the reverse strand, counting down.
ATTGTGCTGCTGCAAAATTTGACTTGAGAAAATTACATCTGAAAAAATTTGAGTTGAAAAAATTACGTCTAAAAAAATTTGAGTTGAGAAAAAATAGAAAAATTCGAGTTGAAAAAATTATGTTTGAAAAAATTTGAGTTGAGGAAATCGAAAGAAAAAAATTGAGTTAAGAAATTTGAATTGAGAAAATTACGTCTAAAATAATTTGAGTTGAGAAAATTTGAAGAAAAAATGATTTGAGAAAATTGAAAGAAAAAATGTGAGTTGACAAAAAAGTGAAAAATTTGAGTTGAGAAAATTTGAAGAAAAAATGATTTGAGAAAATTGAAAGAAAAAATTCGAGCTGAAAAAATTGAAAGAAAAAATGTGAGTTGACAAAAAAAAGAAAAATTTGAATTGAGAAAATTATGTCTGAAAAAATTTGAGTTGAGAAAGTTTGAAGAAAAGAAAAATTGAGTTGAGAAAATCGAAAGAAAAAATAAAACTAGAAGAAAAAAATAGAGTTGAAATAATTGAAAGAAAAAAAATTGTGTTGAGAAAATTACGTCTGAAAAAAAACTTGAGATGCGAAAAATATGAAAAAAAATTGAACTTGGGAAAAAGGTTCAGAAAATTTTCAACTGTTTTTAAAATAATGAAAATATTCTGGACTAAGGACTCAGAGACAGATGCGGGTCGTTTCGTAATAAGAAAGAACTTGGAAAAAAAATCGTAACGCACCATTTCCGAAAACTCTAAAATGAAACTTAGACGCTCGTACATAACACTAGCTCAATTCGTAAACACGTTTCAAAAAAAATTAAAATTTTTTGAAAATGATTTTTTGAAACTCAAAAAACTGAATTTACCCGAAAAAAATTGGAACCCTGATTTCTTTTCTTTGAAAAAATCTATTTTATAAGTAATTATGGCCAAACCATGCAAACATATGTGCCAAAAATCTCACAGTCTGTTTCAAAAATCCAGGAATACCTTTCTAAAGTGTTTTAAACTGTAGAATGATAATGTTATCTTTTACTTGACTATTTATTTGTTTATTCCACTTTGATAAAATATACATTGTACTTACTTTATTGCTTTAATATAATACTGCGTTGAAGATAAACTTTATTATTTTTTATTTCAGAGTATTTTCATCCAATTTGCCAGGGAAATCGCGAATCAAGCTATTGTTACGACGAAGAGCACAGCACGAGCGAAAATTTATCTCGCGTTTGACAAGTACGTGTTAATTCAATACACCTCGAAAAATCGACCCGTTCGATAAATTACTCCGGACGATTGAACTTATCCAATCTGGCGGTCTCGAGCGTACGTAAATGATGTCTTATCTATGGGCACACGAGATAATTAAACGCACGAGCACGATCGAGTAAAGGTTTCAAACCACTACTGAATTTAACCAAAGATTTAAATTTCACCGATATGCACCATACCTCCGAAATAATTATCTCACCAATAAAGAGTCATGCTTGTTATACTCACGTGTGATGTACAATAGGAACAGAACAGAAAAGATGATATAATACACACATGGCGATCTTTTATTATAACCATAATAAAAACCCGAGCTATTTAAATATTTTTATTAAGTAGACAGAAAGGCACTGGGTGTTGCGAAATATAAATCGTTTTTACGAACTCAGGTGTTTTAAATTAGACGAAATTTTGAAACGTATTCAAGCTCAAGGTCACGCTGGCGAATAATTTTCCGCCGTCAAGTTGGCAGTAGTTTGCTCCTTTGTGGGAGGCTGGGTTTTGCAAAGGTATCATCTGTTCTGTGCCAGCCCAACCACCTTCTGGAAATGTAAATTTTCAAAGCGCGAAATTCGGATCGTCTTATCTCTATTTGGCGAATTTTATTGACATTTTTGTAATTTTACGACGTACTTAAAAAATTTGTTGCCACTGAAATGTGAAAAACCACAATGATACGTAGAATAATTATCATTTTGAGAATTTTTTTCGCATCGTTTTATTCTCTATCACGTTCTCGAGATACAAAGAATCCAGTCGCATTGAAATTGTTTCATACCTGGGGCGAAATAAGTAGTTGATTTACTGCCCGCGTTACTCGCATTTTCTATACATTTTATAAATTTTCCAAGCCCCATCGACAAACTCTAGATCGTAAAATTGGAAAAAAATTGCGAGTCTGAATGATAATTATTCCGTCGGATTACTACAACTTGCGAAATTTGTTAATTTAAATATGCTACGGAGTCATGAGTACGGAGCTCCGATGAAAAGAATCCAAAATATAATTTTCTCGAATGACCTTGCAATAGATTTCAATTTTAAGAGGTTTTTATTTTTTTATTCGGTGTGCCATCTAATGCGATTTTTTTTTATTCGGTAAACAAAAAAATTATAACGTGATGTGGCGATATTTTTCAAAGTAATTTTATCGCGTAAAGTTAAGGTCGCCAATTGGTTAGATATTTATTTCCCCGTTGTTGTCTCGATCGAATGTGATCAATTGTCTAATATAGATTTGTGGCAGTACACGCTACGTGTCTCCTTGACATTGGACTAATTTGATCATTTTGTTTAAGGTTTCCGGTCTTCTCTGTGGTGACTAGACAGATGATTAGCGCGGCAGACAATGCAGAATACACCAGCTTGAAGTCACCCCGCTACTTGTCGGCCAGGTAAGATAGGTGTGCTTATGACGAATTTATTACGTGAGCAAGGTCTGTACGGCGGTATGTTCGATTTTTCTCGGGTTTCGACGTAAAGATTTTCCAAGGGATTGGGCGTAATTTTTACTTTGGTGACTTGAGTTCACTTCTATAATCGATTTTTGACGACTTCACTTTTAAATGGATCAAAAAGGATTAGGAAAGTGAAAACTGAAATTTTAGTCACTAGGTCTGTTTTCCTATCATAAAACAGTGACCTCTAAGTGATTTTTACCAAGAGAAGCTGAGAATTTTTCTGAGCTATCTTCACTTGAAAGAGAATGTATTTGGAGAATTTATAATGAAAATTTCCAGATTTTTTTTAAAAATGCGACTTAAATTGAAATTTTTAAAATGATCAATTTAATGCCAATTTTGGAATCTGCATGAGATGTCCTACTTTTTTTGTGGATATTTGGATACCTATATCAGGAACAGATGAAACGTGTGTAGGGAGAGCAAGGACAGCTGACCCTTCCAAATCAGCGAAATTGCATTTCCAACGAAAAAAAATCCTTTGAGCATTTCGACGCAAAAAATTTCCTGAGCAATGAATTTTTTGAATTTTAAGTCAAAAGTATTTCAAATTACATTTGAGAGTAAAAAATTTATCCGAGTTGAGAATTCTTTTTAGTTTTTGCCCCCTTCCCCTTTTTGCCAACGACCAAAAATCGTATTATACCAAATAACTTTGAATGATGACTTTTGATTTTTTGTACTGATTCCAAAAAAAAATAATTGAATTTTCAACTTTGATGACCTCTTGTTCATTTATTGAACGGAGACATAGGCGCACCCAGAAATTGTGTAAGGGGGCTCAGATTTTGAGGAATATGGGGGGAGGGGTCAAAATTCAATGAAAAAATGAAGTAACCTGTTATTTCAGTGGGGCTGGAGTAGTTGGGGTATTTTCAGTAGGCAAATAATATTATACCTACAGATTTGAGGGAAGAAAAATTGAAAAATGGCGAGATTTAATGATTTTTTTAAGTCAAAATTTCTGATTTTTTCTGATAAATGGAACATTGACTGAGAAATTAGTAATTTTTGACCGAAAAATCAGTGAAAAAACACAAAAGGCTGTACTTTAGTAGGTAAATGAGTGTAAAATGAATAGGTAAAAATGACGAGTTTTTGCGAACGTATTTTACGGAACTGAATGAACGGATTCATTTCATTTTTGGATTAAGTTGTTCAGAAAGGTTAAAGCTATTCTGCTTTGATGCTATTTTTCGAATAATCAATTACCTGAATTTACTATATTATTCTCAAGTTGGCAAATTTACGTCACTTTCACTCAAATATCATGCAGTTGGAAAGTAGTTTGTTAAAAGAAAGGGCTTCAATGCAGAATTCACAATGATCTTATAAAGCTATGTATAAAATTTGAAACAGATTTATTCATTATTACCAGAGAAATCTGTATTTTAAAAATGTACAATTACGTACTGATATTGATAGTGGCGTATGAGAAATTTTGTTTTGTTTACATTTTTTAGTTGAACCATTTTCAATATAGGGGGCGTGTCAATAATTTTCATGAAAATTGGATTTAAGGATGGAAAGAATCATTCTTTCAGTCTTTATCAGTAGTTTTCACTGTCTTCATCGATATGAATTGCAATAAATTTTTCAATGTAGACGCAAAATGTTTTTACAGTCGAAATTCGGAAATTATATTGATTTATGAATAACTAATTTTGATAATGAAATGAAATAAACAGTGCTATAATAATATATCGCCTAATATGCTGTATACATATGAGCTACAAACTGATTATGGAAAATGTCGTAAAGTGAGAACTTAGAAATGGTGTAATTTGATAGAATTTATCTGCACTTAGTTCTCTTGAAAAATGTAAGAAATTTAGTAAAACGTCTCGGTGCTGTTGCAATTAGATATTTTTTCATAAATTTGGGTATACACTCTTTCACATTTTTTAGTCATTTGAAGTTTTCGAACGTGAAAAACGGAGAATGACCAACCTGAAAAATTATTAAAAAATTCGATTTGTTATGCAGAATTTTCCTAGTGTAAGTACATATTTCGTTTTTGTTGTTTTTTTGAAATACGTGTTGATATTTTAGCAGATATTTCAAATAGGGAAAATAAAAAATAAAAAATTAATAAAAATGAGGAGCTTGGTATCAAAGTTAGACAAACGCCATTTAGTCCAGGCAAATAAGAGAAAAAATTCGAGAATTTTCCGGAAAACTGGGAAAATTTGAGGTACCCCCAGAATACATTGCTTCGTCTCGCCTCTAGCTTCATTTGTAATGTACTTTCGCCTGCTGATTGGGATACCTTTCTTGTTAGCTAAAACTCAACGTACTGTACTAATTTCTAGGAGAGAAGCTATGGATATTCGAAGTAAGATCAAAATTCTCAATAGAAATGTTGAAAAAAGTAACGTTTTACCCCAGAACAAGGAGTAGGAAAGGGGTGGGGGTCAAAATTTTCACTACAAGATATTTTTAGGACCCTTCCTGTGCTCATAAAATCAACTTTATGGATTGCTACCATAATAAGAAATGTTGAAATTTTAGGGTTCATTACAAAAAAATTATTTTCTGGGAAAATCGAGCCTGCGGCAAAAAATTTAATAGAACATAAATTGTAGAGCGTGAAATTTGCTATCAGTAAATTCCAGTTAGTTATCCTTCAAAAAGCTTAATTTTAGAGATATTTTCAAAAAAAATATGAAAGTTAAACTTTGAACTTTTGGCTGAAATATCTCGAAAGCTTACCTTTCAAGAAAAAAATTATTGGACTGTACGAAAAAGAAATTTTCCGCTCTACAATTTAAGTTCCATTCATTTTTTTCGTAGAACCCTTCCTTTACTCAGAAAATTGACAAGTGTCAACATAAAAAAATTAATCAAAATGCACGCGTTCGATCGAAAAAAAAATGATGATGAAAAAGTCTTGTTACGCTATCCCTCAGAAATTCGTAAACTCAATCGAAAATAAAATATTAAACCCGATAGAATGGAATGTCAACTTGACAACTACGCCTGGTATATTACAGAATGAAGTGTCCCTGTGGTAGTGAGGTGATCAACACAGCATTGCGCACGCATAATTTTTGACCATCAGCTGTAATTTCAAATTTGGAAAAAAATTTTTGTATTTTTCGTTCCTTTGAACCAACCTTTGAACGAATCAGTTTTCTTGTTATCATTAGAACAAAAACTTTTGTTTTAAGAAAGAAAATTTGCAACCAAATATTTCTGAATAAAAATCAACAATTACCTATTTTCTGCGATTTTTGGAAGCTAAAGTACAGCCTTAAGGTACTGAATAAAAACGACAGAATTTTTGCAAATTTAACTGATTCAAATTTGAAGAGAGGTATGTTTATTTAAGAAATAGTTACTAAAATACTGCCCTAACGAGTCGAGGACGAAAATTTTTTTATAAATCATACTCTACTTTGACATTTTTATGATAAAAAAATCTCCTTGTCGAGCTTAAGAGGGAGGCTCGAGTCACCTGAGTCCTCCTTGGGTGCGCCCCTGAACAGAGACCAAGTAGGTAGCTAGTACCTATGTGTGATTGTTTTAGGTAATTCACGTCAAAATTTTGGGAGAGTCAAGGTAAATAGATACTACGTATATAGGTAGTCTAGATCGGCGAGTTTGTGTGCTAGTGTGAATGTTTTGACGTCACTGGTTGAAAAATTTTATCACTACACTATAGACACTGGACCTGGTGCAGGTTATAATCACTACATTTGATTTACGTAATGTAAAAACTAGAGAAGCATTGACCTCGCGGAGCATGCGCAGACATATTTCAACCACTGACGTCACTATCCCTGCACTTTCCTCAGCTCCCGGGTGTGTACAACAACGATCTAGACTACCTATATACGTAGTATTTATTTACCTTGGGGAGAGTATAAAAACGTCCTGACTGAGACTCTTACTTGGAAAAAATATTTTTTTACAAATTTTCTACAATATATAAAAAATAATCTCTTCTTAAAAAAATTCATTATCTGACGATTTAAAATTCATTAAAAGTAAGTAATATGACCGGTTTGAAGTGCTCTTTATTCTCATGAAGTGAAGCCCAAAAAAATTGGTAATTTTCTGTCTTAAAAAATCACAATGAAAGGTTCAAATTTGCCAACTTTGAGTTGAAACAGAATTTTGGATTCATTGTGTGAAATTTTGTCAACTTTTTTGCGGGTGTGTAGATTCCTGTCTAAGCAAGAGGCTGGGAAGAAGAATAGAAACAGTTCGCTTCTTGTGAAAGTACTTTCGAGAGAAAAAACTAATCAACGGGATGACCCTTTTTTTTGAAAACGAACCGTTTTGGATTTTGAATCTAAAACTGTTTTTAAAATTACGTTGGAATCGAAAATTTTTTTATAAGTTGGAAATTTTTTACTTCCTTTCCTCCTTCTTCATATTATGCCAACTTTGGTTTTTCTTGATAAGTTGGCCTATTAGTTAGAGTAAATTGAAAAATAGATTATTATGATTTTTTTTTTTCATTTTTAGATTATAAAGAAAGTAAATTGATGGAAAGGAGATCTGTATTTATTTGAAATAATCTGTTTTTTGCAATATAAAAGACTAAAGCTTACCTAACAGGATGTCCGTTTTCTGGAAAACCGGAAAAAGTCAGGGAATTTTGGAATTTTCTCTGGAATTTTTTGAAAATTCAAAAAAAGGATGCTTGCTCTAATCATTTAGAAAAGTGTTTCCTTGCTTAGCTGTGAGATGCCCTTGACCAACGATGTTGATAAAAAAAATGGAGGGAATGGAAAAGAATTCGAAATTATTGGTCATGTTGGAAAACTCGAATGAGGGAAAAGTGCTGAATTTTCATCTTTTGAAGATATTCTTTCGCAAAAATTTTCGCCCTCGCTTCGCTCCTCGCTCGGGCTCAACACGTTTATAGGTAGATTTATAAATTTAAGACATGTGTTTTTCATTTTTGGGAGGTGGGAACGGGGTAGACAGTGTAGACAATGTAGACACCTTGGCATAATTTGTTTCATTTTTCAAAACTTTATACGTAATTTTGCTTTCAATGCTTATTTTTTCCTTTTTATTTGAATTTCTTCTCCAATAAATTGAAATTTTCAAATTTTTGTGGTGAGGGGGAGTTGGATGGATTCAAAATTTTCAAAATTGAATTTGAATATTTTTCTGACCCGAAAAGGAACATTTAAAAATCTCGTAAAAAGTACCTAATGATTTTGGAAAAAAAAATTGTTAGACCCCATACATTTTATATCAATCTTATGCAAAATTTCGGGATGTAAGCTCCCCCCTCCCCTTGGTATACAAATATCACATTTAAAAGGTCTGGAAAACCTGGAAAAGACAGGGAAAATCATTTCTGAAATACCCATAGTAGACATCCTGCCTAAGAAGAGATTAAAGAGGAAGTTCCCTCTCATTATTCGTTTGAAAATTCCACAAACTTTCAGTTATACTTGGAAAAATGTCGGGTATTTGCCAAATTTTGGACATAAATTTATTCAAGGTTTTTATAATTTCAAAAAAATTGAAAATGCGTAAATTAGATACTTAGGCCCGAATTTTAAATCATTCCTTAAAAGTTAAGGTAGCATTAAATGTTCCTTATCGCATTTTCAACCAATCAAAAAGCAAAAAACGGTTCCTTAAAATCTTTAAGGCTGCCTTAATTTTTAAGGTATGATTTAAAATTTGGGCCTTAGACCTACCTCCTACCTATTATTTGAAATTTGAAATTTCCATTCCCTCTGCATGCTGTTACGAAAAAATGTCGACCAATTTGCAAAACAAAAAAAACATGTACCTACGAATAAGAACTAGAAATTTCAATATATTTATTTTGGTTGAAGTATTATGAAACATTGAAGAAGCATTACCTAATTGGATATTTTCATTTATAATTATTATCAAAAAAATTTGAAAATTTCTCCAAGTGAGAACGTGAGCAAAATAAATTGAAAGTACCTACGTGATGATTCACGCTAAGCGCGAATTTAAGTATTTTCTTGGAAAAAAATCATCTTATCGTAATGTACCTGCTTGTATAAAATTTCCCCCTCCGGGTCTACTTGACATTTAGATTTTTGAATTGTGCGAGTTTGTGAATGGTACAGAACTTGTTTGTATGGTATGTAATTCTTGAAACCACTTAATAGCACTCTCTTCGCTCTTCTTCCTCTCCCTTCAATGACGACGTGTTCTTTATAATCACCAATTGCATAACGTATCAACATTGTTGTTAGTAAAAATTATGATCGCAACAGGAGTATCCAATCTAATCTGATTCATTTTTTCGTACTGCTGATAACACTGAATTTTCACTTAAAAGTAATCAATTTCTTTGAAACGTTACCTATAATGATTTTGAATTGCCAAAGTTTGTATCTCTCAAAAAAAATTCGAGAAAAATCGCGACAAAAACTTATTGATGATGGAACTAAAGTGGGTAAACAGTTTCCTTCGCGATATGTGCTTAAATTTTGGCCAGCTTGTTGATGGAAAAGCTGTTTTTCGAGAATTCGAATTTGATGAAAACCGAACCAAAAATGACAATTTGCAAGATGGAAACAATTCAGTTCAACTTTATGGAAGAATTATTTACGAAGACGAATCCAGCAACGTTCGAAAATCATCACCAATTGTTATCAAACTGGCATCGAAATTGAGGTACAGAAAGTTCTCTACTTCGTTTTCTTTCATTAACGAAATGAATTTTTATACTAAAATTGTACCAGCTTTGAGTACTTTGGATGAATCATTCGTGTCATTATTTCCGAAATTTTTTCACGGTGAAATGGTATTCAACGTCGAAAGAGACCAATCAGCGATTATTTTTGAAAATTTGAGTTCCAGAGGCTACAAAATGTCGGATAGGAAATCGTTTATCGATTATCGACATTTAATTTTAATGATGCGTAAACTGGGTCAATTTCACGCTTATTCCTATAAAGCTAAAAAAGATATACCGGATTTATTCTATCCACTGGCCAAAAATTCCTTAGAGGCTAATCCGTTCTTGAACAAAGATACGTTTGATGAACTGCCAGAAAGTGGCAGACGTGGATTAGATCACTTGAAACGAGATCCTGCCTACCAACAATACGTATCGAAAATCGAAAAAATGTTGGAAAAAGCTAACGAAATTGTTGAACGAACTTTAACCGGAGACCGAGATAATTCTTTGTCGATAATTATTCACGGAGATTATTTGCAAAGTAATGCCATGTTCAAATATGAAGATGGTATTCCAACTGATGCGAAAATGATAGACATGGCGACGTATCGTTACGGATCACCTGTGGTCGATTTGGCTTTAGTTTTGTACATTAATGCTGATCAAGAAACAAGGACCAAATTTTGGGATTTGTTGGTAGACGAATATTACACTGCATTGAAACAGACATTTTCTCAAAATGAGATCCCCACGAAACAGGAAATACTATCGGAATTCGTGGACAAAAGCTTTTACGCATATTTGATTTCGTCGGTTTTTCTGCAATTTATCATGGCTGCTGATAATGGCACCATATCAAAAAATTATGATTTTGGTCTTCAGGGGTCGACTAAAGAAAAGAAAATCGAAGATAATCTAACTTTTGGTGGAGAAGCAGCCACCCGAGCTTTCAGCGATATTCTTAAAGATATGATCGATAGAGGATTTATTTGTAAATAAATTAATTTTTCTGTTTCTGTACTATGTTGTCATTGGACTAACTACATTTTGTTGTTGGTATAATGTAATTTTTGAGCCATCTCTTTCTCTCTTTTTTTTTTGTCAAAAAGGTTGAAGTTTTTAGATTTTTGAGCAACCTTGGACTGGAAACTGGATCGAGGCACACGAATTTTTTTTGTTTTTAAAAATAGAGAGGTGAAAGACTTGGCCCTGTTTTACGGATTCCGTGGGTGCGGTGAGCGTTTTTTTTTTCAAAGTACGCTTGATTTTGCACAATAAATTTTCAAGGTCTGATTTTTTTTCCTACAATTTTTTTCAAAATTTCTCAAGCTTCAAATTTTTTTAACGTCAATTTATCAAGACTAAAATTTCAAAGTTTTTCAACGTCAATTTTCCAAGTCTAAAAAATTTGAAGCTTGAGAAATGTTGAGAAAAAATTATAGACTTGAAAAATGACGCTGAAAAAAATTTGACGCTTGAGAAATTTTTAGAAAAAAAGTTTAGCCTTGAAAAATTGAGGTTTCAGGAGAAAAATTCAGACCTTGAAAATTTATGGTGCAAAATCGAGCGTTCTTTGAAAAAAAAAACGCTCACGTCGCTCACCACCTAAAATCTGTAAAACAGGGCCAGGTTTATGAAAGCAGTTTTAAAAAATCTAATAAACGATGAGTTTTACGAGACAAATTCTATGAGATCTTGAAAAAAAGGACGATTTCCTGGTATAGAAAATTTATTTCTGATGCTCAAAGGAAAGGTTGAAAAAAAGAATCTCGAAAATTTTAAAAACTCCTCCCCATCCATAAAAAAAGTTCAAAAATTTAAAAATAACTTTTTCGAGTGATTAAAAAATTCATCTCCATCATTCAAATTTTCATGTTTTTCTGTAGTGGTTCCAAAATGTTTCAAAGCTTTCAACTTCGATGGCCTTTATCTCTCCAAGTGAATTTTGTTAAAATTGATAGTCAATTTTTCAAATCGGGACTTTAGATTTACGTACAACTATTTTTGATCATCTAAGTTCAATTTTACGGAACATGAAAACAGTCTTATTAGGGCTCGTTTTTGAAAATATTCAATTTGTAAAAAAATATCAATAATTTAAAAAAAAATAATTTTGAATTATTTAAAATTTTTTGAAATTATGATTCATTTGACTTATTATTTTTTATTTGGTGAAACCTAAAATTGTTGGTAATTTTTCGTCATAAAAAATAATAATAAAGAGTTCAAATTTGGAAACTTTGAGTTGAAAAAAATTAAATCACTGCATGCAATTTTTAATTTTCTTCTCGGATGTTTGGATGCCATTACGTGGATCCACTGCGAAGGGAGGTTAGACGAGAGTCCTGGTTATCATTCGTTCAAAAATTTCGATTATATGTATTTGGAAACTTTTTGTATATTTGCCAAATTTTAAGCGAAAATGAAACCTCATCTATTTTCATGATGTTATTTGCCATATCTATTCTCTCATTCCGAATCAGTGAAAAGTCACTGATAAACAGTCAGAACTGCAGCACAGGAAAAATCAGTGAAATTCACTGATTTTCACTGATTTTTCACTGATTATTCAAAGAATTTCTGAGATTTTTCAGTAAATTTCATAAATAGGTATCACTGAGTTTACAGTGAATTTCAGCTGATTTCCAGCGATTTCAGGGTGGAGAACAGGTAATGTAGGTAATGTAAGTAATGTAAAAGTAATGCATTGAAATTCTTGGTAATGTAAGTAATGTAAAGTAATGCATTTTTGCTGAAAAGTAATGTATTTTTTCTCAAAATCATATTACATTATATTCATATTTTAATCAATTTACTACAGTATACCTAATTTCATATTGCTTGTGCCTCTTTTCTCTTTTTTATTTTTGATATAAATAAATTGGATCAATTGAGAATACATACATGAGTATCTAGATTTTTCATTTTGTTGAATTTTCATTTTTTTGGTTGAAATTTATAAAATTCCAACTGTTTCAAAAATATAGTTTTTTTTTTTGTTAGGAGAAGGGAGATTTTTGTTGGGGGGGGAGTGTAAGTTGAATAGAAATATTGATATGGTAATGCAAAAAGTAATGTAAAAGTAATGCATTTCTTTGAAGAAAGTTTGTTCTCCACCCTGGATTTTCACTGATTTTCAGTCATTTTCTTTCACTGACTTGATTTCAGTGAATAAATTTTCACTGATTTATTAATGTGCAATAATTCTGACTGTTTTTCAGTGTTTTTTGATAAATTTCTCTGATTCAAAAATGAGCGAGTACAAAAAAAATTGTTCGAAAAATTCTCAAGGTCGGTACCTAGTAAAATATTATTCGTGAAGATACCCGCTGAGTACAAATTAAATACATTCAATTGTTCGTACAGTAAAAAGAAAAGAAACAAGTACTTCTTAAATTCCCCTTCCTTAGCAGGTGCACATAACATTTGTCCGTAAATTGGAAAAAATTTTAGCATGTTCGCGAATATTACACCGAATTTGTTTCTACACATTGTTTGTAGTTTTCCTAGAAAACCACTTGATAGCGCTTGTGCATAACTCCTCTTCATCTCCCTTCCATCACAACACATTTTTTATGATCGCAAATTACGTACCAAGACACATTGTTACTAATAACAATAATTAGGCAATTCAACACCGGTAATATCTAATCTAATGGGACTCATGCTTGTTCTCGTGTTACTGATAAAACTAAAAATTACCTTAATAGTGATAAAATGTCTTAAAATCGTTTCCTGTATTTAATTTAATTACAAAAGTTAATTTTTTTGAAAATTTTCGCGAAAAAAACACAACGACGTTAATGGATTTGCAATGGTTAGACGGGGTGCTTCGCAATATGTGCTCAAATTTTGACCAGTTTGTTGAAGGAAACCTCATTTTTCAAGCTTTCGAACTTGATGAAGATTTGAACAAAGTTGACGGCTGGAAAGAAGGATATAATTCGATTCAAATTTATGGAAAAGTAATTTACGAAGACGAATCTCGCTCAGTTCGGAAATCATCAATTGTCATCAAACTGAAACCGAAATTGAGGTATAATAATTTCTCTTCTTCATTTCAATTTATTAACGAAATGAATTTTTATTCGAAAGTGGTACCAGCTTTCAACACTTTGGACAAATCATTTGGGTCATTATTTCCGAAATTTCTTCACGGTGAAATGTTTTTCAATTCCAAAGGAGACCGATCAGCGATTGTTTTCGAGGATTTAAACGCCAAAGGTTACAAAATGCCAGAAAAGATATCGTTCCTAGATTATCGACATTTAATTTTAATGATGCGTAAGCTCGGCCAATTTCACGCTTATTCGTATAAAGCCAAGAAAGATATGCCAGATTTGTTCCACCCATTGGCTGATAATTCCTTGGAGTCTGCTCCCATTTTGAATAAGGACACCGTTGATGTACTGGCAGAAAGTGGCAGACGTGGATTAGATTGTTTGAAACAAACTCCCATCTATGAAGTATACATACCAAAAATTGAAAAATTATTGGAAAACGCTACCGAATTCTATGGGCGAATTTTAACTGGAGACGCAGATAATCCTACGTCGGTGATTATTCACGGTGATTATATGAGAAGCAATCTAATGTTCAAATACGTAGAAAATATTCCTACTGATTTGGTAGTGATAGATATGGCGAGGTATCGTTACGCATCACCGGTGATAGATTTGGTTTCAGTTTTGTATATAAATGCTGACCAAGAGACAAGAACCAAGCATTGGGATTCGTTGATAGACGAATATTATACTGCGTTGGAACAAACCTTTCCCCAAAATGAGATCCCTACTAAAGCGGAAATATTATCGGAATTTGTGGGTAAATGTTTTTATGAATACTTGATCGCGTCGGTTTTTGTGCAACACCTTATAGCTGCTGATAATGGCTGGGTCCCGAGTAATGAAGATATTGATGCCCACGAAATGATTAGGGAAAGAAAAATCGAAGATAATTTAACTATCGGTGGAGACCCAGCAACGCGAGCTTTGGGCGATATTCTTAAAGATATGATTGATAGAGGGTTTATTTGTAAATAAAGTAATTTTCAATTTCTGAACGTTTTCATTGAAATACATGCTGTTCAATATTGTAAGTGTGATTCGACTTCTAAATGGAATCGAAACAAATGAAGGAAGCTATTCGAGTTCTCGAACTTGAAAATTCGAAAATGAGTTATTCCAAAATTAAATCAACTACTCTCTAAATTATAAATCAGTGAAAATTATCGAAAATCACTGAGAAACAGTCAGAATAGCAGCACAGGAGAAAATCAGTGATTTTTTTGCTGAAAACAAATCAGTGAGAAAAATCAGTGAAAATCGTTGAAAGATCAGCGAAAATTCGCTGAAAATCAGTGAATTTTGCTGATTTCTCCTGTGCTGCAATTCTGACTGTTTCTCAGTGATTTTCGATAAGTACGTATGATTTTTTTAAAAAAGAAAGTAGAAAAAGAATCTTGAAGAAAAAATAGGACTTTTTAATTAAAAAGTTGTGTTACTTTTGATTTTAAAAAATGTGAAGTTGAGCGAAGATACTTTTATGTTATTGAAATGGTTTGAATTAAATAAATTGTTAAAATCAGGTCAAAATTGGTCAAAATGTTGAAAAAATGGAATTTTTCAATACTTTGCTCATTTTTTTTTACAATGTTTGCACATTTTTTTCAATATTTTCTTGTTTTTTCAACGATTTTGGTTTGAAAGCGAACATTTTTTTTTGTAATTTGATTTAATTCTGTAGTGTAGTTTTATGTCCTATATTTTAAGCAATTTTTGTGTGTTTTTTTTTACTTCAAGATTTGGGTGGTAAATTCAAAAGTTGATTTTTATAATTATTTTTATGAAAATTTATTCATTCACTTACTGTAATTAATTTGATCAAGTTTGGTTTGCGTTGAGCATTTTTTCATCAATTTCAGTGATATTGGATTTACTGTCACATCTTCTGCTGCTAAAAAATAAAGGTTGAAAGTTATTTTTTAATTCGTGATAGACGATTCTTAGATTTGGAGTACTGAGTACCTTTTTTATAAGAAATTCCTACATTTACTGCATCGAGTAGGTAGGTCTAGGTACCCTATTTTTTTAGGGACTCAGTACTTTTAGTTTTTTTCAAATTTTTTCGTGTGGTGTTGAAAAAATTTGTAATTTCAATAAATTTCAAAATTTTATTTCAGTGATTTTTTTCTTTCATTTGGAATAATAACATTTTATTAGGATTCAGAATAATGACTTATGTATTTACCTACTAGATAACCTGACTTTTTCTATTCGATTGTTTAACATTTAACAGATTTTCTTTGTATTTTACATATGAAATTCTTACGGATTTTAAATTTTTATGATATTTTTGGTAATTATTAATTAAGGGCGTGGTTTAGCTTACAAAAAAATTAAAAAGAAGTAATACAATAATCGGAAAAAATGGTCAATGGTCACAGATTCTAATCATTCATTAGCCAAAAAATGCTTGAAGGTATAATCTTTACGTCCTTTTAGTCCAGGAGAAATGTACTTTGAAAAAAGAAAAATATGTTAATCGCGATTTTATTGCTGAAAAAGGTCCTATATGATGTCCAGAGTCTGTGATAAATTCACACCGCCCCCACCCCTATTGCTTTTTGAGGGGGGTGGACCCCTTATGAGGGAAAAAATTATTCTGCACCAATTCCGCTCAAATTCGCGCGGAGGGTTATGTAGGTGTAGAAGTACTCCCCAAAAAAATTTCAGCTCCCCTCGACCTCAGGGGGCTGAGCCAGCGCTTCCAAAAGTTGGACATTTTTGACTAAAATGCCAAAAAACCGAGTTTTTCGAGTATAAGATCATCCCAAAATTTCAATTTCGAAAAATTTCATGTTTTTTGTATACATTTTGAGATGACGAATCCGATTAGCCTATCAATTTTTTCATTTGGGGTGTTTAACAGGTCCATTTCAGTGGCCCTGTGTTTAACCCTCCGTACGGTCCATTCGAAAGTATACATAGATCGTGTTTTTTCAGCAAAAAATGACTTCCAAAACCACGATCTGTATACTTTCGAATGGGCCGTACGGGGAGTTATACACTCCAAATGAAAAAGTTGATAGGCTAATCGGATTCGTCATCTCAAAATGTATACGAAAAACATGAAATTTTTCGAAATTGAAATTTTGTGGGTGATCTTATACTCGAAAAACTCGTTTTTTTGACATTTTAATCAAAAATGTCCAACTTTTGGAAGCGCTGGCTGAGCCCCCTGAGGTCGAGGGGAGCTGAAATTTTTTTATGGAGTACTTCTACACCTACATAACCCTCCACGCGAATTTGCGCGGAATTGGTGCAAAACAATTTTCTCCCCCATAAGGGGTCCACCCCCTCAAAAAGTAATAGGGGTGGGGGCGGTGCGAATTTATCACAGACTCTGGACATCATATAGAAGCTTTTTCAGCAATAAAATCGCGATTAACATAATTTTCTTTTTTAACCAATTTTTCGATGCTATTTTTCCTGGGCTATTTCACGTTTGTTAAAACAAAAAAATATTGATAAATTTCATGTCAAAAAAACTGAGAATAACTTGACGAATACAGTGATTTGAAATTGATAACTTGGACGATAGTAGAAAGTTTTCAGTTTCTTTTTTTTCACGCTGGGTGGAATCAAAGTTAGCTTATTTAAGGGACAAAAAAACCGAAAATTTTCAACTGAACTGAATTTTTTCTATGATGTTTTTGCTCGAAGTATAATTTTTCTCATTTTTTCCAATTTAGAATGAAAATTGCTCAAAAAGATTATCACTTTTGAAAAATTTTTCGTCTTTAACTAAAAATGAAATTTTGCCAGTAAGTACAGGGAAGGAGGGCAAGCTGACCTCTTTGCTTCTCCTGTTCTATCCGATTCTGTTTTTATGATACTGATCAAGTGATCAACCATAATTTATATTGACAATATTTCTTCACCTTTCATATCATTTTCGCGTGATTTTTTTTATTCGAATATTTTTCTCGCATTTCAAGTAATTTTCATTACTTTTTAAATCCTTTTTGATATTTTTGTATAATTTGAATGGAAGTTCATAAAGAGGATTGCTTATAGAAGTCTGCGTTTCGTTTTTAATAAATTTTTGGTAAAGTTTGTAATTATCTACCTACATATCTAAATTAATTTTATGTTGTTTTTAGCAACATTTTTTTAAAATTAGGACATTCAAGATTGTGTAATCTGCTAAAAATTCGCTGACCCGATACTTACACCGTTAATTACTGAATGATGAAAATGCAAACACTGATGAAGTTTTTAGATATACCTACCCTTGAATGCCCATAATAATTATTGTACCTATTATCTAAAAGATTTGAAAATTTTTGTACTTTGTTTAATAATTTTATTCCACTATCACACAAAGAAAATAATTTAGAATACACACAGTACCCATACTATTGCACTACAATTGAAAAGCATGTACAAAAATTCATTTATTACTATTTATTAAATTATTTCTATTGTACATACTTCTCATATATTGAGAAATGATTCAAAACCAATCATTGCGAAATTTATTTTGGTGAAACTAATTTTTGCTGTTGCATTTTCCATCGTGGGTCTTTGTAATTGCTGCATAACAAAAAACAAAAATATGTTAGATCGGTTGTAAAACTACGTAAACAGAAGTTGGGAATCTATATCTATGATTAGTCATTTTTTAACATCATCGTTTCTAATTCAACAATGAAAAAAAAGACTTCAATAGAAAAAATAAATAAAAATGATATATACGTTTGCCACAGTTTTGGAAACATGTAATGAAACTCGGGTTGGCATAAGTTTGACCGTCACTTCCGCATAAAGGCCTGTAATCATACGTGATCGGACAATTTTTCACACACTGGTCCTCTAAAATTGGATTCGAGGTTGTTGGGTTGGCGGGAGTTTGAGTGATGATAGATACAGTAAACTGTTGGTCGCCGTTGCAATACCCATCCTTTACCTTCTGAATGGCTGCATAACAAAAACCAAAAATATGTACAACATTACCATACTTGGTTGTAGAATTACGCAAGCAATAGTTGAGAACTCTATTAACTGTATATTGAAACTTTTTTCAAGCTAAAAATAATTTCAACATTGAAAAATTTACAATAGTAATTTTTTGACCTCGTCAATAATATTTCTAATTCAAAAATATTAATGAAAAAGAAAGATACCTGTACAGAAAAAAATCAAACTGATACATACGTTTGCCACAATTTTGGAAACATGTAATGAAACTGGGGTTGGCATAATCACGACCGTCACTGCCGCATAATGGCCTGTAATCATATGTAGTTGGGCAATTTTTCACACACTGGTCCTCAAAAATTGGATTCTGGGTTGATGGGTTGGGGGGAGTTTGGCTGATGATAGGAATAGTGAATTGTTGCTGGCCATTGCAGTATCCATCATATGCCTTCTGAATAGCTACACGACAAAAACCAAAAATATGCATATTACCATACATCATCGATTTTAGAATTATGCAAGTAATCTTTGGGAACTCTATGAAATGGATATTTAAATTACTTTAAGTTGAAAAATTAATTCAATGCTGAAAAATTTACTATTAGTAATTTTTTGACCTTGTCAATAATATTTCTAATTCAAGAATATTAATGAAAAAGAAAGACACCTGTACAGAAAAAAATCCAATTGATACATACGTTTGCCACAATTTTGGAAACATCTTATGAAACTTGGGTTGGGATAATCTTGGCCATCATTGCCGCATAATGGCCTGTAATCGTAAGTAAATGCGCATTTTTTCACACACTGGTCCTCAAAAATTGGATTCGGGGTTGATGGGTTGGGGGGAGTTTGGCTGATGATAGGAATAGTGAACTGTTGCTGGCCGTTGCAGTATCCATCATGTGCCTTCTGAATAGCTGCACAACAAAACCCAAAAATAGGTATGTAATTGCCGTTCATCGTCGGTTTTAGAATTATGCAAGCAATCTTTGGGAACTCCATGAACTTGATATTAAATTTTTTTAAGCTAAAAATTAATTCAATGCTGAAAAATTTACTATTAGCAATTTTTTGACCTCATCAATAATATCGTTAATTCGAGAATATTAATAGGGTGTCCATTCTCTGGAAAACTGGGAAAAGTCAGGGAAATCTGTAGGTCCGGAAAAGTCTGGGAATTTTGGAATTTTCTCTAAAATTTTTTGAAAATCCAAAAAAAGGATAAATCATTTAGAAAAGTGTTTCTTTGCTTATTTTATTATAAATTTTTTTAAAAAATTCGCCCTCGCTCCACTCGGGCCAAATTATTATATCTTCTCTGATTTTTTTTATTCATAATTATATTTATTCAAAATACATGACCTTTGCCCATTAAATTATGAATTATTCACAACAATTTTCCCTTGCTACGCCCCACAGCGGGGCAGAATGAAATTTAGCGCGTCAAAAATCTAATTTTTGGGTAAAGTGGTGTTTTCTGATGTGCTGAATCCATTTTTCGCATTACTTTTTTTTCAAAAGTCATGCAACCCTTCTCCCTCCCCAAGGGAAGAAAAATTCAAATTCCTTTATAAAATCGTGTTTGGTGTCAAAATTATAGTATTTCGACCTAGAGGTCTGCGCCGCCGGTTGACGCCGCCGCCGCCGATGAATTTCCGGCGCGCCGATGCGCCGCCGCCAAATTGAAAAATTCAGCTTGCGCCGCCGCCGCCGCCGCCGATTGGTGAACGGCGGCGCGCCAGAGATAGGTATTTTCAATGCATAAAAACAAAAACATGAAAAAAAAAAATGTATTTTTGGGGTATTGAAAACCAAAATTTTTCGAAGCTTTGCCCTCGCTTCGCTCGGGCATGGACAAAATCTAAATTGAGTGAACTATTTCGAAACAATATTGCGAAAAAAAGGCTCCCTTTCACCCACTCCCAGAACCGGCGAGAGGAGGGGGCGAGGGCGGACGGCGCATTTGCATAGGACCCGCATTTTTTTCAAAAAAAACTTGTAAAATAGCGAGAAAAATGAGCAAAAAATTCACTTTTTGTGGTCAAATTTCAGTTTTTTTAATGTATTTTTTCCTTAACGCCAGCTAACGCCGCCGTAGCCGACAAATTTTCAAAGATGCGCCGCTCCCGCCGATAGTTTGTCGGCGCAGACCTCTATTTCGACCCGCTGAATCCAATTTTCGCATTACTTTGTTTTTCAAAGGTCACACAACCCCCTCCTCTGAGGATGAGATGATGAAAAATACCCCATTTTGCTGATAAAAATGGGCCAAATTATGCCCAATCTGGACGTTTCGGGAAAAGTTGTTTATTAATACTTGAAGTACATGCCTAAAGTAGTTGAATGCCGCTAGAAACTTATTGGACAGTATTGGACAGAAAAAGTTGTTGACCATAAATATACCGTGAATTTAACATAAAAGTGTTCCTACTTTTTCTCCATTTTACTCAAGTTCACATCACGTGTTGGAAAAATTAAAAAAACCATGTGATAGCCGATGAAATTCTCTTTCCAATGATATATTGGAGTTTGGCAATACAACAAAACCACCAAGTGCTAATATTCGACAAGTAAAGACACCATATAATCCTGTTCACAATGTAATAGGTAATGTGTTATCTCTAGTGGCGCTATCCTGATAAGATGATGACGTACATTCGTGAAACTGTGGGGATTTAGTAGTGGGGGTATTTTCAACATGTAGCCAAAATTTGGCCCCAATTGAGAAACTTTTTTTTTTGATTTTTGATGTGCTAAATTTCATTCTGCCCCACTGTGCGCCCGGGGTAATTTACACTCTGTCTTTCTACAAAATTTATCTAAAATCCCAATTTTTTTGGAAACTTACTTTTTAATGAGCTGTGATGAGAAAGGAATGCCATGATGCCCTTGACCACGATGTTGAAAAGAAAGGGGAGGGATTGGATCAGAATTTGAAATTAGTGGCCATGTTTTGGAAAACATGTATGAGGGAAAAGTGGTGAATTTTCATCTTTTGAAGATATTTTTTCGCAAAAATTTTCACCCTAGCTTCGCTCGGGCTCAACACGTTTCTATATTTCCATTAAATGATTTATATTTCACCTCCTCATTGACTTTTTTCTTTTATTGGTACAAATTAAAAAATTACAAGGAATTGCGTGAATTTATAAATTTGAGGCATGTGCTTTTCATTTTTTTTGTGACGGTGGTGGTGGTGGTGGTGGTGGTGGTGGGAGGGGGGAGGAGGGGATAAAATATGCTGAAATTTTTGAACTTTCAGCCCGGGGGAAAACCTGAACTTTCATTCGCTTGATTTGGTAGACACTCTGGCATAATTTATTTCATTTTTCAAAACTTATTTTGCGTTGGAATAGGTACTTAGTTTTTTTCTTTTTATTTGAAATTTTTTTCTGTAGGTAAGTAATAAATTCAAATTTTCAAATTTTTGTATTGAGGGGAAGTTGGGTGGGATCAAACATTTTCAGAATTGAACTTAAATCTTCTAAAGATCTCGTAAAAAGTATCTAATAGTGATTTTGAAAAAAAATCGTTAGACCCCCATGAATTTTATATCATTCTTATCGATGCAAAATTTTGGGATGTTAGTACATCACGTGAAAAATTACCCTCCCTCTTCGTTTACGTTTTTTTACTCATAATTTTTTGTTGACTATAATGTACAATAAAATTGATATTCAAAATGCATGTCATTGTCCATTAAATTATGAATTATTCATAAAAAAATTTCCCTCGCTGCGCTCGGGATAATTTACACTCTTTCCTTCTACAAAATTTGTTTAAAAATTAGAACCTTAAGTTTTTTGGAAATTTACTTTAATGAGCTATGATGAGAAAGAAATGCAATGATGCCATTGACCACGATGTTGAAAAAAAGGGAAGGGAATGGAATAGAATTTGAATTTATTGATCATGTTTTGGAAAACATGAATGACGGAAAAGTGATAAATTTTTATCTTTTGAAGATCTTTTTTCACAAAAATTTTCGCCCTCGCTCCGCTCGGGCTCGACACGAATTCTATATTTCCATAAAATGATTTATATTTCACCTCCTCATCAACTTTTTTATTTATTGGTACAAAGTACTAACTAAAAAATTGCAGGGGATTGTGTAAATTTATAAATTTGAGGCATGTTTCTCATTTTTCTGAGGGGGGTGTGAAGAAATTTTTGAATTTTGAACCCGGAAAAATCCGAATTTTCATTCGCTTGATTTGATAGACACCCTGGATTTCATTTTCAAAACTTAATTTTATTTTGGAATACTTAGTTTTTCCTTTTTATTTGAATTTTTTCCTGTAGGTAATGAATTCGAATTTTCAAATTTTTGTGGTGGGGTTCAAAAATTTCCTGAATTCAATTTGAATCTTTTTTTGGCCCGAAGAAAAGCATCTAAAGATCTCGTAAAAAGTATCTAGTGATTTTGAAAAAAAAATCGTTAGACCCATGCATTTTGTATTATTCTTATGCAAAATTCAGAATGTACCCCCCGTTCACGAATATCATATTTAAAAGGTCTGGAAAAATTCGAAAAATTGGTCTGGAAAACCTGGAAAAGTCAGGGAAAATTATTTCTGAAATGTAGTGGACACCCTGATTAATGAAAAGGAAAGATACCTGTACAGAAAAAAATCTAACTGATACATACGTTTGCCACAAATTTGGAAACATCTTATGAAACTCGGATTGGCATAATCATGACCGTCAGTACCGCAGAATGGCTCGTAATCATATGTGGTCGGGCAATTTTTCACACACTGGTCCTCAAAAATTGGATTCGAGGTTGTTGGGTTGGCAGGAGCTTGACTGATGGAAGAAGCAGTCTGTTGCCTGTTGCAAATTCCATCGTAGGCTTTGTCAATGGCTGCATAACAAAAAACAAAAATCCATCACACTACTTGCAAAATTTCGCAAACGCTGTTCTGTTAAAATTAGTTAAAAGTTTGTGGGTAATATAAATATTGCAGGAGTCGAGAATGCGTTCGAAAAAATGTCAATGTTTTTAGTGTAGAATTTCTGTGTATCTCATGAAACCATAAAAATGAATTTCAGTGGTGAAAAATTTTTTTAAATTGAATCTATAGCAATTTTTTCACCTCATGCCTCATTAGGGTTGATAATTTAACTGTAATAATAAAAGTAAAAAGATAAAAATGAAATTGAAATCTACCTATGCCACAAGTCTGAAAACAACTTAAGAAACCAGTGGTCGGGTAGGAGTTCCCATCAGTGCCGCAAAAGGGTCTATAATCGGCCGTAACTGGGCAGTTTCTCATGCAAGAGCTCGCATTAGCTGGATTTTGGGAACCATCGCTGATGGAAGCAGCAGTACAGACTAATACTCCCATCAAAAATACGAAAGCTATTGAAACAAAATTCATGTACGCTATAAAAACTGAAATGGAATTTGCAGAATTTATAATACCATATTCAATGACAATTGGAACAACTCACCACAAATTTTCACGTCGTAAACCATCTCGAAAATTGTTCAGAATTTTTAAAAACACTGAAAAAATAACGAATTGTCGATCTACCGTTCTTGAAAAATATAGGTATACTAATGAAGCTGTAGATATTCTTATAATCTAGTTCGCGAAAAATGGGTGGTTAATTGGCTATTACTTAGTTTTTATCTAAAAGTAAGTTAAAAAGCGAACGGATGATTTCTTAACATTTATAGTGACGTTAGTCGTCCGTTACCTAATGAATTTTGATAAAATACATGCATAAAAAATTAACAAAGGTCAAATTATCTGTTTTTTGTTCGATTAATTATATGTATTACTATTTTTGAACCTCTGGACAGAAAACAAGTTTTCGAGAGAAACGTGTTTTAAAAAACACTTCGTTTTGCCGTCCTTTGCGCGTGGTTAGGCAACTGTTCTTTCAAAAAATTCTCCACCATTTGAGTCGTCACTCCAAGACCTTGAGGAAGAAGAAAATGTATCAATTTTTTTTTGATGATCCATGTTGTGCGAATAAATGCAATTCTGTGATTCTGACAGATAAAATTGAAGATGTGCTTTCCAAAGTGGCCCATTGGCATTTTTGACAAAACTGAGTTTGATACGCCATCTGGTGGTATGAAAGAGTACTCATAGGAAGTGATAGTCGATAGTCCAAACTTACTACCAACTCCTTTTTTGCAGTGTTACCAGCAATTCAGAAAACGAATTTTTTTCAAAATGGCCGGAATCATTTGTTTTTTTTTTG
Organism: Pseudococcus viburni; assembly: GCA_033439095.1. NCBI lineage: Eukaryota > Metazoa > Arthropoda > Insecta > Hemiptera > Pseudococcidae > Pseudococcus > Pseudococcus viburni. Next base: position 839,820 of record JAVBJF010000007.1, on the reverse strand, counting down.
GTTTCCGTAATGGCCTAACTTGTTCAACAGTGAACAAAATATTGTTCCAAGCTGCGATGTCACCTGTGTTTTTCGTTTCCTAAAAAAATCATTTTTTGTAATTAGGCCACTTTGGAAAACACGTCTTCAATTATTGAGTCAAGAAGCCATTTTTTAGATGAAAATCAAAACTTGCGGTTTGCGAAATTCGAAAGAGCGTCTTTTTTTCTATAAGAATCACCAAAAAAGTGAAAATCAATTTTTCTGCCCAGAGGTCCCTTTTCGTGGCACAGGTCACATATTTTATTCGATAGCTTTAGTTTTAGAGAAAAGTCTTTACCTACTTTGCAACATCCGATGAATGAACAAGATGTCTGTTGGCAAGAAAAACAATAAAAATCAGAAAATATCAAGTTTTTTAATAAGTAATTTTACTTCGAAAAGAAAATTTTTTAAATAATTTCTTGAATTCAGCTGTTTTTTCTGTGTATTTGATATTTCGACTATGAAACATTTTTGTCCTTGCTTCGTTCTAGCCTAATTATTTTTGCTTCTGACGTTTGGGGGAATTTTGATAAATTTATGTGGATAAAAATGCCATGAAATTCCTCCAAAACGTATGTATTTTCAGTTGAAAATTTCTAATTTTTGAAGATGTCGCCTTCTCTTCAATTGTGTTGAATTTATTATTATTATTATTTTTAATTTAATGATTCTTATAAGCAGGTACTTCAATTTTTTTGTCTTAAAAATTGATAAATAATCCATAAAACTCGTTTCAAAAGTACTTTTTGGTATTTGAAATTTTTACTAATATATAAAATTTTTGCTTTGGTTTTGCTGGTGTCAAGTTCATAGACGAATTGAAATACGACCTTTTGAACAGAAGAGGAGGGAGGAGACAATTAGAATTGAAATTTATCAATTGAAAAGTATTGGAGAAAAGGGATGAGAATATTGTTTTTCCTGAGTACAGGGGTAAAGTTCTGCGAAATTCGTTTGAATTGTCCTGCTAAAATCCTTTCTGTTGATTTTCATAATTTGTTAAGACACCTCAAATGTTTTTATTTTGCTCGAAAATTCATACCTATTATTTTTCACCTATTAAATAATACCTCATCAAAACAAAATTCCAAAAAAAGTGTTTGAAATTCCCTATAAAAGGAAGCAAGAAAAATCGTGAAAATAGCCAGAATTTTCATTTTGCAAATCAAGCAGGCACTACGATGAGGCAAAATTATAGATAGTGAAAATGAAATGAGTAACTAAGTAATCAGGTTCTGACAAAAAATTATCAAAAAATTACGAAAATTGAAAATTCGTTTTTAAAAATCATTTTTTCCTATTTTGAAATTCGTGTAAAAATTTTCGTGTTGATTTTTTCTATCTATAAAAGAACTTTTATCATTTGTATTTTCATTTAAATCTGGCAATTTATTGTTATTTAGGGAAGCCGTGATAATGAAATTGCGTGGAATTGTTGAAGTTTCACATCGATTAATAATTTTACATTAATTTTCGCGATCTTCAAAATTATAATAAAATAGAATATTATGATTACTAAAATTATTAAAATCCACGACGAAAATTCGACTATTTATCGAAAATTTTAGAGCTTAAGTGCATAGAGAGTGGAGAGAAAGGAATTTTTACTGAACTCAAAATCTATACCCGCAGTGCAGAGACTGCAGACCAGCATTACTGTGAGTAATCTTTGCATTTCACTGAAAATCAGATTCATTTAAAGATTTTCATCCATTTCGATAATGTTTGGTCAACTTTTGTAAAATTGAATGCGTTTTACGTCAATTTCAAAAGATTTTCAAACTTGTACATCATTTATAATTTATTTTCTTAAAATTGAAAAAAAGTTACATTTTTATAGATATACTCGCATAAAAATCACGTTTTCTTAGTAATTTTGCATGAATTTCGAAATAGGTATTTATGAAAAATGTTGTGGTATTTTACTCAAGTTTAATTGGACACTTAATACTTACATTTCTTTTTCATCTTTTTTTCTCATCACTTTCAATAATTTCTACTATTATTTAACATTAGTTTTAAAAACTGGTAGTCACTATAAGAAATTTAAAAAAAGGATTTAAAAATATTATACTTTGTTCAATAATTTTATTCCAATATCACACAAAGAAAATAGGTAATTGAGAATACACACAGTATACCCATACAATTGCACTACAATTGAAAATCATGTACAAAAATGCATTTATTACTATTTATTAAATTATTACTATCGTACTTCTCATATATTGAGAAATTATTCAAAACCAATCGTTCCGAAATTTTTTTTTTCTGAAACTAATTTTTGCATCTTCCGTAGTGGGCTATTGTAACTTCTGCATAACAAAAAACAAAAATATGTTAGATAAGTTATAAAATAACGTAAACAGAAGTTGAGAATCTATCCATTTGAAAAATTTAAGTCATTTTTTAACCTTGTCGTTTCTAATTCAACAATGATAAATGAAAAAAAAAAGACACCTTAATAGAAAAAAATAATAAAACTGATACATACGTCTGCCACATTTTTGGGAACAATTAAAGCTACTCCGGTTGCCATAATTACGACCGTCACTTCCGCATAAAGGCCTGTAATCATACCTGATCAGACACCTACTCATACAGTCCTCAAAAATTGGATCAGGGGCCGGGGTCGATGGGTTGGTGGGAGTTTGGCTGATGATAGGAATAGTGAACTTTTGCTGGCCATTGCAGTATGCATCATGTACCTTCTGAATAGCTGCACAACAAAAACCAAAAATACGTATGTACATTACCATACATCGGTTGTAGGATTACCAATTACGCAAGCAATCTTCAGGAACTCTATGAACTTGATATTTAAATTTTTTTCAAGCTAAAAAATAAATTCAATGTTGAAAAATTTACTTTTGGTAATTTTCTGACCGCAACAGTATTGCTAATTCAAGAATATTAATGAAAACAAAAGACACCTCTACAGAAAAAAATCTAATTGATACATACGTTTGCCACAATTTTGGAAACATTTAATGAAACTGGAGTTTGCATAATCATAGCCGTCACTACCGCATAATGGCCTGTAATCATACGTTAACGAGCAGTTTTTCACGCACTGGTCCTCAAAAATTGGATTTGAAGTTGTTGGGTCGGCAGGAGCTTGACTGGTGGAATAAGTAGGCTGTTGACTATTGCAAAATCCATCGTAGGCTTTGTGAATGGCTACATAACAAAAAACAAAAATACATTAGGTACTTACACTACTTAAAAAATTGCACAGACCTAATATCTAATCAACTTTGACCATTTGTTTTGGTGAAATTTGTTAAAAGTTTGTGGATAATTTATATGGCAAAAGTCGAGAATTTCATTTACATTGGTGTTTGAAAAGATTTCAGTGTTAGCATGAAAATCTCTGGTGCAATAAGGGGGTCATTTGGCCTTAAGTGGAACTTTGTCAAAAATTTTACTTCACACAGTGGTCCAGGAGACCCCTCAAAATGCGCGAAATTCGTTATCATAAAAAAATAAAAATAAAAGTGGATAAAAAATAGTGCAGATATAGTTTTTTTGGTCGTAGATTACGAATCTGACAAAAAAACCTGATTCGGGGCAATGGGGAGGGGGGAGGTGCTGAAATCGAAATTCACCTAAAATATCGTGTAGTATATCGAAATCCAGGTTTTCGAGGTCGTAGATTAAGAATATGACAATGAAACATTTTTTAAAGGTCATGGGGAGGGGGTGGGGGGGTGCTCAAATCAAAATTCACCATAACATCGCGTAGCATATCGAAATCTAGGGTTTCGAGGTCGTAGATTACGAATTCGACAAAAAAAAATTTTGAAAGTAAGAGGGAAGGGTGCTGAAATTGGAGTTAAACTAAAATATCGTGTATAGATCGAAATCTAAGGTATTTTTGCGATTTTAATAATATAAATTAGACCAAAAGTATAAGTGCCACGCCTCAGCACGAAAAATGTTATGGGTAAAGTGGCAGTTTCAAGTGCCCTGACCATAATTTTCTAAATAGTTTTTGCGTCCGCCTGTGTCCGTGTGAATTATAAGCAAAAATGTGCCTTTTTCAACGATTTTTTCCCATTTTTAGTAATTTTTTTATCCATCAATGTCATCATTTACATCCCGGGAATGTAAAGGGTTTGTAAATAATGACAATACTGGAAAAAAATTACTAAAAATGGGAAAAAATCGTTGAAAAAGGCACATTTTTGCTTATAATGTACACGGATGACGGACGCAAAAACTATTTGGAAAATCGTGTTCAGGGCACTTGAAACTACCACTTTACCTATAACATTTTTCATGCTGAAGCGTGGCACTTATACTTTTAGTCTAATTTATATTACTATAAAATCGCAGGCATCATAGCGTGGTTACTTTTTAGTAACTTGGTTACTTTTTTCGAAACAAGTTACTTTTGGTTACTATTTCCACTTCAAAAGTTACTTTGGTTACTTTTTACCTCTAAAAGTTACTTTTTTCCAAAATTTCTCAAAAAATTTACCTTTTTTTCACAATTTTTCTCTAAAAATGGATTTTTTCAAGCGTAAAGTGTCTGATTAGTTTCGGTTTAGTCGAGTTTTGCAGACTTTTTTGTTTCAAAAAATTTCGCCCTCGCTCCGCTCGGGCAGTACATTGATACCTCTATTTCTTGAATACACTATCACTCCCTAAATTTGAATCAGTCAAAATTAGTATATTTTCATTCTCTTGGTTAAGTATAGTGAAATAATTTTCATCAAAAACTAGAGATTTTCACCCATATTTCAGTCAAAACTCCAATCAATTTCCAATTTGTCAAACAAAAATCAGTAATTTTGATTAATATTTCAATGAAAAATCACTAATTTTCATATAAATTTACAGGGTATGTAGGCTAGATACTCACTTTTTTTACTGAATTTTGACACACCCTCATTTTTTTCAAATTCTTCCCCGCCCTTGCATAATGTCTGATTAAGTCCCAGAGTCGAGCAGATTCAATCCAAGCTCAATAAAAAAAATGAAATTTTACCTCAAAAGTGTTCAGAGAAGTGCATTTTATTACTCTTCAAAAATAATTTTTCTTATTTCTTACATTAGAATATAACTTTCTAAATCTACATCAATCAAGTTTTATAAAAACTCTGCCTTTTTGAACCAATAAAATAATTTTCATTGATATTGCAGTCAAAAGTCGTTGATTTCTTAGTCGATTTTTAATTAACCAGAAAAAAATCAGTAATTTTGACTAAATGATCAAAGCGAATCACTGATTTTCATTTATATTCATCTCACTGATTCAGATTTAGAGAATTCTTGCAATTTTTCAGTTTTTCTTAGCTTTTATCTGTATTACATTTTTTCATCTGTCCACTGAAATTAACCTGACTTTACGAGCACTACTGTAAAAATAGATTTTGAAGTTTGTTACGAATTTTTACCCCCCCCCCTCACCACATTTTTCTCCAATTCTCAGCCCCTCCCTTACATAATTTCTGGGAGCGCTTATAAGTTATAATAATTGCGTTAAGTACATACATGTTTTTTTTTTTTTACAAATTTTACCATTAAAAATTGAGTTTTTGATCACTTTTTGGTAATACATTGGTTACTTTTTTTCCCAAATTGGGTTACTAAAGTTACTTTTTTCCCACCAAATTTCACTATGATGCCTGAAATCGCAAAAATACCTTAGATTTCGATCTACTACACGATATTTTAGTTCAACTCCAATTTCAGCACCCCCCTTCTCCTTCCTTTCAAAAATGTTTTATTGTCATATTCTTAATCTACGACCACGAAGACCTAGATTTCGATATACTACACGATATTTTAGGTGAATTTCGATTTCAGCACCTCCCCTACCCCCTCCCCTACCCCCTCCCCTACCCCCTCCCCATTGCCCGAATCAGTTTTTTTTGTCAGATTCGTAATCTACGACCAAAAAAACTAGATCTGCACTATTTTTTATCCACTTTTATTGCTCTTTTTTAATGATAATGAATTTTGCGCGTTTTGAGGGGTCTCCATGGACCACTGTGCGCCATTCGATTTGCATTGGTAAAAGATAATTTTGAAGCGCATGAGCGAATTTTTATCTCACCCCTGGGGGGCTGCGAGCCCAAAATACGCGATTTTCAAGCTAAAAACTGTTAAAAATTCTCTCTCTGCGAGTTTTCAACTTTTTTTTCAAACTTGGCACGTAGGTAGAGGTACTAGAGGGGAATGCTCTGAAATTTTTTCAGATTTTTTCGACCACTTTGTACCTCGAATTTGACTTTGAAAATTTCAAATCGCTCTGGAGGGAGGCACAGTTTTGGTGCTTGTCATATGATAATCTGTGCTTTGGTTTGGTATCCAAAATAATAGCGGGTTGCTATTTCACGGATGTTTAATATCGAAACAAGTTGTTAACAGCTTAGCTAATGAAATATGCCTTAGTAGTCAGGTCTCAATCGTACATCCGCGCGCTATTCCTGTTAAAATTGATTTTATGATTGATTCTTGTTCTGGATTCTGAACACTAAAACAAAGAAATTAAGCCCGTATGCCTTTTCCCTCTCTCCCTTTCCCCAGGATCCATCCCCAACATTTCAAACGCGGGTATAGCCTTATCTATGGGCGGTAATAAAAAAAAATTTAAACAAAAGTTGTTCCTCAGCACCTAATGTACATTTTCATTTCTTATCAAAATCCATTTTGGAGCAACTCCTGCCCCCCAAATTTGGAAACAAAACGTGTTTTTGAGAAACCCTCAAGATCACGTTTTCTTCATTTTAAACGAATAGTTCAAGAGATACGACAAAATTTGTAATCACAAAAAGTATTCAGAATTGGAAGTTCCTTTCCAATGAGCTCTACCACGACCATTTTCACCAACTTTTCCCGACAGAGTGGACCTCTCCTCTTCCTCATTTTCACCAAAGTTGGACCCAAGAACAAAATTCGCTCCAAAATGAATTCCGATAGTAAATTAAATTATGTATTAGATATCGAAGAATAAAAATCGTTCAAATTTTTTTTCGTGGGTCCGACTTTTGAGATGGGGGGGGGGTGATTAACCCTGTCGGGAAAAGTTGGTGATAATTGTTCTACTATAAATGGGCTGATAGACCTTGATGTCTAAACCCAGGGAAGGGGGGGAATACGACTTTTGGTACCCATTCTATAATAAGGGGGGATGTCACTCTCTTCTCTTTTATACTCGATGAATTTATACCCTGAAAAAAAATGAAAAATAAGAAATAAAAAAAAGTGTTGAAAAAATGATAAATTTTATCCAAAAAAAATAACGGTGCACCATTTACAAAAATGGCAAAATTTATTTTAAAAAAATAATAATATTTATCGCGAAATTTGGTACCCAAACTTTTGTGAAATTGAATACGTTTTATGTCAATTTCAAAAGATTTTAATATGTAAATCATTTGTAATTTATTTTCTTAAAATTGAGAAAAAGTTACATTTTTATAGGTACTCACATAAAAATCACGTTCTGTTAGTAATTTTGCATGAATTTTGAAATATTTATGAAAAATTTTGCGGTATTTTACTTTAGTTTAATTGGACACTTCTTACTTTCTTTTTTTTCATCGTTTTTCCACGTCACTTTCAACAATTTCTACGATTATTAAAAATTAGTTTAGAAAACTGGTAGTCACTATAAGAAATTATAAAAAAAAAAAAGAAGTGTAGCTATTCACATTTATTGGATATTGAAAAAAGAACAGATAGATACTTCCACTATTATACGATTGTAATTAATTGTAATTTATAAAATTTCGCGAATGCTATTTTTTTTTAAATCATGAAAAATAATACGTATGAACCCTTGCACGATTTCCTTTTTGATGCAGCAACTCCTTAGCTCAGCAACTTCCCTCGTGGACTTTCGCGATCTCTGTTTATAACAAAACATAAAATACATTATACCATACCGCGCGTAGAATTGCCTAAACATAATATTCGAAGGAAAAATGATCGAAAAAAATAATCCTACAAAGGTCACACCTCTCAATTTTGATAAAAATGTGTCAAAAGTAAAAAATTTATATCACAACAGTCGAGAATTACATTCGATTTTCTTTGCGAAAAAATTCTAGTCTAAATCCATTCGGCCTAAAATTCCCTGCATTTTTGTCCATTTAACGATTCCGAAGTTTGATACAGAGAGAGCTACACTTTTAAAACCAAAAAATAAACTTCCGTGTGGTTAAAAATTTTAAAGACTTGAGTAAGGTAATTTTTCGACCATATAGTTTATAATTTTAATGAAAGCAAAACAAAACGCTCGAACAAGAAAAATGAAACTGATACATACGTATATTACATCTCTGAAAACAACCTAGGTAGCTAGGGGTTGAGTAGGTGTAGCCATCACTGCCGCAGAAGGGTTTATAGTCAAACGTAACTATGCAGCTTTTCACGCAAGGGTTTGTGAAAATTGGATTTTGGTTGGTAGAAGCAGCGGAACAGACCAGTACTCCCATCAAAAATACGAAAGCTATTGAAGCAACATTTGTGTACAATAAAAAAAACTGAGATCGAATTTGCAAAATGTAACATAATTCAATGATAATTCAACTTACTACAAATTTTCATGTCACAAAACATCTCGAAAAATGTCTGAATTCTTGAAAACACACAATACAAATGAAAACCGTCAATCAGGGTTGTTAGAAACATGCAAATGAGTGATGAAATTTTTTGTGGTCCAGATCGCGGAGTAAATACGTAGAAAGTTAATGGTTATTATCTGAAAAAGATCATTAGCAGTATGTAAAAATGGTACATTTTTAAGGGAATTACCCGTATTATTTATGTGCAATGTGCATTTAATGATGTTGATCGTTCATTAAATTTTGATAAAATATGTGAAATTTTACCAAAGGTCAAACTAGCATGTTTGTTGCAGTTGTTTTTTTTTGATAAAATTTGTTCAGTATGAACATGCAATATTTTACATATGTATTATATATGTACTTACCTTCTTATTTATGAATATGTTACACCTAATTCGTGTAATTGCCGAATTCATGAAATAGTCAAATTTTTGCCCAATTCATGAAAGGGTATAACAGGTTAAGTATGGTGTTTTGGCCCTAGAAAGCGATTTACATAAAACCTACCCCAAAAGTTGAGTCATGATGAGAAAAAATTCTGACAAAAATTTTGGGCCCCCAGAGCAAGTATTTTTGGGGGAGGGGCCAAAATGTGTTTTTTAAACTTTATTTTGTCGTTTTTCGCCAAGTGTAGATAAAAATTTCGTGTTTTTTAAATTGAATCTAGAGAGCTAAAGGAACCCTAAAAATTTTTTCAAAATTTTTGACCCATTTTTCGTCGAGTTATGACGTTTTAAAAACTTTGAGCGGCCATTTTGGAAAGAAGTTTCAGAGGTACAGGCTTCATTTTTTTTAATAAAATGTGTTATTTAGAGTTGATTATACGACATAAGTTTCAATGAGTTTGAGTTGGTGCAACATTGTCAAAAAAAATAAAAACTGACCACCTGTCATGCGGAGCCCGAACGTTCATGTCAATTTCCCACGGTGCTCTGGTGGAAAGTACAGTGCTCGCGTGCGCTATGTTTGAAGAACGTGCTTGGTTTCGACGGAGAATACCGCGTTCGCTAACCGTCCATTCTACATCTACTCGAACCAAAAATTAAGTCGTGCCTTTCGATTTCGCTTAATTTTCAAAGCCATCGTTCCTCTCCATTTTGAGGTAACCAAGTTAGAAAATTGACTTCATTTTTTGATCGGAGCCCCCCCCCCCACGTTCTGATTTACCTCCTCAGATGATTACAAACAAGATGGAAGACAGAGTTCTAATACAGACTTACTTTACTATCAGAGTCTCATACCCAAGCTCTCACCCCCTCCCCCTCCCTCCCCATCTTCAAGGTACGGGAATTTGTAAAAAAAATCAATTATTCATATGTATGGTAATTTACCCGCGGATTTCGAAAAAATGTAAAAAGAAGTTAGATTGGATGGTAGGCAGGTTCTACAAAATAGATAGATAGTATATTTTATTTATATGTAGTTTATCCGAGAACAATGCAAAAATTTGAGTGAAAAAATCCGAAATTTGAGGAATTTCTCTCACTCTAATTTCAAAAGTGATGTCATTTTTGAACTCAGCAGAATTCCATCATATAGAAATGACACAAAAAAAAACCAATAGCTCAATTTTGAAAAATGAAAGGGCTGAACCCCCTCTGGATCTTCCCCCTTCCCCTCCAATAAGATTTGGCGATGACTCTCCAGGCTCAAAATTTTTTATGGTGTCCTTCTTCGCTATGCCAAATTTTATAGCTCTATTACCATTTACGTTCATATTTGAAAAAATGTAATCCGCCTCTGGATTAGTATGGCATTTGTCGAACATAACATGCGCGAGCACTGTACTTTCCACCAGAGCGCCGTGGGAAATTGACATGAACGTTCGGGCTCCGCATGACCGGCGGTCAGTTTTTATTTTTTTTAACAATGTTGCACCAACTCAAACTCATTGAAACTGATGTCGTGTAATTAACACTAAATAACACATTTTCTAAAAAAAATTGCGACTGTACTTCTGAAACTTCTTTCCAAAATGGCCGCTCAAAGTTTTTAAAACGTCATAACTCGATGAAAAATGGGTCAAAAATTTTGAAAAAAAAATTTAGTGTTCCTTTAGCTCTCTGGATTCAATTTTAAAAAACACGAAATTTTTATCTACACTTGGCGAAAAACGACAAAATAAAGTTTAAAAAACACATTTTGGCCCCTCCCCCAAAAATACTTGCTCTGGGGTCCGAAATTTTTGTCAGAATTTTTTCTCATCATGACCCAACTTTTGGGGTAGGTTTCATCAAAATCCCTTTCCAGGGCCAAAACACCATACTTAACCTGCTATACCCTTTGCTTCCTACCATTTTTCTTATTGCACAGGAAAAAATTCAAGATATTTCGGCAAAGAGAACAAACTTCAAGCTACGTTTCAAAAAAAAATTCAACCAGCTACTTCAATTAGAAATTTTTTATAATTTAATGGAAATATAATGAATGAAAAATTTTGTTTGCAGTAAAAAAAATTGTCTAATTGATGTTAGCTAGTTGATTTTTTTGTTTGAAATGTAGCTGGAAGTTTGTTCTCTTTTGCCGAAATATCTTGAATTTTTTCCTGTGCAATTAGAAAAATGGTAGAAAGCTTTGAATTAGAAATTTCATGAAATAGGCAAAAATTGGCCTATTTCATGAATTCGGCAATTACACGGATTAGGCGTAACATTATACAAATCGTCTACTAGTAAAAAAGTAGTAATTAGAAAAGTCTGTGGAGAAATTAGGGAAAAGTGGTGATTTTGGTAATTTTTACTCAGAAGTGGTAGGTAAAAATACAAAAAAAAAATGGAAAATTTGATTCAAAATTCACAAAAACATAAAAAAAATTTATTCCAAGATGCAGTTTCTGTTTTTACATCCCCCTGAACCGGAGCTCACTCGCATCAATACCACTTTTTGTATTCTACAAGGGCCCTCACTCTCGTCTGTTTTTTACTCGATGAATTTATACATTTAGGTAGGTATTTGACGAATACGAGAAAAATAATTCTATATCAGATTATCTTCTCCTTTGACAACCGAGAAAATCCTAATATTTTAAAGCAGAAATAAACGGATCCCCCCTTTTTTTAGGGATTTAATTCCCGCTAAAAATTTAAATAGAAGTGCATTTTGTTTCTGAGAGAGCATAACTAATTCGAACCTATTTAGCCCTCGCAGAAAAATACATTTCAAAAAGACAACGAAAAAAAATTACCACAACATTCTAATGATTTATTCGCAGGATTCCAATTCCAAATACCATCGAAGCCCTTTTGTAACACATCACGCTTTTTGAATACATCGAAACGAAAGAAAAAAAAAACAAAAGAACACAACGTTTCATTTAATTTTTACTAAACGGTAAATCAATAAATTTATCACAATGACAACAAATATAATTACTTCGAATTAAAACGAACATCAAAGCTTAATACAATAAATAAATAAATAAATAATTTTAAAAAAAGTATATATTCATAATATTTGTACGCTAGAAAAATAGCACAAAGTTGAATTTACAAATTAAAAACAAAATTCCGATCGAATCAACTCCCGTTGAATGAAACAAAAAAAGATGTATTTTTTAAATCGAAGATCATCAAACCCATTAGGTCGTTATACTAATACTTGTACGTGCCAATTTTTCGTATTTGGCGAAAAATACTCACGTTGTTATAAGTCTCGGGGCATAAAAGGTGTTTCGATTAGAGATAGAAAAAAGCCCTTTTTTTTCATAATTAGTACTTGTGCAAGAGGGAAGGAAGGGTCAGGGGGGTCAGTCTTCTGCTATAATTCAGTTTTTTTGTTCTCGAGGAGTAAATGACGTAATGGGTTCTTATTCTTTTGCTTATTTTAAACTCAACAAATAAGGAGCGAAATTAAAAAGGCTAGAAGCGAGTTTTTTATAATAAATTTTTTTTCATCATTGTTGTGTCAAAATTTGAAATTTTTTTTGATTTTTCCCTTATTCGATGGCGAATTTCAGTCTAAATTAGAAAAAAAAACGATATAAAATTAATGTATTAAAAACAGTGAAGATAAATTTTAATAAAAATTAAACCATAATCTACACAAAGAATAAGTTTGGTCGTTATATTCTAATGAGCTTTTTTACGTTATCGGTTTCCAGGTCATGGAGGTTTTGGCGGATGGAGAAATTCTATCGGGAAGCTGCGTGAGAATGAATTTCTGTGCTGGACTATGAAATTTGCCACCACCGCGGATGTGATCGGTGAGTTAATTCTCGAATTATTGTCAAGCGGGTTAAAAACGTATTTAGGAGGGAGGGGAAGTGCGGATGGATACCGAATCCGTAGTAGTAAATTTTTTTGATATTTTCATTTTATCGTAGTTTCGCTATAATCGAGCATACAATTTAAAATATATATTTTAAAATAGAAAAGTAAAAAACAAAGGAAAAAAAGAAAAAAAGGGTGAAGTTACGTTATGTAGCTTGAGCTGTAATGGGCCCAATGCGCGGTACTAAGCATGAAATCATAGAAAAAAATTCAGTTTTTTCTCTTGTAATGTCGACGGCGATCAATGACGTGCGCTTCGTCTGGACGATACGTATAAATGCGGAAAAGGAAGGTGGTACTCGTTGTCTAAAAATGTCGGATCCACTTCTTCGGGCGGACTGAGCTGGAAATTATCAATATCGGAGCCGTCGCTGCTTTGGTAATATAAAGGATGATGCTGCTGATGTCTTTGCTGGCGCGATGAGGTTTGTTGAGCCCTTGGTACGTGGTATTGACTACTACCGTAGTGGACAGCTCCGTTGTGCCCGTTTGGTTCGTAATCGTCGTACTCGGTGGTCCGTTCGCGTTCTAAACGTCCTCGACCGCGGTCCCGTACCGGTAAATAGCCTGCAAATTGATAATCAAAGGTTTATAGGGATGCTGGCGCGATGTGGCGCGACGGCGCCGCAAAGGATGTCCAGTTTACAGCACAGTCATGCCCGCAAAGGCCAATACCAATGTCGCATGCGATGTTAATGTTGTTGAGAGTATTTTTTCATTATTTTTCAACTACGTTAAAATTAATTGTGGTCTACTTTTATGTCATGTCATGTATTAGATTATTCATGCAAGTTTTATGGGTAAAAATTATCTACTAGTAATGAAAATTCTAAACTACCGTAATTAAAAAATTAATCGTAACTATTGTACGCGATATTAATCCAATTACGGTCTTATTACGTCATCTGGATTAAAAAGAAAGACGTTAGAAGTCGAAGGGGTTATCAGGAAAATGGATGTTTCAGCTTTCGAGTCTGTGTGAGTGGTTGATATGGTGAGAAGGTTAGAAGGTTACGAAAGTAGCCTCCGATTAGTTCGAAATTTGTTTCGAATTTAACTAATGTGAAAATTTGAGAAAAATAGAGCATAATTTGCTTCAATAGGAAAATGTGCACATTCAGCTCAAAATAAGTACATATTTCTCGAAAAATTGTTTTTATGTACCTACTTAATGAAAAAAACTACATGTGATTTTGCTTTTTCAGAAAGAAAATTCCAATCGATCTCAAAATTTTCTTTTTTGAAGAGCATTTTCATATTTCAATTTTTTCAACGTTTTTGAGATATTTAATTTCAATTTTGCCCATTGGGTTATCATGAGTTTACTTGTAAGAATAACAAAAAAAAAAAAACAGAAAATAGCAATAATTTCATTTTAGTAGCACGAAAACCAGAAAAACGCAAGGATTTTATGATTTTTACTCAAAAATCCAGAATTTTCAACATTTTCCTCCTCTCTTGAATTTTTCGATCTAAGAATAAAAAGGAGGTTCTTTTTTTTGGCAAATTTAAAGCAAGAGAAATTGCATGAAAATGGCTAGAAAAATTCAGAAAATAAGAAGCATTTTCATTTTTCAGGTCCTGTAGGACACCTAATGAAATTAGCAGCCAAATAAAAATTTTGTACATGGTTATTCTTCAAAAATCTGCTTTTAGCAGGAAAATGGTATTTTTTCGTAGGTTTTTGATTATTTAACCCTAAAAAAAAGTACCTTATGAATTTTATTCCCTAAAGGTTCTGAAAAGAGTAGTAAAAAGATTTTCTGTTCAGGCAAAATAAAGTGCTTAAAAAGCTTTGAACTTACGTACTAAATAAATGGACTGCATTGAAATTATATTTAAAAAAAAATTGAAATTCCTAAGTGTCATGCGTTCTTGCCTCAAAATTGAATGTTATAATTTCGAAATTCTTAAAAAAGTTGAAAAGTATTATGAATGAAAAAATCTTTTTTTAAAAGAAAATCTTTGCTTTGTTTGAGCTCAATTAATTTTTTTGAGTGAAAAAAACAATAACTTTTTTTTAAAAAAATAAAAAAAGGAATTCTAAAAAAGAGAAAGTTTACAGTTTTTTCAACTTTTTGCTCCCCTCTTTCCAGCCTCCAAAAAATCAACAAGAAGCCAAGATAATTTTTTTTTTAAAACTGTCCTACGAAAATATTGCATAAAAGAAGGGGATGAGGGGAAGATCGATATTTTGGTTTATTCACACAAATTGAAAAATTACAATTAAAAAAACGCGAATTTTTTATACATTTTTAAGGTTTTTCTAATATTTTGAAAACTAACAAAAATCTTGCAAAAGTTTTGCCCAAGATGTTTGATTATCTACTCTCGCAATTATAAATCAGTGAAAATTATCGAAAATCACTGAGAAACAGTCAGAATTTCAGCACATGAGAAAATCAGGGAGAATTTTTTTACTAAAAATAAATCAGTGAGATAAATCACTGGAAAATCAATGAAAATTCACTGAAAAGTCAGTGAAATTTATGAAATTCGCTGAAAATTAGTGAATTTCACCGATTTTTCCTGTGCTGCAATTCTGACTATTTATCAGTGACTTTTCACTGATTCAGAATGGAAGTGTACTGGGTACGAAAAAA
Organism: Pseudococcus viburni; assembly: GCA_033439095.1. Lineage (NCBI taxonomy): Eukaryota > Metazoa > Arthropoda > Insecta > Hemiptera > Pseudococcidae > Pseudococcus > Pseudococcus viburni. The sequence goes on along the minus strand of JAVBJF010000007.1, from coordinate 824,343 downwards.
GTCCATAAATCCGGAAAAGGACGAATTTTGCTGAATAAGTTTGAAAGCATGAAAAAGTACAAATTTTGGCTGAAAACTGGAATATTGAAAAAATTGATCAAGTTTTAACTTTTGATTGTCTCTCCGTAAAAATTTTCGCCTTCTTTTTGCAGGTGCTCAATCTTTTTTGCCGCAATGACATTATTTCAAAATTTTATAAGTTCTTTTTTTCTTTACAAACCTCTACCCCTCTCCTTCATTTGATTATTTCACTATTTAATGAGGCAAGCTGGAAAATTTGCATGGGATAGCAAAGAATTTATCGATTTGAAGCACGTACTTTTTTATAGAGGAAAGGTAAGCGAAAAGTTGTGAAAAAATTCAAAAATATTAGGTACAAATTTTCATGTTTGCTATTTAGTAGACACCTTGTTGCCATTCGATTTTAAGATGGTTTTCAGGCATCTTAATAATTACTTCACAAGCAAGGGTGAAAAATAAAAATTCTTGATCACATTTAGGTACGTGATTTATAAATATAACACCTACGACTAAATCTATACGGATGCGCTTCAGGCACGAAAGTACAAATATACTCCGAACGACTGAATCGTTCTTTTTTCCAACTCCGAGGGTGGTGAGTTTTCTTTTTCAAATTCCTTTTGATTTTACACTCCAAATTTTCAAACTCTGAATCTTTTTCTCCAAATTTTTCAAACTCCGAAATTTTTTCAACGTAAGTTTTTCAAGTCTAATATTTTTTTCTCCAAATTTTTCAAACTCCAGAATTTTTTCAACGAAAATTTTTCAAATCATAAAGTTTTTTCTCAAAATTTTTCAAACTGCAAAATTTTACCTGCGTAAATTTTTCAAATCCACAATTTTTTTCTCAAAATTTTTCAAACTGTGAAATTTTTTCCACGTAAATTTTTATAAAATGGAAAAAATTACAATTGTTATGAGAAAAAGTTGAAAATTCAAAACAATTTTTTCTAAAAAAAAATACATACCTACCTACTATTTAAAAAATTCAAAATTATAAAAAAAAACTATTAAAATTTCAAAATACTTTTTAAAAAAATTATGTTTTTGAATTTTTTTGATTATTTTATAACAATTGTAACTTTTTCCATTTTCTAAAAATTTTCGCGAAAAACTTTTGGCGTTTGAAAAAAATTTCAGACTTGATGAATTCAAGAAAATTTTGAAGAAGAATTTTAGATTTGAAAAATTTACATACTTACGTTAAAAAATTTCGGAGATTGAAAAATTTTGAGGAAAAAATTTCAGACTTGAAAAATGTTTGTTGATAAAATTTTAAGGGAAAAGATTCAGAGTTTGAAAATTTAGAGTGTAAAATCAAAAGGAATTTGAAAAATAAAACTCACCACCTTCGGCGTTGGAAAAAAGAACGATTCAGTCGTTCGGAGTATATTTGTACTTTCGTTTCGTGCGATCGTGCCTGAAGCGCATCCGTATAGATTTAGTCGTAGGTAAAAATAACTACATCATAGAAGTGGTTGATTGGTTCAATTTTTTCAAGCGTCCCGTCCCAGAAAAACTTTGAAATATTGAAAATAAAAAAAAACATTTCAGATTTTATAAATTTTTTTCTCGTATTTTAGACGTTCTAAAATTTTCCTGTGTTTTAATAGTCTTTGATTTCCTTAAAAAAAACTTTTGTGTTTAAATTTTCATAAAAATTTGAAAAATATGGAAAATTTATTACCCTTAATGAGAGTGTTGTGGTCTCTCATAATTAATTAATTACCAGTAATTGAAGAAATCTGATAGAAATCAGTTGGATATGTTTCATTATATTCACCTCTTTTATGAACAAATTTTTTTTTGAAATTTTCCCTAGAATTGATAGCGATTTTCCAAAAAAATTTAAATGATCAAATTTCCTACGCAATTCAAATTTTATAACTTTCAATGACCGGTAGAAGGAAGAATACAAGATTTCAATTTCTCTTTTAGTAATTAAAATGTTTTTAAAAATATGAAATTTTAGCTTTTAATGGTTTTTTGTTCTAAGAAAAATTTTCTTCGTATTTCCCAGGTTTAATTAATTTGCTCATTTCCATAAAATTACTTTTTTTTGACACCCCTTTTACCTTGAATGTCTGCTTTTTTACGTCTCTGTGATCTATTCGATCAGCCTTTAGTGAGATTTTAATACTGACAAAAAAACTCCAATTCTCAATGCATCTTTCCCTTTATCAATACAATCATTTTTTGAATTCATACCCTGTCAAATTCAAGAACTGGATGATTTCATTAATTTACCAATATTATTTGGGTTTTCTGTTTGGTAGGTACTCTAATCAAGTCTAGGTATCTACTACCTGTGTACTTACAATTCAAAAAAAATCAGGGGATTCAATTGAGATTTTTTATGAAAATTCAAAAAAATAAAACCCCAATTTTTTAAAATTAATTCAATCATTACTTCATTATTAGTATCGTATTACCTACGAAATTCACCTCAACTCGCGAAATTATTTTCTTTTCAAATTGACAAATTTCTGAGAATTTGTCTTTTAAATACCAAAAATATTGAAAATATTTCAGCGTGACTGAAAAAAGTTGTTCAATTCCCAAAATTTAATCCATTAATAATTTAAAATAAACAGTGATGCAAGCATCACAAACTTTCCGGACAGGTGTAAAAATAAACAGCGATGCAAGCATCACAAACTTTCCGGACAGGTGTAAAAAAAATCAACGAGCGAAAAACGTAGGTACTTACCTACTTGTCTGAATTTTGCCCATGAAAAAAAAAATTAACTAAATCAATTTCGTGTATCATTATGTTTGCCGGGAAAAAATATCAGTTATCTTGAAAGAAAAAGACAAAAATGCTGACGCGGGATACATATGTTTCTCACTAAATACGTTTCTCCATCGATAAGGAGAGGAATTATTATCGCGTTTTAGATTACGATTACATGCAATGTAACGCGGCAAATGACCAAACTCAAAGATTTTTGCATTAAATTGCTGGTAAAATTTTTTCTACTGAACCTATCGATCTGAAATTTTGGCGTAGCCTTCCTTTGTTCAAACCTCAACTCCCATTTTAATTTCAACGAAATTTATCAATTAGGACGGGCGTAATCGTGTTCACAGACTCTTTTTTGTCCCACATACATACATACATACATACATCCATACATACATCCATACATACATACATACATACATACATACATACATACATACATACATACGGAACATCACCTGGAAAATGGTCAAAACAAACTTGTACAAAGTCAGATTTTGTCTAAACTCAATATTGGCGAAAACGAATTTCGACCCGAAAACAATACTTTCCTTACAACGCTTCGCGCTGTCCGGAAAGTAAAAATCAACGAGCGAAAAACGTAGGTACCTACTTGTCTGAATTTTGCCCATGAAAAAAAAAATTAACTAAATCAATTTCGTGTATCATATGCTTGCCGGGAAAAAATATCAGTCATCTTGATAGAAAAAGACAAAAATGCTGACGCGGGATACATCTGTTTCTCACTAAATACGTTTCTCCATCGATAAGGAGAGGAATTATTATCGCGTTTTAGATTACCATTGTATGCAATGTAACGCGGCAAATGACCAAACTCAAAGATTTTTGCATTAAATTGCTTGTAAAATTTTTTCTACTGAACCTATCGATCTGAAATTTTGGCGTAGCCTTCCTTTGTTCAAACCTCAACTCCCATTTTAATTTCAACAAAATATATCAATTAGGACGGGCGTAATCGTGTTCACAGACACTTTTTTGTCCCACATACATACATACATACGGAACATCATCTGGAAAATGGTCAAAACAAACTTGTACAAAGTCAGATTTTGTCTAAACTCAATATTGGCGAAAACGAATTTCGACCCGAAAACAATACTTTCCTTACAACGCTTCGCGCTGTCCGGAAAGTAAATAAACAGTGATGCAAGCATCACAAACTTTCCGAACAGGTGTGAAAGAAAAATCAACGAAAGTATTACCTAGGTACCATAATTGTCTAAATTTTGCCTATGAAAAAAACAAGCTTACTCTTTTATGTGTAGTTTATGCTCGCTGAGAAAAATATACGTTATCTTGAAAGAAAGAGGCAAAAATGCTGACGCGAGATATATTTGGTTCTCTCTAAATACGTCCTCCCATCGATAAGGAGTATCGCGTTTTAGATTACGATTACATGCAATGTAACGCGGCAAATGACCAAACTCAAAGATTTTTGGATTAAATCGCTCGTAAAAAATTTTCTGGTGAACCTTTCGATCTGAGATTTTGGCATAGCCTTCCTTTTTGCAAACCCCAACTCCTATTAAGATTTCAACGAAATATTTAAATTAGGACGGACGTAATCGTGTTCACAGACATTTTTTATCCCACATACATACATACATACATACATACATACATACATACATACATACATACATACATACATACATACATACGGAACATCATCTGGAATTTGGTCAAAACAAACTTGTACAAAATCAGAATTTTTCTAGACCCAATATTTCCGAAAACGAATTTCGACCCGAAAACAATACTTTCCTTAACAACGCTACGCGCTGTTCGGAAAGTAAAAAGAAATGCAGCTTATTTAGATATCTTCATTTGTATCGAGTCTATCTGCGGATTAATTTCCATACGTTTGCTAAATTGCCTACCCATTTGCCTAAACACCTGCTTTTCATTATTTTAATCCCTATACAGACCTACAAAAATATTCTACACAAGTTTCATAGATTAATCGTGGTAATATATTTGGTTGGTGGCTGTTTCATTAATTTCTTTGAGAATATAACGTGTGATTAAGAAAATTTGAGAATTATGTACGAGTTTTTGAAAAATATCATGTAAAACCGTAAATAATTTTTCTTCAAACTTCGAGTCATATTTTGAGTAAGATTTTAATTCGAAAATTATTTATTCATTTAATTACTTTCATTTATTTTAACATTCGTCTGTCCCCCTCCACTTCTTCTCACGACAGGATTATTATACAGGATCCAATTCAACCTCATTAAAAATTTTAAACTACCACACTTATTTACACAGGTATTTAGAGTTAATACACAAACCACGCGTATGTATTAATATTGAAAAACACTATTTTTATGTATTTTGATGAAAATTCAAAAAAAAAACCTTCTTTTTCAATACCTGTTTACCTTTCGAACTGAGCAAAGCTCGCGAGTACATCGAGAAGATAATTTCACATAAAAGACGCATTGAAATCCAAATCCGGTATTCGTAATTTTGATTCTCCTCGTATTACTCCTCTCATGGCATTAACTGTATGATTTTTTCGACAATATAAATCATCATGAGTATACGTTGCTGATGTACAATGGTACTCTCTCAATTATAAATCAGTGAAAATTACCGAAAATCACTGAGAAACAGTCAGAATTGCAGCACAGAAGAAAATCAGTGAAAATTTTTTCACTGAAAACAAATCAGTGAAAGAAAATCACTGGAAATCAGTGAAAATTCACTAAAAACTCAGTGATATTTATGAAATTCACTGAAAAATCTGTGAAATTCTTTGAATAATCAGTGAAAAATCACTGAAAATCAGTGAATTTCACTGATTTTTCCTGTGCTGCAATTCTGACTGTTTATCAGTGATTTTTCACTGATTCGAAATGAGAGAGTACATTATGGTTAGGTAAAAAAATTAATCCTCTCCCTTTATCCTCCTGCCTACGTTTTCAAATCGTTTGTATTTAATTTGAAAAAAGCTCGAACTAAGTAATAAGATACTTAATAATAAACTAATAAAAAAAATCGAGCTACGTATTGGAAAAGCATTTTCTGCACGCGTATAGTAAAGATACATAGCACTGAGGCATATGTACTAAAAAAAAGTCCACAAGGTGGACTCTACATGTGTATTGAGAGTAAAACGAAAAAAAAAAAGTTTAAAAAGCCGAAGCCTTTAAATTTGGTAAAGCATACACCTCGTACCTCTTTCAGGGTGACTGAACGGATACCCGTGGCGTATTCCTATATTTGAAGAGAGAAAATAAAGCGTGAAAATTCACTCGATATACAAGGATTAGGTAGTATGCTATATGCTTTTGCATATGTAACTAAAGGGGGAGCGAGGTTCCATCAATACATACAAATTACGATACATGTACGATCAAATTACGTATAATATAAAATAAAAATACGTAAGTATTTTATCCATATGGATGATAAATTGTGCAATATGCACGATTTATTTACCTGGCGGTGACGTCGAATTCACTGGTACCATGTTTGCGTGGATTTCGTCCGAAGGTGATAAATGCGATCTAGCTAAAATTGGTGTTTGCGTGATGATTGGAGCCGAAGGTGGATGAGCTGCTCTCCAATATGCTTCGAGATATTCGCCTAGGTGCTCGCAGGCTTCCTCTAGTTGATTTTCGTCTAATATCACATCGAACATTTCCGACGGACAAGTGCTGAGCTTTTCGGCAGCCACCATTTGTACGTTGAGAAACCTCGATTGCGATTTGCCTCGCGATTTTATTAGTCTTTGGAGTACCTGGAATGAACGAGAGTTGGTTGAGTTGATGGTGAGTGGATGAGGTATAGATGTTTAAAGGGAGGTACCTTCGGACTGGAAATCTTCACGTAAACTATAATCGGTGCTAGTGATGTTTTCATTAATTGTGACGGATGATTGACGGTATCGCAGTCCAGAACTACTAACTGTGAGAAAAAAAGAAGATTAGTGTCTTGGAAATGTGTGTGGAGGTGTTGGGAGTGAATGGAGGATTTTTGGGATCTTAATTTTTTGTTGAAAAATGTAATCTGGAAAATTGCGAGCTGGTGATCAATTTTTATTGGGGTTCTTCAATGACGCAATCGAAAGGGAGGGATAATGGATGGAGTTTTAGATCAGGAAATTCGGTTCGAATCGAAATTTTGAAAAAAATTGAGTTAGAAAATGGAGGATGTCAAAATATTGAATTTTGTATCTGAAAAATTGGAAAAATCGATCTTAGTGGAGAATTTTTGTTTCCCTCATCCCATCAATGTCGTTTCGTTTCTTCCTTATTTGCAATTTTTTTTTCTTTTTACCAGAACCTAATTTTTATCCCAAATTATTTTTTCGAGAGAGAGGAATAGAAAGAGGAGTTGCGATCGAAAGTCTTCAAACATTTCTAAATTGTTAATCAAAACTCTTCAAAAAAAAAGTAATTTTTAATTAAAGAGCATAGGATCATACAGGATGTTCCACGAATCGTTTGGCCAAACGTATTTTTTTTTAGATATAACCGGGTCCTCTAAAAAAAAACTTGATAAACAGGTTGCCTATTTTGAAAATTGAAGGGACAAATGCTGCTTCTAAAAAAATCACGTCAAAAAATTTTTCAATCTTGCGAATGGATAGTACTTTGAAAACTGAACAAATTTTCACTTTATGACTTTTTGCTTAACCTTACAATTGACGGGGCTACAAAAAAATTGCTCAAAACAGTTTTTTAAAAATGGACTCATCAAGGGAATGGCTAGTACGTTGAAAACTGAAAAATTTTATTCTGTACACTTTTTGCCTAATATGGGCTTGAAAAATTCTGAAATTTCCTTAATTTTTAATAACCCTTGGCCCCTTTATTTCTTATGTTAGGCAAAAAGTCTACAGAACAAAATTTCTTCAGTTTTCAACGTACTATCCATTCCCTTGATCAGTTCATTTTTTGAAAAATTTGTTTAAACAATTTTTTTGTAGCCCCTTCAATTTTAAAGATAGACAATAGGTCATAAAGTGAAAATTTGTTCAGTTTTCAAAGTGGTACTATCTGTTACCATGCTTGAAAGAAAATTGAGCGTGATTTTTTTAGAAGCAGCGTTTGCCCCTTCAATTTTCAAAATAGGCAATATGTTCATCTCAAGTTTTTTTTTAGTGGTACCCCTACCCGGTTATATCCAAAAAAATATGTTTGGCAGACGATTCATGAACCATCCTGTTGAACATACACTAAATTTTATGCATGGAGTCTCAGTTTTCGAAATTTGGGGGAAAATGGCCATTATTGAAAAGGATGGATTCTCTTGATCCATCGAAAAATAGATATTCAGGTTTCCTAAATTACTTTTTTTATTGGGGGGGGGGGGGGGTGCAGTGACGATTTTTGGACTTGTTGTTTTGGTTTAGTTTTGTTATTAAATTTGGTTCTTTTTGGAAAAACAACTTTTGGACTTTATGCAGTTTAGGAAAAATGAAGGTATGTAGGACTTGGTTTGTTTTGAAAAACTGCTTAGTTTCTTATTTCCGTTCTCTGTTTTGAAAGCTTTTTTTTTTTTACTTTAGAGATTTTTACCTGAATTTTTTCAATTAAGTAATCAATAAAACCACATAAAACTCAGTGAGAGTACCTATTTCATTTGAATAATCAGGAAATGAGTGTTCCCTAATCGGAATATTCTGACCTGCTGAACATGAATAGGCGTTAGTTTTTTCATTTGTCCAATTTTTTCAGCATGAAATGCCCAAATTTCAAAAAATTGATGGTAAAAATCTAAATTTTGAAAATCAACACAAATATCGTCTGAAAAAAATAATTTGATCTGCTGATAATGAATTTTGTTTTTTCATCTCGTTATTTCTTCTCATAAAAATTAGTCGTTTTCAAATTCGAATCGACCAGTAAACACAAGGAAATCATTTGAACGAAAAATAAATGAATGCGTATTTTTTTGCGACTGAAATAAATCAAAAACTTTATTTCAAATTTGAAAATTTTGATTACATTTTGCAAAAAAGCACGAGTAAACTAAATTTAGCAGCGAAAATGCTCGTCCAAAAAATTTAACAATTTTTTTCATTACAAGATTTTTCTGTTTTGAGCTATGAATATCGTCTAAAAGTTAATATTGCTTGATCGGAATTCGAGTTGGAATTTTTCGATTTTTTAAGGGTTTGATTCGATTTAGAAAATCCATTTTATTCTCATCTTTATTGGGAAATTACGTCGAAATAGTGGGAAAATTATCTTATAGGTTTTTTTTTTTACAAGAAGAAAGATATTTTCCATACATTGAGATCATGCAAAAATTTCTTTCGAAAAAAATAAAAATGGATTTGACGCCCTCGAGGAGAAATTTTTTTCCATTGAATAAATACTGAAAAAGCCTGCAACAATAATTTCCTTTTTTTGTAAATTAATTATAATTAGGCAATTATTTATTTAAAATTGAAAAAAATCGAGGTTTTCACTTTCAACTTTTCATTGAAAACATCTTTCAAATATTCTACCATGTTCGGCTGAATTTTTATATTTTTCCAGCAATTTTGAAGGCGTCAGAATGTCGGTTTAGGTGGAGCCAGGCATCATAGCAGGTCACTTTTTTAGGGTGTTTGTCACTTTTTTCGACTTTGGTCACTAAAAGTCACTTTTTTTCTCTCAAAGTCACCTTTTTTCGCATTTTTAAGCAGAAATTCAAATTTTCACGTAAAAATTGTTATTTTTCAAAATTCTTTAAGAAAAAAATTAAAAGTTGATAATGATTTTTCAAAGAAATTTTGCCATCGCTTCGCTCGGGCAGTATTTCAATAATTCTATTTATAAATATGAAAAAATTCTGTTTTTTAAAATCAGTAAAGTAATTGATTTTCGAGTCAATTCTCCATTTGACAGAATAAATCAGTAATTTTGACTAAAATAAATCAATCAAACAATTGAAATATCACAGATTTTCAAATAAATTAGTTTCGCTGATTCAAAAAGGCACAGTTTTACCTTCAAAAAAGTTGCCCCCCATCTAAAAAATTGAATTTTTGGTTAAATTTTGCTCATTTTTTGATTAATTTTTGGTTACTTCTCGTTCGAAAAAAGTTACTAAAAGTTTTTTTTAAATAAAGTTTTTTTATACTGGGCGTGTGTAATTACCAAGACTTTTACGCCCAGTGTAATGAGGGGTTGGTTACTTAATTACAAAAACTTTCCCCCCAAAAAACCTGTTAATGAAATTCCCTGAAAAAATCAAATTTTTGGTTACTTTTTGGTCACTTTTTACTTAAAAAGGTCACTAAAAGTCACTTTTTTTCTTCGAAATTTCGCTATGATGCCCGGGTGGAGCCTCCGGAACATCTGGAAAATAGTTTCAATCGATTCGAGAGAGTGAAATTAAGTTTTAACTCAATTTGCAAATTTTCAAATCATATATTCACCAAAAGTTGAGGAATGAAGTTGACTGCTGCAAAATATCGAATTTGAAGGTTTTTTTGAAATGCTCCATTTGACCTACGAGACTACATATATGTAATTCAGGTTCAACTTTTTTTTTTGAAAATAAAAAATGTAAATTTGATTTAATCAAAAGTTGGGGAAATAGTTGAAATTCAGAACTATTAAAAAAGTTCTATAGGTACCTTAATTTAGAAAATTTTCCCTGAAATCTCAAAGTTGGCAACCCCTATTTTTCTGGTGTTGTTTATGTTGTGGTATCCTGAGACTTAGAAAAACTGGAATTTCTCTTCCATCAGAATATAATTTTTTTTTGACATTGCGACTCGTCCATGACTTTGAATTGATATTATGTAAATTGGGCAAATTACAACGAGCACCGGAGCACGTGTATTTATGCGTGGAATGTATTGCCCTTAACTAGGTCAATGCGTACTACCCTCGGTGGTAATTTTAGGTATGCGAAATGGGTAAATATTTCATAGCTTTTTCATATACCAGCCGTGCCACTCTTCATCTTACCCCCTTTCAAAGGTACTATGTACGACTTGTATTGTTCTGTGGTAAAATATGGCCAATGTTATGGTTTACCAGCGTACCTGTAATGTTCTCGCTAGTTCGAATATTCTCTCGATTTCATTTTGTACTTCGACGGCTGAGTTTACTTTGGTTCGTTCGAGTAAAGGACGTTTTGAAGGGTTGTTCAGGAATGATCGTTTGGCTTGTGAGACGTCTGCTGTTACTCTGGTGATGATTATTCTGCAAACAAAAAAATGAACGTAGAGTCTGAAGGTTTTTTTATATTGAAAATTATGCTTATATTTTGAAAAAAAATCAAAAATTAAAAATGATTGCGTGAAGAATTTTTTTTAGAAAAATTGAAAAAATTGGCGAAAATTGCAGAAAAAATTTCAACTGAAAGATTAGAGTTGGGATAATATGAGTTATGCTGATATCGAGAATCAAGAATCTGCTTGGATATTGAAATTTGAATCCCATAAATACATGGAAATTTTGTAACACACGATAAACCAAAATTTTAAAAATGTGCTTTAATTGCCCAAGAAATTTGGGTTTCTTTATGAAATCTTTCAATTTAAATTGAAAATTCTTTATTTTTTAGTTTTTGAAGTGGGCGTTCCTTTTTCATCGGATAAGAAAATTTTAATTCATTTTTTTCTTCTCTCTCTTCCTTCCCAAAATTAATTTTTGGATTTTTACATCTCCATTATTTAGGTATTTTTGATTTTTTACATCAATAATATTAATTTTTGAATTTTTACATCCCCATTATTTATTTTTGTTTTTTTACATCCCCAACATTAATTTTTAAATTTTTACCCCCCCCCCCCCCCAAAAAAAAGAAGAAAAGTATTTTGAATTGTTACAAATTGAAAATTTTTTGGATCTTTCGATTTTTCAACCTTGCTGTGGTATTTTTTCGATCATTTTATTAAAAAATAAAAATTTCCAGATTTTCTTCATTTTTATGATTTTTTGAAATTTTTTCGATCGATACAAATTTTTTAACATATCAAATGAAAAAAGTAAACCTACCTTCCTTCGAATCTACGTTTTAAAAAATCAAATAAAGCTTTCTGCATCATATCGGTGACTTCGTATCCTTTGAGCGACGGACCAACCAGAACAACGGGACGCATCGATGGTACCACATCATAAGGCGCTGCTGATTCTTGCTTTTTGAAAAATGGCTTTCGTTTTTCTTTGGAAGGCGGTGTTAAATTTGTTCTTGACTTGCCTCCTCCTGTACCGCCTGACAGTTCTTCTTCTTCGACTGTTACAGAGCCAAATGGTAATATTATAATGCGTAATTATACCCGGACAATTAAACCTAAAGCTCGTTAGTATCTGGTTAAGCCATAAGCAAAGTTTTCCTATAAAAGCTGAGTTGATTTTCAAGCGATGCGATGAATTCAAAGTGTCAAAGGTTTGTTTAGTGATCATGAATGATTCTATATAGAGATTTCTCCCCGCAACTATCGTGACGTGAATATGATTTTCTAACTAATGAATGAAAATTTTTAATAAATTGTAAAATTTGTTCAAAATCGAGTAAAATTTCAGGCAAAATGATCTTCAAACGTAGTACGACGATTTTCTGTCGCCGTTAACCCAAAAAACCGTCCCAGTTTCGTGTTTGAAAAAAGCTATTCGAGAATGAGCGAATAAAAGCGTGAAATTTTCAAAGCAAAACGATTCAATTTCCGAGTATTAAATTTCTGGAATATGAAATTGCGGCGGTATGCGGAAACCGATTATTCGACTGGGTAATTTTTTTACTAATTCGGTAAAGATTACATTTTGCAAATTGGTATAATAAAATTTAACCCATTATGTTTTCACGCTCGAAAAGACGAGAGCTTTTTCATATACAAAATCGCCGCGTATACTAAATATAGCTATCGATTAATCCGCGAAACACTCGACTTCCGTTTCTTTATTATACCTTACGGAATATTTATTTATATGTTGTCGATTCAGCGAGTTGATTTTTATTCGAGACGCGGTACAAATTTGAATTTTCCGACGTTTTTGCAAAATGTAGATTTTATTCGAAGCTCGGTTCGTCAATTAGCTGCGGAAGAAGACGTCTCGTTGGGTAAAAATCAGGTCAAAAATCGAATAAAAGTTCGCGATACACGCGACGATTATTGTTCGAGAAAAAAATAAGACTGTTGGCGGATTTTGGAAACAGTCCAGAAATGCTCAGCTGTGGCGCGCGATATCGAGCGAAATATCTTACATATAAGAAATGAGTATCAAGAGAATGAACATGGTGCAAGGGTTTGCGTTCAACATACCAGGAGAAGGCGGGGAAGAGCCACTCGAATTGGCGCTTTTTGCTGGTGTCAGCATGTCAGACGCTAGTGCGCCTAAATTACCGGATGAAGGTGGTTTGGTCATGTATAGTTTTGTGTTTCGCACTTGGGTCTGTTGCAGTCTTAAGTTTTCGAGTTTTAAAGGTGAAGGGATAAAGCCTACGTCGCATCCTTCCTTCACCAAGCGCCCGATCCACCAGTTATTATCGTATTTTTCCTGTATGGCCGATTCGGTGTGATTAAAAAAATGTACTAGGGTGATTAATTGATTCCGGGTGAATTTCCCGAACGACCGAATTCCCAAGTAGAAAAATTCCTGAATCTATTTTCCAGAATGATATCTTACTCGAAAGTCGAATGAATTACCGTGGAAATAGAGTGAAGTATAACCTCAGCTTTCAGGGTTAGGGGTTCCATTTCTCAGGTTTTTTTCTGAGTCGAAAAAGACTTTCAAATTTTTTCTGCCCCAAGGGAAGGAAGAGTTCAATTAAAATGCCAACAACAACTAAGGAAGAAAGGAAAAAAAACTGAATTTTTTAAAAAATTGCTGTAAAAAGGGGTTCAAAGTTTCTAACGGGGGAATTGGCGAGTTCATAGATGGATTTAGGGTGGGTCCCAGCCCTCCCGAAAGTGAAATTAGCCCCCCTCCCTCCAAAAAAGTCGTGTCTATGCCCATTGAATATTGTTTTCACCAGTGTTTGAAAAAATCTCATTTCACTGAACAATTTTTTTCAAAAAAAGTGATAAATATTGATAAGAAATTGGAAGTACATGAAAAATGCAAGTATTTTTTGTTTGTTTTTACTCAAAAAAATTTGGACCACAATACATTTTTTCATTAAAAAATATTTTCCAGCTGAAAATTTAGGAAATTTTTCAACTTTGATTTTCTACTGATTCCAAATTAGCGTATAAAATGCAATCGAATTTTCTTCATTTTTTTTCGTCAGCATTTAGCCCACCAGTGATTAGTATTTTAAAAGTGCCTATGAATAAACAGTATTATTGGTACCAGATACGACATTTGATTCTAAGTTGATTATAGTCTATTCACTTTGAGAAGGCAACCTCTTAAAGTGTCAAATTTCTCTTTGCTATCCAGCTAAATTTATTTTCAATCAATTTTTTCCGAAATTCAAGGCACTTCCACACCACAGGCAGTCGTGGCGTTTCCAAATTTTGTTCAAAGATTTAATTTTTTATGAGAAATATTATCCAAGACGAAAAATTCTGAGACAAAATGAAGAATACTTGGGCTGAAGTACATTTATGTTCATTATTATTCAAGATCTTTAATTAATAAAAATATAAAATTGTCGTGATTGTTATCTAAAGTGTAGAGGTACCTTAAATTTAAAAAGAAAAATTTACTGAAAATGAGTATACCTAGTTGGTTACCAAAGAGAAATTTGGCGCTTTAAGAGGTTGCGTTCTCAAAATAAATAGACTACAGAGAATTTTTGCTGGGCATTTTTATTGTAATTTTTTTCGGACACCCTGTATTTTGGTAATAGCTTATAGGCAACCCTATTTTTACACGAAATTCATATAAAAATCTCAAAAACCATCACAAAAACAAACTCATTCCTTAGGAACAAGATAAAAAATCAAAATCAAAATACAAATGAATTAACTTTTTTTTTGGTCATGATAGGTACATATTAAAATTTTAGAATAATGTTTTATGATTTTGTAATCTTCCAGTATTTTTGTTTTTGAAATTTTAAAATTTCAGTGATAAATTAATTAGTTTAAATTTAAAAAAAAATTATAATTGACATTTTGTTGCTCATTAACATCTGAAGTGCTCCCCCCCAGGTCCATTCCCCTAAATTCGCCTATGGGTGTCCCCCCCAGGTCCATTCTCCTAAATTCGCCTATGGGTGAGTTGATTTCGTGAATTCAGAAATGTGTGAATTGATTCCCAACGAATTGATTCCGAACCCTTTCAGCTTATTAGCGTTTGGTTTAGAAGTTTTTTTTTTTTGTTACAACTGAAAATATTGTACGAATAGGTCTTTTATAAGTCCTATAATTGTGAAAAGGACATTTCTAATCGAAAAAATTGAGTTAAAAAAGAAGAATTTGTCAAATTAAGCTTGTAAAACTATATAAAATTCCACCAGAGTCGAAAATTTTCAATTTTTGGGTCCCTCTATTATAATAATCTCAATCATGCTTTTTTCTACTCATGAAACATTTTCATCGCCACAAAATTTCTACTTCATTAGTCATCGAAATCGACTGTTTTCTTCCAAAAAAAAGGCAATTCCGGTGAAAATTTTCTTTCAAACGCCCCAAAACTACATTTTAAAATGATTTTCCAAATTTGAATAAAAAACTAAGCACTTATTTGAGAGCAGTAATTTCCCAAAAGTAAAGCACCTTCATTCATACCTTCTTCGTCGAACGAAACTACATAATATTACGAATAAAGGTCTAGGTAACCTACACTCAAATTTCGCGCCGAAAATGGAAATCAACTCGTACATACCTTACAGGCATCATAGCGAGTCACTTTTTTAGGGCGTTTGTCACTTTTTTCGACTTCAGTCACTTTTGGTTACATTTCACGTCTAAAAGGTCACTTTGGTTACATTTTCCCCCTCAAAAGTCACTTTTTCTTCGCACTTCCAGGCAAAAATTCAAATTTTCATGTAGAAATTGCTATTTTTCAAAATTCTTCATGAAAAAAATAAAAAATTGATTTTTGCTAGTTTGTTTTTGTTTTGACGAAGGAATTTAATAAATGAAATTATTCACGTCTTTTCAGTTGATTTATCTTTGAAATGTTTGCAGAAAACTACAAAAAATTGCCCCCTCCCCAGAAAACTGTAAAAAAAATTCCCTCCGAAAAAGCTACATTTTGTTTACTTTTGGTTACTTTTGGTTACTTTAGGTTACTTTTAGTTACTTATGGTCACTTTTTGCTCACTTTTTGCTCAAAAAAAGTTACTGAAAGTTTTTTTTTCTTCAAAAATTTCGCTATGATGTCTGATACCACCACCACCCCTTCACCCAAAAAGGGAATCAACTCGTACATACCTCGAAAAAAAATTGGAATCGAATTCGTCTATCTTTTCACATGATTATTTTGTTGGGAATTAACTCACCTACAGCCTTTGACTTTGTGTATTGTTATGATTATTTTGACTCGAAGGGTTGAGGAGATGGGAATGATGGGACCAAAATTGAAAAATTCTCAACAGTATCGACTATCGAGAGAGGTATCTAAATCTGTTTGCCCTGCATTCATTTTTTTAAATTATTTCGACCTCCAGATGCAAAATTGAACTCTAGGGAAGGTGGTGTAGGCAATACCAAAATTGATTTTTTTAAGTTTTATCGAGTAAGTTATCGAAATCCTTTCGAGCGTTAGCTCACAATTGTGAGCCTGCATATAGAAACCACCCTTCGGTGTCAAAAATTCGTTTTTAAGTTGAGGCTTCCCCTTGATTCTACTCCTTCTGAAAAGCCCAAAATCAATGTCAACTCAAAAACCAATTTTTGACACCTAAGGGTGGTTTCTATATCCAGGCTCATAGTTTTGTGAAAATATTGTGTAATAAAAAAATAATTTTCAATTTTTTTGCTTATTCGGTAAAATACATTCGGGAATAACTTTTTCTAAAGTTTTTCTATTCGGGAATTCGATTGTTCGGGAAACTGTACTCGGGAAAATAGATGGGAATCTGACTAATCGATCAAAAGGGGGGAAAGGGCTTACCTTGATGTGTAAGTATTCCCTCACGTTAAAGGATACAGCGTAACCGTGAACGGGTGAATCGTCGTCCACAGTGCCATCGTAGGCTACGTTCGTTCTCACAGCAAAAGCTACTGGTTTTTCCTGCAACGTCCGACGTAGAAATTAATGACGAGACATTGCCTATGGCGGGGTAAAAATTAATTATTCGTCAACTTACTCTTGCTTTCTCCAGTTGAGCGAGAGCCTGGCGTTCTTTTTCGCGCCGAAGCGCTTCTTTTTCCTCGTCAAGCGACAGGTCCGAAGATGGATTGGAGAAATTGGAATCAGCTGAATTCTGCGAAAACACATTGTTTGGTTATTTATGATATTCCATACCGTAAAGTATCAACGTATAACGTAGGTATAGGTAACGTCGCGTCAGCAGCGAAATTATAAACGGCGGGATGCCGCAGCCACGTACGTTTGCAAATGACTAATGAACGTGACTCTTTCCAAAGGTATTACCGTCGTATCGTTATTCGAATTTCGAGCTAGCGAGTAGCTAAATTAAAAAACCAACCGGGGAAGTTTTCAATCTAGGTCGAATTTTAGCATCCGTATAATGACCTATTCGCGTTTCATTCTAATCCGCCATCCTGCTCCCCTCCCTTGCCACGGATGTGAACTCGAGGAGAGGGTTTATTGATGGATGACGGTGTTTGAAATGCACCCGAAATAACGCCTTCCTAAATTCATTAATCGACGCGCGGATAAATAATTTGCCGATCGTAAATCCCGCTTGTCAATGAAAAAAATACCAATATAAATACACGTGCTCTCTATATCTACTAAATGAATGCAGTTGTGAATTACGAGCTGATCGGAATCCGCCAATGAGTGGGTGCGTTTTAGGTGCGAGTAATTTATCGACTGAGTGTAAAAATAACCTGCTGATTGGGCGCTTAGGCTTGGGTTGGTTTATGGTTTTTGTTTTCGTATCGAGAAAGAGTTTTTTCCTTGTAGGTACTTCGATTTTGTGCAAGATGGGGAGGTTTTCTACGGTTATTATACGAATGGGTTGATTTTAAATTCGGAAGTACTTTTTTTTCGAAAAAGGCGACTGAAACTTTGCAAAATTTCGTTTTTTTGTGATATTCAAACCGGTTGTAACCGGTTTCAAAATTTTGTTTTGAAAGTAAAATTGAATTTTTCTGAAGTTGCTTGCTTATGTAGAAAATTATTGTAAAATTGGAGAAATTTTGTAGCTATGAAATTGGTTGCAACCGGTTGTATTTTTGTTGTAATCAAATGTTAGCTGTTTTGCTATTATGTATTGGTGATTGATTGGATTTCATTTTGAATAAGGGTTCAAAAAACATGCATTTGTATTGAACGAGTGAATTTTGGTTATAGAATATCCCGTTGAATTGAATTGTTGGTAATAGTGGGCTGATAGACCTAGTAACATGAACACATCAAAACCTTTTTTTAAAATTATACAATCGTTTGCTTTAGTCACAAGTGTATATTTTAATTATTTTTATCCTATAATTTTTGTGATGAGTAAACAACCTAAATTTTCTCTGAATAACGAGTTTTATGATAATTGATAATAAACGTTTAAAATGGTATAGTGACTAGGTTTTATTGCAAAAAATTCTAAATCGTTGAAATACCATGATTTTTTTTTTAATTCGTCCAAAATTTATCGTTAAAAGTATGTAATATTGGAAAATTGGTCGGGTTTCCTAAAATTTTGTAAAATATGTAAAATTTATCATTTTTTGAAATTCATAAAATATTACAAAACCTCTAAAGATACCAATAAAAATTGTTTTTTCGCACTATGTACAGCGTCTAAGACTGGAGAATAAGGAAATTATGTCTGACTTAAGAATTGAGACCTGTGGTGAAAAGGATTAAGGATATTAAATTTTTTTGGATTCTTTGGTTATCGTCTTCCATGATTTCCATAGATATGTTGGATGTTTTGACTGCGAACTTTTCTTTTTGGAATTCTAGAAAAATGTGGTGTATGGAGATTTGTGGATCGATGCCAGGAAAATTTTCTGTATTACTGAAAATTGCATCAAAGTAGTTCAATTGATTATCAAAAAATTGGTCTGACGTAAAACGTTACGAGATCATTAGATCATTTCTTGAAATGTTTCCGAAATATGTAGTTTTTAATTTATAACAAACAAACAAAAACTTGAAATAGTTTTAAAAATCCTAAAAAATATCGTAATATAGAATGAAATATTATGGAAATTGTTGAAAATACGAGTAAATTTCAGGTTTTGTAATCTTTTGTAAAAAAAATTATGCTAAAAATTGTCTTTGAAATCAAAAGAGCCTATAAAAAGTCATGAAAGTTTAAAATCCATGAAAAATTTTGAATGAAAATTTCTAAAAATATTTTGTTGAAAATATGACAAAAGTTGTTGAAAATGCAAGAAAACTCGTTTAAGTTTTCTTAAAACTATGAAAAAATACATTTAAATCAATAAACATCAGAAAATTTGTGGTAAACTACTGCTTTATGAAAATTATCCATCAATAATTTTCGTTAATTACTGCTAATTATGGTAAATTACCTGTAATTTTGGTAAATTACCTGTAATTTTGGTAAATTACCTGTAATTTTGGTAAATTACCTGTAATTTTAGTAAATTACCTGTAATTTTAGTAAATTACCTGTAATTTTGGTAAATTACCTGTAATTTTGGTAAATTACCTGTAATTTTGGTAAATTACCTGTAATTTTGGTAAATTACCTGTAATTTTGGTAAATTACCTGTAATTTTGGTAAATTACCTGTAATTTTGGTAAATTACCTGTAATTTTGGTAAATTACCTGTAATTTTGGTAAATTACCTGTAATTTTGGTAAATTACCTGTAATTTTGGTAAATTACCTGTAATTTTGGTAAATTACCTGTAATTTTGGTAAATTACCTGTAATTTTGGTAAATTACCTGTAATTTTGGTAAATTACCTGTAATTTTAGTAAGTTACCGGTAATTTTAGTAAGTTACCGGTAATTTTGGTAAGTTACCGGTAATTTTGGTAAGTTACCGGTAATTTTGGTAAGTTACCGGTAATTTTGGTAAGTTACCGGTAATTTTGGTAAGTTACCGGTAATTTTGGTAAGTTACCGGTAATTTTGGTATTTTGGTAAATTACCAGTAATTTTGGTAAGTCACCTGTAATTTTGATAAGTTACCAGTAATTTTGGTATTTTGGTATATTACCAGTAATTTTGGTATTTTGGTATATTACCAGTAATTTTGGTATTTTGGTATATTACCAGTAATTTTGGTATTTTGGTATATTACCAGTAATTTTGGTAAGTTACCAGTTTTGGAAAATTACTGATGGTTTTACTAAATTACCAGTAGTTTTGGTAAATTACTCATGATTTTAGTAAATTACTGGGAATACATGTTTATAATAAGTATTTCTCCATTTTTACAGTAATTTGAACCATTTTTCTTGCAATTGCAACAACTTTTGGTGTTTTATGGGATTTTTAAGATAATATAAATTAATTTCACGATTTTTTTTCATAATTTTTGGAGCGCTCGAACGAACCTAATGTTTACGAATTTTTACTCGATCATGAGCCCTTTTCTGATATGATCATTTTCTGGTATTTTTTAAATGAAATTTTGTGCTCATATTTTGACAATAAAATTGAAATTCGACGATTCTATAAAATGGAATTTTTTTAACTAATCAAATATGGTCTTTCAATGACATCCGCGACCTTTTGAACCGGTTTAAAAAACGTTTAAAATAATTTCGGGTCGATGTTTTTCAATTTTTCAACACAATTCAGTTTGTGATATTCTTTACATTTTCATGTTATTTTGAATGAGTTTTGATAGTTAATTTTTTTAAATGATATTTTGTGATATGTAGTTGAACCGGTTGCAACCAATTTTGTATTTAATTGTAATGTGAAAGTGGAATAACGAGTAAAAATCTAATTTTTCAGTCGTATCTTTCGTTTTCAATGGTACCAACAACATTTTTACTACCCAGGCAAATAATTTTGTGCACCATTAAACAACGGTTGGTTGGGGGGGGGCAACGAGTAGTTGGGGGGGAAATTCTTCGCTGTGGAATAAACTCTTGGATGACAGAAATACGTGACAGTTGAATTAGTCCATTAATTTCGATCCCATTTGATAATCGTTAAAATACAATGAAAGTTTCAACGCCCCACTTGGATAATTTTTCGAATCAGCAACAAAAATTTGCATTCGTCGATGAAAAACAGGCTCAAAAATATTTTCCAAGGGTGAGATAAATTCTAAAATTAATGTCACCAACAAGTGCACGTGAAGGTTTATGAATGTTAAAATAATTATTTTTGATTGAGTTGAAACGTATGTCGAATACACGAGAGAACGATATTGTGTATTCGTTTTCGTACATATAAAATTGACGCGACTCGTATCTCGCCTCGACACGGTGTTCGGTTCCAGATCCCCTGCGAATACGCTAAAAAGGTTCGGGAATATGTTCGCAAGTTAGTTCGACGTTTCAGCGCGGCGGCGAACGTTCACAATTCAGACGAGCACTTGGAATAATTAATTTAGAAATTTTGAAACGATAAAGTGACATTTTAAATAATTGTTGGCCGCGCATTACCGTAACCGCTGTTTAAAAAACGTTTTAATTTCATTAATTAACATCGACGGCAATCTATATACGCAGCGGAAAGCTTTCAAGACGAGCTCCGGCCTGAGCCCTGCTAACTTCATTAAGAGGCGTGCTTTTTAAACCTAATGGAAAACAGTATACACACAGTACGATAACGTCGGCCCAAAAAAGCGATTTGTCTGAGGCGAAACTTCTGCTCGTGGTAAAAATAAGAGCGGAGCGCAAAAAAAAAGCTCTAAACTGACAGCGTCACCCTTAAAATCAACTACACACATAATACGGCGAGTACGACCCGGGTGCAAAATTTATCGACGCTGGTTGGCGAAAAAATCACCCGAGAGCGACGAGAAAAATTCAAACGAGAATTCCACTACAAAGGAAAACGACGCCGTATTTGTCATAAAAAAATTCAAGGTCAGGGTCTTGACGTCAGCGCAAAGTATAAAGAAAAGAATGCATTCAGATGAGTGGACTATGTAAGAGAAAAGATGTAAATGCTTTTTGCTGCTGCGAAATATACTTAACCACAAGTACTCCGTGGAAAGTTATTTTTTTCATTAAAACTCCTCGAGCGTCAAAATGTTGGAGGTTTTTTTCCTTTTTTTCTTCATTTTCCCATGCTAGAGATTCGCCATCGTCGGTGTGCCCTTGGCGATACTTTCAATAAAGTATTCAATCATTAATGCGAATTAAACGAAAGAGTTTTTAAGGCTAGAAATTTTCTCTTATCGATTGCATTTTTAGTCGGCCAATAATGTTGTATGGTATTTGCGTCGCGTCTGGTCGCGTCGCGCCGCCGCGCCATATACCTCCACGCGCATAGTACATACTCAGCTATGAAATTAATGGAAATTCGAACTTTTTTTTATGACGTTCGAATTTTATTTTTGTATACGCAGACGATATTTCGTAGACATTTGAGCTAGACGCACATTCGAGAATTATTTCGCACTAGAAAAGCCATCTTTTTTCTTTTTCGTAATAAAACCGCGTTGAAAAAATATAATCGTGGAAAGTCTGCCTTTTGTAATATTAAAGGCGTCAAGATCCAGACGACTCTGAGCCATGTAAATGAACCAGCGCTTATTTGTCTGGCGACCTTGAATTTTCCAATATTTTCTCACGAAAAGAACCTACTCGCCAAAAATATAATCCCACTTATTACGAACGAATGGCGATTCTAATCTGCGAATGAATCGAAGATGATAATTCTGCGCGTGATTTTGCCACATTTCCAAGAAAATCTTGGTTATTTATCGAATGGTTCCAAATATTCAGTTCGCAGTTGCCTCAATGGCGTTTTTTTCGTTTCTCTGGACGTACCTATTGTTTTAGTCGACTTACTTCATTACTGAATCGTTCATTTTGATTGTTTGCTTTTGCACTTAGATGACCCCGACCAAAAAAGTTGTTTTCGAGAAAAACGAGTTTAATGTTTTTGAAGCTTTTTTTTTCATTTTTCAAAAAGTAATTTATTTTCAAATAATAAGGGTAAGGGTACCGAATATGGACCGGTTCCCTAATATGGACCACCCACCTATCTCCTCCATTTATGATGCAATCTGGCGGAAAAAAATTGTATCTTGTTCATTTTTCACAGAGAAACACAATGAGACCAAAATCGCAGCCCAAAAGCTAAAATTCGCGGAGTTACAGCCAAAAAAAGATTTTGCCCTATGCTAAAATTTTTTCAATCAACATTTTGATTGACAATGTGACAACTTTAAATAATGTAATTCAATGTGGTTTTAATTTTAATTTGTAGTCCAGAGTTGTAAGTTTCAGTTGTGATAATTAGTTTTAGATTATGTTTACGGTAAGTCAAATTATAATTTTTCAAAAGAAAAACTATGAGGTGTCCAAATATGGACCACCTTTCTCAGGTGGTCCATATTTGGACACCTCATAATTTTTTTTTTGAAAAATTATAATTGCATTGATAAGAAGACGTATACATGCAGCTATTGTCTTAATTAATGTTCTACTTTACTTGACAAATTTATTTGACTCGATTAAACAATTTTTTTTACAATTTTTTACCCATTATTTTCGTTTTTTACGACCGGTCCATATTAGGAACCCAAAATTTCGATTTTCGTTTTTGACACTTTTTGGGAAACCATTGTTTTGGTCAACTTAGACTTTATGGTGGGGGTTGAAATTTTGGGGAATAAAACTAGATAGATGTGGCTACATTTTAAGCCATTTACCTTACTCCTACCTCACTCCTAGCGCCGTAGGCATTGAAAATAAAAAATGCGGTCCATATTAGGGACTCTTACCCTTATAGAAGGAAAAAAATGTTTTTCAATTTTTTTTTAGGTACCTCACTTTACAGCCATTTTCCACCAGTTAAAAACAAAGATAGCGACCTGGCGATGGTTTTATCGTATTTTACGGCCATTTCTACATAGAATTAATTAAAGAAAAAAAAATCGAGTTTTTGGTCGGGGTCACCTTTTTGTATGCGCCGTCACCATTTTGTATGCGCCGTCACATTTGATCAATTTATTTTTTGACGAATTTTTGAAATATCCTGTGTGTTTGAGGGGTGCATTCGTTTATTTCCGTACAATTTTCGGAAATCATCGTATAAAATCGGCTCAATTCGGATGCATTCGGATGTTTTCGTGGATGCACAAGAGCATTCCTTATTGGTTAGGAATTTTCGGTTGTTATCGAGTAAGTTCGGAATGATTTCGAGGTATGTTCGAATATTTTCGTGTGTGTTCGATTTTCTTCACATGTGGTCGAGAATATTCGTCGGATGCTCGGAATTTTTTGGTCGTTAATTGAATTTGAAGGGAATTCGAGTATATTCCAACTTCCAAATAACTTCGTTCCTGCTTTACTTTCAATTTGTTATTTACAATTACGAATTGATCTTCCATTTCGAATTTCAGACCAGCCTTTGAGCCTCGTGCCTCATTTTGTTTGTGCAAAAATTTTCGATGGCATCTCATCTCGATTATTTTATAGGCAAACGCATTCAAAATTTTCTATGAAAAATATTTCAAGCTATTCCCCCCTCCCCCTCCAAAACTAATTTCTGCCACTATTTAAATTTCCAAAAACAGGCATCAAACACTCACCTTTTTTAGTGACTTGTCCCCTATTTTCAAGGTTGGTCACTAAAAGTCACTTTTCTTGCCAAAAGGTCACTATTGGTCTATTTTTTCATTCTGAAGTCATTTTTTTCAATAATCCAAAAGGAGGTAAGTACCTATCTAGAAAAGTGTTTTTTTTTTGCTTCTTCATCATAAATTTTTCAAAAAATTTCGCCCTCGCTTTGCTCCGGCCAAATAATTATTATATATCTTACAAATTTTATATTCATAATTTTTTGCTGATCGTAATGTACAGAAAAAATGATAGTTCAATGCTTGTCTGTATTCATTAAATTATAAATTTTTCTAAAAAATTTCCGCCTTAAGCTCACGGGTAATTTATACTCTTTGTCTGCAGAATTCATTGAAAATCCTTTTCCTTTTTCTTTTTTTTTTTGATACCGTGCTTTTTAATAAGCTGTGATGAGAATGGAATACTGTGAAGTCTTTGACCACGATGTTGAAAATAAGAGAGAAGGAATAGAAGAGAATCTGAAATTATTGGTCACATTTCGGAAAATCTCAATAAGGAAAAAGTGTTCAATTTCAATTTCTTGAATGGGATTTTTCGCTAAAATTTTCGCCCTCGTTTCGCTCGGACTCAACATATTAAAATTTTTTAATTTTTAACCCAGAGAAATCCGGATTTTCATCCGAATGATTTAGTCAGCAACCTGTCATAATTTGTTCAAAAAAAATCGTTAGGTTAGACATCATGCATTTTAAATAATTCCTCTGCACGATTTCGGGTTGTAAATACATAACCCGAAAATTCTTTATAAATATCATTACGTAAAAAGTCTATAAATTGCTGAAAAATTGGTCAAAAAAAATTAATTATTTTTTTCAGTTACTTAAAACTTATTTCAGAACTTTTAATTTCAAGTGAAGATTTATTAATGAAAAAAAAGATTTTTCTAAAACCATCGCAGAGAGAAATACAGTTATGAAAAAATAATTTGGGGGGGGGGGGTGGAGGAGGCATGGTTGAGAAAAAACTGAAAACTTGGTCACATTTTTCAAAAAATTTGTCACTTTTTACCTGATAAAAAGTCACTATTTTTTTCCAAAATTTCTGTTTGATGCCTGCAGAAATAAATAATATTCGATGAATTTGAATATGGGATTTGCCCAGAACAGTTTCCATTTTTTGGTTGTTTTAAAAACTGTTCATTTTTGTGTAATTTTCAATTTTTAAAATTACATCTACTATTTTATTTTACGAACCGAATGACTGTAAATATCAAGTTTCTGCATTACAAAACATTTCATTAATTTTATGGTTCAATTTATACTCTAAAAATAATTTTTAAAAAAGCAATGAAATATTCGGTTATTTTTATCCTCTTGAAAAATTACGACTCTTTGGCTCTCGGGCTCCTGAAATATCTTCACAACGATTTCAGCTTGGCTCGTTTTGAATTTCTTTCGTCACTTTTGGAATTATTGTTTGTTTTTCCTGCGTGAAAGTAAAAATTCCGTAAAATTTCACGACGGCTCTATCTTTTACAAACTTCACGCCGAATGAAACTGTAAAATCTGAATTTTCCAATTTTGGGCTCCCCTAATGCATTTTGAACCACAATACGGCTCGACATCCGACATCTCGAGCAAAAGCATAGCTGGACAGAAGCCATAATCCAACGAATACTTCTCTACAGTTTATGTTGTTCGACGAACAGATCTACTTGAAAGATTATAAACACTGCATTCTTTCCATTTCATGGTGTAATTATTCCGAGCAGATTAAATCATTAGAAAATTTCATACGGCTGTGTTAATCTTCTTCATTCGTCGAAGTTTACCAGCGTTTCGTACGTAACTCGTGTTTTAGAAACGGAGTAAAAAAATCAATAGTTGAGGAATCGCGTTTCGTTTCTAGTTTTTTTTTTAAATTGAATTTTTTCAATTTATTATTACGAAATTGATTCCAAAATTGGTGAGACAATGTGCGGGAGAAAAGTCGTCTCGGTATAATTGAATCACGTGTAATTCTTTGTTTTTATTTTCTCCATCAATTTTTTCATCAATCGAGTTAATTTTAAATTCGAGTATCATTTTCATTGTAACAGGTAAACGACGAGAGGTTTTTTTTTGCCATTATGTGTTCGTATTTTTGTTGTGGGAAATTGGAATGTTCAATTTGCGGGAATGTAAACTTCCTCGCCTCCTTCCTTTTGTAATTTTTTTAATGAATCATGCCTCCTGATTTGTGGGTAATAACATAATCAAGCATTTCAAATTATGAAAATTTAACAAAGTTGTATATTTGCAAAAATTTGTTGAATTTTTTAGTCACCATTGAAAAAAATCGAGATTATTTCAATTGAAACAAAATTTAAGGGAGTAGGGTGATATTTAGTTTTTACGAGTAAATTGAGATCAGATTAGGTCAGTAATGGAAAAAAAGTAGAGAAACTAGCGGGGAGGGGGTCAAAAAATTATTAAAAATGAATTTATATAATTTTTTCTTTGATGGCAGTTCACTCAAATTAATTCAGAGGGTCAATTTTTCTTCACAGAATAGAAAAATCTGCAGAAAGTATATTTTCTCAATAAATCGAGAAAGCCCATTTTTGTTGGGTGGGGGGGGGGGGGGTGAACATATATTTTTTAACAAAAACGGAATATTTAATAAATAATCGAAGTTTTGAATTCTTATAGCTCATTTCTTTTCCTCACTGAAAAAAAAACAAAGAAAGTCGAGGACATCTGAAAAAAGTAAATGGGAGGTGGGAGAGGTTTATTTAGGCCAAATTGGTGCGTAAAAGATCGTGCCGTGAAATTTTTTACAAACTAACAAATGTTGTTTGTCAAAATTTGGGAAAAAAGGAATGCCCATAAAATATATTTTGGGCTGATGACCTATACGAACTTCCAGGCATCATAACGAGTTACGTTTTTAGGGTGTTTGTCACTTTTTTCGACTTCAGTCACTTTTGGTTACTTTTTCCCTTTCAAAAGTCACTTTTTCTTCGCACTTCCAGGCAAAAATTCAAAATTTCACGTAGAAATTGCTATTTTTCAAAATTCTTCAAAAAAAATTAAAAATTAAATTTTTGCTAGTTTGTTTCTTTTTTGACGAAGGAATTTAATAAATGAAATTATTCACGTCTTTTCAGTTGATTTATCTTTTGCAGAAAACTACAAAAAAATTGCCCCCCCCCCAGAAAACTGTAAAAAAATTAGCCCCGAAAAAAATTGTATTTTAGGTTACTTTTGGTTACTTTTTGTCATTTTCTGGCCACTTTTTGGTCACTTTTTTCTCCAAAAGAGTTACTGAAAGTTACTTTTCTCTTCAAAAATTTCGCTTTGATGCCTGAACTTCGATCAATGATCTATTAATATTGTATGGGATTTCTTTGATACGAATCAGGTAAGCGTTGATTCCTCCGAAAAATCCTTTTGAGGGCGAAAGTGGTTCTCAAATCAGAAATTTGGAAAATTTTTGGGACCACTGAGGGAAATTTTTTCGAATTTTTGGAAGGAACAATTTGTAAGAACCCTAAGGATGTATACTGAAGTCAATTTTTATTGTTTTCCACCATTTTTGAGCAGAATAGGATTTCAATTTTTCAAAAAATTTGTATCTTTCTCATTGATTTTCACTAACGTAAGGTCACCAGCCCAAAATCTGCTCTTTTAGACTCTCCTCCTTCGTTCTTTTTTCTCGCAAAAAACCTACGTCTAATTAATATGCTTTCAATTTCATTTTTTTTTAAATTGAGAATTCCAGGAAATAAAATCTATTTTCGTTGTAGAGGGAGAAAAACGCTACTTTATTCCCTCTCACGGTGCTTCAATTCGCTTTTTTCTCCCTCTAAAACGAAAAATATAGTATGCAACTCGGGAAATAACTTATTTTCGACGATTTTGAGTTATTTCCCTCGCTTTGTTCGGGCAATAAACCTCAAAATTCGTCGAAAATCACTTTATTTCCCTAGTTGCATAATATACTATTTCTTTTGTAAAACTTGCTTTGGAGAAAAATTCTTCTTTCTCAGTAAGTATGTGCTTGGAAGAGAGAATCGAGATTTGTTGTATCCCCTTCCTTCACCGTTAATGTTTGAAAACTGGAGAAAAAATCTCAATAAATTCATGTGAAAATCCTGATTTTTGATTTCGAAATTTTATTGGACCCATCGGTACAGGATGTGGACAACTTGGAAAAACTGGTGTAGGAACTTTCCGAAATCAAGGAAAATGATTTCTGAAAAAAGTAGATACCTTGAATTTGTTCTGTGTGATTTTTTTGAATTTCAGTTTGTTGTTTCCTGCTTCTTTTGAATGAGGAATTTCCAATCTTCAGAAATTACTTTCGAAGAGTGAATGTGCAAAAATGAAGCCTATGAAACTTTTATTGGCTGAAACTCTTTCACGAAAACTAATTCAAAAAGAACGAGAATTCTTTTCTCAAAATCCTATCTTGCCTTTACCTTTCATCTTCAATTTACCAAAAATAGGGCCATTAAAATTTGTAAAATTAAGCAAAAATCTTTCTTTAATTACTACAAAAGCACAAACATAGCTCAATCAAGGCATCCTAAAGAGAAATTTCTCAAATGCTGCGTTGCCAAATTGCTAAATTTCGAAGCATCAGCTGAAATAAACCATTCTGAAGTAAATCGTCGACTATTCTATCATTTTACCTCTTTCTCAACGATCACCATTTTTAGCTCTAATTTCAAACAATAATAGGACGATAAAGGTCGATAAAAAGCTTTAAATCGCGAAAAAATTCACCTTTGATGACCATTCCCTGTTCGATTCAATTTTTACGATCATCTGTGGTATACAGGGTGATCCAGTTGAGGTGTGAAATATTGAAACCATGTATTCTACACATCATTTGGAGTAAAAAACTTCATTACTGAGTTATTCGCCTTTAAAGGAGGCCCAGATTTCACCCAAAATTGGCTATTTTCACTCTTGTAGTGAAAATTTTTAGGGGGTAGGTGGTGGAAAAAGTGAAAGGAGGTCCATCCATAGAAAGGTATACCAATTTTTTTTTTTGGTTTATAAGTAAGTGTTTCGAAGCAAAAAAGGAGTTTTCGTACCAGAAAAATAGTCGAACATGAACAAGAAATCATTTATTTTATTTTTTTTTATTTTTAGGGGTAGTACTACTTATTCAACACCTATTAACCTAAATTTCTGGGGTTTTTTATTCATTGGATGCTGAGTTATAAATTTATCAAATTTCGACCATCCCCCAAAATTACAGTAAAAATTGAATTTAATAATTTCCCATAATTTCTCATTATTATAAAAAAATTTTCGCCTAAAATTTTTTTCTGAAAAATCAAAAGAAAATAGTAGTCTTTGTGGTTAGCATGAAAAAACGGGGGTACACTGCACTTTTTGAACACGGGTTGAAATGTGGTTTTTATTTTAGTATGACCCAAAAGAAAATTTTCAAGAAGTGGAGACGTCAAAAATTTCCCTTAGGAGTGGAGGGAGGAGAGTTTTAGGGGGATTTTACCCCTATTTTTTCACATGAAGGGGTTGGGGTAAATTTGGTGTCATTTTCATATAATTCGACCCTTCTGAACTCGAATCCGCAATTAGTTCTCCGATCTGAAGCGTAGAATTCGTACAATCGTATGATTTGTGTCGCGAAAAGAGGCCAGTTTTGAGGAAAAATAGGTAAAATGGCGATTTTTTTCATCTTGAGACGAGTGATGTGGTTCAGGTAAGGTTTGAAACCAGTTTTTTATATAACTCGAACCTTCTGAATTCGAATTTGTTATTGATCGTCGCTTTTTGGTAGTGAAAAACGGCCAATTTTCGCTAAAGTCGAATTCACAATTTCCCATCATCTCAACCCAATACTTCGAACCAATCCTGGTATGAAACCATTTTTAGACATAATTCGAACCTCCTAAAAACGAATTTATGATTAATTTTCCGATTGGAAGTAGAGAATTCTCTCAATCGTGAAATTAGTGTAGTGTAAAACGCCCAATTTTTGCCAAAACTGACATGAAATTGCGATTTTCAATTTTCCAAACACCACACGTTCTCCCAATTGTGAGATAAAATAATTTTTTTGTCCAATTCAAACTTTTTTTACCCAGAGAAAGCACCAACAAAATTTTTAGCTTCTTGGGAATCCAGGGGGCTGAGCCATGGCTTCTCAAAGTAGGGACTTCTTTTAAAAAATTGATTCAGCCCCTTCTAGTAGCATGGAGCTAAAAAAATGTTTGGAACATTTTCAACTAATCAGTTACAACTTTTTTTTGTTTTAACAAAAGTGCAGTTTTTTTTTCGTATTTTCTATGTGTAAAATCCATTGGCCCGTAAACGCCGTACTTTCCACGAGAGCGTCGTGGAAAATTTGACGCATCTGCACGGGTTTAATACGAAGAGTGGTCACTGGTCAGTTTCAATTTTTTCCAACATCAAAAAGTAGTGTTCAGGAGGTTCGAACTTCGAATTAGGTCTAAAAATGGTTTCATACCAGGATTGGTTCGAGGTATTGGGTTGAGAAGATGGGAAATTGCGAATTCGACTCGAATTTAGCGAAAATTGGCTGTTTTTCACTACCAAAAAGCGACGATCAAGAAGCTACTTCACTTCCTATGGGGAAACCAATAACAAATTCGAATTCAGAAGGTTCGAATTATATAAAAAACTGGTTTCAAACCTTACTTTAACCACATCACTCGTCTCAAGATGAAAAAAATCGCCATTTTACCTCTTTTTCCTCAAAATTGGCCCTCTTTTCGCGACACAAATCATACGATTGTGCGAATTCTACGCTTCAGATCGGAAAACTAATCGCAGATTCGAGTTCAGAAGGGTCGAATTATATGAAAATGACACCAAATTCACCCCAACCCCTTCATGTGAAAAAATAGGGGTAAAATCCCCCCTAAAACTCCCCCTCCCTCCACTCTTGAGGGAAATTTTTGACGTCTCCACTTCTCGAAAATTTTCTTTTGGGTCATACTAAAATAAAAACCACATTTCAACCCGTGTTCAAAAAATGCTAGTATGCCCGAGCTAACCACAGGGTTTATAGAGTATCTCAGCATAATTTATTATGTGGCAACGCTGTAAGCAACTTCCGCGTAAGTAACCCGGACGCTCGTCTCGTTAAACACAACATTATACGGGCGTCGCGATGCGCAACGTTGCCGAATTTCCATTTCTTTACTCGGCAATATCTCAGAGAGAAAGCGTTTTGGGCCCATGTTGAATATGACATTTTTTGTTCGTATTGATGAGTAGAATTCGAGGTTTCAATATTTCACGCCTTAACTGGATCACCCTGCGTGTATCAAGCAAAATTAAGATATTAGGGAGACAGGGAGGTGGAAATATTGAAATTTACACCTTCTTGGACTCTTTTGAAATATTCCAAGTGTACATTAGGGCTTGAAAAATTATAAAAATATTCAAGAATCAAGATACATACGACAAGCAGTGAAAAATATACTGATACGTGCAATACAACCTAAGAAGTGTAAAATGAAGTAGAAAAATTCACCGCGTGTAAAAGATAGTGTAAAAAAAGTGCATTGCAGTGGCATTTAACGAATTACGAGTGTGCAGGCGGCAGCTGCAGGAGGCGAGATGTAGATACAAAGAGTATTGAGCCGGAACAGCGTTTATTTAGGTAAGGTAAACCTTACGCGATAATTTGGCTTTTTGATTTATCTAGTTCACTGCGGCACAAAACGAGTACTACTCGGTGTATAAATTCGAAAGCAGGATGTCGGAAGAATTGACTAACTGGGAGGTTTTTTAAAGAGTATATAAAAGGGTAAAGCTCGTTTGCATGTAAGTAGGTCGTTAAAAAGTTGAATTTGTTCAAAGAAATCGAATACTTGACGCTGTATCAGTCAGTAAAGGTGGATGAGTAATTACCTACGTTTTTAGACTCGAAAACGGTGAACGTTTTAAATACCACGTAGGTATCGCATTTCGGCGTACCTGGTATTATAGTAACTATATAAAGGCGAACGCGGCTGCAAGCCTGCGTGAAATTTTCCAGCAAAGTGTAAGCGAAGTATACGATAGAGATATGTATTTTGAAAAGTTGAGCCAGTTGGAGAGCAGGCGAGCTTGTTGATTAAAATTTCACAATCGAATGAAAGCCAATTACTCGGGAAGCTTTGAAAATTTCATTACCTGTGCGTGTAATTTATTGTAAGGTTGCGTCCGATTGCTGTATCCTCGCATAACACGGCATACTGCTGTATCGGTCACTTCTTCTTGAACCATTTGTTAATAAAAAGTAAAGACGACATAATCGCCTTATACTTTTTTATTTCGATTTCCGTAGTATCGTGTTATGTAAATAACATTTGGCACACGTTAACTTATCATGAACGAGGATTCATCTATAAATGTGTTTCGGAATATTGAACGTGAAAAAAAAAACGTAGAAAAAGAACGGGAAAAAACCCGACCGGATCGATTTGCTCGTATATAAATAATAAACACTTAGCACGACACACAATTCGCTTTTTTTTACAAAACTGAAGAATGAACGATTTTATATAGCCGAAGGAGCATTTCGTATTTATTTACCGCTGCCACAATACACGTCTGCGTTTCACCGTGTGTAGGGACCCTTTGCTCTCAAATGTTGCTTCGAGTGCGATATCCTGGAAATGAAAAAACTCAGTAGTGCCACAAACAAG
The DNA here is from genome assembly GCA_033439095.1 of Pseudococcus viburni. NCBI lineage: Eukaryota > Metazoa > Arthropoda > Insecta > Hemiptera > Pseudococcidae > Pseudococcus > Pseudococcus viburni. The sequence continues at coordinate 791,208 of JAVBJF010000007.1, read as the reverse complement.
GTGTCTCTCTAAACAATTATACCAGCTGAATAACCCCCCACCGTCGTGGAATGGGATTATTAAAATGAGAGTTTTTTTCTGTCGTTTTCCTACGTGAGAAAATTTAACCTAAATATTCCTCGGGTTGATTGTCAACTTCTCTTTTTCACGCAAAAGTCACGATTTTCCAGCCGAGCTACGTAAGTGTGTCTTAAGGTTTCCAGCATAGTCAGATTTTTCCCAGTAGTAGGTTTGGAGAAAAGGTTATCGTCGCTTTTGAATTCAAGTTTCGCTTTAGTTGGGGTAATTATCTTCGAGATAGGATGAAATTTGAACTGTGGGGGGGGGGGGACGAGGTGAAGAAGTAGAAATAAGTATTATTTTCGAATCCTAATTAGGGTGTTTCTTGTTACCTAAATATCTATATGATGGTTTTTTTTAATTTTGGAAATTTCGCCTCTTAAGGTGGTACCAAAGTTTTAGCCTCTTATTTGAATTACTATTCCTTATTATGTGATTAAATGTAAGATACCATGCTAAAAACAAAAAAAAATTGTCAAAAATGCGAAATTTTCGTATTTAAGGTACCTACGTATTTTTTAAAAATCTGAAAATATTACTCAATTTTGAGTTTCAGGGATGAAATTTGAACTCGAGGGGTCATCCTAAGGGTTCAGGATCCTCAAATTGGATAAAAATGGTTTTAAGAAAGTACTCTCTCATTTATAAATCACTGAGAAATAGTCAGAATTGCAGCACAGGAGAAAATCAGTGAAAAAATTTTCAATGAAAACAAATCAGTGAGAAAAATCACTGGAAAATCAGTGAAAATTATCGAAAATCACTGAGAAACACTTAGAATTGGAGCACAGGAGAAAATCGGTGAAAAATTTTCAATGAAAACAAATCAGTGAGAAAAGTCACTGGAAAATCAGTGAAAATTCACTGAAAAATCAGTGAAATTTATAAAATTAGCAGAAAAATCAGTGAAAATCTTTGAAAAATCAGCGAAAATTCACTGAAAATCGGTGAATTTCGCTGATTTTTCCTGTGCTGCAATTCTGACTGTTTCAGTGACTTTTCACTGATTCAGAATGAGAGAGTACTTCTCTACAAACGCCTCCTTTTTGAGAAGTTTTATCTCCGAAATCAAAAGTTTTATGGACTTGAACAAATGTGAATAAATTTGAGATGTATGAGGACAAAAATGGGGAGGGGAAGGAAACTGGAATCCGTCGATTTCAATTTTTTTCGTAATTCAACAATAAATATAAAAATTTTTAATTTGTTGGACTGAATAAATTTGGGGTACAATGGTGCCGAAATGAAGGAGTGGAAGCCAGAGTCTCCAAATTTGGAAAATATCCTCGTCTACTTTTCACATTTGAAGATCCCCGACTCCTTCTCTTCAATTCACCCTCTTGCACCAGAAATTTATTCATTCTACACGTTTTATCGATATTAAAATCACTTTTCTTTTCAAAATTCGGAGACTTTAGATGTAGCCTCTTCCCCTCGATAACTTTTTCCATTCATTTTTTCGAGTATTGACTATTTTCAGCGATAAAACACTCTTCTAATTTGAATCAGTTAAAATTGACTGGTGAAATAGACAAAATTGAGTCACTGTAGAAATTAGTGAAAAATTTATTGATTCAATTTGTGAATTTTCATTTTTGAATCAGTCATTTTTTTCTTAAGTACTGAAATGAATCAGTAAAAATTTTTTAATTTACTGAATTACTGATTCAAAAATGAAAATTCACCAATTGAATCAGTAATTTTTCACTGATTGGCAGTCAAATTTCACTGATTACAATGGAATCAGTGGAAATTCACTGCCAATCAGTTACTCAATTCTGTCTATTTCAATATGTCAATTTTCAGTTTTTGACTAATTCAAACTAAGAGAGTAAGAATGGTGAAATGGGCTACGAGGCCATGACCTCAGATTATTGTCATTTTTGTTGAACAGAGCACAAATTTTAGATCGAAAAATTACTCCCCCACTCTACTTCTCTCAGCAAAGATGACGAAAAATTCTGTTTTGAATCGTATAGAAGGAAAAATTTTGATTTAACTGAAAATTTATAGACGATTTCAAAATCATCCCCCCCCTGAGGTGGGAGGGAGAAGTTTTGACAAAATAAAACTTGAAATAGTGATATCTCCAAAACAAAAAATATATGTACTTACACATAATATTTTGAAATTTTCATTTTTTTCCAAATAGATCGTTTTTAAAAATACAAAAAAAAAAAAAAGTGCTCTCTTAATTTGAATCAGTCAAAAACTAAAGATTGACTGATTGAAATAGACAGAATTGAGTCACTGATTGGCAGCGAATTTCCACTGATTCTACTGTTAATCAGTGAAAAATTCTGATTAAATTATTGAATTTTCATTTTTGAATCAGTAATTATTTCCTTAACTACTGAAATGAATCAGTAAAAATTTTAATTTACTGATTGAATCAGTAATTTGAATCAGTGAATTAAAATTTTTACTGATTCATTTCAGTAGTTAAGAAAAAAATGGTTGATTCAAAAATGAAAATTCACAAATTGAATCAATAAATTTTTCACTGATTTCTACAGTGACTCAATTTTACCTATTTCATCAGTCAATTTTGAATAATTCAAATTAAGCGAGTACCCTCAAATACGTCAAATTCAAATTATCTGTATTTTAGCAAAAATAGTAAACTCCTCTTGTTGATTTGATGTCCTCCATAACTGCTTTGTACTCATCCATTCAAATTTTTAGCCCACTCACCACTGTCAGCGTGTTTTTTTTTCCTAATAAGTAAGGAGAAATTTATGTATTATTTTCAAAGTAAAGTTAGGTACTTCCTCGATAGATTTGAAAAAAAAGGAACGAAAAAATATCGATGCTGCGACCTGTACACGAAAAGTATGGAAATTTAATTTTAGTATTTTGACAGAAACGCTGGCAACGAGAAACCTTATTCAGGATGATTGAAAATTGAAATGGAAAAATACCTGAAAGAAAATCTATAGAGTTTATAATTCATGAATCGAAATGAAAAAACTAGCTACCTAACTTTCGAGTATTAATACGCAAGGAAACGTCAAAATGTCAAAAAAACAAATTTCTGTTTTATGAGCATGACCTAAGGTCGACGTAATTTAGCCCTCGATTAATTGAAAAAGTTTCTCAATACGTTGAATGCATTTTTAATGCTGTACAATCGAGAAATGTTGTTGATACAGAGGAGGGGGGTTCTGCGCCAGGAGGATGTAAATTATAAAAAATACGGAGAAGTTGAGATGAATTGTATGAAACTAAACAAATGATGGATCGTGTTTTCCAAATGAGTGACTAAAAATGAGTAATATGATATTTAGACGAAATTTTACTTCTTTATTTCTTTCATATTCCATCTTTAATATATGTATGTATATGAATCTTGAAAAGTCTTCGTACAGAAGTGATGCAGTTTTCAAATGAATTGTTCTACTGTTCATCACAAATCTGATCGAATAAGCCGGATAATGCAAGCTTCTAACACCACTTTACTTGGGAAAAAGCCCAATTATCATCAAAATAAAAACGGATGTACATCATGCGAATGCGAAGACTAAAGAGTAGATGAACAATGTCGATTACAAAGACGAACTCTTTTATTCAAGGTGCATCCTTCGAAAAAGGAAAAAAAATGTAACCTTACGGTTGATAAAATGTGACAAAATCAATAGAAAAAAGATAATAACAAAAAGAAGTACTCTTTGCAGCGTAATTTGAAACAAAAGGAATGACTCCTCGACATTGGAATATTTGCTGACGAAGAACAAAAGAATACTGCCAATTATAAAATGTAATTGAAACTCTCTTCACGATGCTCCTGACCTAAAAAGGAAGTGTAAAGGAAGACTCGAGATTGCACTTATACGTAATTTTTTCTCTTCAAGGTCTTAAACGAGTATAATGTTTGTATTTTTGTTTTATTTTTTTTTATGAAATGAATATAAAATGGGCATGAAACTTATATTTGGATTTTAATAGCTTGGATAAAATATTTTGTAGTTTTTGCATTGTATTTCGAGAATCAAATGAGGAAGCTAATCTTAGTGTTCATCTCAGATTCAAACTAGGATGAGAATTTTGGAAAAAACATGTCGCAGAATCCTGAATCATCAAAATTTCTGTTGCCCAAGCTAATTTTTCAATTGATTGATCAATTTTTGAAAATTCAACAGCATCATTTTCCCGAGGAAATGCGATGTTTTTGGAAAAAAAAAGTTTGATGAAATTGATGAGAATCACGTCCATATCTAATGCCAACTTCCCAACATGGAATTTCTCCATTTCCAGTCGTTCTGGAGTCTCCTACGATATTTTGATTTTCTCTGGTATTATTGAATTTGGGAATTAATTTGAAAAGCTAAAAATCGAGGCTAGTTTTCTTTCGAGTAGTTTAATTTTGTGTGTGCTTTCTACTCTGACTTCTTCAGTAGATTTTTCGAATTTCTAATGAGCCAAATTAAAAGTTGATGAAGAACGCACAGTACTCTTTTATTCTGAATCTAAAAAAAGTCACTGATAAATAGTCAGAATTGCAGCACAGGAAAAATCAGCAAAATTCACGGATTTTCAGCGAATTTTCGCTGATTTTTCCAAGATTTTCACTGATTTTTTTAGCAAATTTCATAAATTTTACTGACTTTTCAGTGAATTTTCACTGATTTTTCAGTGATTTTTCTCACTGATTTGTTTTCAGTAAAAATAAAAATTCACTGATTTTCTCCTGGGCTGCAATTTTGACTGTTTCTCAGTGATTTTCGATAATTTTCACTGATTTATAATTGAAAGAGAATGGGGGTATTTGTCTGGTAATAGAAAATATCTTTTTTTCTGGAGACTTCAGAATTGTCGGAGATGATTAAATTCAATTTTGGGAAGTTGGCATTATTGGGGATTGATTCCTAATCAATCTTGTGAGGATACCACATATCCACCAAAGCATGATGAATTTGAATTTCCAAAAATACATCAAAAATTTAAAAATAAACTTGGTTCCAAAAATTTTGATTATAAAGGATCTTGGAACATATATCTAAAAATATCACTCCTCATTCAAGTCGAAGATGGACACTTCGAGCGGTTCTTGTAGAAATACGATGTACTCATATCTCAAATTGGAAATAATTTTCAACTACGTTAATGTCAAGGAAAGCGAGACTAAAAATGAAAATTTTCTGGCTTTGATGATGAAGTTACTTCCTCTCTCCTCCTTATTTATGGCAAAGTAGGATTTTTAGCCGAAAAAGCCTTGAGTTTGAAATTTTTCGAACGTGATGACCTTTAGTTTAGAAAATTTTAGTTTTGAGTTCAAAAAATGTAGTAAGTTGTATTTTGAGTCGAAAAAATCAGAAAAAACGACCTTTCTAGTGGGAAATTTTCAATTTTTTTCTCTTCTGATAAGCCAATTTTGGTTCGTCCTTCGCAAACTACCCCCTGCCTCTCTGTTCGGGTTTGCTCTGAGAGAACCATAGGTAGGTACAATTTTTTTTAGCGATTTTTGATTCAATTTCAAAAATCAAACGTGATCTTTGAATTTATATCCAAATGATTTTTTTCTTTAGAACTGATAATGTTGATTTAGTCGTCCGAAAAAGTGAAGATATTTGAGATATGAAAGTCTGTAGAATCAGTGCTTATGTTTCCTTTGGCGATGGTGGAGGCTTCTGAAGAAGACTATGATGAAAATGAGAAAGATTTTAACCAATTATTGCGGTGTAGTTGTCAAAGCCTAAAGCGAAATTGATATCGATTCCTTTACATTCCCAGATGAAAATATTTGAGAAGTACAAATGATGTTATGAGTATGTTTTCCATCTAAAATTACCAATTTTCTTCACTTTCCATCTTCGTTGTGTTTTTGTTCAATTTCGGTTCAAAATTCTGAAGAATTCTTCAGTAATTCGGAACCTTCTTTTGTTTTTGCTCTCTCTCTCTCAAAAAAATGGATTTTTGGATTTGCTCGTGAAGGTTTTTTTTCCTGAAAAAACACATCTTCTGCTAATTTGAATAATTTTCGAAATCAATCAACTGCATTCACAGAATTTGGTTCATTGTTTCTGTAGAACTGATGCTGATGATCTGAATCTTGATCTTATGGACGTATTTCTGACTTTATGTGCCCAGTTGTTCATTACTCCTGATTTGTAAACTGCAGAGTAGATTTGGCATTACTTTTAGCAAAATTGATTGCTCGTAAATTATGCATATTTCGTAAAAAGATGTGCAAAATGTTGGATATTTGTTCAGATTTGATGTGATTTTCGACGTAGGCTCGAACTGATATCAGCGATCGTTTCAATTCACGAATTTCTGTACATCAAGCCAGCTCTCGGTTATATTTTCATCCCAGCACTTTGAATTTCACAACAGAACATGCACTGGATCCAGAATCACGTTGATAAGACACCACGTCGAATATTTCCACCATCTCGATACGGTTTAATAAGACAAAAAGCCCCTCGGATGTATCCACCTAGACGCAAGTTACCGCTGGAACGTTCGAAATACATATTTAATGAACCTCTGGTTCGAAGAAGAAAAAAATACCAACCCCAGTGAAAATCGATCCAAGCAAAAGTTGCGTATGTTTGGAAACTTGATACTCGAAAATACGAGAGCTGCTTATCAGAAACGTCGCTAGCCTATTCGCAAGATTCGCACCAGCACCATACCGGATACGAATTTCTACCTTGAATTTCTTCAGCTCGAGGCTAAATTTGGAAATCTACCTGGGAGGGTTCGCAATTCGCGTGTAGGTCTCATTCGACAAATTCAATTTACCGAAAAATAACCTATACCTGGGGCTGCCTAATGAAGCAACCGAAGGCGACGATGACGTCGCCCTTATGATTAATAATCCAACTTTCAACGTTATCGAAAATTTCTCGATGGAATAGGCTTTCGACGGTGGGTCTCGGGAAATCTACTTTCGTAAATTATTAATCAATTGACCAACTGCTGAGAATATTCATTGTGAGCCTTCATCTATATTCATCGAGTATTTTGGCCGACGACTTTGAAAATGAAAAATTAGATAGTTTGCGAGAACGAGAAAGACGGAGAGAGAAAAAAAAGGTTATCGCCGCTCGTCGCTGCACCTCGTCGTGCCGCCGATCGATATCGAATACGTTTAAATTTTTCACACTGGTGTAGGCCAATTCGAGGTGCAAAAAATAAAGTAAACACGTATACGGTCGGATGTTTTTTAATCATAATACAACACACCTTCTGTATACATATTGCAGCAAAGTGAAACGAGAAAACTTGACGTTTTATAACTTGGCCGTGCGGCTCGAAAAATACAATGAAAACAGATCGATATTATGGAGTCGAGTGAACTACCTACACTACGATGAAGAATAATCGCACAAAACCCAAATACTACAATGCTCGATGTTCGACGTACGTATTGTCGAATTATCTACCCAAATGTGTAAAATATCCAGTTCGTCAAACCACAGCCGCAGATGGCATCCTATTTTCAGGCTAATGAGGCTTAAATGAGAGTACACCGTGGTCGGCCCTCCGGTAATCGTGAAAATTGGAAAATCGAGTAATTATACGTGACCGAGATTGAAAAAGAGCACAAAAGGGGGGGGTAGGGTTAGAGTTGAAAAAAAAAACAAAGAACACGAAAAACACACAATCTTTGGCAAAAATTATATATACGAATATCGTACGTAGTACCACACACGCACACATAAAATTCATTTTTTTCCATAATACCTACCTTCTGTTTATGGTATTCGAAAGTCTTATTTGTCTGCGTGTTAAGTTGGTAACGCGACACAGCGTAGGTAATTTTTTTTTCGGCGTGTGGAAAAATAAAAAAAGGTAAAAAATAATCAACTCTATATCGAAATGCCCCTTCGCCTGCGACGACACGTAAACATGGCGAACTCGTTGTTAACAGGTTAATATTACCAAAACCGATACCCCGTACACAGGCGACCGCGAACCCGAAACGCGTACACTTGCCGTTGAATAAAATGCTATTTACGAGCGCCGCAGCAGCACTCGCATATACACACCACCACCGAATACAATGAAATTAAATTAAACGCACAAAGTTTCACTGTGATGCCGCGGCGAAAAAAAAATAGAGAACTGCGTCGAGAGTAGAGCGAACTTGCCGACGTTTAAAAGCGTTTTTCGCGCCGTCGCACGCCCGACCGAAGCCGAATCGTTCGCGAACGAGTTGATCGGCAGATTATGCTGAGGTCGGCGGCTTTGCCATTTGGTCGACGAATCAACGAGACGACTGAATTTAGAAATGTATGAGACGAGACGAGACTTCGGCGTTTCTCGTCTTGTCTCGTATCGAAATGCTGTGTGACCCAAAGGTAGGGCAGTATTGAAAACGAAAGACAAAATTCATGCAACCGTAGTCGAATTTTTTTGAATTTTTTTCCCGGATTGAAAAAGGATCAAACTTTGGCCTACCTGTGTATGGTGACATTAGAAAAATTAATCCCCTCAAAAATTACGACTAACTAACATGCAACTAAAAATCTTTTAAATAATTTCACACAATATGTTCCTTTTACCAACACAAAACTCTCAGCATTCATTTTTATTTCTCTGGGTCTGAATAAAGTTCATACTTTGCCCTTTGGTGTAGGTAGTAAATAAACCGCCATTATTAGAAAAATGGAATTCCCTGAAACAGTTCGATCAATCTAGAATTAATTTTTTTCGAAAGCTGTCATACCTTACCTATTTGCTTCCTTCCACTCCCGGTTTTAAAAAAAATTATTCTTGGTATCCGCCATTTCTCAAAAAATTTGGTGTAAGTGCACGATATCAATGAAATGTGAGGAGAATATTGTACAATGTAGGGTTTATACGATTTACTCTGTGCAATCTAAATGTAAGGGTATAGCCGGATAAGGAGTGGTTTTGGCCCTAGCCCCGATTTTTGATCTAATGCCCCCAGATTGTGTACCTCGATGAAAAAAAATTCTGGAAAAAATTTAGCCCCCCCCCCTTTCGGAGCTATGGCCATTTTTTGCATCATTTTCAAGAATTTTTAATTTCAATGGAAGTGAATGAAATTTTCTGTTATTTGGCACAAAGTTACATCTCGTAGAGGTTCTATTTACGATAATTTTTTCATCAATTTTGGTGCACTCCTTCATGAGGTTTTGGCCATTTAAAATTTTCAACTGTAAAAAAGACCTTAACAGCGGGTCGACTAATTTTTGAAAATATCCTAAAAATGTGTTTTTTGACGTAGATTTACGTCACGTATTCAGTTTTGGCGACTGAAGTGGCGCAAGGGCTGAAAATTGCGAAAAACCGTAAAAAATGTTGTTATTTTGACGGGTGGTTTTTTCAAATTTTGAGTTTTTTATACGGAAAGAAATGATCAAATGAAAAAACCAATCCCGTAATCGTGTTCAGCAGGTCAAAATACCCCGATAAACACCCTTTTCGCAATCATTTTACTTTAAATTTCGAAATTTAGTTTTATTGTCATGAAAAATCGGTGAAAAAAGTAAATTTCGACGTCTAAAGTAAAATGATCGCGAAAAGAGTGTTTGTCGGGGTATTTTGACCTGCTTAATTAATACGAATCCGACGTTAGTTTCTTCATTTGGCCATTTCTTTCAATAAAATGCTCAAGATTTGAAAAATCAGCCAAAATAACAATATCTCTGTAAGGGTTTTTTGTAATTTTCGGTCTTTCTGGAATGGAGCCCCCCCCCCAAAAAAAAGGGGTTCTTCCAAAAAAAAGCAACGGAAAAACCGAAAATAAATCTACCAAAAAATAATTTTTCAGAAAATTTTCTGAGGTAGTGTTTTCTCGCTTATTTCTCTTTTCTTCACGTTTAAAAACTTGAATGAGCTCACCAAAATTGATGAAAAAATTATAAATGCACATCCATCAAGTACATGTTTCCGTTAAAATAATTTTTTTTTGAAAATTTAAATTATGGCCATTTTACTGCATTACATATTTTCAAAAAAAATTTATTTCAACGGAAACATGTACTTGATGGATGTGCATTTATAATTTTTTCATCAATTTTGGTGAGCTCTTTCAAGTTTTTACAGCTATTTGAAGTTTTTAAACGCGAAAAAAACGTCATATAAACGAGAAACCATTACTTACCCTAGAAAATTTTCTGAAAAATTATTTTTTGATAGATTCATTTTTGGTTTTGCCGTGTTTTTTTTTGGAAGAAAACACTTTTTTTTTTGGGGGGGGGGGGGGGTCCATTCCAGAAAAACCGAAAATTACAAAAAACCCTTACAGAAATGTTATTTTGGCTGATTTTTGAAATCTTGAGCATTTTATAGAAAGAAATGGCCAAATGAAGAAACTAACGTCGGATTCGTGTTAAGCAGGTCAAAATACCCCAACAAACACTCTTTTCGCGATCATTTTACTTTAAATGTCGAAATTCACTTTTTTCATCGATTTTTCATAACAATAAAGTCGGGGTATTTTGATCTGCTGAACACGAATACGGGATTGGTTTTTTCATTTGATAATTTCTTTCCGTATAAAATTATCAAAATTTGAAAAAATCTGTCAAAATAACAAAATTTTTTACGGTTTTTTGCAATTTTTGGCCCTTGTGCCACCTCAATCGCCAAAACTGAATACGTGACGTGAATCTACAAAAATACATCAAAATACACATTTTTAGGATATTTTCAAAAATTAGTCGAACTTCGCTGTTAAGGTCTTTTTTTACAGTTGAAAATTTCAAATGGCCAAAACCTCATGAAGGAGTGCACCAAAATTGATGAAAAAATTATCGTAGATAGACCTCTACGAGATATAACTTTGTGCCAGATAACAGAAAATTTCATTCACTTCCATTGGAATTAAAAATTCTTGAAAATGATGCAATAAAATGGCCATAGCTTCGGAAGGGAGGGGGTTGGGGGGGCCAAATTTCTTCACAGATTATTTTTTTTATCAAGGTTCACAATCTGAGGGCATTAGATCAAAAATCAGGGCTGGGGCCAAAATCACCCCTTATCCGGCAATACCCTTTGGTGAGGAATTTATATTTTTTTGAATAACACTTTCCATTTTAAGTTTCTCTGCTGAAAAGTTCATTTTTGCTACTTTGGGTACACAGTTCTCAAAAACTAGGCTACCAATGAAATCTTTTTCTTTTTTGAAGTGTCGGTGGTACAGTCTACTCTACATATTCCCAATGTAAAGTTTCGAAAAAAATGTAATCCGTATACTTATACAAAAAATGTTGATTTCATTCATGAAATTTCTGAGAAAAATGAATTTAATTTTGAAAAAGGTTTTAGTTTTTTCGAAATCTTTTCACTCTATTTTTAGAGGAAACTTTTCTGAACATTTTTGAAAAAAAGGAGCTATTCAATAAGTGGTATATTTATTTTGTATTATGTAGCTACCTTTACCTTTAGGGAACATAAATTTGGAAACAGAACATATATTTTTCAAAAATTCAATTTCCAGCTTTTTTCATTCTGCAGCTTGTTCATCTAGGTATTCACAGCACTGTATGCATTTAATCATCTAAATTTTTCAAAATTGTTATTGGTTGATTTTTTATTATATGTTAGGAAGTTCTGATCAATTTCCCAATTTTTTTTATCAAATGATTGAATTCTCTGGAAAATTGTACATTTTTCTTCAAATTGATTTTTTTAAGAGAAAAAATTGTGCCAGCATCGAAACACGATCCTACAACCATACCCTTTTATAAGCGTCGTTGTTTCCCGTCTCTCTTAATAAAATTCGAGACTCGACAGAAATCCGACGAGAAAATATCGAGACGAGACTTTTCGAAACTTTGTCGAGAAGAGACGCGTATCGCGGCGAGAGTTTAGTCTCGAACGGCATCTCTAACTGAATTCAAGAAGTATACGATACGAATTACGAAATTGCCGAAAAAGTGCCGACTTGAAAGCGAATGCGCGACCGTTTTTGTTTTCATTCATGGGCGTATTCCGGATACGATTATTTTTCTGTCCCTCGTTCCGAACGAGGAAAGGGGGCTCACCGCCACCAGAACGGGGTTCGTGCAGTTTAAGAATGAAAATTTCAACCCCGCGAAGTAACATTACTTGTATCATGTGTACTTAGTTTGATGAGATCAAATCAAAGTGTACACATAGATGTGCTAATGTTTTATTCACCGTCTATCCTAATGTATCTACAACGGTGCTTGGTGTAGTACCAATATACCATACGTACGTACTGTACACATGAATGATACCTTCGCGCCCTATCCACCCCTACTATACCGTAAACTTCTCACCCTTCCCCATTGTGTCAGTGACCTTATTTCGAACTGCGTTTGGTTTATAAATAGAGGAAAAAAAGAACAGGTCGATGATCGGGCTAAATTTAAACACCTGTGTTTTGCACTTTTGTCATTTGTTTGCCTTTGCCTGCGAGCCATTAGTTTATATACGGGGGTGTAGTTTAAAGGCGAGCGAAGTTGGTGGCTATTTCGAAAGGTGAACGTAGGGTTTAATTTTCTGACTCCGGTAGTGCTGTGTAATGAAATTTCAAAGGGTGGAAGATGGCTTTTGCGACGGCAGAAACAGAATGGAGAATTTCTCGATGATCATGATTGAAAACTTGCCGAAGGAAAGTTAAAGAATTTTATAATTCTGGAAAAGTCACGATTTTTTTGAGAAATAAACATTGGGGAAATGTATCACCTTTTTGAAAATCAAAATTTTTTGAATCTGAGCCCTCACTTTGTTCGGGAATGAGGTCTGATGCATAAATGAAAAAAGGGAAATCAGAGTTTCACACTCTTGAAGGCAGGTATGCTGAAAAAAATAAAGAATTTTTCGCTTTTGAGAGCTCTTTTTTTTGCAACAAAATTTTTTCTTTGTTTCGCTTGGGCTCAATAAATTTTTGAAATTAAAAAAAAATGTTTCGATTCTTTGTGTAAGAGTTGTATGAATCTTCTTCCTTCCTCCCTCCTTCCTTCAAAAAATTTAAATATCATCCCTCCTCATTTTGTTTTGGGCTTATTCAATTTCAGTGTCTCTGCATTAAATAATATAGGAAGTCGCAATCATGCCAGAGCTTTCACTGTCGCTAACACTTTTACTGGTGCTTTTTCCTTCGAAATGTGGCTAGTCTGATTTGTGATTACAATTTTCGAATTCATCGAAAAATATTTCGAATTTTTAATATTCACCCAAATTATTCTGATTTTCAGAAGAAAATGTGTTGAGTATATTTTCTGACTAATTCTGACAAGAAAAGTGCCCGAGGTGTGATACACCAAAAAAACGCTTACAAGGTTGTAAAGAATAACAAGGAACTTCCACAGCTAAATTTTTAGCCCCTGAAGTTGACTGGGGGGAGGGGTATGGGATTTGAATTTTGAAAAAATTGCCTAATAAGGAATGAGTGAAAATTCACCACTGAGGATTACATGCGGATCCAGGCGACTATCCCTTCTGCAGATGGCCTATGGCAAGATTAGCTCGTTGTAAAAAAAAATACGCAATTTTTCTATTTCTCACCCTTCTACTTTCATATGAGATACCCCACAACACGTGAAACAACTTTTAAGTAGTGTAAAATGACCGTTGAAGTGGTGGAGTGAGTTGAATAAAGTGTAAATTTTTTCATATTTGTGTTCACTTAGGTCATTTTTATCGCTGTTTTGGCAACACTGGTGGCCTCGTAGGGTTTTGAAACCCACTTTTTCGGATTCTACACAAAATTTCCTACCAGTTTAAAAAAAAATTAACATTTTTCGACCATAAATACGTTTTTTCACGAAAAAAATCGTTCAAAAACTTTAAACGCGTTTTTCTCGAAACTATGTTTTTTCAACTTCACTTTTCAAAACGTCATAACTCCGCGAATTTTTCACGAAAAAGGCTCGCTAATAGCTCATTCGAAAGGTAATTTTATCTAGTTTCAGAATATGACAATAACTCAATTTTGACATTTGCGGCAATGTTGTACCTTTTCTTGTGGAATGCCACATTTATAGATTTATAGGACAAATCACCAAAGCCAGAAAGTAACTCAAGATACGAGATCATTCGTCGAAAAATATCCTCACTCGAGTTTTAAAAATTTATCCAAACCCCAAAAAACTTTAAGAGTGGTTTTAATCACCATCAGACTATGATTAAAATTTTTATCAAAGATATTTTATGTTGAGGAATTTTTCATTGAGCTCTCTCCTCTTACTCCCAAATCAGATTTTGGTCCACTCTTCGTCAATTTCCAGATTCAATTTTAACTGCTGAAGAATGGGTGATTGGGTCAAAGGTAATGGTCTTCTGTTCTGGGAGAGGAGGTTACGAAAAATCGAAAATTTTGAAGTAAAGGAAGGCACCATCAACTTAAAATATGCTCACATTCAGTATGGAAATTTTTGAGCTACAGAGAATAGAAACTTTCACTTTTAGAGTTTTTAAAGAGCTTTTTGAAAGTACAAAAAAATGAATTTATTTTAAATTATTGTGTATACATTTTACTTGCAAGGAAGGTATCCCAACTCAAAGTAAAATTTTGAGCCCAAACAAAAAAAATCGAAAGTGCATCATAATAGGACCCCATATCAAAAATTTCAGGTGCTGAAGTTCATTTCTCGAATTTTGGGGAATTTTTGAAATTTCAAAATTACCTCATCACCATGCAAAATATGAAAATTTGATTTAATTAACGAAAAAATCTGAAATTTGGTATATACCCTATTTTCGACCTCCCGAATCAATTGGAAGCGGTTTCGAGACGTTTTAAAGCCACCAGAAAATGTTGGAATTTCCGAGCGCTGGAGAAAAGCCCATAAAAATGGTCAATATGAACTTCAGCACCTATTATCGCCGATTACCCATTTTGGTGACCTATTTGTTCGATTAAATCACAATTTTCCGGAATTCGTAACTTTGGGTCCAAATTCGCATTTTTGGGTAGGAAATTTTTCTGGAAAAAATCTAAAAATACGTCCATTGCGCATGCATTGAGGCAAAAAACTGAAATTTGGTAGACACTATTTTTAACCTTCCGAATCGATTGAATGCAGTTTCGTGGCGGTTTGAAGTCTCCAGAAAATTTTGGAATTTTCTACCTACCACTTTCCAGAAAAATTTCCTGCTCAAAAATGTGAATTTGAACTCAAAATGACGAATTTTGGAAAATTGTGCTTTAATCGATCAAATAGGTCACCAGTATGAGCAATCCGCGATTATAGGTGCTGAAGTTCATACTGACCATTTTTATGGGCTTTTCTCCAGCGTTGGAAAATTCCAAAATTTTCTGGTGGCTTCCAAACGTCTTGAAACCAAAAATAGGGTGTATACCAAATTTCTGCTTTTTTCGTTGATTAGATCAAATTTTCATATTTTACAGGGCGATGGGGTAATTTTGAAATTTCAAAAATTTACCAAAATTTGAGAAATAAACTTCAGCACCTAAAATTTTGAATATGGTGTCCTATTATGATTTACTTTCGATTTTTTTTTTGTTTGGGCTTAAAATTTTACTTCGAGTTGGGATACCTTCCTTGTCAGTTTGAAAGAATTGTTTTCGTCAATAGGTACCATAAGAGATGAGATGTTCAAATCAATGCCATTTTGGGTATTTGGGAACTTTTATTTATTCCCTTCCCCACCTCCGCCTCTCAAACTGAAAATCTCACCCATAAGCTATGAAAAATCGCAGATATAATCTTATCACCCATCAATTTATAATAATTTATAAATTATGGCAACATCGATAAGCCTAAATGATACTTCGACGTTGTACTGTCCAAAAATAATGACTTTTCTTTCGTACAAATTAAATACCAAAACGATAATTCATCTAGGCTCGTAAAAATATCACACCGAAAGCCGAACACGAGGGTGAAAAATGCGTTCGTATACGGCGATGTTATATTTTTGACAATTTGGAAACAAACGAAGTAGTATTTTTTGAAATACGACGAAAGTCGTCGAGGACGAACGGCGCCAAATTCCGAAATTAGACCCTATTTGAAACTCGGGGCGAAGAGCAGGTCAGACTAGAGAAATTCTCAGATGCGCTACTGTTTACTGCACAGCAGCTCGTACCCTCGACAAATTTGAATTGCTGGGCTAGATAGTTCCAGGCGTTCCAGGGACGCCAGTAGAGCTAAGTGAAGTGATAAAGGTACCCAGTACAGCAATGGAATAAAAAAGTTACTATAAACGTTGTATTCTTCTAACCCTATTCGTATTCGCATCGATTTGCACATGGAAGAAATTCACTTAAAAAAGCAAAATCCTGGAAATAAGGGTGCCAAGTGGCAAGTTTTCAGTTAGTCGAGTTAAAAAACTGGTAACTTTGGGAGAAAGTTTCTCGGTCGAAAGGGGTCGAAGATTTCGGTAAAATTATATTAATAGCAAATCTCTCAATCTGAAATTCGCCGAACGAGAATAACGAAAAGTTATAGCGGAATGGAGAAACGAAAAACGATGAAAAATGTTATTAATTCGTACGCTCGGCGATTTTCCTTTTTACGTAGCCTTTTGAAAATTCCAAACGTGCTGTCGGTAGATTCGTACGTCGGTAATGGCGAATAACGTTGGAAAAATTAAATTCTCCAGCGCACCTGGAAATTTCGAAAAAGCTCGTTACTTAATGAGCTCTACAAAAGTTCATTCACATTCTGAAAGGCGTTCGCTCTTAACACTTCCGACACGAAGTTACAACCACCTACGGTAACGGAGACGTAAACGAACGTCCTTTCTTGGGTCTCGGACGGGATACGCTCGCAGGCCTTCGTCCCCTTTACCCATCTTGAGAACACGAGAAGCATGGAAATAATTTCATCGCTATAAAAATACTAGGTCATTCTTATGCAAGCAATTATCAACAGCTGCAGCCTACACAATATCGTACGTGATACCCGATCAATCGGATACCATGAAGGGCTTTTATTTTCATTTTTATTCGATTCGTTCTCCTGCTGTATGAAAATTTCACTCGGTAGCCCCATTTCACCGGCTCGGTGCCGGTGGCGGTTTCATTACGCGTGTCTGTAGTAATATACGAGTACGTCGTCGGAGAACAAAACTTGGCTACGGATTGTTATTTTAACATGTTCCCTTGTTTTTCGAACACCAAACACGTGATCTTTGGATGAAAGTACGAAGTCGGGGGTATGAAATACGTGTAAAGCTTGTCAACGATTTTGAATACGCGGTTTAAGAGTCGGTCGTATGTAGTAATGGATAATGGAACATTGTGATTTTGCGGATTGGCTTTATATCGCGTCGAAATGCTTAATTCGAATGAAATGATTCTTTGAATGGCGCTATTTAGGTTGATAAGTGAGCACTTTGTGCTTTTCAGAGAATATCTACCTATCTAATGTTCGAGTTGACGTGAGATTTGTGTGCTATATCTTCGGATTGTGTATTCTGCGTGGCTTGTCTCTATGTCGGTTGAACTGGGTTTTTGCATCGTGTTTATTGCCTTTATCGTAAATTTCTATGTTGGAAATGGCGTATTTCTCGAATTAGGTATCTACAGGGTGTCCGGTAAGTGGTCTGTCATACTTCATTGTTGGAATAACCGGGTACCACTAAAAAAAGTTAGATGAACAAGTTGCATATCTTGAAAATTGAAGGGGCAAATTATGTTTTTTAAAAAATCAAGTAATTTTTTTTCAATCATGGGAATGGATAGTACTTTGAAAACTGAATAAATTTTCATTATGAATTTTTGCATAACTTGAAAATTGAAGGGCTACAAAAAATTTTTTTCCAAAAAAATTCTAAAAAAATTAACTGATCAAAGGAATAGATAGTATGTTGAAAAATGAGCAAATTTTGTTCTGCAGACTTTTTGCCTAACATGAAAAATGAAGGGGCTACGAGTCATTCAAAATAAATGAGCTTCAAAAAATTTTTCTCAATTTTCTCAATTTTGGATGACCCTTAACCCCTTCATTTTTCATGTTAGGCAAAAAGTCTGTAGAACAAAAGTTGTTCATTTTTCAAAATATAATTTCCTTGATCAGTTAATTTTTTTAGAACTTTTTTGGAACAAAATTATTTGTAGCCCCTTCAATTTTCAAGTTTTGCAAAAATTCATATAATGAAAATTTATTCATTATTCAAAATATGTACTATCCATTCCCATGATTTGAAAAAAAATTGTATGTGATTTTATAAGAAACATAATTTGCCCCTTCAATTTTCAAAATATGCAACTTGTTCATCTAAAGTTTTATTTTAGTGGTACCCGGTCACATCTAGAAATGAAGTATGGCAGACCACTTACCGGACACCCTTTTTTTTTTTTTTTTTTGATAATGAAGTGTTTAAGGAAAAAGAGGATGATTGTGGTTTTTTTTCAAAAGATTTAGTGTGCTGTTTTGTTCAATTAAGTACATTTATGCATTTTTTTTTTGTAAAAATTATCGAATTTTTCCTCTTTGATCTGATGAAATATTACATTGGTTCCCTAAACAATTGTTGCCTACCAAGGTTAGCCTTTTCGGACCATGGTCCTAAATTAATCGGCTGCAAAATCTCTTTATTTTTATACGTTCAACATTCTATTAAAATCAGGCCAGGCGAGAGGTGGGTACAGGGGGTGCACTTGCACCGGGCCCGCGTTTTTTCAAAATATTAGGAGGGACCCGCAGCAGGGCCCTATACGCTCCATGCGGGCTCCCTACGGTTTTTAAGGCATTTGTAAATGTCTTAATTCTTAAAAAACAAATCAAGTTAAAAAATTACCATCTTCATACTTACTTAAATTTCAAATCGTATATGTAATAATAAAAATCACAGACTAGCAATTCTTTGCATTGAAAATGATTGCGCGAAAACGATCGATTTTGAACATGTATGATGTAATAGATGATTTTGCTGCAAAAAAGGCCAGAAAAGCGTGTTTGTAATGCCATTGTAGCTTAAGTTGTAGCTAGATAGATTTTTTTTTGTTTTATTGCAAAATATATGTATCAACAATTGTCCAATAAATTTTGATATTTTCTGTTGTGTTGGTAAAGAGGGGCCAGGAGGTGTTACAAAAAATTTCTACAAATTATTTTTTTAAAGAGGGGTCCTGCAAATTTTTTTTGCACCGATCCCGCATTTTCTCTCGCCGGGCCTGATTAAAATAATTTCATCTATTTATTCTTGAGAAAACATGAAGAATCAATCAATCAATCAATCAATCAATCAATCAATCTATCACAAATTTTATTTGATGACTCCCGGCATCGAAGGCTTTACTCTCTCATTCTGAATCAGTGAAAAATCACTGATAAATATTCAGAATTGCAGCACATGAAAAGTCAGCAAAATTTGCTGATTTGCAGCGAATTTTCGTTGATTTTTCAAAAAATTTCACTGATTTTTCAACAAATTTCATAAATTTTACTGACCTTTCAGTGAATATTCACTGATTTTCCAGTGATTTTTCTCACTGATTTGTTTTCAGTTAAAAAAATTTCACTGATTTTCTCCGGTACTGCAATTCTGACTGTTTCTCAGTGATTTTCGATAATTTTCACTAATTTAGTGATTTATAATTGAGAGAGTAGCGTCTTCAACCAGTTTCAACGTTGTTAATGATTTAATTGTTCATCAAAAATTACACTGACCTGTAGATCTGCATTTTTTCAACTTTTTTTTGCTTAATCAACCTTGATGGGTAATTCTGATTCACTGTTTAGTACTGAGTTCGAATATGATTTCAATTTTTTCCATCACGTCGGGAATTTTCATAATTTTAATTATTATCTGTTTCACACTTTTTGATGACGTGTGACACTTCAGGTCGATTTTCTGGGCAAAGAAAGGGGTATACGAAAAAAATGAATAGAATAAAAATGGTAGCGTAGAGCGTAAACTTTTCTTTCCGTGAAGTCCAATTAATTTTTTCTTAAGATGCGAAGTTTTCGAGATATTTCAGTTGAAAGTTCAAAATTCAACTTTCATATTTTATTGAGAATTTCTCAAAAACTAAGCCTCCTATGTAGAATAAAACTAATTAGACTCTACAGAAAGGAAATTTCACGCTGTATAAATGATGCTCTATTATTTTTTTTTGGAGGCTTGATTTTTTATAATGAGTCATTTTTTCAAGATTTCTTCTTAGCAAAAAAGTGCCAATTTGTGAATCATGCCACATAAGGAGTAAAAAAAAAAATAGGTATGTGTATGAACCACCAGATTACCCATTACCATACATAATAAAAAGGATTTTTGAGACATTTTTTGATGCGAAAAAAGGATGTTTAAAAAAATTCACTATCGAAAGACATTTGAATATTTTTTGTATCAAATTTGTAATATTGATGTAGAGGGAAGTGGCTCTCTATAGGATTTTTTTTTTTGAAAAATTATAGTCCAGGACGTCTGCGACTGGTATGATCTGTAAACGGGCTCCCTGAAAAATTTGGAAAAAATGGAGGTTTGGAGAAAAAATTTCCACAAGCAAAAGACACGTGGTAAAAATCTAAAACCTAGGTATTTTGGTAATAAAAACTCCGGTCTTTCAGATGCCGTATTCAGTTTTATCTAAAACTCAGAATTTCAGGGTCTTTTGAGGGATTGGAAAAAACTGTTCCGTAAATGGTACTTTGCGGTGTAACAATTCAATTATTATCACAGGCCAGTAATTTAATAATTTTTTCCTGCGTAGTTAATTCTGACTTAATTTTTAGATGTTCTATTAATTTTTTTGGTAGGACCATTCCTTTGCACAGAAAATCCACTTCAAGTGTCAAAAGTTATCAAAAAGTGAAATACAACTTTTCAACAAAAAATTTAAATTATGAAAAATCTTGACGTGCTGGAATTTTTCTACTATTTTTTCTCCTGTAATCAGCGGAAAAAATCCTATCAAAATCATCCATTGAATTTCAGAAAACATTTTCTATGTTGACCTGTGTTATTGTTTAAATTCCCAAAACTGATAATTTATTCTTTTGATTTTTTTTTAAATCTTTCATTTCCAGAAAAGATCTGATGGATTTCTATTATTAGAGTTAGAGCAACATTTTTTTTTGGGGGGGGGGGAATTTTAAAATCGATAAATCGACTGGAAAACTGAAATTTGTGCTATTTATTCAGAGGATATGCTCAATCAATGGTATTTTGCAATTCAATTCGGAAAAATAAGTTTTTGAATTTTGTTCAGGGGCACTCAAAATTGACACCCCGAAAAATAAGTTTTTCCAACATTCGAGATAAAAGTTAATGGATACGATATTGTATATTACTGGAGAAAGAAAGCATTTATCGCAAACTGCAATTTTTTAATTTTTCAGGGGTTCCCATAGTTTTACAAATTTTACAAAGTCGAAAATTGAGTTGATTTGGCGGTGATTTTGTCTGGATGAAGGTCATTTCAGTACTTTTTAACCATAAAAAGCTTTTTAATGATTTTGATGAGAAGGGTGTGAAATACACAGCACTTGCAAAATTTTTGAAAAATTGAAAACTTCTTATTTTCTTAAAAATGGTTGAAAAACAAAATATTATTCATTAGACTTATATCAACTATGCCTTGAAAAATTGAGAAAAAATCTTTACGCAATGGTTACAAAACTGTTCAAAATATTTTCAACTTTGATAATCCCCAACTCTACCAAAAAGTGCTTTCAAGGGGAACCAACCCCCCTCCTCATTTGTATCAAAAACATCACTTAATACATCGATCGGCTCTGACGCTACTTCTTGAAAAAAAATTTTCAGCAAAAATGTGATATTTTTGGGGAGAAGTAGTTGTTTATCAAGCCTGATGAAAAAGTACCAACCAAAATATCAGCCTTTCAAACCATTGACCATTTACAGCCATTCTGGAGCCTTCAATGCATTTCGATTTTCTCCAATATTTTAAAATTTCTTCAGATATGTAACACTCAAAATTTAAATCAGAATTGGTGTCCTCAAAAATCTTGTCGAAAATTTTAAAATTCAATTCTTGCTTTCTTCTTCAAAGCTGATTTTACTTTGCCCTCAATTTCAAAATGATCTCAAAAAAGTTGCAAAACTTCAATTTTGAAACTTTCAACCTCGATTTAGCAAAATTTTGAGCCTCGGGCCCTTTGTTTGAGCTATTTCTGGGGTTTGGAGCTGAATAATCTTGCAAATTAGTATCAGCATCTTCTAAAACATTTTTGTATATCGACACCTATGCTAAAATTTTTTTAAAAATTTACTTAGCATACTTTTTTTTAGAGTTCATTTGCGTTGAGGAGCTAAACAACCCCGAAAATAGTGATAAATTATAATATTGAAAAACACTTCCATTCTACATTTTTTAAAATTTAGTTTCAAGAACTGAAATTTTACAAATTTGATCACTTTGTGACTCTTTTTCCAGAATTTTCTGTCATGTAGGTATCGTAAAATAAATCGTACAAATTTTGTTTATTAAAAACACCAAAAAATATGTGCAGGGAGTCGCGTTCAAAAAGAATACATTCACCTCTTCGAATCTAAAAATCGACAATTTTATTCTCATTCGTGTATTTTGTGTTGCTTCATTGTGAGATGAAGGAGTGAAAAATACAATTGTACAACATAGTATATTGACGGAGTTGAAAGACCTAAAAGTTTCCTGACACTTGCTATTTTTCAAAGAATTGAGTCAAGCAACGAGATTCCTCACGTTCATTGTTCTTTACAAATTGAGATAATTTTCAAAAATCATTACGAAATATTAATTTCGAAACGGAAATTTGAATTTTTGATACTTTAACGCGATGAAAAAGTACTGCGAAGAAAAGGCGAATGAAAAATAGGGTGAAAGTTTGATTAATAAAGGCTCGTTAATTTATATTTCATATCAAAACGAAACGATTTTTTTGTTTATTTCACTTACTCGTTTTATTAACTTTTTTTCTCGATTCTAAGAAAAAAGTAAATTAGATACACCCTCATTCCCCTTTCCTCCCTCATAAATGCTATTCTCCCTCATCCATAGTTCACTTAATTGCTTATGGAAAATCACCTCGACCCGGTGACACGACACGCGACGAATTAGCCGCCTTTTCACCCTTTTTTTCACTCGTGCTGTACGAGGAACCGGCATTTCGGGCAAAATCAGCCTCTCCGAGTGATTCGGGCCACTGGCGCGCGTGTAATTTTCACCGAAACTGGAATCCGTATCGTGTTGATAATTTATCGGAAACAAGAGCCCGGTATGTACCCAAAGGTGCGATTGTTCATTTAATATTCCGTATATGGTACACGACGAGCCCATAAAGTAAAAAAGGGGGAGGCAAAAAACCGCCGGCACGTCGCCTCGTATTCGAAGTCGTAAAAAAGAAACTACCTCGAGTAAATTCCGGCGAAAAGATGAATTAAAAGAATCGAAGAATCGAACGGCCGAGCAAACGAATCGTACGAGTCGTTGCTTAAGGTGTAAACGCGGTGTAGTGAAAAATCGATTTCGAGCAGTGCGTCACGTAGAAAAGTAATGCAGGGATTCCCCGCGCACCATCCCCCTGCCCCTCTCTCATAGGTGGCTGATGTGTTCGGTACCCCTTAGGAAATTACCCGAGTTGTCCCCGTTATTTTAGAATGTGTTGCTGCGGTGTATACTCGTAGCACGTTTCGCCAACCAGCCGAGTATCTGGCGCACCAGCTTCTAAATTTCGTTAAGACAATTGTTTATTTATTCGAGTACTGCATAAATATCGTATTCCATTTGCCTTTAGTATCTTTTTTCCCACCTATTTTGGTCAAAAGAGACATTAGTATCTTTGGAGATGGCCATCTGCGAAATTCCACCCCCCTTCGTGACGTCGTTTACCTAAAATATTTTTTATTTGGGCGCGGTATCGTCGCATCGGAGCTTAATGCGCCCCCTCGCCCCAGCTTCATCTGGTCACCAGAAAGTACGCATCGCTGCGGTGGTTTTTTTCCTCTTTTGCGTTCGCGAACGGGGTATTTTATTTGAAAAATGAGCTTCGACGATACGACACGAAGAATTACTCGTGTCGTAAATGACTCATACCCTGAGAACCTGTTGATATACGAAGGATTTACTCGGATCTGTGGGCTGTAATCTTGATAGGTTTTCTCGCCTTTTTCTCTTCGTCTTCTTTACTCGCGCGTGCTATTTATTAAAACGTCTTACTCGTAATAATCTCGTACTTTACGACTGGACAAACGGCTTCCTTTGAATATCTATCTGAGATGGCGATGGCGCCAGGTCTGTGCCCTTCGAACGGTTTAATGACTCGTAAATACTAAAATATAAAAATTAATGAAAATGCCGCAGCGTATTCAGCAAATTGTACTCGTCTCGATGGAAGCAGGAGAAAAAAATTCCTCGCTGGAGAATTTTTATTCTGCTCTTTTAATTAGTATAATGTCGTTATTGATTACAGATGCCTGACCGTACATTTGAAAACATCTAGTCCAAGAATGTATTCAATTTTCATCTTTCGGTAAGTCGAGCCCTCGAGGCTTTTTTTTTTGTTATTTATCGTTATTTTTTTTTACGAACTTATACAGTGTGTTATCCAACTTACGCCCCTAGATATAGGCGAATCATCTGATACGGGCGTCGTATGGGCTGCATAGCCTACGAACTCGAGGCGCAGCACGTGTCTAATGTCGGTGTTTATTTTCGTTACTTTTTTTTCGCCTTGCCCTGCTCTGAGAGGGTTTCTCGACGTGAAATTGATCAAAGCTGCGGAGCTGTCGAGAGGGCTACGCTACGACGTATACAATTTTTCATCAAACGTGAAGAAAGTGTTAATTTCTTATATAAGATGGTTTAATTAACCGGCTAATTGGAAATTACCCCGGGAAAGGATGAAAAAAAAAGGGTTAAAGGATAAAACGAGGGGCGATGAAAGAAGCAGGAAACTCGTACCGAAGTATTCTATAAGCGAATAATAAACCTTTTTAAAAGATGGATGATAAGGAAGAGGAAAAATACCCATAAAACGGAAGAGATGCGTAATGGAGAATTCTTTCTTAAGGCTAGAGCCGAATAATTCGGTTCATTGATTCGTAAGCTGTATTATGACAAATACGAGGACGTAGTTGATTTTTAGTGAAAAAAGTAACCTACGAATGGTCTGGTTCTGTGATATATTTATTTTATGGCGATGGAAATCAATTTTGAAATCAGTTTTATTTCGGTAAATTAGAGATTGATCTAAACGTAAAAGGTAGTGAAGCTTTTTTAATGAATTGTCGATAATGGTATTCTCACCATCAAATTGGGACCCACCCACTCATCTCCATTGGTACTCCCTGCTCTCGTGGTTAATCAAATCTCCTCAAAATTGCTTTTTGGCGTTTTTCTTCTTTGATTTTCATTTTTGAGAAAAGACTTATTCTGCGTCAAATCTTCCTCAGAAATAAGCTATTAATTTTTGGAAATTTTTGGAAAATGAAAGAAAAATATTGCTTATTTTTCAAATTTTTAAAATAAAGTTTATGGATGGAATCCCCCCTCCATGAGAAATTTGAGTTGTCAAATTTCGAGATACATACAACAAAAACTAGATTTATGACTTTGGCTTTTTTGAACTGTTGTTTTTTTTTAAATACTAACTTTTCTTCTAATGTTTTAAATACGTAAAACCCTATCTTAAAAAATTCTAGATAAACTCCCATACCTTCAAAAAAAAAAATCAAAATTCAATTGGCAGATTTTGAGATGCAATAAAAATGAAAAAATATGCCATCGAATCGTGACGTTAATTTTTTGACCTATTGAAGAAACGATGAAAAAATATTATTAAACTTATTTTCTAGAGTGTCAAACAAAACCTCGACTATCTCTTCTGTTCTCCTCTTCTTCCCCCTCCCCCTTCCTCCTTGAAAAACCAAAATTTTCATTTCAGTGTTAGATGCAATAAAAACATAAATCGTCATGAATTATGAATATTAGTTTGAGTTTTAGTTTTCTTTTTCCAATTTCAGTTTCAGTTTTCAATTTTTCAACTCCACTTTTGTTCTCAGTTTTTAATTATTATGTTTTACTTTTAAAAAAATTTACAGTTTTGTAAATTTATTAGATATTTTATACCTAAGCGGAATGGAGGAACAAAAAAACGAAAACAAAAAACAGAAAACGTAACGAAAACGAAACTAGGTATTTGAAAATGACAAACAATGATATTTTTTCAAAGTAGGTAGTAGGTATAGGTACCTACATTATAAAAACGGTGGGTAGTTTTTCACAAATTTTCGTTTTATTCTCATCTAAAAATTTCAGGCCAAGCTGCAGTAATTTTGTTTTGCCATCACTAGTTTTTTTTTTTTAGCAATTAATCACTAATTTTTTTAAAAAAGAATTTACTGAATTTAGCAAAATTTGGGAAAATTTGGTAAGATTTTGAAAATAAGTTCATCAAATTAGCTCTATTCTTGTTTTTTTTTTCACATTTATCTCAATCTGTCAATCTACAAGTTGAAACTGATGTGCATAAACTGAACATTGGTAAATTTGAAAAATATTAGAAACTTTCAATTTTGTAAAATTTAGATAAATATGAGATTTTTTTCTATTTTTTTTTGCGCGAAAAAACCTGAAACTGAAATAATGTCAGTTTAAGTTTTACATCCGTATAAGTAGAGTGAAAAAATTTAAAAAGATTGAATTTTCGTACTTTTGAAATATTTTGTATGATGGTAAAAATATGTGGTAAAAATACATCGCCCTGACCCTGGTTCTTTCGACAGGAGAACCACCTACCCATTTCATGGGGAGATTAAAATTTTTCGCTGCAGTTTCTCTCAAAATCAGATAAAAAACGATATTTCTAAGTTGAAATTTTCCCAAAATTTTTCATCTCTATGCTGTGGGGGGGGGGGGGGGGGGTGCTAGAATAAGACAACACCAGTCTTAAGGTAGATCTGAAAAAATGTTTAGTAACCATGGCATTGATTCAGCCCTCTGATGTTTGGGAAAAAGGTAAATTTTGGCATGGATATGGTTTTTTGAGGGGGGGGGGGGGTAAAAATTTAAGAAGTGTAAAGTTTTTGTGTAACGTAACGTTTTAAAATGGAAAAGTAATGACATTAGTCTTGAAAAAAAATAAAAAATTTTCAAAAATTAGAAAAAAACTGAAAAAAGTATTTTAAAATGTTGAAAAAAGAAGAAATTTTTTTTAAAAAAAAGTACATTGATATTCTAATAAAAAGTTATGAAGTGGGATATGTTTTGAGAAAAAAAATTAAAAATTAGAAAAAACTGGAAAAGTATTTTAAAATTTTGAAGGAATAGAAAAATTTAAAAGGATATTTAGGTGCATTGACTATTTTAATAAAAAGTTAAGAAGTTTTGTCTCTGTTGCCTCATCTCTGAAGTAAGTTCATTTGAACACATCCATGATCTACGGTTTTACCCTAAGGAAAGAAAAAAGGGTTTTCTTCAGAATTTCTTCAAGATTCAAGTTAGATTAAATGTCGATATGTCATACTGTCCTGCAAATTCAATTCCACCAAAAAAATATTTACCTCAGACAAAAAATATGAAATTTTCTATTAGTGAGCTCTAGCAAAATATCAAATATTGTGAAATTTTCTGCAACTCTCGAAATTTTTTTAAAGAAAATTTCTACTCTAAAATTACTCTTTACCCGAATTTGAGCGAAATTGAAGCAAAAAATCGTTCACCTCAACATGAAAATAAAAAGGGGTAGTTTTCCAATAGAAAACAGTGTAGTTGGGATGGTATATTTTTACCACATATAATTTGGCGTGGATTAAAACCCCTTCAAAAGGGTATAGCAGGATAAGTATGGTGTTTTGGCCCCCGAAAGGGATTTTGATGAAACCTAGCTCAAAAGTTGAGTCATGATGAGAAAAAATTCTGACAAAATTTTTTGGAACCCCAGAGCAAGTATTTTCGGGGGGGAGGGGCCAAAATGTGTTTTTTAAACTTTATTTTTTCGTTTTTCGCCAAATG
This sequence comes from Pseudococcus viburni, assembly GCA_033439095.1. NCBI lineage: Eukaryota > Metazoa > Arthropoda > Insecta > Hemiptera > Pseudococcidae > Pseudococcus > Pseudococcus viburni. The sequence continues at coordinate 763,334 of JAVBJF010000007.1, read as the reverse complement.
TAGATACAAATTTTGTTTTTTAAATTAAATCTAAAGAGTCAGAGAAATCCCCAAAAAAATTTCAAAATTTTTGATCCATTTTTCAACTGTACCTCTGAAACTTCTTTCCGAAATGGCCGCTCAAAGTTTTTACAATGCCATAGTTCGACGAAAAATGGGTCAAAAATTGAAAAAAAAATTTAGGGTTCCTGTGACCCTCTAAGATTTGATTTTAAAAAACATGAAATTTTTATCTACATTTGGCGAAAAATGAAAAAATAAAGTTTAAAAAATACATTTTGACCCTTCCTCCCGAAAATACTTGCTCTGGGGGTCCAAAATTTTGGTAAGAATTTTTTCTCATAAAGACTCGTCTTTTGAGCTAGGTTTCATCAAAATCCATTTCGGGAGCCAAAACACCATAATTTCTCCAATACCATTTTCTTTGAAAATTACAAACCAAAGGATCTAAACGTGAAGAACCATTTTTAGGGAATTTTTTGGTTAAGAGATCATTTTCGACAATATTCGACAAAAAATATTTTTAATTTTTTACCTTTGAGTTTGCCCTTTAAAAATACTTTGACGATTGGACTAAATTCTGCGTAATTTTTTTTTGAGCAAGCACAATACCTATCAACTTTAATTACCTATAACGTACAATCGCAAGCTTTTCTACGAGTAAAATGAAATTAAGCTCGGAATATGAAATCGAAGGAATGTGAAAAAATTACATTCTCGTCATTGCGAAATTAAATTCATCCGTTGACTCGAATTATACCAACGCGGAGTTTATTTTTTTTCAAGACGCTTCAACCGAATAAGGCTTACGCGTGTTTAAAACTTCTTATAGTATACTTAGGCTAGAAGTAAATCCGATGGTAAAGGCGATTATACGCACTCGACAGTTCATTGTCTTCTATTTAAAGCTATATAACGTTAGCAAACTACAAATGACATGACATCTTTCTTGGAATTTTCATTGCACACACACGCTAATGAAATTACCCCTTTTTTTCGCTTCCTCCTGCATGGAATGTATTTTAACTCGTGCCCCCTATCACTTTCTTTATTGGGGGTATCTTGGCATTATGATGGAAAATTTTCATACACGGCGTACGACTGCGGTTTATGGTTCGAGAAAGGTTCTTTGACTTGCGATCTCGTAATAAAGTGTTTGAAATTCAAAGCATATGCGGAGGTTAGGTTTCCGCGATAAAGTATTCATTTATTTTACCCTCCCACCGGCTCATCTCGTCAGCGTACATTATTCGCTAAGGCCTCCTTGGTGAGATTAAACTACCCGATGTGCGGTCACGTACTCAGACTGATGCCATAGTCTTAGCGTTTGTTGAGTCGAGTAACTCGGATGCTTTTATCATCGTCTGTTGACAAATTCGCGCGTATGTGGAGGTATTTCGTCGCCTACCCGATTGCGTAATGTATGCGGTGTGTCTCGATTGGGGCAAGGTCGTGCGAAGAACGAGATGTAGGTTAGGGTGGTCCATATTAGAAAATTTTTGAAATGTCAAGTTGCCACCCCCTAAATTTTTTCCTTTGTAGGTGGGCATTACACAGAAAAAATTTCAGCCGAATCGGAGGGGGTTAACCCGTGCCTCTCCCCCTCTGAAATTTCGACTTTTCATCAAAAATCACACAATTCATCACATAACTTTTTTTGCTAGGGAAAAAACGGGGTCATGGTAATAACAAAAATTGTTCACTGGAATGTAAGGAATCGAATGACACCATAGTCACCCTCGTAGACGTGATAGGGGGCTCAATACGAGCGGGGGGAAGTGCCTAAAACGCGAAAATGAGTTGTTCCCTGGAGTTGATTACATTTACATGGGGAATTTTTTTTTGATAGATATCGATCGTACCACCCCGCCAAGTTTTTCCTTTATGGGTAGGCATTACACAGAAAAAATTTCAGCCCAATCGGAGGGGGTTAACCCGTGCCTCTCCCCCCTTGAAATTTCGACTTTTCATCAAAAATCACACAATTCATCACATAACTTTTTTTGCGAGGGGAAAAACAGGGTCATGGTAATAACAAAAATTGTTCACTGGAGTGTAAGGAATCGAATGACACCATAGTCACCCTCGTAGACGTATTAGGGGGCTCAATATGAGCGGGAGAAGTGCCTAAAAGTTGTTCACTGGAGTTAATTACATTTACATGGGGAATTTTTTTTTGATAGATATCGATCGTGCCACCCCGCCAAGTTTTTCCTTTATGGGTAGATATTACACAGAAAAAATTTCAGCTTGTTCGGGAAGGGGGAACCGGTGCCTCGCCCCCTCCCAAATTTCGACTTTTCATCAAAAATCGCACAATTCACTGAATAACATTTTCTGTTAGTGGAAAAACGGGGTCACGGAAATAACAAAAATTGTTCACAGGCGTATAAGGAATCGAGTGACGCCATAGCCACCATTGTAGACATAATAGGGGGCGTGATACGCGCTGGGAAAGTTCCCAAAATGCAGAAATGATATTCTTTTTTCTATGCCAATCGAGTCTTTGAAAATACTGTTCAATTATATTTCACTTTCATTTCTCTCTACAATTCATGAAACACACATGCTTGTATTCTTAATCAAAGAAGGAAATATGATTACCCCCCCCCCCCCCCAAGGTGACCGTCTTTTATATTTTTTCAGTGTTCGAGGGAGGGAGGAGTACATTTTGAACAGCATACTCCGAATTCAGAAATGCAAAAATTGTATTTTCAAAGACTCGATTGGCATAGAAAAAAGAATATCATTTCTGCATTTTGGGAACTTCCCCCGCTCGTATTGAGCCCCCTATCACGTCTACGAGGGTGACTATGGTGTCATTCGATTCCTTACACTCCAGTGAACAATTTTTGTTATTACCATGACCCCGTTTTTTCCCTAGCAAAAAAAGTTATGTGATGAATTGTGTGATTTTTGATGAAAAGTCGAAATTTCAGGGGGGGAGAGGCACGGGTTAACCCCCTCCGATTCGGCTGAAATTTTTTCTGTGTAATGCCTACCTATAAAGGAAAAATTTAGGGGGTGGCTCGGCCGATATCTAACAAAAAATTTTTCCTGTGTTAATGTGGACCACCCTAATGTAGGTGAAGTGGTTGTGCGATGTGTTGTATTGTTGGACTATGGTGGTTGGCGAAGGAGCGATTTTTGTTTTAAAATTAAGTTTTTCTTCTTTTTCGAATACGAATAAAATTTATCAATTAATTTTATCATTTTTAGGCTCTTTAAAATGAGAATTTCGTAGGTATTTGATGTTGAATGTCGACTTTGTCTGATGATATTATCAAGATAATCATTCGAGGTGTCCGCCTCTTTCAGCCAGAGTGGCATTTTTGAGAAAACAACAGGTTTTAAAATCCTCATATCCAAAATTTTAATTCCCCAAGTTGATTTTCCAGGTTTTTGAAAAGTATAAAAATCATTAATTCTCAGCAAAAGTAATAATTTTTTAGAAAAAATTTCCGGGATTTTTTGACAAAACTAAAATTGAGAGGATGGGGGTAAAACGGAGTGAGATGGGAGGTGGAATATGCATCGTAAGATTTTTTTGGAGTCCTTAATTATGTGTGGTGGTTAGTTTCAAAAAGTAAAACGAATGTTTGCCTTATAGTCTTGGAATTGGAGCAATTTTAAAAGTTTGAGGGCGGGTTTTTGGCTGGAATGCATTGCAAAAAAAATCATAAAAAATTCTCAAAAATTTGTTACTTTTTCCCATTCATACCATATAAATATTTTCAAAATTTTTGGTTGCGTGAATGACGAAATGAGCATTTTTGAATAGAAAACCGCATTTTTTCGTCTGTTCTCCCAACGCTAAAAATCTGAAAAAAATATCATTATATTGTACCAAGATAGAACTGTATTTGTGCCAAAAAGAAAAAATGTATGTCTTTTAGTTTCGAAATTAGAGCGATTTTAAGTTTTCAAAGTGGGATTTTGGCTAGAAGGTGGTGCAAAAAAATCTGAAAAAATTCTAAAAAGTTGGTCACCACTCCCCGTATACACTACATAAATTTCAGAATTTTTGGTTCATTAGGTTCCGAGATAGGATTTTTTGACGAAAATTCGACATTTTGGGGGGTGGGGGTGAAGGGGAGTGAGGTGGGGGGTTGAAAATACGGCCTAAAATTATTTTTGGGGTCCCTAATAATGTCTGATGGTCAGTTTCAAAAAGTAGCTCTTAGGCCGATTCACCTATCTTAACCGGGGCCACCGGGGGTACCCTTTGGAATGAAAAGTTTTTTGAGAAAACTTCAAAATCACGTTTTCTTCATTTTAAACGAAAAGTTTTGGAGATAAGGGGAAATTTGTAACCACCAAAAGTGTTCAGAATTGAATTTTCTTTCCAATGAACTGTTTCACGACCATTTTCTTCAACTTTTCCTGACAGAGTGGACCTCTCCCTCTCCCCCTTATCTCAAAAGTTGGACCCTTGAAAAAAAACTTGAAAGATTTTTGTTCTTCAATATGTGGTGTACAATTTCACTTGGTATCGGAATTAATTTTGGAGCAAATTTTTTGATGGGTCCAACTTTTAAGATAAGGGGAGGGGGAGAGGCCCACTCTGTCAGGAAAAGTTGGAGAAAATGGTCGTGAAACAGTTCATTGAAAAGGAAATTTGATTTTGAATACTTTTGGTGGTTACAAATTTTTTTGTATCTCGAAAACTTGAAAACTTTTCGTTGAAAATGAAGAAAACGTGATTTTGAAGTTTTCTCAAAAAACTTTTAATTTTTAAATTTGGGCGGCAGGAGTTGCTCCAAAGTGGATTTTGTTGAGGAATTAAAATGTACATTAGGTGTTGAAGAACAACTTTTGTTTGAATATTTTTTCACTACGACCCATAAATTAGGCGGTATACACGTTTGAAATGTGGGGGCTGTGAAAAGGGGGGAGAGGGAACATGGGCATCCAAACGAAATTTATTTGTTTTAGTGTCTAGAACAAGAATCAATCATAAAATCAATTTTAACAGGTATCCCGCGCGGATCTTCAATTGAGACCTGACTATGTGTTGCTTTTGGTAGGTCTAGGTATCACAAACACCTGTGAAGGTGTCACAAATGAACTCAAAAAATATTGGCGATATTTCTACAAACTTTGGCCAAATTTCGAACTCATCTACGATTCACAAATAATTTTTTTTCAACCCATTGGTATTTCGTCATTTGAAAACACAAAAGTCTCGAAATATTATGAAAAGGCATTTTTTTCAATTACTTTTGATTTTCCTTTCAAGTTTTCCTCCGATACCAAACAAAATCTTTTTTTCGTTCAAAAAAGTATTATAATAACTTTTCGAATAGGCTCGTACATTTTCTCGATTCTTTTCTCCTGCATATTTTCTTCTTACCCTCGATATTATTTCAGACACGTGTTTGTTTTACATTTAAATTTGATTTGAGGTCACCGCTGGAACCCTGCAGGATACTCGAGCCAGACCATACCTATCCACAATTTTCCAGTTATTTTTCGCTAATTCGTTGGAAATTTCCATTCGTTGTGTATTGTTTGAAAATAATTTAAATTCGCTCACATTCGTTTACGTATTCGAGAGACCCTAAACAGATCCGCTTTTCATTCACGCGGTATAATTTCCATAGAAATTTCGCGCATTTTGATTCGCGTCGTACTCTGCTCGTATATCTGCTCCCCAGATGATTATTTTTCTAACGTATATACGAATTAATATCGTATGACCTTTTAGGTTAGATAGGTATTGTAACAAAAGAGTAATTACGAACGGTGTTCGAAAGAAGGGACCTTTGGGTATACTCGAGATAATTAAAGGTACGAATGGAATCATGTATTATGTTTTCGTATGGTCGAATATACGCCACGTAAAAGAATATTTATCCGATTACCCTTTGGTAATACAATAACGAAATTTGTACATAGGTTATACTCGTATAGGTAAATTTGTCGCCGTATTCGTTATAAATAGCGCATGATAATTGGTCCATGGACCTGGGACGTGTTTGTACAAATATACGGATACGGAATCACCTTCTGTGGCAACCTGAGGCTTGACCGCAAGGCTCGCAGATTATACGGAAGTGTAGCAAGAGTTGCGGTAATTTTTCGGCCAAGATTTCGGAATAACTGTGGCAACCTTGAAAGGAGTAATTTCAAAAATACGGCCGAATTTGTGCTCTGTAGCTAGGTAATCGAGGATAAAATAAATATTTACTCGGAGCGACAGCAACGGACATTGGGACACGTATAACTCGCAACGAAGTACCATACGTATTAAAAATATTTCGCGTGTGGTGCCCGAACGATACGACGGTAGCAATATTTATAATAAAAATTCTACGAATAGCTTCGAGCTGCGCGACACATTAAACGAATGCTGTACGAATACGAAGCCAAGCCAGGTACCGAGTATCGAGTACCTAGCTAAGCGAGTAAATAACGAAAAAAATGATGATTTCGGTATAAATTATGCTGAGGTTACATTAGCTTACCTTACGTCCTAATCGGAATGGTTTATATCGATCTTTTTTGGCGACGGTTCGTTTGAAGTGCGACATTTTTGGAACCATTGTAGGTACGTGGTAAGTTCACTCGTACATATGAGCCTGTATTATTAAAATGTTCAATTATTAAATTGGCATCGAGGAGGAGCGGGCGAGGCTGTTGAATGGCTGTATCCTGTGTGGTTGAAAATCACTCTGCCGAGTACCATTTGCTGGGCTGGCGACGTGGTCGTCCTGGTCGATGATTTCTCGTCTTGGTCGCACTTTTCACCGTCATTTCACACGTTAAATAATTTAATAACATGACGAAAAAATAAAATTCCATCGATGGAGACGATGGGGGCACTCGCGACACTGCACTCACGTCGATGAGGCAAACAGAGGCATCGCGACGCGTACCTAAGTACGACCGTACACTCGGTCAATTTTTTCTCATCTCTATCTTTTTAAATCAATCGCCAACGACAGATAACATTGTAACTGAAAATTCACCGTTCGGTCGGGGCGACGGCTGTGCTCCTAATTTAATACGAGGTCTAAAAATAAACGATGTATTAGTGTCACCGAGCCGGCTTTAAAGCTTAGGTAAAATTGCTTCGAGAATTTTCAATTAGTTTTAGGGTTAAGTTGAATTTTTTTAATTTTAGAACGTTAGGTGAGTTATCGACGGCGGAGGTAACAGATGCGATTAATTTTATTTACGTAGATATGGCGTGGTGTTTTTTTCCCTTCTTCCTAAGTCAAGCTGCCATTGTACTCGTTGCTTGATACAATCCAATGTGTGGAAATGGGTATTCGAATATTTATCCAATTCGAGTTTGCCTACTAAATGATTGGAAAATTCCAAAATTCGATCAAGGAAACGAATTAGAGCAGATTTGTGTAATATGACAAATCTACTCGGTAAAATAATCCTCACCCTCCCCTCGTAATTAAACCTACCCCTTTGGAAAATCTCCACCGAACGAAAAAAAATTTCATTGAAAAAAAATACTCGTCGAGTCTTCTGAATCGTAATCGCGATTAATTTCATCGCTAATGAAAAAATTTATACGAAGACTCGAAGAGAAAAAAAACACGAGTTAAGCTTTTATTCGACATGAATTTCTTTTTCAACGAGCAGAGCCATTCGAAAACGAGATAAATATTTCAACGGGTTCATTATTTTAATTATGGTACACGGTGGCGTGTGCCCTTTGCGTTGTACATCTTGTACGAGGAATTACTCGTTTCATGGGTCAGTTCGCTCGAACGTCATTCGAACGTAAAAATTCCTACAATAGTGTGTACCAACGTGGAAAATTCAAAGTTGCCAGTCCGATTGTAAAAGCGTATGAGGGTTTTTTCTACTTCAAACCGACTTTATTTTCGATAACTCGAATAGGCTTTGATCGAGAACTCGGGTCTAATTTGATTCCTTTGATGTGTTACCGAGCTGAGATGTTCTTTAATGTGTGTGAAAAAGGTTGTTCAACCTGGGATCGTTTGCAAATGCTGCGAGGTATGGTTTCGATGTGTACTCGTATTGAAAGGTGGGTTTTTTAATATTTTTACGTGGTGGAGAAAGAGGATTGCGTCCGGAGAGTGTGTATGGGTCGGTTTAGGACGTTGAAGTTGTTGGGTGTTTTTTTTCACCGGTAGCCAGGATTGCTTCGACGAGTAAAATCAGTCTTATTAAGAATAAATTGGAGAATTATTTTGAATTATTTCAGGTTGGTTGGTAAAATATAATCAAGGGTAGTCGAGATTATTAAAACGAGCATAAATAATATTTAAAGTGCATAGCTTTTGAATGGATTTGAATTTTGGAAAATACAATCGAGTGTTTTATTTTTTAAAAAAAGTGCAATTTTTCGAGAAAATTATAGAAATAACTACAATGCAACGATAAATAAGGTTAAATTTCGCGAAAATTGTTTTTAGAAATATGAATAAAAATATTGAATATGACTGTAAAAATCACATAAAAATTGTAAACTGGACTGTAAATCAATTTTTACAAAATCAAAAACGTAATTAAAGTGGTCGAATCATTGCTGAAGTTGTCAAAAAAATCATGGAAATTGAATGAATTTTCATAACAGTTTATAAAATTTTTTTAAAAAATATTTATTGAAAATTTTGTGGGAATTGTTTGAAAAGTAGTCAATGTGATGATTTAATAGACTAGGTACCTAGCGAAAAAATGTTTCAGAAGGTTATGAAGGTACCTAGGTACATATTTATTTATTGAAAAAGTGTTTAAATTACACTATTTTACAATATTTCAAGAATAATTTCTTCAGCTGTGAATGGTTTCAACATTTATTTGATATTTTTAGACAAATTTTGGTGATAATTCGAAGAATTTGAAAATTTCAATATATTTATGATTTTTGAACGTGCTTACGCATTTCAACTTATTGGAATCAATTTTATGAAACTTGAACAATTTTACTTACAGTTGAGGCAAAATGTTTCAAATTATATTCAATTTTTTACGAGTTTTAGAACAATTTTTTTAGTTTTTTTCAACTGGTTTCACCCAAAATTCAAAGTTCTAAACAATTTTTGTTTTTGCTTGGTTTATTTTACGATTTTTTTTTCAAAATTCTATAAATCATTTTATGGCAATTCCTATCGAAATACCTGAGCTAATGGTAAGTAATGTATTGCAAAGTAGAAGTCGTTATTTACTCGCAATTATCTGCACTTCACTGTATTTTTACCTGCCAATACTCGTAATTTTTCTGTAATTATTCGCGATTCATACGTAATTACTAATTACTCGTATTTTACCCGTGATTACTTGTAATTTGCCGGTTATTGGCTGTAATTTACCCGTAATTACCTGTAATTTACCTGTAATTTACCCGTAATTACGTGTAATTTACTCGTGATTACGTGTAATTTATTCGTAATTACATGTAATTTACCCGTAATTACATGTAATTTACCCGTAATTACCTATAATTTACCCGTAATTATTTGTAATTTACCCGTAATTATTTGTAATTTACTCCTAATTATTTGTAATTTACTTGTAATTACTTGTAATTTACCCGTAATTACTTGTGACTTTTTTGGAATTACTTGCATTTTCCCCGTTATTCCTTATACTTCACCCTAATTATTTGTGATTTACTCGTAATTACCTGTAATTTACCCGTAATTACCTGTAATTTACCCGTAATTACGTGTAATTTACTCGTAATTACCTATAATTTACCCGTAATTATTTGTAATTTACTCCTAATTATTTGTAATTTACTTGTAATTACTTGTAATTTACTTGTAATTACTTGTAATTTACCCGTAATTACTTGTGACTTTTTTGGAATTACTTGCATTTTCCCAGTTATTCCTTATACTTCACCCTAATTATTTGTGATTTACTCGTAATTACTTGTAATTTACCCGTTATTACTTCCGTAATTCGCCAACTGACAATTACTGGAAATTCACCGGTAAATATTTGAAATTTACATGTAATTAATTTCTAGTCACTAGAAATTACCCGTGATAACTCAAAATTTACTCGTAATTTATCCGTAATCACTTGTAATTAGCCCAAAATTACTTGAAATTTGTCCGTTATTGCTTATAATTTACCCGTTATTACTTAATTACTTGTAATTTAACCGTAATTACTTGTAATTTGTCCATAATTACTTGTAATTTACCCGTAATTACTTGTAATTCACTCGCAATTTCTTGTAATTTACCCGTAATTACTTGTAATTTTCCATAATTACTTTTATTTTGTCCGTAATCATCTATAACTTACCTGTAATTACTTCTAATTTACCTATAATTTTACGTAATTACTTTAATTTACCTGTAATTATCCGTAATTCGCCAGCTGGCAATTACTGGGAATTCACCGGTAAACATTTGAAATTTACATTGTAATTAATTACTAGTCACTAGAAATTACCCGTAATAACTCGTAATCTACCCGTAATTACTCTTAATTTACCCGTAATTACTCTTAATTTACCCGTAATTACTCTTAATTTACCCGTAATTACTCTTAATTTACCCGTAATTACTCTTAATTTACCCGTAATTACTCTTAATTTACTCGTAATTTACCCGTAATTACTCGTAATTTACCCGTAATTACTCGTAATTTACCCGTAATTACTCGTAATTTACCCGAAGTTATTCGAAATTCAGCCATAATTTCTCGTAATTTACCTAAAATTACTCGAACTTGACTGGTATTTCACTACTTACTCATAACTTACCAGTAATTATGTGTAAAATTTACTCTTAATCCTGAATGTAATATTTTGTAATCGACTGGTAGGTATGTAATTAACAGAATATTGATGCCAGGTAATAATTTTCGGTTATTACGGGTGATTTTCAAAAAATGCTGCGTCATGTCATAAAACTCAATTTTTGATTCTCTCCGTGACAAAAATCAACCATAATTTCAAAGATTTTTTAAATAATTGTAATTTGTAAAATTTTAGATTTGATATTTGTCTTGTCAATGTCAGTCGCTTCGATTTCGATGATCAGATGTCGAAGTTCTTTTGAAGTACATCTTGAGTGTACCGCTCTCTACATCACCAAACCTGTAAAACTCCGACCGATGGAATATCCGTTCACTTCTTCGAACGACAGCCAGAGAATGCTGCAAGCCATCCGATATTTCTCCGAAATACCCACAGATACCGCCAACAGTCGCCATTTACGTACCACATCTTCCTGTAGATGCCGCCCCAATGACGTTAAGCTCGAGCACGTTGCCGGCGTTATTCGCTGCGTGTGCAATTTCCGGTTATCATTTATAAGCGTACACGTGCTGACCACTCGATAAAAGTATCGCGGAAAAATACATCGGCGGGGGCGGAAATCGCGGCCAGAGCGGCAGAATATTTCGCTTAAATGGGGTATTCTGGCGCGTTGTTTGCTTTGGAAATTGAACCAGCGAAAATATGGAAGAAGAGCGGAGGACAGCGCGGGGGATCCTTTACAGCGGCATTTTTTTCCCTCTTTCGTGGTACTTCGCTCGTGTGCTGGATGTTTTCTCTCTATCTAAATGTTATACGAGGAAACATATCTTTCTTATTGCCGAACTATATAAGTTGAACTTTTATATTTGGAAGAAGCCGCAGAGTGGACGAATGCTCGGGGAAGGTTTCTTCGCCTATGCCGCTGCTGTGTAAGTTTTTATTTTGTAAGTTTGGCTGGAAATAGGCCGATAAAAATTGATATATGTGGTATCGACAAATGCCGCCTATTTGTCGAGCGGCGGCGTCGACGGTGGGATACTTTTGCGAAATGAAAACCGAATTTGTGGCTCCGAGTGGTCATTCTAATTCTCGGGCCTTGCGTTCGGTGTAGTTTTGCGGGCGCGACACGACCGGCGAATTTTTTCCGTAGGCGATTTTTTGATTTCTTCTCCCCCAATTTCCCGCGTTATTGCTTTCGCCCGGCACGATTTCGAACGTTTATAAATTCCAGCGGATTCGGGTAAATTGTATTTTTCGTTAATCCTACGTAGATTTGCAGAATGGAAGGACGCAGAGGGGGACGATTTATGGTCGGATACTATTTGTACGTCTATTTTACTCTTTCGTTTATAATACGATGTTTGGTCGCGTTATCGAGCTTGCGAATTGGAATCGACTGTGTATTAATGACGACGAAGGGAGGATGCAGAGGGTAAATACGTCCAACGTTATCGGTAACTTTTTGGCCCAAATTGTTGTAAATTTTCCCAACGAAAGTCGAAAAGGGCAGTGATACTTTGCTCGATTTATGTGTACTCGTATAAGATTGATAAGCTCTGATGCATTGTCCACTTCGTGTGTACATTTCGAATGAGAGAGACGAATAAGAACAGTTGGACGTTTTTGTATGCAAATGTACGAAATCGCGGTACAAATCGGCCAGATCTCTTTATGCAAAGAACACACTGCATGTTTACCCTGCTGGTATAGGCTCGCAGAGTAAATATTCCTCGGCGATGATATTGTTTTGGCAAATACCCATCGTACGACGCGACACTTATTTGTTTAACAAATGAGAAAATTTTTCAAGAACGTTTCGAACCCTTCGAGAGAGTAAATGGATCTGGCATCATTGTGAAAAAAATGACGTGAACTAATTTTTCGTTCGGTGGTTCGCTCGCCTCGACGGTGCAACGGTAATTCGAAATGACAAGATTTGGTAAAATCATCTCATCCGCAGCAGCACTCGACTCGCGGTAATCAGTTGGTTTATTTTTTCAACGTCGGTTATTGTTTGGAACGTGGCAGCGGCGACAGCCGGAGCCGGCGAATTAGAAAGAAAAACAAGATGCGAGATTAGAATCGCTCGATGGTGAATTTGCATCGAATCAACGCTAACGCCGGATTTTAATTACACGTTTGGCCAGAGGTTGGAAAATTTTCGTTCATTTGCCTCATTCGGCGTCTAATTACCGAATAAACAGCACCGGTAATTGAACCGAGTTTCTGCCAGATAAAAATCAAACGCGATCGATCGATTGGATGTCCAGGCTAAGTCCACATGAAGAATTCGCGGCCAAATTTACCTGCTGGTACATCCCGGATGGACATTTTTATAAATAGATATGCGACGTTTGGGACGCGCGCCCGCGAACCGATTGCTGCGGCCCTATTGACAAAAAAAAATGAAAAATGCTAGCAAAATGCTAGCACACCTTGCTAGCATGTGCTATCATCATTTTGGACACTTTTGAACCCGTTTTGTTAGCAATTATGCTAGCATTTTATGCTAGCACTTGCTAACAATTGCTAGCAAGTGCTAGCATAAAATGCTAGCATAATTGCTAACAAAACAGGTTCAAAAGTGTCCAAAATGATGATAGCACATGCTAGCAAGGTGTGCTAGCATTTTGCTAGCATTTTATGTGCTAGCGTAAAGCTAGCAATATTGCTAGCAAGTGCTCGCATAAAATGCTAGCATAATTGCTAACAAAACAGGTTCAAAAGTGTCCAAAATAATGATAGCATATGCTAGCAAAGCGTGCTAGCATTTTGCTAGCATTTTATGTGCTAGCGTAAAGCTAGCAATATTGCTAGCAAGTGCTCGCATAAAATGCTAGCATAATTGCTAACAAAACTGGTTCAAAAGTGTCCAAAATGATGATAGCATATGCTAGCAAAGCGTGCTAGCATTTTGCTAGCATTTTATGTGCTAGCGTAAAGCTAGCAATATTGCTAGCAAGTGCTCGCATAAAATGCTAGCATAATTGCTAACAAAACTGGTTCAAAAGTGTCCAAAATGATGATAGCAAATGCTAGCAACGTGTGCTACGTGTGCTAGCACTTGCTAGCACTTTATGTTAGCATTCTGCTAGTATTCTTTGGTAAGGTGTGCTAGCATTTTGCTAACCCTCATCTGGTATTTGTATGCTAGCATGGTTCTAGGGTTTTGCTGGTATGCTGTGCTAGCATTCTGTAAACATTTTACTAACAATTGTTACACTGTTTTAACTTCTAATATTATGTACTTACCTTTGCTCTGGGTCTTGGGTTAGAGGAGTACGCCACCATGTCAGGTTGTATGTTAGGTATTAAAAGTAATATTTAAACTTGGAAGTCAAAAAATTTTTTTTCCTCAATTTTGACCAAATTTGGAAATTTTTTTGATTTTTTAGAATATTGCAATAAAACAAAATTTCTAAGACATATTCAACAAATTTTTATCCCTCCCCTTGGGGGCTAGAGCCCCAAAATTCACAATTCAAGAACAAAATGGAAATAAAATATAATAAAACTCAAATTTTGTAAAATTTGTGTGTGATATATTAAATATATGTTTTTGAGGATGTAGGAATATGTAATCGGCCATAATTTTCTCTTGGAAATGAAGGGTTGGGGGGGGGGGGGGGGGGGGGGGGGGGTGTAATAATGACTGAAAAAATTTGAATTTTGAAATTGTTTTGTGTGGTACATCAAAATCCATATTTTCGAGGGCGTAGAATACAAATTCGACAATATTTTTCTCTTGGGGATGAAAGTTAAGGGCTGGATGCAGGGGAGGGGGTGGGGGTAAGACTTGAAAAATTTCAATTTTTCGAGTGATATATCAAAATCTAGGTTTTTGAGGACGCAGAATTCGAATTTGATGATATTTTTCCGTTAAGAATTCAAGAGTTGGGTGTGGAGGAGTGGGGAGGGGTTGAGACTGGGAAAATTTTAATTTTTCGAGTGATATATCGAAATCTATGTTTTCGGGGACGTAGAATACGAATTCGACAAAATTTTTCTCTTGGGATGAAAATTTAGGGTTGAATGCGGGGGAGGGAGTGGGGATGAGACTTGGAAAATTTCAATTTTTCAAGTGATATATCAAAATCTAGGTTTTCGAGGACGCAGAATTCGAATTTGATAATATTTTTCCGTTGAAAATTCAAGAGTTGGGTGTGGAGGAGTGGGGAGGGGTTGAGACTGAGAAAATTTTAATTTTTCAAGTGATATATCAAAATCTAGGTTTTTGAGGACGCAGAATTCGAATTTGATGATATTTTTCCGTTAAGAATTCAAGAGTTGGGTGTGGAGGAGTGGGGAGGGGTTGAGACTGGGAAAATTTTCATTTTTCAATTGATATATCGAAATCTATGTTTTCGGGGACATAGAATAAGAATTTGACAAGATTTTTCTCTTACGGGCCAAGGATAAGAGAGGGAGGGGGCAGGAAAAATTTGAATTTGCAGTTTTTTTGTGTTATATATCAAAATCCATGTTTTCGAGAGCGTAGGAAACGAATATATTTTTCTCTTAGGGATGAAGGTATAGGGTGTGATGAGAGGGAAGGGGAGGGGGATGCCTGGAAAAATTTGAATTACACAATTTTCCCTGGTGATATATCGGAATCTATATTTTTGTGAGTGAAGGATATGAATCTGGAAATATTTTTCTCGTAAGGATGAAGCGCCACGTGAGGGTGGAGAGGGGGTAAAACTTATAAAAATGTGAATTTTTCAATTTTTTCGAGTGATGTATCAAAATCTAAATTTTGAGGACGTAGAATAAGAATCCAGAAATATTTTTTTCTTAGAGAAGAAAGATAGGGGTTGGAAGAAGGGACAAGACTTGAAAAACAATTCGCTATTCTTTCTTTTGTGATGTATCAAAACCTAGGTTCTCGAGGATGTGGAGTACAAATTTGACAATACTTTTCCTCAAACGTCTCAAAGAAATGAAGCATTGGGTTGAGGAGGTGAGTGTTGAAAAAATTATAATATTGCGATATTTCCATGTGGAATATAGCGTTATTTGTTTCTTATGTAGAGGGTGATGGATGAGATCTGGAATAATCGTAATTTTTTTCAACTTTTATCAAAATGAATGTTTTCAAGAGGGTGAAGATTACAAATTTGGCGATATTTTTCTGTTTGGTTAGTGAGGGGTTCTAAGGGTAAGACTTGGAAATTGTATAATATTTGGCAACATTCTTTAGTGATTTAGCCCTACTGAAAATTTTGCTAGCAAAATACTAGCATTTCTAACCCATCAAACACTAGCATCACTCTAGAATAAGTCAGGCTCTACAGATTTGCTAGCCTAAAATCAGCTAGTGGGAAAATGTTAGCGTTTTGCTAGCAGATTTGAAGCTAGTTCGAGCTAGTATTATTTATGTTAGTGAAATGCTAGCATTTTGTTGACAGTATAATGCTAGAAGTTTCCTGGTGGTGAAACGCTAGCATTTTGCTAGCAGATGCGAAGCTAAGTATTTGGCTACTGTAACTAATTGTTAGTAAATTGCGCTAGCAAAAGGCTAGCACTATGCTAACAGACATAATGCTAGTCTAATTTGAGCTAGTGCGATGCTAGTATTTGGATACTTTAACTTTTTGTGAGAAAATTGTGCTAGCGAAATGCTAGCATTTTGCTAGCAAATCTGTAGCTAGCCTGTCTTATGCTAGAGTGATGCGAGTGTTTTGTTAGCTTAGTTCGAGCTAGCATCATTTATGCTAGTAAAATGCTAGCATTGTGTTAGCGGTAAAATGTTAGCATTTTGCTAGCAGATGGGAAGCTAGCTCAATTTATGCTAGCGTGATGCTAGTATTTGTCTACAGTAACTGATTGTTAGCAAATTGTGCTAGCAAAAAGCTAGCACTCTGCTAACAGACATAATGCTAGTCTGACTTCAGCTAGTGCGATGCTAGTATTGTGCTACTGTATTTTTTGTTAGAAAATTGTGCTCGCGAAATGCTAGCATTTTGTTAGCGATAAAATGCTAGAACTTTGCTAGTGGTGAAACGCAAGCGTTTCGCTAGCAGATGCGAAGTTAGTTCGAGCTAGCATCATTTGTGCTAGTAAAATGCTAGCATTTTGTTAGCGGAAAAATGCTAGAACTTTGCTAATGGTGAAATGTTAGCATTTTGCTAGCAGATGGGAAGCTAGTTCAATTTATGCTAGCGTGATTCTAGTATTTGTCTACAGTAACTGATTGTTAGCAAATTGTGCTAGCACTCTGCTAGCAGACATAATGCTAGTCTGACTTGAGCTAGTGCGATGCTAGTATTGTGCTACTGTATTTTTTGTTAGAATATTGTGCTCGCGAAATGCTAGCATTTTGTTAGAGGTAAAATGCTAGAACTTTGCTAGTGGTGAAACGCTAGCGTTTCGCTAGCAGATGCGAAGTTAGTTCGAGCTAGCATCATTTGTGCTAGTAAAATGCTAGCATTTTGTTAGCGGAAAAATGCTAGAACTTTGCTAGTGGTGAAATGTTAGCATTTTGCTAGCAGATGGGAAGCTAGTTCAATTTATGCTAGCGTGATTCTAGTATTTGTCTACAGTAACTGATTGTTAGCAAATTGTGCTAGCACTCTGCTAGCAGACATAATGCTAGTCTGACTTGAGCTAGTGCGATGCTAGTATTGTGCTACTGTATTTTTTGTTAGAATATTGTGCTCGCGAAATGCTAGCATTTTGTTAGAGGTAAAATGCTAGAACTTTGCTAGTGGTGAAACGCTAGCATTTCGCTAGCAGATGCGAAGTTAGTTCGAGCTAGCATCATTATGCTGGTAAAATGCTAGCATTGTGTTAGCGGTAAAATGCTAGAACTTTGCTAGTGGTGAAACGCTAGCATTTCGCTAGCAGATGCGAAGTTAGTTCGAGCTAGCATCATTTATGCTAGTAAAATGCTAGCATTGTGTTAGCGGAAACATGCTAGAACTTTATAAATGACGCTAGCTCAAACTAACTTCGCATCTGCTAGCAAAATGCTAGCGTTTGACCACTAGCAAAGTTCTAGCATTTTAGCGCTAACACAATGCTAGCATTTCACTAGCACGTTTTTTTAAACATAAAGTTACATTTGCGAAATATTAGCATCACACTAACATCACTAATCCTAGCATAAACTAGCTTCGCATCTGCTAGCAAAATGATAGCGTTTTACCACTAACAAATTTCTAGCATTTTACATCTAACAATACGCTAGCATTTCACTAGCGCAATTTTTCTAACATAAAGTTACATTATTGCCAAATACTAGCATCTCAATACCATAAATTAGACTAACTTGAACTAGCTTCGCATTTGCTTTGCCACCAGTAAATTTTTAGCAGTGTATATTAAAAATGTGCAACTGTAGCAATTGAACCGTTTGGTTTTCTTATTCATAGAAAAGTAGGTAGATCCCTATTGACATTTTTGCTAGCAAAATACTAGCATTCCTAACACATCCCTAACAAAGCTAGTGGTGAAATGTTAGCATTTTGCTAGCAGATGGGATGCTAGTTTAATTTATGCTAGCGTGATGCTAGTATTTGTCTACTGTAACTGATTGTTAGCAAATTGTGCTAGCAAAAAGCTAGCACTCTGCTAGCAGACATAATGCTAGTCTGACTTGAGCTAGTGCGATGCTAGTATTGTGCTACTGTATTTTTTGTTAGACAATTGTGCTCGCAAAATGCTAGCATTTTGCTAGCAAATATGTAGCTAGCCTGATTTATGCTAGAGTGATGCGAGTGTTTTGCTAGCTTTGTTAGGGATGTGTTAGGAATGCTAGTATTTTGCTAGCAAAAATGTCAATAGGGATCTACCTACTTTTCTATGAATAAGATAACAAAACGGTTCAATTGCTACAGTTGCACATTTTTAATATACACTGCTAAAAATTTACTGGTGGCAAAGCAAATGCGAAGCTAGTTCAAGCTAGTCTAATTTATGGTATTGAGATGCTAGTATTTGGCAAAAATGTAACTTTATGTTAGAAAAATTGTGCTAGTGAAATGCTAGCGTTTTGTTAGCTGTAAAATGCTAGAAATTTGTTAATGGTAAAACGTTATCATTTTGCTAGCAGATGCGAAGCTAGTTTATGCTGGGCTTAGTGATGTTAGTGTGATGCTAATATTTCGCAAATGTAACTTTATGTTTAAAAAAACGTGCTAGTGAAATGCTAGCATTGTGTTAGCGCTAAAATGCTAGAACTTTGCTAGTGGTCAAACGCTAGCATTTTGCTAGCAGATGCGAAGTTAGTTCGAGCTAGCATCATTTATGCTAGTAAAATGCTAGCATTTTGTTAGCGGTAAAATGCTAGAACTTTGCTAGTGGTAAAACGCTAGCATTTTGCTAGCAGATGCGAAGTTAGTTCGAGCTAGCATCATTTATGCTAGTAAAATGCTAGCATTTTGTTAGCGGTAAAATGCTAGAACTCTGCTAGTGGTAAAACGCTAGCATTTTGCTAGCAGATGCGAAGTTAGTTCGAGCTAGCATCATTTATGCTAGTAAAATGCTAGCATTTTGTTAGCGGTAAAATGCTAGAACTCTCCTAGTGGTAAAACGCTAGCATTTTCCTAGCAGATGCGAATTTAGTTCGAGCTAGCATCATTTATGCTAGTAAAATGCTAGCATTTTGTTAGCGGTAAAATGCTAGAACTTTTCTAGTGGTGAAATGTTAGCATTTTGCTAGCAGATGGGATGCTAGCTCAATTTATGCTAGCGTGATGCTAGTATTTGTCTACAGTAAGTGATTGTTAGCAAGTTGTGCTAGCAAAAAGCTAGCACTTTGCTAGCAGACATAATGCTAGTCTGACTTGAGCTAGTGCGATGCTAGTATTGTGCTACTGTATTTTTTGTGAGAAAATTGTGCTCGCGAAATGCTAGCATTTTGCTAGCAAATCTGTTGCTAGCATGATTTATGCTAGAGTGATGCGAGTGTTTTGCTAGCTTTGTTAGGGATGTGTTAGGAATGCTAGTATTTTGCTAGCAAAAATGTCAATAGGGGGAGGGGGGGAGAGCGTCGTAACGAAACGGGGGCACGCCTATGATTTCGACTATTTAATTTAACTTAACAGTTTAATAACCCGCATAATTAATGGGCAATAAGAGAATATTTTCGGCTAAAAAGAAATAATAATAATAAACTGGTCTCCCTATTTGAAATCGTGACCATATTTTCGAAGAGTGCTTAAACGTTGCACAGTCGGGTTTATTAATGCACAATTTACATAAACACTCCGAACCGACGTATACGGGGGGTAATTGAACCTAAGCACGGAAACCAGTTCTTATGGGCATAGTCGCCAATAACCTTGGAGTGCTATGGACCAGTAAAAGAGTACCTATAGAAAGATAAACGCACTGCTAATTTTTAACTATATTATAAATCTTTTCACTATTTATCGAATTCTAATCGTGGCCGAGAAGCAGAGTACTCGAATCGAGGCGAGGATGCGGCCTGCTCAGGTACCGCGTGTGGAATGTTCGAGTAGGATTTGGTTCAATTATTTGGTTCGGCCGATGGTAGCAGAATGGATGCTGCGAGGTGTGAATTTAGGAGTGCTGGAGCGAGAATGAGGAAGGTTGGGAATTTTTATAAGCAAGGTGTTGTGCGTAGTTTGGTTTTAGGAGGTATTGATTTGTAGGGGGATTTTTCTGAATGATTCTGATTCGATGAGATGATTGGCACGTGATGAATTGCAGATTTTGGTTCATATTTTGAGATAAATTTAGGAATAGTAATTATTTTGGGGAATAGAATTACTGAAAAGGTAGATGGGATTTTAATTACGATCAGGGGGGGGGGGGGGTAAAAAATTTTTTGTACTTGATATGATTTTAATTTTCAAGGCAAAAAACTTCCAGTAAATTGATTCTGAGAGCGGTTCAGTAAAATAATACTCACTTGAAAATACATGGTGTCTACGGGCAAGAAAAAAAACAAGAAAAATCAAAAAATAGAAAGAATTTTAATGATTTTACGGCAAAAAGCAAGAATTTCCAACATTTTCCTTTTTGTTTGAATTTTTTAATCGAAGGATGAAAGGGGGATTTTTTGGCCAATTTAAAGCAAAAAAAATCAAAAAAATCAAAAAATTTTCATTTTTCAAATCTCGGAAAGAACCGCTAGTGAATTGCGGAATCGGATTCGAATCCGATTCCAACTTTATCAAGAATCGCATTTTAGGGAATCCGATTCCTACATTCCGACGAATCACAAATTGTAAAAAACCAGGGTTGTTAAGCAGAATAAACGCCGCAGAATAGCTCATGCAGAATAACTTATGCAGAATAATGCAGAATGTGCAGAATACGCAGAATAGGCGGTAATTACGGTATTTACAGTTACATTCAAGTATTTTTCATTGCTTTTTCCTAAATTTTCCATTCCAACTCAGGTGCAGAGGCGGATTAAGACATTCGGCGCCCCGAAGCTAACCACTAATCCGCGCCCCTAATTTTAGAATCTTCATAAAATAGTTAGGTAAGGTACCTACATAAGCGCACCCAGAAATTATGTAAGGGAGGGGCTCAGATTTCGAGAAAAATGGAAGGGGGGTTCAAATTCAATGAAAAAATGAAGTAACCTGTTATTTTAGTGGGGCTCCAGAAATCAGGGTATTTTCAATAGGCAGATAATACATATCTACAGATTTGAGCGAAGGAAAATTGAAAAATGAAGAGATTTTCTGATTTTTTAAAGGCAAAATTACTGATTTTTCCTGATAAATGGAGCATTTACTGAGAAATTAGTAATATTTAACCGAAAAATCACTGAAAATCACTAATTTTCAATGAAAATTTTTTACTGATTAAAAAAGACAGAATTTCTATAAGTAAATTCAACTGATTCAAGTAAAGTTTAGAGAGTGGAATGTTTATTCAAGAAAACAGTTATTAAAATACTGCCCGAGCGAAGCGAGAGCGAAATTTTTATAAAAATCATACTCTTTTTTGACATTTTTATAATAAAAAAATCGCTTTGCCGAGCTTAAGGGGGGGCTCGAGGCCCCTGAGCCTGACCTTGAGTGCGCTTATGAATTTGAATTGTCAAAAGTACAAAAATGATTGGAGAAAAAAACAAGAAAAACGATATCATCAACGAGTCACGTAACGTGTAAGGAGCGATTTTTTTTTACCAATATTTTAAAATAAATTTCGAAAAATTTGCCGCCCTCAAAATTTTGCCGCCCGAAGCTTCAGCTTCGTTAGCGTCGTGGGTAATCCGCCACTGCTCAGGTGTACGAAAAATTGATCCAGTTTTTTTTAAAGACTGTGAAACCTTTTACTGTTTCAGTTTTCAGTTTTGTTCTCAGTGCCAAAGTATCTGACTGGAACTGAAAAAAATTTGAGCTAAAAACCTCAAATTTTAGCTATTAATTTCTCATTATGCATCATTTTGCGTATTCTGCGCTATTCTACGTAATCTGCGTTTATTATGCATTCTGCTTTGTATTCTGCACAAAATGCATAATAAATATTCTGCGTGCAGAAGACAACCCTGTAAAAAACATGCGATTCATTATTTTTGTGATTCTTTCCACATGTGTATTTTGGGCACTTCGGCAGTCAAAAAAATATTTTTTCACTTCAGATTTCAGACTTTGTTGCTTTTTTTCGCTAAAGTTTTCCTCATATTTCTTACTGAGTGAAGAGGGATTTTATTCAATTTGGTATTTATTAAAATAATTTGTCATCACTCATCAGTAACTATGTAGTTCTTTTCAACCGACAAAAACGCAGAATTTTCAGCTTGATTTTGAATTGCAGACCAGGCAGGCTTAGCAAAGAGCATTTTGAAGAACCGTTGGCCTTCAATAAAAAAATTTTACTATGATTTTTGTGAAAATTGAAAAAAAAAAGAATCGTAATCGTGAAAATGAATCGCGGAAGTTTAGGGAATCGTGATTCTTTTAAAATGAATCGGATTCTCTGTTTAGAACGAATCGCAAGTAAGAAATTCGATTCAAGAAACATTAATGAATCGCAAAAATGAATCCGATTCCCAAATTTGAAGGAATCACGTTATCTCTGATAGATTGCAGTTTTCATTTCAAAGGTCTGTGAAATGTTTCAAAATCAGTTCATTAAATTATTCTCGAGTTCAATTACAAATTAAGCATGGAAAAAATGATCGTGACCAGAAAAATTTCAAGCAATGATTTTTCCACCCACCTTCAAAACTAAAGAAGCTAATTAAATTTAAATGTTGGTCCGAAGAAATATTTTGAAAAAATTTGTCGTGAAAATCAATACTTGATACTAATCATTACAAACATTTTTTACCAGACACCAAATCTAAAATGGCTCGCAAAATTTTAAAAATGAATGATTTTTACGAATTCATAATTTTTAAATCTTCCACTTTTGATTAAAAAATCATTAAAAGGAAAGATTGTTCAGTTTTCAAAATACCTACCTATTATTCATTTCCACGATTAATTCAATAATTTTGAATAAAACCAAGATTTTGAAATGCCCATCTTAAAAATGTTTCAGTTGCGTTCAAATATGGGACAGAGACGAAACCATGGGAGAGGGAGTCCATCCTCTCTCTCAACTCAAGTCAACAAATTTTGATATAATCGATAATTTTTTCTCAAAAATAGGGTGAATTGAGTTGTAATTGTTAATCGGCAAATTTGTAATTTTCACTCCACCGAATTTTGACCAAGTTTCGTTTCAGATCGGTGGAGGGGGGGGGATGGTCATCCGAATTTCATTATAATTGAATATGTACTTAATACCAAATTGAAAAGAATTCGATTCCAAAAATTCCACGAACCAGATTTTATCTACACTGGTGGTAGGTACGGGAGAAATTTAAAATATTCAAATTCACTTTGGTTACAGAGATTCGAGAAAAATTTTCAAGTGCTAAATTTCTCTTCCGGAAAGGGATATGGGAGAAATTTTAATTACGAAAATTCGTCATGTCAAGGGTACATGGGAAATTTTAATCACCGAAAATTGCACTGGAGGGGAAGGGGTATGAAATAATTTTGAAAATGATTCAAATTCTGCGCTGAAGAAGGATAGGGAAAATTATGAGTTTTTAAAATTCGTGCTTGAGGGAAATAATAAATTACAAATTCTGCTCTGGAAGGGGAATTTTGCCTAGGAGAGGGGTTGAATTTGATAAATTGGCACTTTTACCAATTTGTTTTTGTTTTCCTAAACTTGTCATTTATGTAGAATGATGATAAAATTGTTAAAATTCTGGATTGCCATTCAAGATTTGAAGAAACACATTTTCAGAAATTGATCAAAAAAATGGTCTCAGTGGTTTGAAGAAATCAAAGTGTACGAAATTCGGCGAGGAGAGGAATGAGCTTTTTGGCAAAATAACTTGCTGCGGCTTTTCTCGAAGTGCTCAACATTGCAGGAGTAACAGTATTAGTTTCGTACGTAGTATTAAGTAACCGATTCTTGTTTTGGTGTTGGTTCTATTTTCAATTTTGGATGTATCCCTTGGCTTTTATTTTATCTATTTTTATTTGGCCACTATAATATGGTAAGGTGTTGTTAATCGGGGGAGGGGGAATTATGACTCTTGCGACCTGAGGTATGTGTTTTTCGTTCAATCAAGGTAAATTATGGTAGTGGGGTTCAAAATTACATTTTCAGGGCTTCTAGGTCTGTCAGGGAGATTTAAATTATTTGTTGGTTATTTTCTTGTTCTCTCCTCCCTGACATAACAAAAGCAAATCATAAAAAAGTAACATTTTTTGTATCTTTTCATATTTCCAAAAAAATATCCCAGAATTTTCTCTCTCTCTAAAAATCAACTAAAAAAAGTAAATCGTTATATACCTACAGGAAAAATTTGAATTACTTACCAAAATTCGCGTTTGAAGGGATATTAGGCAATTTTTGTAAATACCGAAATTCTGCCGGGTAAAGAGTACGAGAAAAATTTGAATTACAAAGAATTTGTATTTACTGGAGGGGGCTAGGAAATTTTCAACATTACGAAAATTCTGCTCTGGAAAGAGGTGGGGAGAAATCTGAATTAACAAAATTTGCTCTGAAGGGGATGGGTCGAAAAATTTTTCGCAATCACCTAAATTTCCTCCTAAAGAGTGACTTGAAAACAGTCTAAAAATGATCAAAATTCTGTCCTAAATGATTTTTTAAAATTGACCAAAATTCAAAAAAATGATCTCAAATGCCTACAATTTTGCATACAGAATTATTCTTGTACATACATTCTTTCTATTCATCTTTATTTTCGCCCAACATTTTACTACCGGTCTTAAGAATCCTCGAAACTCAACCATAATTAGTTTAGATCATAATCGAACCACCAATGAAACGTCCACAACACGTTCGTTCTTCGCTGCGTCGTGTTTTCAAAAACGTGTTAAAGAAGTTGCCTACACAAACCGCCGAAAATACCGATTCGTCGTGTTTCGCGACCTTCGCTTGGTATTTCGTCTTCGTACCTGCGATTGCGATTCCAGAAGCACGAAATTTTGGCGCGAAATATACTCCTTAATAACGAGCATAATTCAACTCAAAAAAAATACACGTATACATAGGTGACTATACAATGATTCTAGATGGTCTCACACGAGCGGGGCTCATTGGCTCCTAAAATCGAAACAGTTAACTAACAGGTAAATTACAGTAATCATGGAATTCAAACGTTCGTAAATGAAAACGTTGGCATTATCGTTGTAATCGTTCCACGTCCGGTTCGAAACAGATAGAAGATTGCATCATTGGTAAGCTGAGGTAAAGTGGCGTTCATGATTCGTGATTTCGATAGAAACGAGGTAAAAAAAAGTATGTGATGTACCTCTCGTGTTATAAGTCTGTACCATAACTACCTATACATACCTATAGTTGTTATTCTTCGAAAAACACCGATCATTCGGATTTACTCGTAATTTCAATGAATCATTTGATATAGTATCTCATCGCGTATTCTTATTCCCAATCGCGTATCTTTTCGGTGACGTAATATTGTTTCATTTTTTCCATTATTTGATGGAAATTTCGGGATTTCACGAATTACCAGCGTATACGTCGTCGTTCAAATATCTTAGCAAAAAAAATCTATCGAATGAGGCCCATTATGGTACACTTTATTACCTATATCGAGCGTAATTGCATGTTTACAGAGGCTCGATAGGTAATAAAAGTAGTCATACCCGAAGTTAAATGGATATCGTAGCAACTTTGTATGCGGATTACCTGCGGCAAAGACTAAGTAACTGGACATACGAGTGAACCGAGTCGTATGAGGCGTGAAAGGCGGAGTAAGCGGCGGGTTACACATCGCGAGACGAAGCAAGCGTTAAAGAATGAAATTTTTTCAGTCACGTTCATAATATTACACCGATCAACGCAATATACCCGGGTACTTTACGTCTACGTAATGTAATTTTCATCTTGCGTCAACCGCAATTGACCATTGTCTTCCATATTCTCTTTTCATACGAGCGAATTTATCCATCGATGGTTCGAAAATCTCTCCCTAGTCTTTTAGGAAATGGGCACGAAATCCCCTGAATTCTGGTGGTAAGAAGTTATAGTGGGGTAAGCACGAATATCAGATAAGTGATCATGAGAAAAATAGAAAGAGAATTTTTTCGCTTCAGATCGGCTTTTAGCTCATTTTATAAAATGTTACCAGCCTTTTTTGCAGTAAAAAGGCGATGGAAATTTTCTGAATTTAATTATTCAAGTTCAAGAATTTTCATTTTCTGACAAAATTTTTTTTAAAAAGTGGGAAAATTGTTGAAATATATGAAATTGATATTTGCAAAAAATTTGGTAAAATTTTGAGCACCACTTCAAATTGTTGAAATTCCGCACGGATCGTTAAAACCCAGTTGAAATCCACGTACAATAGAATTTTAAATTTCAATATTCAGCCTGGTGAAGGAGTAGACTGGAGAAAATATGTATTTATAATTACTGAAATTCAGCCCGAAGGAAGGTACACGAAAAATTTCAAGTTACCAAAATTTAGACAGGAAGAGGAAACTGGGGAAATTGGGATTTGTCGAATTTCAGCCAGGAAGATGGAACAAAAAATTGAAGATTCAGTTTGAAGAAAGTAGCTGGAAAAATTATAAATTAGGTGCCAAAATTTAAAAAAAGGAGGTACAAAAGAAATTTGAAATAGCTAAAATTCAGTATAAAGTGAGGGACAGTACTACAGAATTACTCTTACAATTATAAATCAGTGAAAATTATCGAAAATCACTGAGAAACAGTCAGAATTGCAGCACAGGAGAAAATCAGTGAACTTTTTTTACTGAAAACAAATCAGTGAGAAAAATCACTGGAAAATCGGTGAAAATTCACTGAAAAGTCAGTGAAATTTATGAAATTTGCTGAAAAATTCACTGAAAATCTTTGAAAAATCACCGAAAATTTGCTGATTTTTCCTGTGCTGCAATTCTGACTATTTATCAGTGACTTTTCACTGATTCAAAATGAGAGAGTACTGAATTTTAGCCTGGGGGAGGTATCAACGGGAAAAATTGAAAAATTCAACTTGGAAGAGGCACAGGAAAAAATTGAAATTATGCTCTCTCATTTTGAATCAGTGAAAGGTCATTGATAAATAGTCAGAATTGCAGCACAAGGAAAATCAGCGAATTTCACCCGATTTTTGCTGATTTTTCAAAGAATTTCAGAGATTTTACTGACTTTTCAATGAATTTTCGCTAATTATTTTTCAGCAATTTGTTCACTGTTTCCTTCCAGTGAAATTTTTTCACCAATGTATTACCGTTCTGCAATTCTATCTGTTTTCACAATTTCACTGATTTCTCAGCAAATTTCAAAGATTTTACTGATTTTTCAGTGAATTTTCACTGGTTTTTTGGCAACTTTTCAGTTTTTGCTTTCAGTGAATTTTTTTCACCAATTTATTACTATGCTGCAATTCTAACTGGTTTCAAAATTAAAGTGTTTTTCAGCGAATTTCAAAGATTTTACCGACTTTTCAGTGAATTTTCACTGATTTTCCAGCAATTTTCCAGTGTTTGCTTTCAGTGAATTTTTTTTTCACCAATTTATTACTGTGCTGCAAATCTAACTGCTTTCAAAATTTCACTAATTTTTTAGCAAATTTCAAAGATTTTACTGACTTTTCAGTGAATTTTCACTGATTTCTCAGCATCTTTTTCACTGATTTGTTACTGTGTTGCAATTATGACTGTTTTCAAAAGTTCACTGGTTTTCAGCAAATTTCAAAGATTTCACTGAGTTTTCAGTGAATTTTCACTCATTTGTTGCTGTACTGAAATTTCGACTATTTTCAAAATTTCGCTGATTTTTCAGCAAATTTCAAAGACTTTACTGACTTTTTAGTGAATTTTCTTTGATTCCCCAGCAATTTTTTCACTGATTTGTTACTGTGCTGCAATTATGATTGTCTTCAAAATTTCACTGATTTTTCAGCAAATTTCCGAGAATTTACTGACCTTTTTAGTGAATTTTCACTGATTTTCCAGCAGTTTTCCAGTGTTTGCTTTCAGTGAATTTTTTTCACCAATTTATTACTGTGCTGCAATTTTATACCTGTTTTCAAAATTTCAATAGGTTTTCAGAGAATTCTCACTGATTTTTCAGTGTTAGCTTTTAGTAAAAAAAATTTCACTAATTTATTCTTGTGCTGAAATTCTGACTATTTTCCAGTGATTTTATATGATTTTCACTGACTTATAAATGAAAGTACCAAAATTTTTCCGGGAGGAGGGTATAGAAAAAATTTGGAATTTCCAAAATCCGACTGGAGGAAAGTACAAGTGAAATTCGATATAATCTAAATTCGTTAGTGAGGGGAAGGGGGCAGAAGAAATTTGAAACTACCGAAATTCAGCTTTGATGGAAATAGATACTTACATGAGAAATTTACAATGACCAAAATTCAGTCTTGAAGGGAAGCACAAAGAAATTTGAATTCAACAAACAGTTTGCAATGCGAACCTGCAGAGCTTTACATTCATAGTCAGGGGACTCTAGCCCCCTCCTTAAGCTCGCCAAGGAGATTTTTCATCTTGAAAATGCCAAAAAGAAGGTCACTCGGGTGGTATTTTATTCATTCTTATGTTTTTTGAATGAAAATCCATATTAACTCTCTAAATCTGAATTTATAAATTTGATGAAATTCTGCCTTTTTGAATCAGTGTTCTGAAAATTAGTGATTTTTTACTGATCGTTCATTCAAAAATCACTGATTTCTCAGTCAACTCATAGTTGATTAATTCTCAAAAATTCTTTCATTCGTGAAGATATTTAATGTCTCAAAGGATAATTTCACTTGTTAAATAAAAATCTGATATTGGTTTTTCCATGTGACTATTTTTTCCTCTTCAATTGACTCCAAATTGAAATAAAAAACCGAGGAAGTGAGTTGGAAGACAGTTTATGGAAAGTTTAAAACGTGTGTCGAACGATTCAAATTTCGATATGATAATTTTCATGGTACATTTAATCCACATCATGACCACTCTTGCCTTGTTGTCTTTATTACGCAAATGAAACCCAAAAATAGGAAAAAGTACGTAGAATTTTTTGGAAAATTTTCCACTAATTTTCTATGACGTCTTAATGCTCTTGAGCGAGCAATATGCTTACGTAAGTGCGAACGCCCAAGTACGTACTATTTTATTTTAGTATACGTATTCCTCGAGTATAATATAACTACGAGAGATGTAGATGCGAGTGAGTGGAAGAACAGAGAAAAAAGTACGCAATTAAATCCGGAGCTGGGTAGAAGGAACGTTTATTCACCTCGCCATTAATGTCTCCAGTGTAAATGATTCTTATACTATACATTTACGCACATGTAAAAATAGCTTGCTCTATACAAACGCAATAAGATTAGTACATTGCACGAGTCGAGAGCATAGAAAGATGTGCGTATGTATTGAGATGAGGCGTTGTTGTTGTTGTTGTCGTCGTATATGTAGGTATTAGGACATAACATCGTTGTGTCTTCTCACTTCGTTATTATTGTCACTTAAATGTAGTACACATTAAGCGACGATATAGTCTCGGTACGAAGCGTCGGCGTGCAAGAGGCAGTCGTGTAATAATCGGCGAGTTGTTTATTCGGCGAAAAAACTTAGAACTTTGAAACTCGTGATAAATGTCTAAATTAAAAATATCGCTCCCAGCTCCAATAAACTCTTCTGACCCGTGTCATTACTGTTTTTTAAATACGCTGCGCCGGGAATAATTCCCAGAAACACCGAATAAAAGTATTTATAAACGATTGTCGAGCTGTGTAAATGCTTTACGTGTCTCATGTGTCGAGAGTCATACTCGTATTTTATACGTTTAGTAGGAGAACTGATTGCATAGCGCTAAGCTTGAAGGCAGTGGAGGTTCGAGAGAGCTGGAGGATTTAAGGGTGGTCATTTGGGACACGTGTTTGAAGACAAACGCGTAAAAGATGGAGAATGAACCACTTGGTGGAAGTGACGAGGGGTGGGGTGTCAGAAGACAGAGCTTTGCTCGTTTCAGTCTTTTTACAGATGTGGGCATTCAAAAGAAAACGAAGTTTTTTTGTAAAGAAATTTAAAAAAAATACCAATTGATAGAACAATATTAATTAATTTTTTCTTTCTCTATATTTTTTACCACAATTTATTCGCAATTGTCATTTTTCTTTCTGAATTATTTGTGAAAATCAGCTAAAAATTCAACAAAAAGCGATGAGATTCGTGAGAAAAAAGCATTAAAAATTACGGAAAAGAGGTAAAATGCATTTTAAAAAATCAGCGAAAGTCACCAAAAATCACTAAAAATCGCTAAAAATCACTGAAAAGAGGCAAAATGCATAAAAAAATTAGTGCAAATCACCAAACATCACAAAAAATTCTGCTCCGTGAAATTCATTTAAAATCAAAAAAATGGGGGAAATTTACTGTAAATCACTAAATTCTTTTTTTACTTTACAAAATCAGTAAAATTTGCTGAAAAAAAACACTGAATGTAGTTTGGTTCTCTAATTAATTTTACTGAATTTCAATGATTTTTCCATAGCAAATTTCATTGATTTTTTGAAAAAAGTCATAAATTTTTCTGCGAAATGCAGTTGTATTTCCCAATGCAATTTATCGATTTAAAGTAGGTTTAAATACATAATTTATTTTCTGAATTTCCAGATTCTCATTTTTTAGTGTTTTGTTTTTGTGGATTTGTATTTCGACGAACAAAGTCAATTTTCCGGCAAGTTTTATTAATTTTAACTTTAAACATGGATATGTTATTGTATGTACTAGGGGTAAATCTCAGTGACGTCGTCAGAATCGAAAATTGGGGGGGGGGGCACAAAAGGGGCCGTGTGTTGGACAACTTTTTTTGCTTTTTCGAAGTGAAAAAGAGGGGCTGATTTTTTTCACCTGTTGAAAATGGGGAGGAGGTAAAAACGGAGCCTTCTTCCGCACTTTCGTCTCAGATAGATCATATAATTGCAATTTTGTTTATACCCGAACGAAGCGAAGGCAAAGCTTTGAAAAAATTGGATTTTTAATGCCCTAAAAAGACATTTTTCCGTGTTTTAATGGTCTGAAAATTCCTATCTGATGTAAGTGTAATTTAAATTTATAAATACAACATACGTTTTGGGAGGAAGGCCAAGCGGGGGCCAGAAGTTTTTTCGGGGGCCTGCCCCCGGGCTCCCCCTTGACGACGTCTCTGGTCAATCTACTCCACATGTAAAACTAGGGGCCGTTTTAGTGATCGAATAGACCGCCGACATAATGACAAACTGTTGGACTTGAAAAAAACAATAAATTTTTGATAAACTTTTGAAAACTTGGAAAAATTCTGGCGAATTGGTAAAAGAACAACTGATGAAATATCGAAAAATGATGTTCAAAACTGATAAGCAATATTTCAATAAAATGATGAATGAAAACAATAAATGAAAAGTGATTAAAGAATGTGGCATTTTCGTAAATTTTCAATATTCTGTGAGATTTTTTTTAGGAATTTCGAAATTTTTTAGGAAAGAAGAAAAAAATGATATACTTAATTTAAAAACTTTTGCTCTGAAGCAAAACTTGTACAATTTTTTTTATGATTCGCGCCAATTTTCACTGAATGTTTAGTGCTTTTTACTAGATTTCCTGATGATTTTTTAAAATTTCTGTGAATTTTGCTAATTTTATGGAGATTTTTAGTAAATTTTACTGCTTTGCCTAGTTTTTGATGAATATCTTTGATTTCAATTTTTCAATGATCTTTCACAATTTGCATCTATTCTTTTCATGGAGCAATCTATTTTTTGATTTCTTCGATTTGCATGCTGGTAATGATTTTTATTGTTTCTTTTTTTGTAATTTTTGGTTGAGACATTTTCAAAGTGAACCAATTGATTTTCAGTATATTTTTTTTGCAAATTTCACTGCTGTTCTGATTTTTAATGAATTTCATTTCTTTTTGCTTTTCAGTGATTTATGATGAACTGCATCTTATTTTTCTAAAGAAACATAGTCAATTTTTTAGTTTTAATAATTCACTACATTTTCATCTGATTTTTATTTTTATTTTTTATTTTTTGGCGAATTTATGCGAGTTTTGGTAATTTCTTTTGGTGAATTTTATTCATTTTCAATTTTTTTAGCTTATTGATTTTTATGATTTCTAGAAAATTTCCTTCATTTTTTAACGAATTTTGTGGATTTTCATTTTTAGTAATTTTTGATTATGTAGGTACATTATTTTTTTTTTAGAATGGTTGATTTTTCTGTTTTAATAAGTCTTTGAATGTTTTCAAGTAAATTTTACCAGTTTTTAATCATTTTTCGTTACTTTTATTAATTTTGATGATTTTCTATAACTGTTATTAATTTTTGGACATTTTTTTGTTTAAAGTGATTTTTCTGGAGAACCAGTTGGTTTTTCAGTTAAAAATGTTTCGCTGATTTTCATTAATTTTTTGAGTGAATTTTATTGATTTCCGGTGATTACTTCGATAAATTTCATCAATTTTTGGTGTTTTCTTTATCAATTTCCATTTTAAGTTAGCTCAAACTCTGATTGCGGATTTGGTGTATTGGTGACTTTCTGTGATCTGTGAATGAGAGAGTAAGTATCTTGATGCTTATTTGAGTCTCGAAATATCACTGAAATTATGTAATTAGGAGATTCTATGAAGTCCACTCCTCTTGCAAATGATTCTTGATCCAGCTCTAAAATAAGAATACCCAAATGAACTTAGGTTCTTCTCTTCGTAGTTTTTTTTCCGTCATCCAATCTCAGTATAAAAAATTATTCGCTTTACTAATAGCTTAGCCCAAGACTTCGAAACAAATGAAACGTTGTCTGCATTGCAATCGTACCTGAAGAGAGTTATTAGACTAGTTTATTAGATTAGTCATGATCGAGCTCGGATACGCACGAAACATTAATGCCCCATAATCCGGCATACGTATATTGAATCGGTATCGCGCGAATTTATCTTGTTTATTGATTAAATACTGAAATAAAAAGGGCAAATTTGCGAGCGGTCGTTCGATGTTTTTATCAGATATCGTGTTCGCTATATACTTCTGTTACGTTAGGTATATAAAGTTATTAGTCGCAGGTAATAATCGAAGCAGCGGACATTCCTCGATGTCTGAGCTATTAAGAAGGCGGATTCGTGAGAGTACGAGTATGTCGATGTCGGCTTGCAATCGTCTGTATGCATTGCTTATGTGCCGAGGTATGGTACTTGGAGTGTTATGACAAGAGGTGGTACTTGAAGAGTTGGAGGAAATGATTTGTAAAGTGTCGGGAGGAGTTGGATATTGATGTTTGTGATTCGATTCGAATGTAATGATGATTTGGCCGAGTGGATGTATTAGCTGGATGGATTATTGGTATATTCGAGTTTCGAGGCGAGATTTAACGAGGCAGTAGTGGTAGACTTGGTTCTATTGTGAGATGTGATGTGAGCAATCGATTTTTCAAATGTGTTTGTTGAATATCGGCGTGTGTGATTGTATGAGGAATTTTATTTTAATTGGATCTTTACACGTATGTGTGATAAATGGTTTATAGCTCTTGATGTCTCTATATTCAAGGAAATGTGATATTGTTCAGTATACGTGTTCAAAATTAACACGATTTTTTCGTTTGATACATTTTTATTCAACTTATGAATCCTTCGTCGAGATTGATAGGTATGCAAAAAATTGTACAAAAAGATCTACTAATTGCTTAATTTGTCAAATTTCTTCAAAAACTGTCAGATTTTTACATTGAATTTTCATAAAAATTCTTCAATCTATGGATAAAATATCATCGAAAATGATGCAAAATACTTACTTAAAAAAAAATAATGGGCATGAAGCGTTTTTGATGATAAAAAAAGTTTTACATCAGCATGAAAATTTTTTTAGAACGTAAAAATTGAATGAAATAGAGATTAAATTGTTTAAAATTTTGAAAAATTGTGAAAATAATTCAAAAAAGTTTAGATTTGTATGAAAATTACCTGAAACTAGTGTAAGAATTCGATAAAATCCTTCAAGTTAGTATGTAGGTTACCTTATAAAAGTTGATGAGAATGCCCTTCAAAACAGACTATTTTGAAATATGTAGTTTGAAAAAAATCGTTTGAAAGCAACATCAACGTATTTAAATATTCAGAAAATTTAAAAAATACTGAAAAACTAATTTTTTGTAGGTATCTTGAACAATTTTTGATATGAATTTAAAAAATTTTAAAAACCCTTTTTGCCAGTTTTACAACATTTTGAACATTTTTAGAAGTATTTTTATTAATTTTTTGTTGTTTTGAATGATTTTTAGAAAAACATTGGTACGTGATTTTTTTTTTCAATATACATACCTACTTAGAGATTCTGAAGTCCTTTCAACAATTTTCACGGCATTTTAACACGTTTTTAAGATGTTTTAGATTTGTTTAATGATAATTTCGCTACTTTTTATGTTGTTTTAAATATTTTTTTACAGTTTTATAAATTTTCACTCTCTTTTGATGATTTTTACGAGTTTTCAATACCGTTGCCTTAATTAATTCAATAATTTTAATAAAATTTCAACCAAATTTTGGAGTAATCTAAATGAAATTTCAACCAAATTTTGAAATAATTTTAATGAAATTTCAACCAAATTTTCGAATGTTTCAAGTATCAGGTGAAATTATTGTTAATATCATCCTTTTTAATAATTTTGACTCAATTTTTGCGAATTTTACGACGCGACGTCTTAAATACAGGGTCTTTACTTTCTGGAAAACCTGGAAAAGTTAGGGAATTTTGACAGTCTTTTTAAAAATCACGTGATAGAACCCCCCTCTCCCTGATCCCTGTGATTTATAAACATCGTGAGTAGTACTGGAAAACTTGGAAAAATTAGTCTGGAAACCAGGAATAGTCAGGGAAAATAATTTCTGAAGTATTGTGGACACCCTGTAAGCTCTTTTGATAATATTTTGAACAATTTTAGTTATTTTGTGCAACTTTAATTGGTGCTAAGATTTATATACCTTATTTCAAATAATTTTTTTCAATTCAATTGTGTGAATAACATTTTCAAGTGATCGTGATGTAATTTAAATGGTGCGTGATGATTCTCTAGGAAAATGGGTCCCAAAATAACATTTTTTGTTGGAAAATTGAAATTTGTTCTCGAAATTTATCTTTTTTTGGTTTCCTGATTAATTATTTTGTTTGCAAATTGAATCTACATCAATCAGTATACAATATTTGTGCATTTGTCAGGTTATTCACAATAATTCTTATTTTTAGTTGAACAAATCTTCTGAGTTTATGGGATTCAACAATTTGTAGGTGTCTTTGAAAGGCGAAGACCATCTGGAGTGGAGACAAAAAATAAATCAATAAGGGAGGATGAAAAATTATGGAATTTTTACAGATTCCCAACTATGGATGATTTTTGGATGATTTTTGAAAATATTAATTTCAATTTGACAGTTTCATTTTGAAGAGGGTCCTGAATTAAAAAGAAAAATAATTGTGTTTTTCTATTTTAAATTTTTTTTTGACAAGGTTCCACAAAATTTTGAACTCCATAAAAAATACTATGAATAAAGAATTTTAAAAGGCACTAATTTTTGAGAAAAAATTTAACCTTGTAAAATACCTTGTAAACTTTTTTAATTTTCAACATGCGAAATCATTGACAAAATTATTTAAATATAAGTAATTTGCTCATCATAGCAGCTTTAAAAATCTCACTTTTCAAAACATTAAATTTATGATTTTGTTTCTCTACTTGAAACGATATCTATCTACACAATTTCCCCCATAGGCGAAGATGAACCGTAACTTTTTTTGGGGGGGGGGGTGTCTTAAGCCCTAAGTAAAAAAAAAAGAATTCCGAAAAAAAGTTGATTTTCGATCCTCTAAAAGTTATAAAGTATTTAAGTAGGTACTTCAATTCATACCGTTATTTTGAGAATAAATTGTGTAAATTTATCGAGCCCGAGCGAAACGAGGGCGAAAATTTTTGAAGAAAAAGGAATCCAAAAGCTAAATTTTTTCACTTTTTTAAATCGATATTTTAGTATTAAAATGGAGGCGAAATTCTCAACCCTTTACTTTTAAATATATTGTAAGTTTGATATGCCCGAGCAAAGTGAGGACGAAAATTTGAAAAAATTGATGACTTTTAGAAAGAAAATAATTTGTTTTTTAATAGTTTTTGTTGATTGAAAGAATCCCATTACTTTGGCGTAGAAATTTTGTGATTTTAGAAGTTTTTTACAAAATTTTGGACTCTTTTCGTGTTTTTATGCTTCATGGTAAAAATTTGTATTTTTTTGTGCAAGTTTTCTGGAAAATTTTTCGTCATTGAAGAGACGACTTTGGCGACTTGAAAAGAGAAAATTCGTCACATATGAATAGTTTATCCTTGAAAAATTAAGTATTCGTGAATTTTTCTGAGTGATACATATACACGATAATGATTTTAGGTGGCTAATTCAACATTTGGAGGCCTCAAGCCCTCTCTCTATGTCCCCTATCTTCGCCCAAGATTTCCCCGTTACACAGACCACATGAAACCCGAAAATTGAAACTTTTCCCACCCCGTTCAAGAATGCAAAATACTGAATTTTTGATGTACGTACAGGGGGCAATAATTTTCCAAAAGATTGGGAGAGGAGATCAGAAATTTTGTTGGGGAGTTTTTACATCACAGGTATCATTTGAACCACTTTCGACCCAATTTGGAACAAATACCAATTTCTCCATCTTATGGAAGGATGCCCTTTTATATTAATTAAGTACATATGTCTGCTTGAGTTCAAATTTAATCGTCAGATGATCATGTCAATAATGGAGATCTCAATTTCAGCCCAAACAAGTCTTTATTTTGACCTTTCATCATGAAAAATGAAACAGAAGGCACATGGATGACATTTAATTGGAAACCCACATTTCGAATAAACCTCGTCGTATCGAAGATGCTAGGATTTGTGTAAATTTTACCCATTGTCGAGGAAGTTTCCTCGATGAGATAATAATTCTCGATTGTTACTCGATGCTCGATGGTCGCAATATCAAGTGCACGGTGTCCTTTTTTTTTTGGAAGGTAAAAAAAAAATGGAACCTCAATAAACAATTCCGACGAAAGAGAATCTGCTACGAAGGTAAAGAATTAAAACTGAAAAAACTACAAACCCAACCGGTTGTACCGAGTACACCAGTCTACCATATATTAATGTCGAATTACAATTCACTATATATTAACTGGTTTGGGAGATTTTTTTTTATTCTATGTGTACGTTTTAGTGGTTTTTTGTTTCTGTGTTGTGTGCAGAACACGATAATGGAAACGCATTTTGACTCTACATTTTGTAATCCTGTTTTTTTTCGTTTTTTTTTTAATCGAGAAGACGTTGACAAGCGTAAGATATATACAAACCGAATAATTCGGTAAGATTTGGACGAAGGAGAAAAAAAATAGATACTTCCATTTATGGATTACCATACAATGAACTGATTATAATCGAGTTTACTTTGCAGCGTATTTATTCGATGGTACTGTGGCGTACATGTGCGGATTTTTTCCTTCTATTTCTGTGAACGAATTTTTCGAACGAAGGCGGCATTTCGAAGAAAAGACGTTCCATTGGTCGTAAAATATGGTGTTTTTTTTTCATGGTCAAGGACACAAATGTAAAAACTATTTATCACTTTTGCTATTACGTGATTTATGGTAAGGTAGGGTGCAAAGAGAGGTAGCGTCTTGGAACAGGGTATATTTTCGTCGATGTAATTCCATCCTATTTACCGAGAGACGCAGGTACATAGGTTCGGTAAAGCGAGCGACCTTCCCCGGACGAGTAAATTGAAAAGATAATTATGTCTTTAAATATTAATCGCACCAAGTGTTAGTACTTACTATTCGGGCGTTTATTCGGCGTATTTGGTGAATAATTTAAAAACTTGGCCAGTTAAAGAGTTTCTGTATGGTATTTTTTTGTTTGGTTGGTTGTTTCGGGCGCTCACATGAAAGTTTTGGTTATATACGAATACGATACGCGCCTTGGTCGTCCTCTATAAAACACTAATTTCAGTGTTTATGTGTCGGATATGAGTCTGTCAAGGTATCACGCGAGCCTGTCAAAAGAATACATGCCGATATCAAAACTATAGGCTTTGGAAAAATATTTTATTTCAAATACAGGGTAATCAATAAATCTAAATCGTGTCTGCGTATTGTGGGATATCTATAGAGGTGCCAAAATGGTAGATTCGTAGGTACCGGTGCGTATAGATCTAGGTACGATGAGTACCAGAAAAATATCTATAAAAACGAAAATTCACCGAGAGAAAGAGAAGATAGGAAAAAAATCAATTCGCCGTAGGCATTTTCCGAGTAAAAGTAAACAGTCGTGTTTTCCTTAATTTCGAAAAATTACGTTAACTTTTAAAGGCCGAAGGCTTTCTTCCTTGATTTTTCCCTCTAATACAGATAAACCAACGATTACGTTTAATGAACGCTCCGAGAGTCAACTTAATTTACAAGCGAATTAATTTCAAATCGTCTTTCTCTCTTAAAAAGGGGGGCTTCGCTTTGTCAAATTTTACCCGCGGGCTTACTTTACACAGTTTTTTTTACTCCTTCGTCGATGCGATCGTCGGTATTATGAATGGCGTGTTGTGCTTCATTTGCCCCTGTGATGGTGCAGAGTGAAGAAAGTTGGGGTGTGGGTAGATTGTTGGATTTGAAGGATTATGATTGGGAGGTGATGGGAAGATTGAGGGGTGGAAGAGATGGTGTGAGATGAATGTTGAGAAATTTTGGGAACGAAATACGGTTATTGGAGGGGCAAAAAATGAATAATTTTGACCGATGTGAAATTTTATGAGTTTTCGGATTCAAAGTATGATTTTTTTTAGAAATTGTTAACCATAACGATTATTTTTTAAACTAAAAATGTAATTTTGCCATTATTGGGGTTGGAGGTAAGCTACCTTCTCTGCCTTTCGTAAAATCGAGTCTTGGAGAAATTCCAAATTTTTGTAAAAAAATTTCATAAGTTCTTAATATTTTCCGAATAATTGGTGTGATCTTTGAATAGATAAAAGTTCCAATATTAGGCCAAATTTTTAAAACTGAGAAATATCAAACAAACCCCATTTTCAATCAGCTGACTTGTGATTAATCCAACATTTCCATCAAAACTATACGTGGCCCAGTTGAAAATTTGGTTTATTGTTCGAATAAATTTGAACCAAATGGTTGATGTAGATCTTCAACATGAAATTTTGTAAGGGAGGGACTCAAAGTTTGAGAAAAAATGCAGGAGGGGGTCAAAATTCAATGAAAAATGAAGTAACCTGTTATTTCAGTGGGGCTGGAGTAGTTGGAGTATTTTCAGTAGGCAAATAATATATACCCACAGATTTGAGCGAGAAAAATTGAAAAATGACGAGATTTAATGATTTTTTTCAGTCAAAATTACTGATTTTTTCTGATAAATAGGGCATATTGACTGATAAATTTGTAATTTTTGACCAAAAAATCAGTGAAAAATCACTAATTGCCAATGAAAATTATTTTACTGATTAAAAAAGACAGAATTTTTGCAAATTCAACTGATTCAAATTTAAAAAGTGGTATGTTTATTTAAGAAATAGTTACTAAAATACTAAAATACTGCCCGAGCGAAGCTAAGGCGAAATTTTTTTAAAAATCATAGTCTTCTTTGACATTTTTATGATAAAAAATTCTCCTTGGCGAGCTTAAGGGGGGAGGGGGTTCGAACCCCCTGAGCCCCTCTTGTGGTATGTTTTTGAGCCATGGCATACCATGTTCATTTGATGGAAATTAAAAAATTGTGTGTTTGATGGTAAAAAACTTGATGATGCAATTTTTAGTTTTTAAATTTGGCTGATATCAAAGTTGTAAGCCAAGAAAAGCAAAGAAAACTAGTTCAGGTTTTGCTTTTCTGACATGATTTCTTGTAAAAATTTTATTCAGGTTTTTCAAGAATCCGGAAAATAAAATTTTACTCAGCACTAAAAATACTATCAATACCCATTTTTAATTGGAACTTTGAAAAATTACTTTTTTGTGTTTTTTCAACTTTCAGGAGAAACTTAAATAATTGAAAAAAAAAATTCTGAACTACCTAAATGAAAAATTTATTTTGTTTTTTTGTTTCAGGTGAGTTACGAATTTCCATCATTAGAATAAGAAATAGATACAAATGGGTAAGTCATTTTCAGCGATTCTTGGGAATAATTCATTTCAATAATGACTAGGTACTTACCTATTAAATAAAGCAATGCTTCATTATTTTGAAGAATGCTTAAAAAAAAATCATACTATTTTTTGATTTAGGTATTTTCGCTTTCTCCTGTTTTTTCTTTTATCGCCACTAAGTCACCTACATTTTTCGCTTCATTCTTGAAGAAATTCTATGCATGACATTTTTTATTCAAGGAGTTGAAAAAAGTTAAATGATTGGGAGGAAGGAAATTTGAATAATGGAAAGGAGAAGCAAAGGTGCGGTTATTCCCTTCGTCTACGAGGAGCAACCCCCTAACTGCCTCCCAAGTCCTCCTTAATATAAATTTTTTTAAAAGTGATAATTTTTTTTAAAAAGTGAAATGAATATCTTTAAGGAGATTGACTATGCTTTAATGAGTTTCATTTTCCTTTTGAAAAATGCTGCAATTTATTTTGAAAATTATTTCAAAAAAGTAAGAAAATGTAAAAATAAGGGGAGATGGTCAAGTATGAGACCATGGGGAATTTAAGAAATCTACTTTTAAATACAACAGAAAGCCTTGTAATCGATATAAATTTTTAATAATGGATTTTCATAAAAGTAGAAAAATATGATATCTAATTGATGAAGAGAGAGGTTCCAATTATTCGGAAGGTGGCATTCTTATTCTACAGTTTACAAAAAATTGAATACTTTCTTACCATACGAAAAATCAGAAAATTATTGAAAAAGTTGGTTGGAAGAATTGAAATTGTGTAAAATTTTTATTAAAGATCGATAATGGTACACTTTAAATTCGTCATAAAAATTTTCAAGATTTCAACCTTGAATGGACTGAATTCCCAGAATTTGAATAAACTGTCGAACTTAATTGGAATAAAATTTATTTTAAAATGTCAGAATTTTGGTTTGAAAAAATCTGTTGAAAAACGAAAAAAAACAATATTTTTTTGCTCAAATTGCGATTTTTGAATTCCACATTCACTTTCAAAACATCTCAAATAGCAGGGCTGGTAGAACAGAACAGAACAGTACAGAACAGTATGAACAAAATTGAACAAAATAATGCTCTGAACAAATAAATAAGAACAGAACAGGTCGTTTAAAAATAGTAGGTATTTTGTTCTGTACTGATCAGGGTAAAACCGTTTTTTTGTTCGCGATTTTTCTTTTTCCTTCCAGCATTGAAATGTCACAATTTCTAATTTTCGTGCTTTGTTATGGTACATACGAGTATTAATGTCCTGAAATTTTTGGAACTGATCGTTTTAAAGTATGAATCGATTTTTGATAGGTTTCGTGGTTTAACTTTGCTGTGTGAGATCATTTTATCTAAGTACTCTTCAATTCAAAAAAAAAATAATAAAAAAACAACATTTTTTATTGAAAAGCAATTGCGAAACTGGATGCTTAAATAGGGAATCTTTAAAGTCAACTCTTTACATGGAATAGAAGATGGACACTTCAAATTTTCCTCATTTAGTCGTCAATTTTGTTGAATTTTTTGAACAACTGAACTGAATTGAAGTGAAGGAACTGGAACTAAAACCTGAAACTTGATACCCGATACCCGATACCTCGATACCTCGATACATTGATCTTTGATTATAATATCTGAAGACTGGAAATTGGAAACTGGAAACTTGAAATTGAAAACTGAAACAGAACAAATCAACTTGAGCGAACCCAGAACAGATAAAAAAAAAATCATTTTCGCTTAAACAAAACACCAGAATGATTCATTTATTTTAAAAATGATTTGTTCCTGAACGGAACAGAACAAATCGACGTTTTGTTCCACCAGCACTGACAATAATGTCTAATTTTTTGAATTCGTGAGAACAAAATTTTGGAAAACTGCGACTTTCACACAAAAATATTGTTTTTTCCACGTTTTGAGCAAAGTTTCCCATATCGAAATTCTATTTTTTTGAAATAAGTAAATTTTATTGCTATCGAGTTCGACAGTTTTTTTTCAAATTTTGAGAATTCTCCTCTATTGAAGTCAAAATCTTGATAATTTGCATTGCAAATTTAAAATAAATTTTTCATTACTTTGATTACTTATTCTGACCAATTTTTTCAATAAGGTTAATGTTCTGATTTTTTGAATAAAAATGTTCATTTTTTTTGGAAAATTTGCTGATATCAGCATTTTGCAGATTTCTTATCGGGTTGATGGGATCTTTGGCATTGTTTGCTGGGTCAATAATTTTTTAAGTGGCCTCTCAACTGTTTCATCGAAAATTCGCCTATTGCCTTCCCTCTTTCTAGTAGTGCTATTGGACGTTTATTTGCATAGACAAAATTTTGATCATTAACCAATTATGTAGTCAGTTTGAAATTTTATAGTCCATATTTTTCAATGAATTAGATTTTCCGAATAAAA
This sequence comes from Pseudococcus viburni, assembly GCA_033439095.1. NCBI lineage: Eukaryota > Metazoa > Arthropoda > Insecta > Hemiptera > Pseudococcidae > Pseudococcus > Pseudococcus viburni. The sequence goes on along the minus strand of JAVBJF010000007.1, from coordinate 720,575 downwards.
TACCCTAATTTTATATCAGATTCATCTTTGCACTGAAAAACCACTCAAAGAAATAAAAAATAGAACGTGTTACAAAAAATAATAGGTAAATTTTATCCAAAGAAATAAATTTTACCCCAAAAAATTGAATTTTCCAAAAAAATAATAACGGGGCACCATTCACAAAATTGGTAAAATTTATTCTAAAAAAAATAATATTATCGCAAAATTTGGTAAAATTTATTGCATAAAAATAAATTTTACCCAATTTCGCGATACCTAAATATTATTTTTTTTAGAATAAATTTTACCAATTTTGTGAACGGTGTCCCGTTATTATTTTTTTTGATAAAGTTTATCATTTTTTTTAGTGTGGGCGGTTTTTACTTGCATTCGGATTTCGAGAAAATTAATCTATGGAAAAAGTTGCACTTATGATTCAGCCATTTTCCCCTCCCTCTGCGTAGTTTGGATTCCGAATTACATAAAATACCGAAAAATTCATATTTTTCCATCTCTTATATTTCTTTTCTTATTTTTCAAAGCTTATGTTTACTTTTTGATTTATAAGATCAAAATATGAAAGTTTGAAATCGCCAACATAAATTCATCGTGAAACCCCCTCCTTCTCTTCTCACCCTCTAAACTTTCTTTTTCACGAATCAAGCTACGCATTTATCTGAAAAACACTCCCTTCCTCCCTCTCATCACATGACAGAGAAAAAATATGTAACTCGATATAAAAACAAGGCGTAAACCGCAATTTGCGGCAAATCGCGATAAGAACATTCAAAGTTAATTAAATTTATTTAGCGAGCATCTAATCTCGTTCCGATGTTTATTTTTGTATTCTTTGTATGGTATTACAAAACCCTCTCCGAGGAATATCGTCTTCTTCCAGCAAATAGGGCTTTTTCGCAATCCCACTGCTTAATGCCTACATACTTTTATACACGGTCGGTATATAGAAAAACAGATTTCCAAGTTTTCCGTCGAGTCAGCCCGACAAAACGCAAACGCACAATGGCAACCATAAAGAAAAATAGATACCCCTATTGAAGACGATTAATACTTGTAAAATTGTCAGCTCGATAACAACATTTCTCGAGATTTTAGTATTGAATTGTATAACCAAAGTTAAAAACTCGCGTCATTCTAATGGTTTAAAAAATTAAACTTTTCGCCGAACGAAAGTTGAAACAAATCTAGCGCTGGGGGGAGGGGTGAGCTGGGCCCTGAAAATGATTTCCTTAATGTAGCATTTTTGTCTTCGGCGAATGCGTATATCTATAGTATTATACGGATGAAGAATAAAATAAAAATGGTACATTGCCGAAACGCAATATAAAGCTATTTATTTATATAGTTGAGACATTTCGTTCATATTTGTTTTCTAGTACTTCGTAAATTTTTATACCATCGTATCAATTTTATTACGAATGTTGGCCGTAAAAATACGCGAAAACTGTGTTTTTGATTCGGAAGTTTTACGAGAGAGCGGAGGAAGACTAGGTCGATAATTGGAATATAGGCGTTTGTGTTTTTTACCCCGAATTAAAGCCGACGAGCGAAATTACCGAACACCCTGTAGGTCACGGCGAAATGTACCTTACAAATAAGCACCAATAACGAGCTCATTATAGGTTTGGTATAGTTTCAAAACGTTTTCAAACTTATTACGAGCAAGTTCCTATTATTACGAATCGCCTTGTATTATGCGATATGCTGTACCTCTCTACCTGCCGTATAAAAAGGCACGTTACGTTGGAAAAAAATTTCCTAAGGATGGCGAAGTGACGCAGAGGGCGGCTCGACGCTTGTAACAAAAAGTCTAATAATACCGAATACACCCGGTAAACCTATCGTATACGGTAGTTACTCGAAATTACACATTTACGTAGGTTTTTTCGAATTTGTAGCCCGAGGCAATGGCGAACGGTGTTTCGCGTAAATTACTCGCCTTTTTATATCTTATTTCGGTGTAGTTCATCATGGCGAACGAGTGTAACAATTCGTACAGATCGGAGTATGGTATTTGGTCACGAAAATGAAATGAAAAAAAATATTCGCCTTGTTTATAATAATATTAGTAGCATGTCGCCAGAGTTATCGCCGCGTCAAATACGCGTAAATCCATTTCGACATCTAAATAAATAAAACCTACGACTGCAGAACGTGTCAATGTGTTTAGAAGGATTTTCCTGCTTCTGTTTCTTTTTATGTACATTGTAAAGGATCATCGAGATGGAGAAATGGCTAAATTACGTAGATGAGGGGGAATTTGAGATTTTTTCCGACGAAATGTACACAGTCGTGGTTATGGTGTTTGTGTGGTACACAAAAGGCTGAGAAATGAGGTGAATTTGGTGTATAGGTGAGAAAAACGTTCGGTTTTGGATGTATATGTAAGTTTAGGTGAGAAGAAAATTTTATTGTCGGGTTTTTTGAGAGTTGAAAATGAGGAAATGGGTTGGTTTGAATTTGGATGGTTAATTTTGCATTTTGGAGTACGAAAATCTTTTTATCTCGTGGAATTTTTCTTTTTTTGATGCATCTTTTTCATTGAGGAATCAAATTCAGCCAGAAAATGGGGTGATTAGGATCAGTTGTCGGTATGTTTGGAATTTTGGTTCGTCCTAATTTCAGAAAGGGAAATTTTTCAGGGCTGGTGGAACAGAAAAGAACCGCGTGAACGAATAAAAACACTTGAATTTCTATTTTGGCTGAACGATAAAAAATGCTGAACAAAATGATGCTCTGAACCAAAAATGAAAAACAGAACAGAACAGATCCAACAATACCAGACTCATCAATAACAGAAATACAAAAAATCCTCCTTTTGATAAAAGAACTTGAACCTCAACACCAAATATGAAAATAACCCCCTCTTTCCAACCCCCTCCTCACACTGGGCGTAAAAGTCTTGGTAATTACGTACACCCAGTATAATCAATTTTAATTTTAAAAAAAAATGGTTTAAAAATAGTAGGAATTTTGTTCTGTTCTGATCAAGGCTCACCCATTTTTTTGTTCGCGATTTTATTTTTTCCCTCCAGAATTGTAATGTTACAATTTCTCATTTTCTCATACTTTATGATGGTATTAATATTCTGAAATTTTTGGAACTGATCGTTTCATAAATGTAGAACGAATAGATTTTTGATGGATTTCATGGTTTAACTTTACTGTGTGAGATCATTTTATCTATGAGGATGGGGGGGGGGGGGGTAAAAATTCAATGAAAAAATGAAGTAACCTATTATTTCAGTGGGGTTGGAGTAGTTAGGGTAATTTCAGTAGGCAGATGATACATACCTACAGATTTGAGCAAAGAAAAATTGATAAATGACGAGATTTTCTGTTTTTTTTTAGTCAAAATTACAGATTTTTTCTGATAAATTGGGCATTGACTGAGGAATTAGTAATTTTTTACCGAAAAATCAGTGAAAAATCTCTCATTTTTAATGAAAATTATTTCACTGATTAAGGATATGCTCTAGAGCTCGCTATCAGTGGAAAAATTTAGGATCGGGATATCTTGAGCATTATTGAATAAAACGTTCTGAAAATTTAATATGTGCTTCGGGGTTCGGAACAACATTATTTTTTGAGGACTTTTGAGATTTTCAAAATTTCTCTTCCATTTTTGAAAAAAAAGAAATGTTTGAAAAAAAATGGACAAACGACAACAACATTTTTTATCCGAAGTATTTTTGAAAATTCTTTTTTTTCTAGATTGAAGAAAAATTTTGAAAATATCTCAAAAGTCCTCAAAAGATAATGTTGTTCCGAAGCACATGTTAAATTTTCAGAACATTTTATTCAAAAATGCTTAAGATATCCCGATCCTAAATTTTTCACTGATAACAAGATAGAGCATACCCTTTAAAAGGACAGAATTTAAAGAGTGGTATGTTTATTCAAGAAATAGTTACCAAAATATTCCCCGAACGAAGCGAGGGCGAAATTTTAAAAAAATAATTCTTTTCTTTAATATTTTTATGATGGAAAAATCTCCTTGCCGAGCTTAAGGGGGGCTCGAGCCCCCTGAGCTCCCTCCCGGCTGCGCTTATGGAGTCCACCCAGTTCATGGTATAGGAGGTAGATAAATCATATTTTCCTAATCTGGTCGTCAATTTTGTTGACTTTTTTCACCAACTGAACCGAACCGAACTGAAATGAACTGAAACCTGAAACCTAACTGATACCATACCTTGGTACCTTGATAAGGTGTCCACTTTATGGAAAACCTGGAAAAGTCAGGGAAATGTCAAGGAATTTTCAAATTTTCCCTGGAATTTTTAAAAAATCCAAAACAAGGGTAAATCATTTAAGTGTTTCTTTGCATGTTTTATTACAAAATTTTCAAAAAATTCCCCCCTCCCCGCTCGGGCCAAATTGTTACATTTCTTAACTGATTTTTCAATTTAACAGTTTTTAAATTTTTCAAAAAATTTCCCCCTTCTTCAGGAATGTCATGATGTCCTTGGCCACGATGTTGAAAAAAAAGGAGAGGGAATTGAAGAGAATTCAAAATTACTGGTCACCTTTTGGAAAACCTCGATGAGGGGAAAGTGATAAATTTTCATCCTTTGAAGGTCTTTTCCTGCAAAAATTTTCCCCCTCGCTTCGCGCGGATCTAACAAGTACATAAATATCTCAACATAATTATTGATTTTTTACCCTTTCATCGTTTTTTTATTTACTGGGACAAACCAAAAAGATTGTAGGACTTTGCATGAAATTTATGAATTTGAGGCATCTGTTTTTTTTAGAGAGGGAGGAGGAACAATGAATTGTGAATTATTTTTAGATTTTCAGCCAGAAAAAATCCGCATTTTCATTCGCATGATTTGATAGGCATCCTGGCATTGTTTGTTTCATTTTTCAAAACTTTATAATTTTGCTTTAAAACAGAATTTTTCCTTTTTATTTGACATTTTTTCCGTGATGAATTCAAGTTTTCAAGTTTTTATGCGGGGGAGGAGGGTTTCGAAATTTTTTGAATTTAATCTAAGTCATTTTTGTGGCCGGAAAAGGAACATCTTTAAATCTCGTAAGAAATAATGATTTTAAAAAAAGAGAAAATTCGATAGACATCATGCGAAAAAACTACCCTCTCCTCCATGCTTCATGATCATGAATATCATGTGTAAAAATATCTGTAAAACTTCGAAAAATTGGTCTGGAAACTCCGGAAAACTCAGGGAAAATCATTTCTAAATTATCAGAAGCTTTTTTTTTGGAGGCTACAAGGTCGATATAGAGACTTGGAATACCAGAAAAAGAGGAGGGGGAGTAAAAATGAGCCTTTTTTGGCACAATCGTCTCAAATAGTTCATATAATTGTGTCTTCGTTTATGCTCGAGCGAAGGGTTGAAAAAATAATTGGATTTTTAATGCCCAAAAAAGAGATTTTTTTCACGTAAGTAATAATACTTTTTAAGAAATTCTTGACCTCATTGTAGGAGGAGTTCGAGCTTCTTACTTCGGAAATTATTTTCTATTAATATTTTTACTGAGCAAGTGTAAAAGTTCCTACAGTTTTTTAATACCAGTGGGACACTTTACTTTTTTCAATGCCACTGGGACATATGCTGTCCCAGGCCTCCTGGGGGAGCAAGTGAGATAAAAATTCTCCAACAGCGAATCTATATTTGGATGGGTCCGGTCCATAAAACATGTTCCACGAAAAAAAAAAATCAAAAATCGGGAGAAAATAGCGGTAATGAAAGGGTTTTCCTAGGAAATTTTAATTCAATAATTGGTTTGAAAATTGAAAATCGTTTTGCTGTTGAAATTGTTTTAGATTATATTTCAAAAATATTTGGTTATTCTTTCAAAGTTCTAGGAATATTAATTTTTGTTTGCTTTTTTAAAATTGATTTTTACCTTTTTTGGGAGAATTTTACATCGTTTAATGATTAGTAGATTAGAAACCTATTATCAAGAATTTTACTATATTTTTACTCGGTTTTTTATAAAATCATTTTACATTGAATTTTGAATACCTGATTTCACGTGACTTTTGTAAAAAAATAATTGAATTTTTCTGTAGGCATTTCATATTGACTTTTAAGCTACCTATTTTTAATTAAAATTACCAACAATATTCTGCTTAATTTTCATGATCACGTGCTTTCGAACACTTTAAAACTTCTTAAATTTTTTACGAGTACAAAAATTAAGTTGACATAGGCGGATGAAATATCTAAAGAATGCGAATTGGATACGTATGAAAAAGAGGAGAGCATTTTTTAAAAAATATATACGAGGTAATGAAATTTAAAAATAAGTTTTAGTTCAAAGGTCAGCGATTCTTCGACTGAAATATAGGCACATCCAAGTACATATATCCTTCTTATTAGACGAAGTTCAACGTTTTCTTCCCAGGTCAACGTTTCCTTTCACCATCAGTTGAAAAGAAAACCACCTAAGACCTGCTGCTTAAAAAGCCACCGATGAACTATCACTATAAGTACCTAACTTATATACCTTCGCCTTACACAATTCTAAATAACAACCAACGCAAACGGCGACAACAAAAAGGCTCAATTACAATGGGGGCCTGTTTCACCATACAATACTGCTCTAACGACCAATAAAAAATTACACAGCATTGCGTCAACATTACCAAATATTTTGTTTGATTTAAAAGTAAAAAGAGAACGTCGAAGAAGAAAAAAAAGCACGGTCAATTTGGAAAATTAAGTATAGCCTTTGCTAACACTTGGTATTTTGAAATTGAATTTCGTCCAATTTAAACGGTTACACACACCTTAATTACAGTCACGAAAAAGCTTTTAAATTTAGTTTCATTTTATTGAATAAAACATACGTTATATTTCAAGTGGCCCGTTACACTGGCACGTTACATAAAAGTACAAATAATATTCGTAGGTCATTTTTTTTGTTCTTTCCGAGTTGGAAATATCATATTGAGACGTGTAGGCAGGATTACGTACACAGAACGTTTGAAAAATTCATTTATTATGAAAAAGCCGAGGTATTTTTTTCGCCCGTGGCCGCGGCCGTTGAAACGTTTATTGTTTGCATTACGTTGATACCGTGTTGATAAAAAATTCACCACGTTGGCTTGTGGAACTGGTCGGAGAAATGCGCTGCAAATTTGCACCCGGTTGGCGATCGCCATACAATGACAAAACTCATCCTATGCTATGTATGTAATGAGTCCGTGCGCCATTTTTTATGCTTCTGCTTGGATGCGACCGCGAGATTCAATTATTTTAAAAATATTCTACGCGGTATTCGTGGCGAACTGAAGGCGAACGCAGATCGGGTTAAATATTCGACTGTGTAGATGTTTCCACATTTTATAGGTAGTCGAAACTTCTAAATTGGAACATAAAAACAACTCGTAAAGCATAAGCGGCTTATGGTGAAAACAGTCAACGAACTTGAAAGTAATTTCAAAACCATTAAGATCAACCATAGATACGGAATTTGTGTAAATTCTTAACTCCGGACTCTGGTTTTTTCCCTCGCCCTGTCTTTCTCTCTCTGTCGCACCTTGCAGAGTCGCCTGTTTAAATTGTATACGCGTACAGAAGTTATAACGAGCAAATTATAAAATAACAGAGTTCACCTATACATAAACAGTTGACGAATTTTAAGGTAAAATGTATTGGAAGGTATTGGTTATCGGGTGCCGATAATCAGTCATTACCGCCTCGACTGTGTCAACTCCATACGTGAAACTTTCCGGTTATCGCGAGATTTGTGTTGATTAATTTTATTCTCTATCGTATCTCCTTTCACAATTACCGTAAAATCTAGCCAACTCCGGTAGGATCGTACACGGTGGCCGAGATGACAAAATTTCTGCGTCGATTTTGTTTAATGAGCGTACCAATGGTTGATCGTAGACGTGATTTTACTGTGGGTCTTACTGATTTCGGAAGTTGCCGGGTATTAACTTGATTCCTTTTTGGGAATTTTTACCAATTAAGATGTCATTTTGGTGATTTCTTTTTTTTTTTGAAGGAATTATTCGTATTTGAATTGGGACTCCCGGATTGAGTCGAGGATGTAAAAGGTGTTGAAAATTTGATGTCCGAGTAATTTTGGTCTATCAGAGAGAATAAAAATGATTTTAGAAGTTTTATAATTTTAACAGATTTTCAGTACCTAAGTACTTCTGAAGAGAATTTGAAAATTCTTGGGGCAGGTTGAATAAGTATTAAAGTGATTTGTCTTTTTTAGGAGACTGAAAAGAATTCATGTTTTTTGTAATTTTATTGTAGAACAAAATCAAATTCCTATTGGAACAAGGTTAAGCTAGTTTTTACTTTTTAAAACTAGTGGCTTCATTTTCTACCGGTTCTGACATCTTTTGAAAAAATATTGAATTATTGCTATTTTGAATCTGTAGTTCCAAATCGAAAAGCCAGCGTCTGTCAAATCCAATGAAAATGGTGATATCATCTCGGTGAAGATGTTTCAGAATGCAAGGTTTTAATCTGGATCTGAATAGTGAAACGAAGTGACCAGCAGTCCTTCTAATTCTTCTAATTTTTCAGAAATACTGATATTGGTTTGTTCGACTTTTTATTCCACGAAATCTAACAAAAGAATTATTTTTAGTTGGAATGCCCCCTCCCCCTCAAAAAGCCTTTCAACAAGTAAGTACTTAGTTCAGAAAATCTTGAATTTTGTCAAAATAATTTTTTTTAAACAACTACTTTTTAAAATTTTTTTTGACTTCTGCCAAAAATGGTATTTTGCAGAATTTTTTGGAATAAAAGGGCAAATAAATCAATAGCAGTGATTTTTTAAAGGCTCGTTTTTGAAAAAAAAATGAAAGTATGCAGGACTTGTGAAAATAAAATCTGCATTTTTAAAGTCTAAATTTACAGAACAAAATTTCACTCCTCCTCCCCCCCCCCCAAAAAAATAAATATTTTTGCAAACTTCAATCTGAGAATCAGTGAAAAAGAGGTACCCGAAGGAAGGGGAGGGTTAATATTTCAGTTTATTCGGACCGACTGAAAAATTAGCACGAAAAACCATAAATACCAATGTACTTCGAGATTCTGTAAAGTACTTACTTTTTTCAATTTCGAAATAAATCTATTGATATTAAAAAATTTCATTGCAAAATCTGTCCAATAACACAATTTTTGATTTCATTGATAATGAAAAAATAACTGAAAGAAATTGTTAAATTGTTTTTTTTTTTCGGTGGGATATTTCTTTTGAAAAATTATTTACCTACTGATTTTTTCAGCGATGTGTCATCTTTAAAAACGTAGAAATCCTTTAGAAATGGGGTTTGGGGTTCATTCCAAAACTTGGAAAAAACTCAAAAAAATAAATACAAACAAAATTCTGAAATTTTTGGTAAAAATTTCAGAATTTAATCGTTCATTTTTTTTTTGGTACCTGCTGGAAAAATTTCGGGATGAAAGAACTTCTTGGCTGATTTGGATTCACCGAATTCGAATTCTGTGCTCATTTTTGGCTCAAAGCTTAAACAGTGCAGTGGACAAATTTTAAACTTTTTTCCACTTCGTTGTTACTTTTCCAATGAAAAAATGTTCAAAAGAGAAAATAACGAACTTAAAATTAATCACTTTTTTCAATTTTCTCAAAAATAGTTACTGGTATTTATTTTTGAAAAAGCTTGAACTTGATGCACAATTTTTTTTAATTTTTGTGCTGATACTAGAATTTTTGTTGAGGAAATGGAAAGAGGAGAGTTGGAGTAAGTTTCGACTTATTTAAGATACGAATCATTTCTCCAAAATTCTGGGAGGGGGAGGGGGTGCAACGTATCATTTGCACCCCCCCCAATTGCATCAGATAGGGATTCTGGGAGTATTAAAACATGTAAAATGGACTTTTTTTTGGGGGGGGGGGGGCATTAAACACCTAATTTTTTCAAAGCTTCAAGTCTTTGTACTCACTTTGCACTCTCCCCAAAAAAAGCTTCCGATGCCACTGAATATAACTCAGCTGAATTTTTATCCACATTTTCTTGTACAGATTTAAGCTAAAACTCTTCACTATCTTTTTCATTTATTTTCTATTTTAATGCTCGTAAGTTTGGATTACGCATCTTTGAAGAATTTTTGTGGTTGTAAGCATGATCGATCGTTCAAAAAAAAAATCAGGATCAAATTTTTTTCAACCCTTGAAATTATTTTTTTGCATTTTCCTTGGATTCAAATATGTAGCAATTTTGAGATTAAAAATCAAATTTGAGTGAAAAATTTTCAAAAAATTTCTCTTTTACTTTGATTTGGAAAAAATTGTATTTCGAATTTTTAAAAAAATTTTAAAAACATTTGAGGTCTTCTATATGAAAAAGGTCAACATTGTCACAAAAATTCGTTTTCGAAATTTTTGTGATAATGTTGACTCTGTACATTTAGAAGACCTCATTTCAAGTCGTTGAAACTAGAAAAATTCTGTATAAATCAGATTTGTTCTGATAATTATCAGAGATGCCACCAACAATCTCTTAATTCAATTTCTTCAAAATTCTGATGGTCAAGTTATGACATGAGTCATATGAGTAAAGAGTAAACCAGTAGACTTATCAATATCAATCCGAATTTGTTTTCGGCGTTACCAAAATTTTTCCTTCAATTCGTATCAATACAGAATCTCTTCCTTGAAAAAATTTTTGCTTTTGTGATTCCTAATGGGAGGGTGAGGGGGCGGGGGGAGAGAAGACATTTCCTGTTGAAGTTTATCAAGAGATCGAAAAATCTTTCTTGAACATTTTTCAAATCTTCAGACAGAAGAAATTTCAAGAACCAGTGAAAATTGAAATGATATTTTTCAAAAAAGTGATCAAAGAATGTCATTGGTGATTTTTTTAAAACTGAATTTTTGGTTGAAATTCTAATAATCTGTCTGAAACAAAAATGATAAATTGATTCAGATCCAGGCTCGGTTTGTTCAGGGGCAGAAAAATCATTCTTAATTTTCGAAAGTGATTATTTTTTGAGAAATTTTAGTTCTGAGTCAGAAAAATGAAAAAAAAGTACTTACTTTTAGCCCATGTAAGCCTGATCAGGGACGCATCCAGGGGGGCTCAGGGGGCTCGAGCCCTACGCTCGCAAGGAAATTTTTTCATCATAGAAAGGGGGCAGTATTTTAGTAACTATTTCTTAAATAAACATATCGTTCTTTAAATTTGGATCAATTGAATTTGCAAAAATTTTGTCTTTTTCAATCAGTAAAATAATTTTTATTGAAAATTAGTGATTTTTCACTGATTTTCGGGTCAAAAATTACCAATTTCTCAGTCAATGTCCCATTTATCAGAAAAAATCAGTAATTTTGACTAAAAAAATCTACAAATCTCCCCATTTTTTAATTTTTCTTCGCTCAAATCTATAGGTACCTATAAACATTATTTGCCTACTGAAAATACCCCAACTACTCCAGCACCACTAAAATAACAGGTTACTTTATTTTTTCATTGAATTTTGATCCCCTCCATTTTTTCTCAAAATCTGAGCCCCCTACACAATTTCTGGGTGCGCCTATGAGCCTACTTCAATTCATCTCTATTTAAATTTAATGATTTAAAAACTGATATGAGTATCTAGTTTCGCATTAGTAAGTTTGAAAAATTATGTACCAAATTCAAACTTCACCTCACCTCCTCCTTCCACCCTATTTTCAAGCAGTTCATAGGTAAACTCTAGCCGAATAATACCAGAAATTTTCCATTATCACATCCTCACTCACTCCACATCTTGTGAAAAGACCCTTGAAATCATCTATCCATTTCGCAGCCATTTTACCCAGAGGCGTGACTAACGGGGGGGTGTGGGGGGTGCGTCACCCCCCCAGACGATTCCAAAGTTGAGAAAAGTTGGGAAAATCAGGAAAAAGTGGGAAAATTGGGAAAAGTTGGGACTTGTCCCAACTTTTCCGCAGTTTGAATTTTGGAAAGTCGAAAAAATTTAAGAAAATCACAATCCCTAATCAAATTTTAGGAAAACTGGGTACAATTGAGATTTTCAACTTTTTTCCAAATTGTCCCAACTTTTTTGAAGTTTGGATTTGGGAAAGCTGAAAAAATTGAGAATATCACAATCCCTAATTTGGACTTGGAAAATTGTGTGAATTTGGGATTCCCAACTTTTTCCCAACTTATTCCAATTCTCTCAAGTTTAGATTCAAAAAAGTTAAAATTCCCAAGTTTTTGAAAAGTTGTACTTACTTGGGAACGTTGAAAAAACTTGAGAATATCGAAAAAGTTGATTGCAAATTGTGTAAAATAGCTAAAATTTTGTTTAAAAAAACATTTAAAATCACAAATTTTTTATATGGAAGTAATAGAAATTTTTCAAAGAATAATCTATTGAAAAAATAATTATTTTTGTTTTAAAAATCACTAACTTTTCAAATTTTAGCCCTCGCTTCGCTCGGGCATATACCAACACCTAAGCAAACCAATGTAATTACTTAAGAAGTATGAGTTGAGGACTTCACCTATTAATTTGAAAAATGAAAAAATTTCAGCTTTTGTATATACTTTTTCTTCAAAAATTTTCGCCCTCGCTACTTAGGGCCAGTTGTACCACACGGAGTTAACTACTGAACCTGGGTTTAAACCTCCGATTTCAATGGGTTAAACCAGGTTCAGCAGTTAACTCCGTGCAGAGGCGTCGTCAAGAGGGGGCCCGGGGGGGCCAGGCCCCCCGGAAAAAGTTCTGGCCCCCGCTTGGCCCCCCAATTCATGTTGTATTTATAAATTTACGTTACAGTTACATCAAATAGGGATTTTCAAAGCATTAAAACATGAAAAAACGTCTTTTTAAGGCAATTAAAATCCAATTTTTTCAAAATTTCACCCTCGCTTCGCTCGGGCACAAACAAAATAACACTTCTTTAATTTAATTGAGACGAAAGTGTGGAAGAATGCTCCTTTTTTACCACCTCCCCATTTTTAGCAGGTGAAAAAAGTCAGTCCCCCTTTTGCACTTCGAAAAAGTAGAAAAATTGTCCAACACATGGCCCCATTTGTGCCCCCCCCAATTTTCCATTCTGTCGACGCCACTGACTCCGTGTGGTGCAACTATACATTACAATGATATGAACACTCTCATCTTCTATCTCAGACAATATTAAATACTTTTTGAAGGGGAAAAAAAATTTCCTTCTCATTTATTATTGGTTTTACAGGCCTCAGACAGAAATCAGCTTTTAAATGGCTGTCCCCTATTTTCACGCTTAGTCACTAAAGCCACCCTTTTTCGCCAAATGATCACTATTGAACCCCTTTGTTTTTTTTCAAGACACGCTTTTCAAAAATCTTTAAGAAGGAATTCAGAGTAGTGGTTCTTTTGCTTATTTTATCATACATTTTTCAAAAAAAATAATTGCGCTCGCTTCGCTCGGGTTAAATATTACGTTCCATATCTTGCAAATTGTTTTTCTATTTGTTGTGATGTCAGTGACCACGATGTTGAAAACAGAAAGCAGGAATAGAGAAGAATTCGAAAGTATTGGTCACATTTTGGAAAATCTCAATGAGAGAAGTGTGTTGAATTTTCAATTTTTGAAAGTCTATTTTCGCTAAAAAAATTTGCCCTCGCTTCGCTCGGGCTCAACACATTATTAAATCTGTATAAATTTTAACAAAATAATTATCAATACATATGGGGGAATATAAAACTGCACAACAAAAAAAAGGGTTTGCACGACGAGATTGGCGCAACTGAATCACGGCCAAATAATGGGAATTCACGACACAAAAAATAAGAATTGCACGACGAACTATGAACGACGAATTAATGTGAATGAACGACAATTTAGAGATAAAAATAATTTATTCCACGACGAAATAATGTTTTCACGACAAAATAAAGTTTTGCACGGCGAGATATGTACCTAAAAGTCTTAAAACTAATTTGAACATGGACATAGTGTTCCAAAAGTTCCAACCTGAATAATTGGGATATAGTGTCCTGGAACTAATTTTGACATGGACACAGTGTCCCAAACCCCTCAATATGGACATAACACCCTCAAAAACTTTTAATTTGGGAATCCTAAATACCTCAATTTAGAAATAATATCCCAAAAAACTTGACTTGGACATAGTGTCCTAAAACTAATTTCTACATGGATATATTGTCCCAAAACTTAAAATTTAGACGTCTCAAATTCCTCAATTTAGAAGTACTTATTATCCCAAAAAACCGAATTGGGACATCGTGTTCTAAAACTAATTTTGGGAATGGACAATAGGCATATAGAGTCTCAAAACCCTCAATCTGGATGCAATGTCCAAAAACTTTCCATCTGGATGTTCAAAATACCTCAATTTAGACGTAAATACTAGGTACCTCAAAAAACTCAACTGGGCATGGTATCCTGAAACTAATTTTGGCATAGACATGGTGTTCAATGTTTTTTTCAAGTATGTACAATGTTGTCGTGAATTTCATTTTAATTTCGTCGTGGATTTCATTTTATCTGTCGTTACAAAATTAGTCGTTAGAAAATTATTTTTACTGTTCATTGATTTTTTTTGCCGTGATTTCTTTGTTTCGTCGCAGGAATATATTATTTTGACGTGCGATCTTATTTTCTGTCGTTCAATCATTTGTTTCATTGTGATAACTTTCTTTCGTCGTTTGTTCCATTATTTCGTCGTTAGTTTCCTACTTTTAGTCGTGCAAACCCTCTATTCTGTCGTGCAGTTAAATGGCACCCATACATATGTTACCTAGTCTAACCTAGATTTTTTTATTTACTGAAACAAGGTAAAAATTGCAATGGCTTGCGTGCAATTTATGAAAAGTTCCCTTTTTTTGAAAATGTAACTAGCAAATCTTTTATTTTCACCCCTTCAGACTTTTGCCTAAGTTTCGTCTCTGTCCATATCACTGCCTTTCAAGGCTGCATTCAAGTTGAAATTTGAAATTTTGTCAAGTGTGTTTATTTGTTTTTTTTTTCACAACACCTGGGCAGCCACGATAAAAATTACCTAGTTGGGAATTTTTTTTGGGAAGTAGGAAAAATAGTTAGGAATTTCTCGGAAAATAGTTGGGAAAATTTGAGCTTCACCCCCCCCCCCCAGAAATATTGCTTCGTCACGCCTCTGATTTTACCCCAATAATGGAAACTTAATCTACGCAAAGAGACGTAAAAACCCTATAAAGCGAATCGGATCCGTACAATTACAACTACGCATATTTAACTCAGCCAATTCTCATCCCAATTCGGCATTTTAATCGCTACAATAGTCAATAAACTTGACAAAGAATTTGTCACGGGTAAACGACGGCCTATAGTCCGAAAAGAAGTAACTTTTTTTCGGACGAGCAATACGACGTATGTATCAACGAGTGACTTTGTGATGCTAACTGAGCGAACATCGAGCTCAATTGTCAAATAGAAGAGTCTTGATGGTGCCAGTTCGTTTGCCGGTTGTTTATTAGCCAAATTGTATTGGTCGAAGGGTCGTTACGTTGGTGTTTTATTATTACTTTTTCTTTTGGCTTTCCTTTTGGTGGTAACTTAAAACTCGATATCTTTCATGTGGACCTCCTGGTGTGAGTTCGAACTCGATGTAAGTGCAATTAACGAAGCCCCAGGCGTGTAGAATAGTCGAATCTTCAACCGTGTGCGTGTACCGATAGATGACTATGAAACATTCAGAAATTTATATTTGAAAAATGGGGAGGAGTTACCACCAAATACAGTATCGTCTTTGGGACTGGGAATCGTTCAGATTTGCGACAATTTTTCAAAAAATGTCGTCGTAAAAAATTTTATTACGTTAAATACACGGTCAGGCCGAATTACACAGTTAATGCCGATTCTAACTTGGCTTTATAGTCGTGTAAAAATTTTTATATGTCGAGTTTTTATACGGCCACTTTATTACAGTGTTTATTATCCGTAATGTATTGCTTATATACTATACTTAATCCTCGACGATTGTCTTTATTTACTCTAACCCTTCTTTTTCGAGGTGCGATATTACACGAGTCGTGAAAAAATTTCAATTTTCGAATAAAAAGTGTCGGAAATTTTCTCACTTACGAATTTTTAGTACACTATTTTAAGAAATCTCTTATATGGGCTGACCAAGCGAGCTGGGTATCGATTACAAATCCACGTATGCGTTATTCAGCTCGGCACGGACGTAAAGGTGATAAAAGGGTTTTACAGAAATCCACAAAGACGTGAAAACGAGCCTCGACGATGGCTTATTTCCTGCCTTTGCTGTTCTGACAGCTCTCGAGCGCGTATAAACCCTATTAGTCGAATACAAAGAAACCCAAAGAAGGAATAAAAAGGAGAGGAAATTTTAAAATGCTTATAGTTTACACACGCGATCGCGATGCCTCCTTTAATGGAAATGTTAAAATTACCAACAGCATCGGTGTGACTAATTTCAAGCTTTTTGTTCGATATAGACGTCTCAATAAAATCTCATGGATTTTTTTGCCCCTCTTTTGCCCTCGAATTGTAATATCAATTGATCGAACAGCTACGCAGTTAAATCCACTTTTGAGTAAATAAGGTGCTGGGCTCCAACAGGTTTCGTACCTACGTTTTTTTCACAAAAACAATACTTTAGTAGTACCCTATTTTGCCTTGATTTTTAAACGTCTCCGTAGGTAGGGTATATTCGATAGTCGTACATGACTGGAATTTTTTGCCGAATTAGTTACGCTGTGTTAGACATGTCTTACTGTTTAACATAAATTCGACAAAAAGTCCGAGATACCTTTTTTTCTCCTGGCTTTCTTTAGTGTGTGAAATATTTTCAAACAGAAGGCCTTCGCCGTTGCTACTATTTTCGTCGCCAGTGTCCGGTGTGTTTTTGTTATTTTGTTTTGTTTTTTTCTTTTTTCCAATAGGGGTGTCTTTGCTTCTAGTTTTTTTCCTTTTTTTTTTTTTTGGTAAGGAACTCGCTATAGAATTACTTTAAAAGAGTTCGTGTCACCTACTGAATTACGAACTGGACGAAAGAAATGTTTTGATTTTTCACGAAACCTTTTACCAAAATGGTATACTGAGGTGTGTGAGTTTTTTCCACTGCGATTGGCTTGAGTTTCGAGGTTTTTTTGGAATTACGTGGTTTTATTGTGGAAAGACTGGGGTTGAGATTTTATTTATGCAAATATTTATTGAATTGCTTTCAAGATAATGAAACGAATGTATTTAACTTCTCCTAGTCTTTTTTACCATTTGCTCAATCGAGCCGGTTCAATAAAGTATTTCAAGGCCAAAGATCGTAGAAAATTTCAAATTAAAATAGAGCTGATGAATTTTTATGGAATTTAGAGTAGGTTTTGAAAAAATTTTTAAATTGAAGTAGAGTGGTGAAAATCAAACGTGGGTTTCTAGAGAGGGATATTTATTTCTCTCAAAGGTCGAAAATGTCTTGTAAAATGGTTGAAAGCTACCAGTTTTCAATTTTCAATTTTTCAAAAAATTTTTGCCTTCGCTTCGTTCAAACGGTTCAGGTATTTACTTAATATTTTTACTTTCATTTGCATAATTTTTGATTTTAGAAATTTCTTTCAAAAATCATGTCATTTTTCGGTTATTGCTCTAACAATGGTTTTCGGTCCCTTCTTGAAGAAATTTGAAGAAATTTGAAGAAATTATATTATCAAAGATTTACCATTTTACCTTTCCGTTCCCCCCCTCTCAAAAAATTTGTGCGAGTCTGTTTAAAAAAATCGTTCAAATATGTATTGACTCCAACGTTATTAAAATATCGTGATATTTGCTCAAAATATTGAGACAGTTATGTTTTGTTGCGGAAAAAAAAACATTTTGCTTGTAAATGCGTTTCGGATTGTAAAATGCTAAAAAAAAGATCATCATAGAAAACGTTGAAATATCAAATACAAAGGTTCAGCTTGGCATAAAATTTGGTACCTATGATTAAAATTTTTTTAAAATTCATTATGCAGAAATCTTTTGAAATATTGATTGAAAATTATTTAAAAACTGTAAAGATGAAAAGTTTCGAAACGCTGTAAAAATGTGGAATCTTTTTCTTTTAACTCATTGTTAAAATTGTTTATTTCATGTAAAATATGATAAAATCTTGCAAAATGCCTAGGTATACATTTCCATAAAATCGGTAAAGTTTTTTGAAAAAAATAATATTATTTCTCAAAAATATTTCTCTCTATACAAAATGCTCAAAATTTCAAAAAAACAACATTTTTGTACGGTTTTTCGCGATTTTCGGCCCTTGGTGCATCGAAGTCGCCAAAAGTGAATACGTGACGTAAATCTACGTTAAAAAACACGTTTTTGGGATATTTTTAAAAAGTGGTCGCTCTTCGCTTATATGGTGTTTTTTACGATTGAAAACTTCAAATAGCCGAAACAACGTGAAGGAGTGCACCGAAATTGTTGAAAAAATTATCGTAAATACATCTCTACGAGATGTAACTTTATGCCAAAGAACAGAAAATTTCCATCACTTCCATTGAAATTAAAAATTCTTGAAAATAATGCAATAAAATGGCCATAACTCCGAA
This sequence comes from Pseudococcus viburni, assembly GCA_033439095.1. Taxonomy (NCBI): domain Eukaryota; kingdom Metazoa; phylum Arthropoda; class Insecta; order Hemiptera; family Pseudococcidae; genus Pseudococcus; species Pseudococcus viburni. The sequence goes on along the minus strand of JAVBJF010000007.1, from coordinate 702,090 downwards.
TGGGAGGGGGTTGGGGGTCAAAAATTTTTCTAAATTTTTTTTACATCAAGGTACACCATGTGAGGAGGTTAGATCGAAAATCGGAGCGGGGGCCGAATTCACCTAAAACCCGGCTATACCCTTCGATAATTTTTGAAAATTTTGCAATTTTTTTTATTTAATAGGTATTGAAGTGTCCGTTTTTGTGAAAATGTCTTCGTAAAAATTTTGAAAACCAAGTGAAGTACCTACATAATTACGTTTTTATGAAATGTTTACCCTGTTTTGAAAACTTTATTCTGAATTATCCAGAATTTTTATTTTTTCGAGATAATTCAACAATCATTCTTTCGAGGAAAGGCTTTGACAACGTTATTTTAAGTGGTTTCCGCGACATTTTTAATGATTTTTACAATTTTTTGAAGTTGAGTGAATTTTTAAGAAATCGTAACCCAATTTTGAGAACTTTTTGCTAAATTAACAGATTCTCATATTTTTTGGAAACGATGTGCATAAATACCTATTTAACAATTTTTGTAGAATTTCTAGAATTTTCATGATTATTTTTGTGGATATTATGTATTTTTTTAAAAATCTAATTTTTATGATATTCTAATTTGAGACGAATCTGAGTTGGCTGATTGAGAGAGCAAACAATCAAAAATTTGTGGTCAAAATAGGAATTTTTTTTTGATTTTTTAGACTCATTTTTTTCCTTTTTTTAAACTTGAAATGAAAATTTCTCAAAAAAGGGTTATCACCTCATGACCATTGAAAATTTCTTTACCCAAACTCTATTTTTTCGACTAAAACACGATTTTATCTTGACCGGGGGGGGGGGGGGGTCGGTTGATCTGTCTTCGTTTGGTTTGGCCCTGATTTCGATGACCTTTATAAAACTCTCATTCATTTTTTTTTTTTTTTTTACTTTTTAAACCGTATTTAAAACAATGTTCAGGAAGATTTCACCAATTTCTTTCAATAATTCTTTGATTTTTATTCAGTTTGAAATTCTGTCCCGATTTTGAATGAATTTTTTGAATATTTCCTCGAATTTTTGTCTCATTATGTCGTAACACAGCCGAAAGGATTCTAGAAAGGCTAAAGCATCCATCAGGTATTCATGAAGATTTTTTGTTCTTCAAACGTGATTTTTCAATTCTTGCTTCGCTCGTTGTAATATCTCAAAATTTTCTTCATACGTTATATTATTAGATCTCTGTATTTTGAGTTCTTTTAAAAATCATGCAGTTTTTCAAATTTTAATGTATATTTATTCGAAATCTGTACAGTGAGCCTGGATATATGTAGAAACCACCTTTAGGTGTCAAATATTGGTTTTTGAGTTGAAGTTTCCCCTTGGTTCTACTCCTTCTGAAAAGCCCAAAATCAGTGTCAACTCAAAAACCAATTTTTGACACCTAAGGTGGTTTTTATATCCAGGCTCAACGATAAATGAAAATTCGTACGTCAATTCAATTGTTTCACAAGATACACATAATGTTAAGTGACATTTACGATTATAAAATGGATAAAACCTCCAAAATAAAATATGTTAATTTCAAGTAAAAATAAATGATGAAAAAATTTCAAAACTTGTGGTTTAAAAAATCTCACAAATCCTCCTCCCTCCTCCCCTCCTAATAAATCACTAAAATTAGGAGGATTCATTCTGGGGGTAAAAAATTCCAGAATCAGTATACAAATCTAATAAATCTCCCTGTGGGCTTCTCATCACCTAATGAATGTACAAAATTAGGAATATTCATTAGAGTGAAATGGAAAAAAATTAACATATATTTTGGATTTTGACGAAAATTGGCGAAATAGTTTACTTTGGGTTGGAGGCCTTTCAAAAAAGGGTCATTTTCGAAAAAAAACACATTTTAATTTTTTTTGGTCTCCTACTAATAAAATTTTTCAAAAAAATTCAATGAAATAACAGATTACTTTATTTTTCAATTGAATTTTTTCCTTTATTTAAAATGTTTTCTCCAAAGTCTTTTCGTTGAATGATTTTTTGCTACGCTTGTGAACACAATCGACAGTTATACTCCAATAATTTTGTCAAGATTCTGAATTCTGCCCATATTCATTTCAATTTTTACTCAAAAATCAGCTGTATTTTAGAATTTTATGATGAATATTCTACGCTTACTTCCATCAGAATTATTTTCAATAATATTCTCGAATTTCCAAGTATAATGGAAATCATTATTCGACAAACTCTACCATCTTACCTGCCACGCAACGAGTATTTTAATTACTTTTCCCATTCGAAGGCATTATTCCAGGGTGTCTTACCGAATAAAAGGGAAGTCTTCGCTTCTCCGGTGAATAGAAAACATCGCAGAGGCGAATCGGGTACCGCGGCTGCTTTTGAAAAACTATAGTACGCGTAAAAAGTATACGCCACTCGCGTCGCACCCACGTTCCGTACTGTCGCTTAATTCCGAATTCTTATCTCGTTTTTGCAACTTTAATTCTAATTCTAAAGACATTTTAATTGACGGCGACTTTTATTCCGCCTGCTGATCTCATTGTTTGAATTACATACTTACCGAAAAAGTCGGTCCCCTCGGCGCAGCGCTGCCCCGGGCCCGGATTAACTTTGAAAATTACCCCTCGAGGTAAAAATCGATTCTCATTGAAACTTTTTTGTTTCGCACCCTCCAGCTTGGCATCTCGCTCTGTCGCACTCGTTCGCTTGATAATTAGGAAAAAAAGCATCCGCGTACTTTGGAAGTTAATTTAACATCTCGCGCGTAATATTTCCATCTACGAGGCGGTGGCGTTAATTACACTTTACCCTTGCGCCTATCGCCTTCGAAAACGAAAACCAACACCTTTCTGCTCATTGAACATTCAAGACGGAACAAATATCACGACAATTGCAAATCTGGTGCCAAGGGATCCGGTACGAATGCAAATTTGGTCGGCTTAATTTTCAAGCCTTCAGGATTAGGACTCGTATTTCACGTGTACATTTTAACCCGGGCTTCGAAACGGGCCACACCGACGAGATTTCAACTCATCATGTATAGATTCTCTCTTTCTCTTACCTATCCAATATGGTGAGATACCTTTACCTATTCTCGAATATGTTGCAAGTCGAAGTTGTGTGGTGTATTTTCGTATAGTATTAAATTGCCAGCTCGGCGGATGATGTTGCCGCGACCGCGTCGTATCGAATTTTATCAACTATTCTCTCGAAAACTTGCTCAATAGTGAAACATTAAACACGTTAAAGCTATTTGGTATACTGGGTATAACCTATGCCGGCTCGAGTCTTAAATATTCAATTGAATTGCTAATCAGATACAAAGAAACGTATTTCTGGTTCATTTAATAGGTAGATAAATGGCGACTGTGTATTGCCATGGTATTTAAGAGGTTTTTTTTTCCTCTCCGAGTTTATACAGGGTGTCCCGTAAGTGGACGTCCATACTTCATTTTTGGATATAACCAGGTAGCAGGTACCTGCCACTAAAAAAAACTTGAGATGAACATGTTGCCTATCTTGATGATTGAAGGGGTAAATGCTGCTTACAAAACAATTGCGTAATTTTTTTTTCAACCATGGGAATGGACAGTACTTCGAAAATTGAACAAATTTTCATCATATGACTTTTGCCTCACTTCAAAATTGAAGGGGCTACAGAAAAAATTGTTTTAAAAAAATTCTAAAAAATGAATCAACCAAGGGAATGGATAGTATGTTGAAAATTGGACAAATTTTGTTCTGAGAACTTTTTGCCTAACATGAAAAATAAAGGGGCTATGGGTCATTCAAAATGGAAAAAATTTGAAAAAATTTTTGAACTCCACTTATTTTGTATGAACCATAGCCCCTTCATTTTTCATGTTAGGCAAAAAGTTCTCGGAACAAAATTTGTCCAATTTTCAACATAGGTACTATCCATTTCCTTGGTTGATTTTATTTTTAAACAATTTTTTTTGTGGCCCCTTCAATTTTGAAGTTAGGCAAAAAATCATAAGATGAAAATTTGTTCAATTTTCAAAGTACTGTCCATTCCCATGATTGAAAAAAAAATTTACGCAATTTTTTTGTGAGCAGCATTTCCCTGACTCCAAATATATGTCTACTTCCTTGGGCAACGTGCACAATGGGGTGCCAGCGCCCTTAATGTGTGATTTTTTGCGAAATTTGACCTTTTTTGACTCAATAACGGCTCCATAGGTGTCATATGGTCTGCGGGACAAAAAAAAACCTTCTCAACACATACATGGGTTCATTCCGTATACCCATTAAGCCAAAGTTTATGGAAAACGGTTGGCACAACAGGTTGTGGTGAATTTTTGAAGTTGAGAAAACGCATAATTTTCGTTTCCCTTTTGTTAAAACTGAATTACCGAAAAAATTTCGGAAACTGGGGTTGCGACCTATCAAAATGGGTTAAAATTTCACGAGCATTACAAAGATATTAGTGAAAATGTAATTTGAGCTTTTTTGAATATTTTTGAGCAATTTTGAGCCCAATATGGGTTCAATTTTTAAGTATTTTCCAAAAATTGACGCATGATCTATGAAATTGGGATAAAATTTCACCAAAATCTTGAAAATGTTGACCAAATTTTTTTGAGCAATTTTTGAAAATTTTGAACACAGACCAATTTGGAATATTTTTAAATAAGTAACATGTGACTTATCAAAATGAGGCAAAATTTCTCCAAAAATTCAAATTCGGCCATCAAAAAATTTTTAGCAACTTTTAAAAATTTAGAACGCTGTATTTTTAAGTATTTAAAAAAATTGGTATTAACTTTCAGGAATGGTGAAGAATTTTGTCAAAAATCCAAAAATTTTGACCAAAATTTTTGTTCAATATTTTTTGTAAATCTTGAACGCATGACTGTAAATATTTTTAGGAAATTGGATGCCATGAAAGAGATAGAAATTGCCAACGTAAAATTTTTTTGAGCCTTTTTGAGAATAAAACATGTAAATTAGACAGAATAAACTGAAATAAACAACCAAAAAAAAAAAAACGGGAAACTCAATCATCTTCGTAAACGAAGTTTTTGGTAAAATTCTACTTCATTTTCATAAGTCACATGTCAAGTCAAGGAAAATAGGTACATTAAAATTAACCTGATTTTGAGCTCAAAATCGCTCAAAAATGCAGAAATTAGTTTTTTTTTAAATATTTTTGAGCTGCTCGTGTAATTTTAACCCATTTTGATAGGTCACAAGTCAATTATTTGAAAACACTCATAAATTGGCCTGTGCTCAAAATTCTTAAAACTAAAATTATCCAGATTTTGGGCTCCAAATGGTTCAAAAATGTGTAAATTACATTTTAACTACTATCTTTGTGTTGCTTGTAAAATTTTACCCTATTTTGATAGGTCTCATGACAATTATTTAAAAATACCTAGGTACCTACTTAATCGAAAATTGGCTAATGTTCAAAATTTTCAAAAAGTACTCAAAAAAAGTTTTGGTCAACATTTTCAAGATTTTGGTGAAATTTTATCCCAATTTCATAGGTCATGCGTCAATTTTTGAAAAATACTTAAAAATTGAACCCATATTGGACCCAAAAATGCTCAAATTACATTTTCACTAATATCTTTGTAATGCTCGTGAAATTTTAACCCATTTTGATAGGTCACAACCCCAGTTTCCGAAATTTTTTCGGTAATTCAATTTTAACAAAAGGGAGCGTTTTCTCAACTTCAAAAATTCACCACAACCTACTGTGCCGACCGTTTTCCATAAACTTTGGCTTAATGGGTACGGAATGAACCATGTATGTGTTGAGAAGGTTTTTTTTTGTCCCGCAGACCATATGACGCCTATGGGGCCATTATTGAGCCAAAAAAGGTTAAATTTCGCAAAAAATCACACATTAAGGGCGCTGGCACCCCATTGTGCACGTTGCCCAAGGAAGTAGACATATATTTGGAGTCAGGGGAGTGTCCATTACCAGTCTGTGAAAATTTTTTTTGTCTCCGGCCAAATTTAGAAAATGGCGAAAAATGGGGGGGTTTTAAGCTCCAGCTCCCTATTGTGCAGGGGCAAAAATCCAAAATACACTTTTTCGGGACTATGGGACCCATACACAGAAAAAGCCAACTGATTTTTTGTCCCGCAAAAAAGCACACTGAATTCGATTTCTAGAGCACTTTTTGTCGGTTGGACTGTAGACTATTTATCCAAAAATGAAGTATGGACTTACATTTACCGAACACTCTGTATATCGTGAGTTTGTGGCGTAGAGATTGGTAAAATGTAGTATGTTTTTAATATATGTACAATGCAATTGGTCGTTGATACATACGACACCCGGTGTGAATGGGTTTTCGTATATGGATTCACCAAGATATCTATTTTGTATGGTACGAATTGCATTATAGGTTTTAAACCTCGTAATCCTACGCTTTTGGTATATTAAAACGACGTAATATATTTACCAAGTGTGTAAGTGTTGTTGGTTTTTTTTTTTCCATATTCATACATTTATAAAGTCTTGTTTGGTTGTTTTGGTAGAACATAATGAGATGTTCGCGTTTCACCTACGTGACATGTTCCATATCCGTTTTGGCGCTTTGTCGAATTAAATTTTTAGATAAGGCATGGATATAAAGCTGGCGTAGGTTTTTTTTTGTTGAAGAAAGAGACGGAGACTTTAGGAGGGTGTAAAAGTGACGAATCTGGGGAAAGCTTCGGTAGCTGTGAGCTTTTGCAGTAGCAGCATAGCAACAAATATCCGGTATGGTAATACGTTTTTTCGCGGCTTACGCCACGATTTTTATCACGATAATTTATTTTTGTTAGTAAAGGTTAAAAGACAAATTGGTAGCAGAGTAACGTGACTTCTGGTGATTAATAAACAATAAAATCGTGATGTGAATTTATACGGAGGAAGACGCCACGAGCGACTACTTTTAAGACGGGCTAAAGCCGAGCAATCGTGCATTTCACGTGGAGAATTTTTATTAATTGCTTCGAGTGAGCACGATGGGAAAGGCTGGCATTTTGACGCGGTTCTAAGATGGAGTGAGGAGGAAAGGGTGATGTGCGAATTCGAGGTACGTAGATGAGCAGAGTGACGTTTGGTGACCTAAGACCTGGGAAGGGAGATTGCGAAAATTCGTGAACTGGAGGTGGAAATTTTTTGAGTGGTTTTGAGGGTTTTTATGGCGAGGAGATGAGGAAGGAGAGGAAGCGATGTTTAAATGGCGATTGGAATGAGTTTTTCGTTAGATTGTGGGTGTTTATTTTATCTGTAATATGTTGATAGATAATATGTTGAGGTTTTGTTAGGGATTGGGAGAATCGAATCGAATGAGGGACTGGGCGATTCTTCTCGTCCAGTAGTTGTAACATTTCGTTTTTAATCGAAAAATTTGGGGTTGAAAAAGTGAAAAATATTCGTACCTATTCTAATGAAATTTTCGTTTTCAAGTTGGAAAAAATAGAAAAAATTTATATTTCGGTTGAAAATGTTTCACTTTTTGTTTTGTTCCTCCAATTAGCCAGATCGGTTCGTCTCTGATGATCGAACGATAAGGTTTTCTTACAACCAACCACAAAATATTGGTGAAAATGATTTTCAACTCAAAATTCATCTTACTCCCAGAAAGATCACATTTCAGCTTCGAAAGCTTCTAAAAATCGTGAGATTATTTGTGAAATTAATTTTCATCTCGAAAATTATGTATTCCAGATACAAAAACTCATAAAGATCACCCCAACATCAAAAACTCGGAAAAAGCGTGGATGGATAGTGAGATTAATTTTCATCTCAAAATTTATCGCAGCATCGAAAACTCAGAAAATTCATCCCAACATCAAAAGCTCGGAAACGTCGTATGATGATTTCTGAAAATTATTTTCTTCGCAGAAATCATCTAACATTCCCAAAAATCGTAGGAAGGAATTTGAGAATGAAAATCCATCCAAAAAATTAGATCCAAGCCTCAAAAGCTCGGAAAAGTCATGGGGAAATTTGTGAAAATATTATTCATCGCAAATATTACATCCCAACCTAACAGACTCGGAAAAAGCGTGGGGTGAAAGGTGGGATGGAAATTCACCTCAAAGACATTCCAGCCTCAAAAGCTCGTAAAAGTCGTGAGATGATTTTTGAACATTATTTTCACCGAAAAAATCATCTTCCTCCGGGAAAAAGCGTGGGATGACATTTGGGATGAAAATTAATCTCAAAATTATCCCAGCCTAAGAATCACCTCACTCCTGGAGAAAGTGTAGGATGAAAATTCATCTCAAAAACCATCCCAGCCTCAAAAGCTTGGAAAATCGTAAGATGAAATGTGTCATGAAAATTCATCTCAAAATCATCGCAGCCTAACAAACTCGGGAAAAGTGTGAGATGAAATGTGGGATAAAAATTCATCCCTAAAATCATCCCAGCCTCGAAAGCTTGGAAAAATTGTGGGATGAATATTCATCCCTAAAATCATCCCAGGTTTAAAAGCTCGAAAAAGTCGTGAGATGATTGTGGGATGGATGATTTCTGAAAATTATTTTCATCGCAAATATCACATCCCAACCTAAAAGACTCAGAAAAAGCGTGGGGTGAAAAGTGGGATGAAAATTCATCTCAAAAGCATTCCAGCCTAATACTCAACCCCGAAAAAATCATGAGATGAAATGTGGGATGAAAATTCATCCCAAAATTTATCCCAGCCTCAAAAGCTCGGAAAAGTCGTGGGATGATTTTTGAAAATGATTTTCACCGCAAACATCATTTTCCCTCGGGACAATGCGTGGGATGAAAGGGATGAAAATTCATCCCAACAATCAACTCAGCAAGAAACGCTTGGAAAAATCATGGGTTGAAATGTGAGATGAAAATTCATCACAAAATCATCCCAGCCTCAAAAGCTCAGAAAAGTCGTGGAATGATTAGTGAAATTGATTTTCATCGCGAAAATCATCTCATTCCTGGAGAAAGATGTGGGATGAAAATTCATCTCAAAAATCATCCCAGTCTCAAAAGCTTGGAAAAATCGTGGGATGAAATGTGTTATGAAAATTCATCTCAAAATCATCGCAGCCTAACAAACCTGGAAAAAGTGTGAGATTAAATTTGGGATGAAAATTCATTTCAATAATTATCCTAGCCTAACAAAGTCGGAAAAAGTGTCTTACTCCTGGAGAAAGTGTGGGATGAAAATTCATCTCAAAAATCATCCCAGCTTCAAAAGCTTGGAAAAATTGTGAGGTGAAAATTGAAAATTCATCTCAGAATCATCCCAGCCTAACAAACCTGGAAAAAGCGAGGGATGAAATGTAGGATAAAAATTCATCCCTAAAATCATCCCAGCCTCAAAAGTCAAAAACTCGGAAAAGTCGTGGGATGATTGTGGGATGATTGTGGGATGAAAATTCATCACTAAAATTATCCCACCTCAAAAGCTCGGAAAAGTCGTGGGATAATTGTGGGATGAAAATTCATCTCAAAAATCATCCCAGCCTAACAAGCCTGGAAAAAACGTGGGATCAAATGTGGGATCAAAATTCATCCCAAAAAGTATCCCCAGCCCAACAAACTCAGAAAAAGCGTGAGATGAAATTTAGGATGAAAATTCATCCCAATTATTATCTCAGTCTAAAAACTCGGAAAGAGCGTGGAGTGGTTTGTGAGATTAAAAAAAGGAAATGAAAAAAAAATCGTATCCCAAAAATCATCTCATCGTCTGTCTGAAGCTCGGAAAGAATTCAGGATCACTTGTGAAAATGGTTTTCACCTCAAAGGGCATTTTTTGCCCGGAAAATTATTTGTCAATTTTTGAATTTATTGAAATAGATTCAATTACAGTCGGAAAATTATGGGTTTCATTGTCAGTTTTTACTTTTTAAATTGTCGGAAAAAATTATGTTTTCTTTGTCATTTATCAGTGATTGGCCAATATTGCCGAAAATATTTCTGAAATTCTCAATTCTGGATTGAGGAGAGGGTTTTACATCTTCTATACACTTTGAATTTTCCTCTGTATTCATAGAAATTTCAAAATTAATCCTAAATTCGTTCATTTTCGGTGTAAGTTTCGATATTTCACAATTTTAAACAAATTTCGACTAAATCCAAAAATATCCAATTTTTTCTCTTGATTTTTTAAAATATACAATTTTTACTTCGGTAAACTAAGAAAATATTGAAAAAATTTCCGAATTTTTTTTCGAAGAACTCGTCAAAAAATATAAAAAAGGTTTTGTTGTTTTTGGAAATCCTATACGCACATTCAACTTGAGGTAGGTACTTTTCGAAAGGGAAATCAACTTCAAGTTAAAAATTGTAACTTTTTTTCTCCCTTTTATCGCTTTAAATACATGTCAAATGCTGTCGACAAAAAAATACCTTTCAATTGGATTCAATTACTTACTCATACATAAAATATAAGCATGAAAAATGTACGACCGGCAATCGTTTGAAAAAATAATTCACACATGCGAGAGCTACTTCTCAGGCGAATAAACATCCCGAAAAAAATTTCCATCCCCGAGTATAATAATTTTGCGACAAATCCGCACCTAAATCCAGTGTTGGCAACCTTTTAATATTTATTTGAAGATAATTTTGACCTCATAATTCAAACGAATGGGATACCCGGTATATATATTGTCATCATTATAGCGAGATTTATCGTAAGAAAATTTTTTTCACATCTTGCTTGGCGAAATCTTCAATAGGCGGAGATTTTCGCGGTATTTTTCCCTACTATAACGTCGTCAGTCACGCCTCAGCGTGCCATCTTTGAACGCACGAAATTTATGTGACTTAAAAATTACCTATCTCAGACGTTTGACGATGGTAATGTAATAATATGATATAATCGTCGGATATGTGCACGAGTTGTACATCGAGTCTATAGACGTCTCCGAAACGAATGCTTTTAATTCGTCATTAACCTAAAAACGAATAATTCCACGTTGAAATCACGAGGACGAGGTCGCAGGAAATACCTGAACGTCGAATTTGCCCAATCTAGCGTAATTTTTTTCCATAAAGAAATTAATTTTCTCAGGTATACGCGAATAACCTACAGAGGCGATCGCAAATTGAACGCGGAATCTCAACATGGTCTTATCTCTGTTGTCAGATCATGCAAGGAGGGAGGAAGGGCAGGGAAACCATCGAAACAAGTTGAATAATTCATCGGTGCAGGCGAATTATCGCGATTAATTTGCCAATACCGAAACCGAAATCTATCACTTTACGTCTGTCTTAATTGAATAATTGATCGATTGTCGAATTATATGGGCGCAGAAAGAGATAGAGCTGGTCGCTTCGGTCTCGGTCGCAGCAATAAATAAAACCACGCTCGGGTGTAAGAAAAAGGGTATCATGTACGAGGCAAAGGGGCCCGGACGTAGTACATTTGCATAATGAGCTTTTCTCGCGGTTACTTTTTCGTAGCTATGTGCGATGATTACGCGATTAAAACATTTAATGTTTGTGTCGAAAATTATTGATTTCTGTGCCGGTTTGTTATATACCGCTGCTGGGTCAAACATCTTTCGACATTATTGTTTGAATGCGCGCAGCAATTCTCAAATATAGGCGCAGATGAATTTAAACGCTGTAAGTCCGACTCAAAAAGCATCCTTTTTCTGTGCGGCGAAAACACGAGGATTAAAAATACTCGAATTCGGCTCCGAGTCGACCGTATTTTCGAAATTTCAACTGTCGTCGTGTTCTCGTTGTTTTACCGGATGGCGGGGCGATGGGGCAGCACGCGGTGTTTAAAAATTAAAAGGCAAAGTTCGAATCGTTTATGCCTTTTTCTATCTGCAAGTATTTTTCATGTCATAGAACTATGACGGATTGAACGTTTTACTCGTAGTTAACTTTTATCGTAGGGCTTAGAGCGGCGTGAATGCGAAATGAGGGGGTTTTGTCGGGCTACACGAATGTTGCCTATAGTTTACCTATCTACCTGCGTTTCGAAAAAGGTCGTTCTTTTTTTTTATTTCAATGCGTATTTTTATACGAGGCGTAGGTAGATGGCTAGTTTGGTAGATTTTTTTTGGATGAAAATTTGGAATAAAAGTCGAGAGTTGAAAGAGTGAAAATGAAAGCATGAGTTAGACTCGGGTTGATTTGCTGTGCGATTGATTTGTTTTTCTGTTAGGTATTTTATTGATGTTCAAGTTTGATTTTTTTCCTCGAATTCAACGATAGCATTGATTACGAAAATTTCATTTTAATGTGGGATAAGGACAGGAGAAGGGAGGAAAGGGCTAATAATTGAAAGTTTTTCGTTTGAGATGAATTTTTTTCTGATTTTCTCGACTCGAAATATGATTTTTCTTTTTTTTTATCCATCCTCTCCCAAAAAAACGAATTTGTTGTTCACTTGAAAATTTTTCAATTCCAACTTATTTTTTTCAACTTGAACTTCGATTTTGTCACTATGAGAGAGGAAGAGAATTTCTCTCTATTCCTACTTCTTTGTGTCTCTTTTCTACTTACGAGATTTTGGGTGTGAGGAGAAGAGTGCTCTAACTGAGAAATTATCAACTCACAGAGAATTTTTCTAAAATTTCTTAAATCATAATACATACAAAATTTTCTAAATGAAAGTAAAGTTCATAGTTTTTACAAATTGTCTGCCTCAAATGTAATTTTTTTTATTAAAAATGCAGTTTTCCTATTTTTAAGGCATTTTCTTCCTTTGATCCTACTTTACGAGTACCACTGAATTGAATCAGATGCGTATGTTGCTCATATTTAAAATTGGAGGAGCATGTTATTTTAAAAAAATTTGGCTAATTGATGATTTGTTTGAAGTGGCGAAATAATTGTTACTTATCAGTGGTGGCAACTACCCTATTCCTTGTAAGCTGAAGCAATACATGAACAAATTCGTGTATTGCTGAGCAATGCAGGAAATAATTAAGAAAAACTTCAAAACTATTACACACGTTGAAAAAATCTATCATGGAACGTGTCACATCGTATCATTAGAATGATCATTTTTTTCCTTCTCTGACATGATTTTTTGTAAAATTTCTTGAAAAATTTCATCAAAAATCGTACCTAGCTAAATTTTTTTTTTAAAGGTGTCCTCGGGAAATGATTCGATAGATAACATAAATATGTCATTGTCGAATAAGTGGAATAAATATGTAGGTAATTAAAATTCCATGTCGAATTGATCGCTTAAAAATCTGTTTTTTTTTTAGAGAGGTGCGGAGACTCTCTTCTCCCTACAGGTCTACAAAAATTGCCCTTCCCCCCACACATTCGTCAACGTAAAAACCTTTTTTCCACAATTTGAGCATAAAAATTTTGGGAGTGGAGGACCATTCTGAATTTTAGGAGAAGGGAATTAATATTTAAAAATCAGATCGAAATTTTTGAGAAATCAACTAAAAGCAATGCAGGCTAGATAAAGTTGCAATAATTAATCAGTCACTGTTTTCCAACCGAGGGGGTCCCTGATCGGAGACTTATATTCTACCTCTGAAAACACTTTTTTCATGTGGTGAAATATGTGGATAATTCTTATCGACGTTTTTACCACCACTGGAAACACTTTTTCCTTGTGGTGAAATATGTGGATAAATTTTATCCACGTTTTTACCACAACTGGAAACACTTTTTCCTTGTGGTGAAATATGTGGATAAATTTTATCCACCATTTTACCACAACTGGAAACATATTTTCCATGTGGTGAAATATGTGGATATTTCTTATCCACCTTTTCACCACAACTGGAAACACTTTTTCCTTGTGGTGAAATATGTGGATAAATTTTGTCTACGTTTTTACCACCACTGGAAACACTTTTTCCTTGTGGTGAAATATGTGGATAAATTTTATCCACGGTTTTACCTTAACTGGAAACACTTTCCCTTGTGGTGAAATATGTGGATAAATTTTATCCACGTTTTTACCACCACTGGAAACACTTTTTCCATGTGGTGATATCTGTGGATATTTCTTATCCATCTTTTTACCACCACTGGAAACACTTTTTCCTTGTGGTGAAATATGCGGATAAATTTTATCCACGCTTCTACCACCACTGGAAAACTTTTTTCCTAGTTGTGAAATATGTGTATAAATTTTATTCACGGTTTTACCACAAGTGGAAAACCTTTTCCCTTGTAGTGAAAAATGTGGATAAATTTTGTCCACGGTTTTACCACAACTGGAAACACTTTTCCCTTGTGGTGAAATATGTGGATAAATTTTATCCACGTTTTTACTACCACTGGAAACACTTTTTCCATGTGGTGATATATGTGGATATTTCTTATCCACCTTTTTACCACCACTGGAAACAGTTTTCTCTTGTGGTGAAGTATGTGAATAAATTTTATCCTCGGTTTTACCACAACTGGAAACACTTTTCCATTGTGGTGAAATATTTGGAAAAATTTAATTCATGGTGTAACGGTGAGACTTGGCCCTTGCTGGCTGCTCTCTGTCTTGAGAGTGGGTAGCCTTAAGGGAGTTGGCAGCCGAGTATTGCCAAATACAGATACAACTATTGTTGTATCGAATTCGCGGTTTAATACTAATTGTGATCTCGTTCCGTCACGTTGTGACGATTAAGCTAATTTGCCTAATTCAGTTAATTCGACTATTACGGTGTTCTATATTCTCAGAATAAACAGTTCATCTTTCTATGTGTATTCTGTTTGCGACGGCATCTTTATACTACATTTGGCGCCCGAAACGCTTGTGGACTTGAAAAGTGCACTTCAAGGACCTGTCGACCCCCATTTACCTCAAATCGCTCTGTCGATTTCTTCAATATAGAAAATTATTTCTATACACCATTTAAAAATAAAATACGACTTCGTCAAAGCCGTAAGTGCGTTTTGCAAAAAACGAAAATTAATTATTAGATAATTCATTGTAAATTAATATTTACGCAAATTGCATTTGGATAAAATCCAATATTTTCTTTTTAAAATTAAAATTTTCTTATTATTAATTATTTTATTTTTGTGAGTTAATCAGAATAATTCGCTCAAACGTATTAGCTATAGCTAATAAAATTTCGATTAAAATGGAACCAGATAACAGTTCAACGAATCGTAGTCGCGACCGGACACCCACGCCGGAGGAAGTGATGGAAAATGATTTTTCCAATCAACGTCGCCCTGTACGAAATGCCGCTGCTTTCGCGAAAGAAAACATGACGAAAAGCGTCAGACCACGTACATACACACGTCGAAATCCTGCTCCGCCTGGATCCACGGTTGCGAGACGACTTTACGTTGAACAGAACGATGGTTCTGAAACGAACGTATCTGAAGATACGGACTACAGCGACTTGGAAAACCAATCGACTGTAAGTATTAGGGCATCAGATAATCCTAAAATAACTGATGATTTATTAGACAGGCTTCATGTCATTGACAAGGTACGTCAAAACGTCGGTACGCCAAATCCCCAGCAAAAAGGGCAATTTATGAAGCACTTGGAGGAATTGGTAACCAAAGCATGGGTACGTCAAACCCTCGGTACGCCAAACCCCCACAAATTTGGGAAAATTTTGATATTTTGAAACCAAATTATAGGTACGTCAAAGCCTCGGTACGTCAATACTGAAGATGAATAAAAATAAAATAAAATTAGAATTCAAATCATGGGTACGTCATATCCTCGGTATGTCATTTGATAAGTACGTCACTCAACAAATTCATTGGCAGATGGATAAAACGTGAAACAGTGTTTCCACATGTATGTGATCGAGCTAAAATTTCTCAATTTTGTTTAGAAAATAGCACTACTGCACTACTACATACAGTAATGTCTAGACTACTGTCTCGAGTTTGAATTAAGCTATGAAATGATTTTTTTTTTTTCATTTTTTAAAACCGCTCGAATTTGAAATTTTTTGGAACTTTAAAAACGTTGGGAGATTGAAAACAGAAAGAAAATTGTCAAAACGGTGGCCTATTTGATCGATTAATTTTTCAAATTTGTAACTTTTAGTTGAAAAACTTATTTTTTGGGGGGAAATTCTTCCAGGGAAAAATATGTATTTTAACTCAACGTAAAAAGTTTCGGAGCATTGTGGTTTAATCGATCAAGTAGGTCACCATCTCACCATTATGAGTAATTCACGATAATGGGTGCTAAAATTCATAATGGAGAATGGACCATTTTTGTGGGGTTTTCTCCAGTGCTGGAAATTCAAAATTTTTCTGGAACCTAAAAAACGTCTCGAAACCACTTCCAATCGATTAGGGAGGTCAGAAATAGGGTATTATATCAAATTTAAATTTTTTTCGTCAAATAAATCAAGTTGTCGTATTTTGCAGGGCGATAAGGTAAGATTGAAATTTCAAAAATTTGCCAAAATTTGAAAAATGCACTTCAGCACCTCAGATTTTAGGCATGGGTTTTTTAATGATGTACTGTTGATTTATTTTTCTTTCAACTTAAAATTTTACTTCGAGTCGGGATACCTCCCTTGTTAATAATAAAAAAGTAGTAAAAAATATGTATAATTATTTTTTTGGTTTTGATTTGTTATGAGCATGTTGCGCCCAACTTTGGAATACAAAGAAAAGATATGTGATGCCTGACCACTTGACAGAAATAATAAAAAAATTTCCTGCCTGGCAAATTGAAAAAATGTGAACCAATTTTTTTTTTTTAATTCTCATACATATCTACTACTCGTCAAGATGTATAATAAGTGAAAATGTTAACGATTTTTATCGAGTCTTTTCAGAGATATCTCGTATTGAATTTTTGACATTGAGGGTGCAATAATTCTGAAAGGAGAGGGAGCTGGGGGTTAAAAAAAATTTAGGATGGTTTTAAACCCAAAGTAATATTTCAGGTCACTTTTGACCAAAATTTTCAAGTTATCTATTTGAAATTCAATTCCTTGTTGAGGGCAACAAGTTATGTACCATTTTGAGTTCATTGGTTCACGGCGGTATATAGTATAGAACTTCAATTCGACCTCTTTCAAGGGATTGACTGAGGTCTCCCACAGTTGATATACTGTCTATAGTTGATATTACATATATAGGTACCCTGAAGTGGTGGAAACTTTTTTTTTCGAAAAAGAGATTCCTCAGCTTCGTCTCATTTTTAACCAACGAATTGAAATTTTTTTTAGGGTCTTCTACTCAAAATAAACTATCTCACCAATTTTCGTCAAAATTCAAAGTACCTAAATATATTAATATAGGTATGAGTGAATATGGTTTGTTTTTTTGAAAAATGTCACCTTTGCTTTACTCAAGCACATTTGGAACATTTTTCGATTTTTTTTTTAATTTCAATTTTTCCTGCTTTTGAAAAAATAAGGATTTGTCTTTCTCTATGAGAATTTTCATGAATTCGAAAACCCCGACTAAAAATATAAAATAACACTGACCAATTTGAATAGGTACGTGTATGTGTGTCTCGCTCGTGCGCCGACTGCCGTTTTGTTATTGCATTCTCTCCCTCCCCCTCAAGATAATTTTGCAACTGCTTCTGAACTCCGAGGATGTTTTCCAAGAATTACGCCTGTGCCACTGTGTGTAGCGTGTCTATTCGCCTCGGCGACGCCAACATTGGATTTGGAGTCATTCGACGATGTTTGACGACCACCCTACATTTTTTGGCTAATTTTTAACTATTATCTTAAGAGCAGATACCCTCTCCATTTCCTTGACGCGGATTAAAATTAAAAATGCGCTCGATGCGACACACATTGCAATATTTTTCACTTTGAGATGAAGGGTTGGGGGTTGAGAGGTAGTAAGATCTGCAAAATTTTGAGTTTTGGAATTTTTCTGAGTAATATATCAAAATCTACGTTTTCGATGGCGTAAAATACGAATTTGGCAATATTTTTCTCTTTGAGATGAAGGGTTGGACTGGCGAGGGGGTGGGGCCTGGAGAAATTTGAATTTGGCAATTTTTTCTAGTAATTTATCGAAATGTAGGGTTTTGAGAAAGTAGAGTACGAATTTAGCAATATTTTTCTTGAAGGAATAAAAAGTTCGGGTGAGTGTTCGAAAATTTAAAATTTTACGTTTTTTCTGAATCAAAATTTAGCAATATCGTTGTCTCGGGAAGAGACGACAGGGTGAAACTTGGAATAAATTGTAATTACACTCGTGTATGCCTTATCTGAGATTAGGCCTATACGAGTGTAATTCGTACGCAGGTAGGTATGTCTGATGCCAGTGTAAATTATGAACTGGTACCTAACATAAAAATCTTGCGATTTTGAAATTGTTTTCTTTTCCTCCTCTTCTCAAGCAAAAGTTTTTTCGTGAAAAATTTCTGCTTTGACCAAGGACCTTCTCTTCTACAAAGTGAATTTTTTCAAACTGAAACTCGTATTTGAAAATTTCAGATCAAGTTTTCTGCATGATATTTCAGAGGGGCGATACTGAAAAAGAATTCATGTGATATTTTCTCAGAATTTTTCAGGTATTGCTAGGAAAAATTGCAAAATTCAAATTTTTCCGGGCCTTGTCCTCTCTACACACCAATCCTTCATCCCAAAGAGAAAAATATGTCCAAATTCATAGTTTACGCCCTCGAAAACATAGATTTTGATACATTACTCGAAAAATTTTCAAAGTTCACAAATTCTGCATACAGCGCAGACCATACTCCCTCTCCATCCCAACTCTTCATTTTAAAGAGAAAAATAATGTCCAAATTTGTATTCTACGTCCCCGAAAATATAGATTTCGACACATCACTCAAAAAATAGCAAAATTCGAATTTTCCACAACCTATACTTTCCACCGCATCCTCAGCCGTTCATTCCAAAAAGAAAAATAATGTAATTTTCGTATTCTGCGCCCTCGAAAACATAGATTTCAATATATCACTCGGAAAAATTGTTAAATTCAAAATTTTCTCAGCCTTACCCCCTCCCCACTCGAATTTTTCATCCCAAACAGGAAAATATTGTCAGATTCTTATTCTACATCCTCGAAAACATAGATTTCGACATATCATTCGAGAAATTGCAAAATTCAAATTTTATATGTTCTACCTTCCATCCCTCACCCCAACCTTCCATTTCTAACAGAAAAATACCCACATTGCCAGCCCAGATTCGTATTCTACGCCCTCAATAACATACATTTCGTTAAATAACTTACTCGTGAAAACTGCAAAACTAAAATTTTTCCAAGTCTCGTCTCATCCTTTACCTCTTCCCCAACCAACCGTTCTTTCCTAAGAAAAAAATTGTCAAATTCGGTTTCTAAGTCCCCATTAACATTGATTTCGATTTTTCTAGGTTTTCACTTCCCTTTCCCACTTGAATTGTAAATATTGAGGCTCAAGCCCCCGAGGGAAGAAATAGAAATTCTCTAAGCAGGAACTAATTTTCTGTATTTTACATAAGATTATACCAAAAAAGCAAAACAATTTACCAATTTGATGAAAATTGAAAAAAAAAAATACATAATACCTACTTTACGTTTATAATTATGTAGGTACCTACATACATTATTATACTTGGGCGTTGGGCTATTCCATACTAAAACAGACCAAAAATGAAGTCGGGTCTTCCGATTTCGCTCAAATTTTTTTTACGAGTTTCCCTTGGTGGTCTAATCACAAAACTACGATCATTTCTTTTCTAATCCTCAAGGCGGCGGGGAGGCGGACCTCAAAATTTTCATGCAATTGCGATTCTTATCCAAATTACCAAACTTTGAAGGCTCATATCTCGAGATAAATTGTATTTGGAGAAAAACTATTTGCGGGGTCTGAAAGATAATAGGAGATTCAAAAACGGTAATCACATTTTGAAAAGCTCGGTGGTAAAAGCTCAAATTTCATGATAAGAACAAAAGATGAAAGCTACCATTTAAAAATCTGAAAAAATTACAGTGAGAAGTCCTTTTCACCCTTTTTTCAACCAACAAATTTTCAAGTTGGGGTTTCTAGACCCCTAGGGGGTACAGGGGTCCACATTTTGATCAAAATTCAAATAAATCGAATAAGTGAAGTAAAACACATCGATTACTACTAATTCGAAGACGCTGATTTCAAATATGTACTCAGTTTTTCCATTCGACCCCCCCGAATTTGAGGGCGTAGAATTCGAATATCGACTTACTTTTTGATCCGACCTCTTCCCCGTGCTCCAACTGACCCCTTGAATATTTCAAAAAATTACGGGGAGTGAGTCGAATCAAAAATTAAGTCGATATTTGAGTTCTACACCCTCAAATTAGTTAGAATCGATATACCACACGATATTTTCGTTTCTCAACATGGTTTTTCCCAAAATTGGGGGCTGGAGGGGCACTAAAGGGTCAAATCCAGAAAACAAGCAAATTTTCGAACTCAGCCAAAAACCTAACAATTACAACAGGTCACACATTATTTTTCAATTTTTCGAATTGTTTCCCTATCAAGGAAGCTAATGGGGGAGGGGGGTCAGGGAGGTCGAATGAAAAAACTGAGTACATATTCGAAATCAGCGCCTTCGAATTAGTAGTAATTGATGTGTTACTTGACTTTTTCGATTTTTTGAATTTTGGTCAAAATTGAGGACCCCTCTAACCCCAGGGGTCTAGAGATCCCATCTTGAAAATTTGTTGATTGAAAAAAATGTGAAAAGAGCTCCTCACTGTAATTTTTTCAGATTTTTAGATGGTAGCTTTCATCTTTTGTTCTTATCATGAAATTTGAGCTTTTACCATCGAATTTCAACTTTGAGCTTTTCAAAATGTGATTAAGGGTAAAGTAGCCCATTATCGACCACTTTTTTTTTGAGGCCTCGTCATTTCAAAAGTATAAGAGTTAATGTGATTGATGGCTTAATGGATAATTGGATCCCTACATCCCTACATCCTTCCCCTACAATTTTGGAAAGCCCCGGGGTCATCCGAAAAAATTTAGTATTTTTATTTTCAGACATGTCAAAACGCGAAGTCGAAATTTTGGGTTCCCAATATCAACCACCGACTGATTTTGTCCGCTATAAACGAAATCTATTGGAAAACATTTTTTTTGTGTTCCTCTTTCACAGATGAACAATTTGAGACCAAAATGACAACCCTACAACCAAAATTCGAGAAAATCGAAAAAAGTGAAATCGCTTGAAAACAACAAATTATAACATAAGATTATAGGTGGTCGATAATGGGATACACTTTGAAAATGAACTTTGAGTGAATTTTTTTTACTTAAAGTTGTAATTATTAAAATGCGATGATTACATTAGAAACTTTGAACTTTCTCAATCACAAAAATACTAGAAACATTTAATTCAATAATTTTAAGAAAGAATTCCAAGGCGTAGGTACAAGCAATTGCTAAAAAAAATTTTGGTCTTCCAACTTCTTCTTTTCTACTTTTCTCCGCGAGTTTTGGCTCTCAGGATGTCGGAGTGGTCTTAATTTTCCGGATTTTCACAGACGAATATGAAGAAATTTTTTTAGCTCGTTGTGGCCCATAGCAGAGGAGATAGACCAGGTGGTCGACATTAGGCACCGGTCGATAATGGGCTACCTTACCCTTACCGTTTTTGAATCTCCTATTATCTTTTAGACTTCAGACCCCGCAAATAGTTTTTCCCCAAATACAATTTATCTCGAAATGTAAGGCTTCAAAGTTGGGTAATTTGGCTAAGAATCGCAATTGCATGAAAATTTCGAAGTCCGCCTCCCCGCCGCCTTGAGGATTAGAAAAGAAATTATTGTACTTAGTTTTGTTATTAGACCACCAAGGGAAAATCGTTAAAAAAAATTGAGCGAAATCGAAAGACCCGACTTCATTTTTGGTCTGTTTTAGACTTTAGTATGGAATAGCCCACTTTTAGTGTACTCATTTTCCGAAAAAATAAAAAGCAATTTAATTTATTCGCACGTTTAAATTTTACAAAAATATCAACACCAGGTATGGTCTTATATGATCAGACCTGACCATGGCAGACGAATCCCTTGAAAATATTTAAACCATTTCTACACCATACAAGAACAGGTCTGATTTTATGTGATCAGATCTGTTTGCCTAGTCAGGCCTGGTCAATCCTGCTCATGTTGGAATATATTTACATTATTTAGTGGCGGGCGGAAGAAAAAAATGAGTTTGTGTTCCGTCATGAATGACCAGGCATGATCAGGGAAGATCAGGCAGAGGCATCAATATTCAAAAAACCAACTTTTATTCAGACATAATCTGTCCTGCTTAGTCATGCTTATACCTTATCACAATGGCGTTGAAAGCTTTTTTTGGGAGGGTACCGAGACTCAAAATATACCAGAAGGATTTTCGAGGGAGGGGGCAAAAAGAAGCATTTTTTTTGCTATGTTGCCTCAAATGATTCATATAATTGTGATTTTATTTATGTCCGAGCGAAACGAGGGCGAAGCTTTGAAAAAATTGAGTTTTCAATGCCCAAAAAAATTTTTTCTCATGTTTTAATGTTTTAAAAATGCCTATCTGATGTGATTTGGGAGGGTACAAATGATACTTTGTACCCCTGCACAGTGGTCCAGGAGACCCCTCAAAACGCGCGAAATTCATTATCCTAAAAAAAGAGCAATAAAAGTGGGTAAAAAATAGTGTACATATAGTTTTTTTGGTCGTAGATTACGAATCTGACAAAAAAAAATAGTTTTTTTGGTCGTAGATTACGAATCTGACAAAAAAAAATTGATTCGGGGCAATGGGGAGGGGGTAGGGGAGGTGCTGAAATCGAAATTCACCTAAAATATCGTGTAATATATCGAAATCTAGGTTTTCGAGGTCGTAGATTAAGAATATGACAATAAAAAAATTTTACAGGTCATGGGGAGGGGGTGGGGGGTGCTCAATTCAAACGAGCCGGTCACATTCAAACTCCCGCGTAACGTCGTGGAACAAGTTTTAGCGTTCGGGCGCTTCTAAGGAAGAAAATGGCGGACCAGCATACCCCCTTTTATAGCGCCCTACTGGATATTAAAGCCAATGAGTACTAAGGTGATGGAAAAAATAAGAAATGATGAAAAAATGTGAAAAATTTTTTTCACATTTTTTCATCATTTTCTTATTTTACTACAAATAAATTTGAAATTCAATTCAATATGAAAAATCGACAATAAAAATTGAAAATTACACACGTATAAAACGAAAGATGGTGATTTTAATTATTATTTAGAATTTTGCAATTCACATTGTTAATGGCGGAAATAGGTATATGTAGGTATGAATAGAAAAATCGATATAAGTAACCACTTTTTCATGATCTATAACTTTTTTCTATAATCACATGATTTTTTGGAGGAGGATGACCCGCGGGGGAGGGGGGGTAGCCGAGTGGAAAAAATTGTGAAAAAACATCAATTTTCCAATTTAAGTAGCTCCAAAAAACCCTTAGAATACGGTATACCGCCATCCATACGGTATGTCAAATCCTCGGTACGCCAAATTCTCAGCAAAATGCTGATGCCCGAAAATTCTCAATACCATATTCTCGGTACGTCAAATCCTCGGCACGCCAAATTTATGATAATTTTGATTGTTCTGAGACCGTTGAAATCAAATTGTCGGTACGTCAAATACTCGGTACGTCAAACTTTTTGCAAAAACGACATTTTATACAATATCCCAAAAATTAGAATCCAAAGTATCGGTACGCCATTTCATCAGTAAGCCATTTCACCTGTACGTCAAATTCCAAGCACGTCAAATCCTCGGTATGTCAATGAAAAATATGTGAGGCACTGTTACCAACACTCAATGTTGTATTGATGATTTCTCTCTCCAAGCTGTTAGAAAAGTTGCCTAATTATTTCACTAAGGCAGACATAGTATGTGATCTCCTCTCTTCAGAAAATGTATTGATGTAAATTTCCGTGTAGATGAAAATGGGTGGTTAAATAATAAATTGAAATATCCGAATTCTTTCGGGGGGGGGGGGCCTTAAGTGTGGAAGAGGAACATGAAAAAAAATTCGGCTAAATTTCGCTCATAACGGACAAAATCATCCGGTGTTCGAAATTGAATGAAAACTCAAATTTTCGAAAAAGAATTTAGACTTTTTTCAGAAAAAAAATTATTTAAAAAATCATTTTTTAGTCCACAATTTTGGGACCCTTTCGTGCTGAGGCGTGACACTTGTACTTTTGGCCTAATTTATAATATTACTAAAATCGCAAAAATACCTTAGATTTCGATTTACAACACGATATTTTAGTTTAACTCCAATTTCAGCACCCCCACCCCTTCCCTCCTACTTTCACAAAAAAATTTTGTCGGATTCGTAACCTACGACCTTGAAACCCTAGATTTCGATCGAAATCTAGGGTTTCAAGGTCGTAGGTTACGAATCCGACAAAATTTTTTTGTGAAAGTAGGAGGGAAGGGGTGGGGGTGCTGAAATTGGAGTTAAACTAAAATATCGTGTTGTAAATCGAAATCTAAGGTATTTTTGCGATTTTAGTAATATTATAAATTAGGCCAAAAGTACAAGTGTCACGCCTCAGCACGAAAGGGTCCCAAAATTGTGGACTAAAAAATGATTTTTTAAATAATTATTTTTTTTCTGAAAAAAGTCTAAATTCTTTTTCGAAAATTTGAGTTTTCATTCAATTTCGAACACCGGATGATTTTGTCCGTTATGAGCGAAATTTAGCCGAATTTTTTTTCATGTTCCTCATCCACACTTAAGGCCCCCCCCCCCCCGAAAGAATTCGGATATTTCAATTTATTATTTAACCACCCATTTTCATCTACACGGAAATTTACATCAATACATTTTCTGAAGAGAGGAGATCACATACTATGTCTGCCTTAGTGAAATAATTAGGCAACTTTTCTAACAGCTTGGAGAGAGAAATCATCAATACAACATTGAGTGTTGGTAACAGTGCTTCACATATTTTTCATTGACATACCGAGGATTTGACGTGCTTGGAATTTGACGTACAGGTGAAATGGCTTACTGATGAAATGGCGTACCGATACTTTGGATTCTAATTTTTGGGATATTGTATAAAATGTCGTTTTTGCAAAAAGTTTGACGTACCGAGTATTTGACGTACCGACAATTTGATTTCAACGGTCTCAGAACAATCACAATTATCATAAATTTGGCGTGCCGAGGATTTGACGTACCGAGAATATGGTATTGAGAATTTTCGGGCATCAGCATTTTGCTGAGAATTTGGCGTACCGAGGATTTGACATACCGTATGGATGGCGGTATACCGTATTCTAAGGGTTTTTTGGAGCTACTTAAATTGGAAAATTGATGTTTTTTCACAATTTTTTCCACTCGGCTACCCCCCCTCCCCCGCGGTTCATCCTCCTCCAAAAAATCATGTGATTATAGAAAAAAGTTATAGATCATGAAAAAGTGGTTACTTATATCGATTTTTCTATTCATACCTACATATACCTATTTCCGCCATTAACAATGTGAATTGCAAAATTCTAAATAATAATTAAAATCACCATCTTTCGTTTTATACGTGTGTAATTTTCAATTTTTATTGTCGATTTTTCATATTGAATTGAATTTCAAATTTATTTGTAGTAAAATAAGAAAATGATGAAAAAATGTGAAAAAAATTTTTCACATTTTTTCATCATTTCTTATTTTTTCCATCACCTTAGTACTCATTGGCTTTAATATCCAGTAGGGCGCTATAAAAGGGGGTATGCTGGTCCGCCATTTTCTTCCTTAGAAGCGCCCGAACGCTAAAACTTGTTCCACGACGTTACGCGGGAGTTTGAATGTGACCGGCTCGTTTGAATTCCCGCGTAACGTCGTGGAACAAGTTTTAGCGCTCGGGCGCTTCTAAGGAAGAAAATGGCGGACCAGCATACCCCCTTTTAGAGCGCCCTAATATCCAGAAAACACACGAGGTAGTACAAATTTGAAAAAAAAAAGGAAGAACGGAAAACCGGATAAAATTTAAACGTTTTTCCATTCCGTTCCGTTTTTCCGTTCTTTAAGCGTTCAGTTCTGCGTTCCGTTCCGTTCCCGTTCCAAATTTTTTCCGGTCTGTTTTACCGTTCCGTTCCGTTCATTTTGAAAAACCTGGCGTTCCCGTTCCGGTTTTCCGTTCCGTTCCCGTTCCGTTCTCAACCCCTGATTTCAATTTACTCGATGATTTTATCGAAAATTATCAAATTTTGTACTTATATTTCAAACATGAATATATTTATATCGTTTTTTTCTTGAATTTTTCATTTATAATGATATTTTATGAAGTTTTGATTTTACCATGGTCATGTACACATCGTGACGAGTATTTTAAGGGGTCACATGCTTTTTCAGCCAATAGCCAGTCAAACAACAGCCAATGAATTTAGGTAGCCAACAGTGTTGTCAAAGTTCACGAAAAAAATGAACGCGTTCAGTTCACGTTCGTTTAAAAATGAACGCGTTCAGTTCACATTCACAAGCAAATGAACGCGTTCAGTTCACATTCACAAGCAAATGAACGTGAACTAAACGCGTTCATTTAAAAAATTTTTCTTGTGCAGTAAGAATGTAAACAGCAACAAAAACGACTGCAAATGACCAACAAAACAGCCGCTTGGCGCTTATCAGTTCGCCAAGCAACTGTTTTGTTGGTCTTTTGCAGTCGTTTTTGTTGCTGTTTACATTCTTACTGCCCTGGCAAGGCGCAGGGAGCTAGGCAAACCAGCGTTATTCTGCAGTCTCTATAATCGCACATTGACACGCAACACGACAAGACACAAGAGCCGCAAGAGTAAGCTTATTCCTGCGATTTTGTTCTAGCCCTGAAAATCTGTGGTGAACGTCGCGTTCACGACGTTCGGACGTTCACGTTCAATTTTTCTGGGCATGAACGCGTTCAGTTCACGTTCATCATGAAATGAACACGCGTTCAGTTCACGTTCACGAAAATGTGGCTCGTTCGCGAACGCGTTCACGTTCATTCTCTAAACGTTCGTGAACTTTGACAACACTGGTAGCCAATAGCCAGCTTTATTTCAGTTCAGCTAATGAAAAAATTCAGCAAATAGCCGATAGCCAAAAGCCAATGAAGATTGGCTGGAAAGCCCTGTTTTTGCAACTGTTTAAATTTGTACCGCTAATATGTCCTACCAACAAAATGGAAACCAGTGACTGATCCTCTCCATCATTTATCCTCTCCGTTATTTATCCTCTTTTTAAAAAATATTTGGAATATCAAAATACATTCATCCTCTCCGTCATTCATCCTCTCCATTATTGATCCGTTCCTTAGACGTTCCTTAGAAAAATAAGAAAAATAGTAAAAATGCATTCATCCTCTCCAACATTGATCCTCTCCGTAATTCATCCTCTCCGTTAAGCGGGGTCCACACACTTCAATCTTTTTTAATTTTACCATAGACCTAGGTCTATGAATTTTACTAGAACCAGTGTGATCAAGTAGCTTGAATCAAATTTTTATCAGTTCAAAGGAATTGTTTGTTTATTTCTAAATTGTTTCTATTTTTTAATACATCAACCAATTAAAATCAACTGTACCAAAACATAGCCAAATATTTCTCACAAAATCTTTATTCCTATTGGTTAAAATGCAGTCAAGTTGAATCAAGTGACAAAACAAATAAAGTTGAAAATTTTCAACTTTACTTTCCGCTGGTCACCACTTGATTCCAAAAATCTGCAGTTGAAACAAATTGGTACACACGAGTCAAGTATGTTCAAGTTTAATTGATTCAAGCTATTTGATCATACTGGTTCCAGTAAAATTGAAGTGTGTAGACCCCGCATAACGGAGAGGATGAATTACGGAGAGGATCAATGTCGGAGAGGATGAATGCATTTTGCTATTTTTATCAGTGTTCAAAACCGATTGAAGTTCGATTGGTGGTGGTGGTTGTGGTTTTCGGATGCGTTGTTATTAGGTGTGTTCTTTAACTGCTCGGAGCAGAGCAGAGCAGAGTAGAGCAGCGCGAACGCGTTCTTTAATCACAGATCAAGTTTTCAGAGCAGAACAGTGACGTCACTGCTCTGCTCTGAAGTCGTTCTTTATCCCAGAGCAACGCTGCTCCGATCACGTATTTCTGCTCCGTCTCAAGAGACGGAGCAACAGATCAGGAGCAGGTATTGATAACAAAACATTAGCTGTAGTCCTGTCAACAATGGATTTAACCGGATATGAAAACTATTTTTCTCCGGAAATGTGTTTTCTATGATGATGATGAATTTTTAGTCATTGCAAATGCAAAATTAAGGAAATAATTGATGAAAATCGAATTAATATAATGCGAAATGTGGAAATGAAGACGCCAAAGAAAACTCAGAAAACTGTAACAAACACGTCCCTCAAGTTTTTGCAATACAAAATATTGTAGTGAACTGCACAGCAGTGTTACTGCGATAATTTTAAAACTAAAATCATCCATTTTCACTCAATTTTTTATTTAATTGAAGAAAATTTCAAAATCTGTTCTAACACAGATGATAACAAATTTGTTGCTCAGTTTTCTTGCTCCGAATCCATTCTTTAAACCACTGCTCTGAGCAAGTAGTTCGTGATTAATCCCTGTAGAGGGTGGCAATGTATCGTTGATCCAAGTTGCTCTGTGACGTCATCTGCTTGCTTGCTCAGAATAGTTAAAGAACAAACCTATTAACTGGTTCTTGGTTCTGGTTTTTGAATTGGTTTTTGATAATTGTCTGAAACGGTTCTGTTTGGTTCTGATATTTTCAGTTTTTCTAATTTGTGAATCTGGTTTTGAAATGGTTTTGGTTTTTTATTTTCTGCAAAAGGTTCTGGTTTTGGGCTTAGTTTCGAAAAATTTCATCACGTTGTTCTGGTGGTGGTTCCCAAAATTAGAGACCATTTCAATTGGTCCCGGTTCTCCCGGTTCCATTCGATCTTTCAATTTATTTTTTCAAATTTCAATCAATTAGAAAAAAATTCGAAATTGATGTGTTAGGTACTTTGGGTTTTCCATTTTTTGAATTTCAACCAGATTTGGAACCCCCTGCTCCCCCTTGGGGTGTTGAGATCCCATCTTGAAAAGTAATTATTTGAAAACATGAAAATTTCTCCTTGCTGTAATTTTTTCAGATTTTTAAATGGTGGCCTACATCATCATCTTTTATATTCATCATGAAAGTTGAACTTTAATTATAGATCATAGATGTTAAACTTTGAACTTTTCACAATGTGATAATCAATTTTCAATATCCTTTCAATTCTTTACAAAACTGTGTAAACACTAAACAGATTCTTCTTGGACTTTACCAATCTCGAGATATGAACCTTCAAAGTTGAGTCTTTTCACAAAAGATCTTAATTGTATGAAAATTACGTGGGCTCCCGGCTCCCCCACCCTCCTGAAGGATTTTGATCGAATGACAATGATTCCTCAATTGCACCATCAAGGGGAAACTAAATAAATTTTGAGAAAAATAGGAAAACCTAAGATCAAAACCTGCTCGAGTTGACATGGAACACGCCGAAGGAAAAAGTAAAAAAAGTAATTAAAGTACTGACTAGATCGGTTAAATTGAATTAAAAATCCCAAATTACGAGAATGTCATCCCCCACCAAATTGAAATACACTATATACTTCATAATAAAGATTAAAGAAAGGTGCCTACTCAATTGCTTAAAAATTTTTCAGAACCAATTGGAACCGATTCACAAATTGGTGGTGGTTGTTCTTGTACTGAATAGAAATTTATTGAAATGGTTCCTATTGGTGGTGGTTTTTATCTAAAAATACTTTGCTTGTGCTGGTGGTTCTGTTAATGTTCAAGCTTCAAAATTTCTTCTGGTTCTCCCAATTGGGAATTTCTCTTTTTCCCTGCTGAATCGGTTCGTTTTGGTCTTTTTTGGGAATATTTCAACACATCTTGGAACCGGTTCCAATTGGTCCTGGTTCCCATTTGAAAAATCAAAAATCAAGTGGTTCTGGTGGGTTTTGGTTCTGGCGGTTTTGAACACTGATTTTTATTATTTTTCTACCGAACGGATCAATAACGGCGAGGATGAATGACGGAGAGGATGAATGTATTTTGATATTTCAAATATTTTTTTTAAAGTGGATGAAGTACGGAGAGGATAAATGACGGAGAGGATCAATAACATAGTACCCAACAAAATGACACTGTGATACTGCCAGTTTGTCGTACCGACGGAATGTCATGCCGCTAGGATGACGTGTTCCCGTTCTTTTCGACAATTTTTCAATGTTTGTTGAAATGAAACACGGTTCATAATTATTTTCACTTATGTTTTTTTTGCGAATTAATTCGATCACTGTTTCGGGTTACGGTTACGGTTGCGGCTCGGTTACGGCCCCACGGCGCACGGCGCTCCTGAAGGGTGACGGATAGGCAACCATGCGAACTTTCGTTGCTCTATTTTTTTTTTTTTATCAATGCTATCAAAGTTATGAAGTTAAACCTAGTAATATTTGTCAATAGTTTCAAGTACATATCAGAAGTTCAGAACTCTTCTTTCTAAATCGTATTCCTGGAATTAAAATTATCGCAGGTATTTATATATTTCATTGTTTACGAATTTAGAAATTCCTCAGACTAATTAGGTTTTTTTTTACTACCCTTTTAAATGAATTTTTTTTTGTTCAACTCGAAGTACATGCTGAAAAATAGGAGAAATCAAGTTTGAAAAATTTCTCGAAATTACTTGAAGTTATTAATAAAACATGGCGTTCGTGCACCGGGGTAAAAAGTGGCAGCTAGGGCAGCTAGGGTTACAAAAAAAAAAATATTCAGAATTGAATTCTGGGATTATTAGGATAGTCTAATATTTTTACGTGTGATTTAACACAATAATTAAGGAGAAAACTCTCATTTTGTTTCAGGCCAGGTAGGATGGATGGATGTTACAAGTAATAAAAAATGTGTACAAGGAGCTCCGCTTTCAAACCAAACAGCCATCAGTGGCACTCATAATGTCACCGACCACGATGAATCAATTTTATCTGAAAATGCGAAGCCAGGTGGAACGCCATACGATATAAATATTTATGAAAATATTAACACATGTATTCCAAGACCATCGATGAAAAATATTGCTACACTTGTTGATGACTCGATGAAAAAACTCCTAACCACGTTCAACAATGAGTTGAAAAATATTGGAGTGACCAAGTCGACGACTGCAGCAGTCAAATCTAGCAATATTACATTCAAACTTGAGCCTACAGACCGAAGTCGAGAGTATTCCGAAGAATTCGAAGCTAATGATATATTTCGTAAAGGAAAGCAAGATTTACTCCTAAAAAATTTCAAACCGGCTGCGAAAAAATTATTGGAAGCTTGCCAAGAATTTAAATCGATTTATGGTGAAGATATAAAATTAGCCAATGCCTACATGGCTTATAGTGACGCCTTATTGGAGCTGTGGCATGAGGTAAAAATCAATGATGAAAACAACGAAGAGAACAAAGATATTCCCTCAGTCATCATTCAAGACCAAATCGAAAACGGTCAGAATAAGGGAAAGAGTGCTAGCAGTGACGAAATTGAATTGGATTCTAAAGAAAGGAAAAAATACGAAGACGAAGACGAAGACGAAGATGTCGAAGAAGATATCGAATTTGAAGGAAAACATCTGTTACAAACCGCGTTAAAAGTTGCAGAGTTGGCAAAAGAGATATACTCTCACAATAACGACAACGTTAATGTAGCCAAATCGTATTTCAAATTAGGAGAAATCCATATCTCGTTGAAAAACTACCTGCTTTCCATTGAATATATGAGTAAAAGTTTGGAATTGCAAAAGAATATCAGCATCGTTGATAATCGTCTGAAAAATAATACACACCTTAATTTATGCATAGCTTATGCTGCTTCTCAAAACGTTAAGAAATCAGTCGAGCATCTAGACGCCGCCAAATTTGTATTTGAAGCGCAAATAAGCTATCTAAGTCGTATGCTACAACTCTTCAATCAAACTAATATCACCGAAATTAATGCGATCAAGGAAGAAATCTTAACAATTATGGATACCCAAGCACTCGAAAGAAACAAGTCCGAATTTGAAAAGGCTTTTTTTAAAGTCATGAAGAATAGAATGTCCGATGATAATGTTTTTAATGGCTCTGACCAAGTTTCAAACTCAAGCAAACTCGCCCAATCGAGTTCTAATTATTCGCTCGGTGCTAGGAATACGAACAATACTACAGATAATTCAACCATCGCTATGACTGAAGAAGTTTCACTCAGCGAAAAAACTCGCTTCAGTTTCAACTCCGAATCTTCGGTTCCAGTTGCTGACATCAGTACAATTAAAAAAGAAGATAGAAAACGTAAAGTAACCAACGATTACGAACGTAGTCCTAAAAAGGCCTGTCTATGAATCAACTAATTTCGCATCGCTGTTGATTTTTTTCAACTAATTATCCGTAATTATTTCATTTTATAAGAAAACTTCATTTTGGTACTGGGAAATAAAATGGTGTACATACATTGTTATTTTACTTGCGTGTGATAAGTGTTCTGTTGAAGAGCATAGTTATTGTTTTATTGAAATATAGCAGGAATGGAACCTATAAATTCTCTTCAAAATCGCGCAAACAGATTTATCCCAAACAGCCAGTTTCAAGGTATGAACATTGGAACGTTGTTTATTTACGGCAAACTGGTTATGCATTTTTATTAACACTTATGAAACAGACCACCCATCACATTAGTACCTAGTACCTACCTGCATAGTACATACTTACATATCTCCAAGATCTACGGCTGCGGAAAAATTTTAAATGAAAAGAAAAACTCGTCTAAAATTTAGGATAAACATGAAACAAGAAGCTGCGAGCTGCAACAACACTGTATTCAAAAAATCAGAACTGAAACTGAACTTAAACTGTAATACTTTGAAAATAATTTAAAATTTTTATATGTATTAGGCGTTTTTACTGTTGTTTGCCAGATTTTTCGGTATATTAGGCGATTTCTCAAAATTCAAGCCTCCCCATGCCTTCAGTACTTGTGGAGCTGAAATTTTGGCAGCGGAAGTTTCTTTTAATGCTCTATAGCTTGTAAAAAAATTTCCATTCGGTCTGTCAGGCGTCAGACCTCTGGTAGCTCACTAGTCAACAAAAACACGTCGAGTGTGTTTTTTAGCTAATTCGGGGTCGCTGATGACGTATTCGAGGTCCATTTGATTTCCCAGACCCAGCACTGACATTTTCGAGGCGAATATGGACATTATCCTCGAGAACGAAGGTCCAACACGCGAAATGGATGCACGACTCGCAATTAGCAAGCTAAAAAATTCACACATCAAATAAAAATTCATGATCTTCTAACACTTATTTATGATTTTCAAAGATTAATACACTAGGTACTAAATTACCAAACGTATAAATTGTAATTGGTCACGAATTTTTTTTTACAATTTTATTTTTGTACATTTTGCAATTACCATTTTTAAAACAAAAAAAAATCGAAGTATAAGAAGGCCTAGGTTAACCTAATCTCAGTACCGCGAACGTATTTATTTAAGTTTATTAGGTACCTACATTTTACACACAAAAATTACATATTAATAGGTTTAACGAAAGCTGGGACGAAAAATCAGGGAAAAAATGAGAAAATACGAGAACAAGTACGCATACTACGGCGTTGCTTTTATATACACAGGTAAGGTAAGCAGGAGAAATTATACGCAAGCTTAACGAGACAAATGAATAAATAACTTTCAATACTGCAGGCGCTTGTATAGAGCAGATTACTTTTATAACATTCGCATTGGTTGCCACCGAAAACATCGGTACACGTACACACTATCATCTAAGATCTTTGTATGTCTCAGAATTGAGATATACTCGGTTAAATCAATTCGGAAATACAAAAATCTTTTTCGAAAACGCAGTTATTCGCGATGGTCAACGAATTACGCGATGTAACTATATTCATCTCTTGAATTTCGATCTCGTTCAATGTAATTACTGTTTTTCGATAAGCGTTTCTATACACTTTTAATCATACTTATTTATCGACGGATTGAGAACACTGGCTTAAAATCTGAAATGAATGCAAAACAAATTAAGGATAAAAATCCCATCAACGAAAACGTACGAGGTACCTAGGTATAAGCATGAGGTTACAAGCGCATGGCTTACCCAATGCTTTCAACCGATTACGAATACAAACAAACCTCTTGAATTTAGAGCATTGTGTTTGAGAAGTTATCGAGATTTCATAATACGCACAATGGTAGCTTGAATGAATAATTTACGATCTTCTTCTACTGAAGCGATGGTTTGAGTGGTTTCCATCGGTGTCTCTTTTTGTAAACTGGCGGTAATTCTTAGTCTAGTTCTTTTGCTGTAATACTTTTCATTTAATGACAGAATACCTAGTATCGGGCTTCAGTTCCTTGATAAATCCGGACAGAAAAAACACACATAAAAGAATCGCGAGAACAACTAGACCGCTACTCATTTCGCGATACAGCATTTCTGTATGGCAAAATGCTTCAACTTCGCAATAAAACTGAATTTCGCTAGTGAAACTACTGAAAATTCCTCGCTCAGCATTCCACAATTTGAAATAAAAGGATCACGCGTGTTTGGAAACAATTGGAGAAAAATTGAAAGAATTGAAAGAAACACAATTATTGTCCTCGCTAGGTTATAAATTTTAGCTATAGAATTTCCTAGATGCAGATGATCGGCGAGCGAAGCAAAATTTTAATACAAAAACGAAAAGAATATTTACTTTCGCATTGGATGTAAGAATTTTACATTCGACCAACGTCACGCATTTTTCAAAAATTGCTCCCAGTTCAACTGCAAAGTACTTTGAAATTTTTGGGGAGTTTTTTTTTCAATTTTCATTTCACCTAAGTGACATAATACAAGGTTTCATTAAAAAAAATTTTTTAACCATAAAAAAACGCTAAGTGATGTATTATTATGTTTTTGAAGGCATTGAGTCGAATTTCGACTACAACTGGATTGGCGATTATCGTAACAAATGTTAACCCTTTCGAAATTATTATTTAAGCCAGTTATTGTTTTAAAATTAGTATTTATATTTTCATTTAGCTCTCGTGCGAAAGGGTGATTTCTGTCTTGTTTTTTCACTTGGATTTTTTTTTTAAATAATTAGATTTTAAGCGAATATTTATTAGATTTAACGTACATTTTTTACATAATTTCTTGATACTAATTAAAGTTATACTACAATTTTTGATTCTTAGTGCCTATTTATTTATTTCATTTTAATCATGGCCCCTAAATGGGAGCAGGATCATATTTCTGCTCCAACTCCAAGTCGCACGTCCACGTCGTGGGGGCTGGGACCTCGCCGGAGAGTGTCCGGCGTGCAAACGCGACAGGGGGGCGTGTCAGATACGCTGGTTAGGTCATTTTTCAAAATTACTGTAATTTGGGCTCTTAGGTGGGACGAAATTGAATACTTTTGGACTTGAGGCTGTCTTGTCGTCTCATGCAGGGTCACCCTATTACTCGACAGTATCGGGTTACCCTGCATGGATCATGGCTTAGTCGTAGGAATTTCTTATGACCTGCGTAATTCGCGAAATCTTGTGCCTTTGCTGAGGATCATTGATCCCCATATCTACCTTTGCAAATCCGGGATGGAGGGCATTACGTGGCTCGTTGTGCAATCAGGTGTCTGGTCTTTTTATCAGCGTTGAGCAAAACCTGAAGATGGTCGGACCCGGACGCTCTTTTTAGTATCTTAAAATATTAACTTTAATTTTCAATTTCATCACTTTCACTTTCACTAGCTTTCTTCGATTTTTCGATAAAAAGTGAAAATTTTAAGATACTAAAAAGACCGTCCGGGTCCGACCATCTTCAGGTTTTGCTCAACGCTGATAAAAAGACCAGACACCTGATTGCGCAACGAGCCACGTAATGCCCTCCATCCCGGATTTACGAAGGTAGATATGGGGATCAATGACCCTCAGCAAAGCCACAAAATTTCGCGCATTACGCAGGTCATAAGAAATCCCTACGACTAAGCCACGATCCATGCAGGGTAACCCGATACTGTCGAGTAATAGGGTGACCCTGCATGAGACGACAAGACAGCCTAAAGTCCAAAAGTATTCAATTTCGTCCCACCTAAGAGCCAAAATTACAGTAATTTTGAAAAATGACCTAACCAGCGTGTCTGACACGCCCCCTGTCGCGTTTGCACGCCGGACACACTCCGGCGAGGTCCCAGCCCCCACGACGAGGACGTGCGACTAGGAGTTGGAGCAGGAATATGATCCTGATCCCATTCAGGGGCCATTTCTATTAGTAACAAATAAATAATTATGTAATAAATGTGAAATATTAATAAACGAACGTGTAAAAATATTAAAATAGTTAATTTTTTATTAAAATACAAAAGCGAAAATTATCAGTAAAATTCAGTGGCGATTTTGGAAAGGAAAATCTGAGGAAGTCGGAAAATTTGAAGAAACTAAACATTTTTTAAATTTTTCTAACACGACTTTATGAAAAAACCGCACTGAAGTAGAATAGGTTCACCTCTGTTGCATTTTTATTACCCTAGGTAGTTTTTTAAATTTCTTCTATAATTATAGTCATCGAGTTGGGAAGAAATTTTGAAAAACGAGGATTTAAAAAAAATTTGATGAAGTCTAAGCTGTAAAAATTTTAATAAATACGAAAATGTTTCCAACTGTAAAATTTTCTTAAAATTTTTTCAATCCGGATTTTAAATTTTTTTCAATTTGAAAACTTTTTCCAATGATTTAAAATTTTTCTTCAATTTTTTTTACCTAATTGACTGGATTTTTTTTAAAGAACATTAAATTGAAAAAAAAATGAAATAATTTCACTACCTACCTATTAGAAAAATTTTAAAATTGGAAATTGGATCAATTTTGAAAAAGAAAATCATAAAGTAATTGAAGAAATTTACAGTTGAAAAAAATTGGGAGCTCAGAAATTAGAATGAATTTAGGAGCAATTGAGAAATGAAAAATTTTGAAGTTCAAAGTCGAAAGAATGGTGCTGGAAAAAATTATTGTTTTGGGATGGAATTTAATTCAATTTTTCATATTTTTCTGGTCACTTACATCAAAAAATTAGTGTTTGATAACATCTCAATGGAAGCCTGATTTCCCTAACTTCCCTGAGAAAATCGCCTTTGGTAAAATTACGTTAAACATATTGTAAAACCAAACAAATGTCCGAATTTGGCTTCAAGAGAAGTGCTTACTCTTCGACAGCCAATAAGAGACTGATCAAGTTAATAATATTATTACTTACCTATTGACGACGAAGTCCTGTGTTATATTATCACATGGGTAATTCAAGAACTGCAAGAAAAAAGAACGAATTAAAATTAGGTGCACAAAATAAACAGACCATAAGTAAGTATATAACATATCATAATTTATCACTAACGCGTATTTACTCTTTGAGAGCCAACCAGAGACTGAGCAAACTAATAAACATATTTACACAACGAATTTAAAAAAAAAAAAACTCGAAAAATTTAATCATACGAATGAAAAATTTACTTACCTAATTGTGACCAAATCCTATTTTCAATTATCACATAAGTCAAGAGCTGCAACAAAAAAAAGGAGAATTAAAATTATACAAAATAAACAAGACCACAAAAATAAGGTCAATGAGCCTAATTGAGAACAATGAAAAACTTATCAAGAGGTCCTTACAAAACTAACTATGGGGTAAAATCGTTGCATTGCCAAATTAAACGAAAAAAATTAATAATTTTCAAAAAATTATTTAAAAACAAAGAAAAAAATTATTTAAACACACAATTTAAAAATGCTATTATAATATTGTTATTACCATGACGATTTAAAAAAATCTACAAGATGCTGTTTCAAAAATATTAACTTTATAAACGTCAAAATTGTACTGTAGTCATAATCCATTTCATAAAAAAATTAGTTTAAAAACTTGAATGTTCTAATTTTATGGATAATGGAGAACAATGCTGTCTCAAATGAAAACACGCCATAGCTTTTTAATTTTTGAATTAAAAAAATCCAATTTTCGCTTTTTTTAAACTCTATCATACAAAAACTTGAGAACTTGCCAAATTTGTACTTCCCCAATTAGAACCCTTTCAAATTTTGTTTATTTAAAAATTGCCATTAGTGTTTTCAATTAAGTTCATTGACCTTATGATACAATTAATCACTGCATTTAAAATATGTGGAAACAAAAAGTTGAAAAAATTGGTAATAAAATTATGTAAACATAAAAACCAACGAATTTTAAAATTTGATGTCAAGAGACGTATTTACTCTTCGAGACCCAACCGCAGAGACTGACTGACTGAGTAAGTTAATCAACTACAAAGCGAAATTTTCAACTAAAAAAATTTGCAGCTCGTAAATTGTTGTACTTGAGAGAAAAATTTTAATACGAATTTCAAAATTTTGAATCAACTAGGTCAAAAATTTTTTAATTTTGGCAACTGAAAAATAAAAACATTAGGTAATTAAAAATAAAATGCAGAAATTACCGAAGACTCGCAAAATTAAATCAATTTTAATAAGGAAAGCACTTACGTATTTTACAGTTGATGATCCATTTTGACACAATCATGAGTGTTCCCCAGAGCTGCAACAAAAAACAAATCACATTATTGATAAAATAGATAGGTAACAGTGAAATTTTCAACGAAAAAAATTTGCAGATCGTAAATTGTTACAAGAGAAAAAATTTAATACAAATTTCAAAATTTTGCATCCATGAAGGTCAAAGAAATTTTTAATTTTGGCAACTGAAGAATAAAAAATTAATGAAAAATAAAATGCAGAAATTACCGAAGAAGCACAGAATTGAATCTATTTTAATAAGGAAAAAGTAGGTACTTGGTACTTACGTATTCTACAGTTGATGATCCATTTTGACACAATCATGTGGGTTTCCCAGAGCTGAAACAAAAAACAAATCACATTAAGTATTGATAAAATAGATAACGCAATGCAAACACGAAATTTCAAAATCGAAAAAATCCGAGACATGTTTTGTTTACTCCATGAGAGCCAACGAAAAAATGCTACTCTTATTTATAACTTGGAAAATCAGGTAATTCGATAAACTAGCCAGAAGAGGCATATTTACTCCATAAAGAGCAGAGCAGAGACTGAGATCGACTTCCTCTCTTCATGCGAGAAAAATTTCAATTTCAAAAAAAATAAAAAATAAAATGAAAATAAAAACAATGTGAGCCATTAAAACTAAAAGACAGAATTTTAACCTTGATAAAGAATTGAAAAACGACAATTTTCAATAAATGAATTTTTAAACACTTAATAAAAGAATATGCATTTTAACTATGAAAATTTTCGAAAAATGAATAAACTTTTTATTACGTAAACGCAGTGGCGTCGTCAGAATCAAAAATTGGGGAGGAGGCACAAAAGAGGCCGTGTGTTGGACAACTTTTTTTACTTTTTCGAAGTTGAAAAGGTAGACTGGCTTTTCTAACCTGCTAAAAATGGAATGGGGGTAAAAAGAGAGCCTTCTTCAGCAGTTTCGTTTCAGATAGATCATAGAATTGTGATTTAATTTATGCCCGAACGAAGCGAGGGTAAAGCTTTGAAAAAATTGGATTCTTAATGCCCTAAAAAGACATGTTTTTATGTTTTAATGCTTTGAAAATTCCTATCTGATGTAAGTTAAATGCAAATTTATAAATACAACAGATTTTTAGTTTTATTTTTTTTTGGGGGGGGCAACGAGGACCAGAACTTTTTTGGGGCTGACCCCGGTCCCCTTGACGACACCTCTGCGTGAAAATTACGTCGACAAAAAATTAAAATGAT
The DNA here is from genome assembly GCA_033439095.1 of Pseudococcus viburni. Classification (NCBI taxonomy): domain Eukaryota; kingdom Metazoa; phylum Arthropoda; class Insecta; order Hemiptera; family Pseudococcidae; genus Pseudococcus; species Pseudococcus viburni. Next base: position 662,428 of record JAVBJF010000007.1, on the reverse strand, counting down.
AAGCAACTAAAAAAAATCACAAAGTTATCAAAAAGCAAGTATAATAAAATAACACTCACCACAATTGATGGAACACATCTGACATCTTCACTGTCTCAGAAATCTTGAAAGATTGATGAATGATACAAAGTGAACACTACAGCTTTTTTCTTTCCACTTGTTGAAAAGTTCTGAAAATTGTAAAAAAGTTTTTAAAATTCATTCACAAAAACATTCACACTAGCGAAATTGAAAAGCATTAGTAGAAAGCAAGGTTAGAACGAATCCACGAATCATTGCGTTTTTTTGGATTCGAATATATTTCACGTTTTCGTGATTCGAATCCGATTTCGAATCATCGATGGATTCGTGGATTCAAATCCACGATTCCACGATTCCATCATTTAGCGGGATAAATCTTCGAACAGATATGAATTTTAAATGGAACATGACTGATATTGAAATATGAAATTTTCAAATGGGGGAGGAGGCATGGCAACATCCTTGGCCTGGCAAAGTACAGAATATACAGTCGAATCGCAGCAAAAAATTTAAAAAAAACGAAACAAATCCTATCATTCATTTTACGAATCCGAATTATTATTTTGGATTCGAATCAATGAATCGAATTAAGTTTCACATAGGGGATTCGAATCAATTTTCTTTCTAACCTTGGTCGGAAGGGTATTGAAGAAATTTAATTCCTGAAAAATTACTCATTTAGTTTGAGACAGATGACACCGCAACCATCTCGATCCATATCCGAATTTCCTTTGCTTTCTTTCTTCGATACAATATTCTTGCAAATCAGAATAAAACCACGCTAAGAAAAATCGTAAAATAAAAAAAAATTAAATAGAATATTTTTAAAACTTCCAACACATAGAAAAATTTACCAAGTTTACACAAATTTAAAGGTACTTAATAACTATATCAAATGCTCAGGTATTTTTTTTATCAAATGATTAGAATTACTCACTCATTTTAACGAAATTAAAATCCAAACCATCTGAATCCATTTTCATAAGAAAATTTAGAGGCAACACAAACTCTAACCTGAAAAAAAACAAGGTAAGAATCATAAAATTGATTAGGTACAGCAATTATATAAAAATAATACACACTCGAATTACTCATTTATTTCTGCACGTACCTACAAATTGACCTGTGCCACGAAAAGGGACCTCTGGGCAGAAAACAAGTTTTTGAGAAAAATGTGTTCAAAGAAAACGTTTCGTTTTGCCGTGTTTAGTGCGTGGTTAGGCAACTGTTATTTCACCACATCATTTCTGGTGTTCATTTTCGACTCTCTGGTACTTCGTAATATTTTTAAATGAGTACCTTTATCTCGTCATTATTACATTTTTTTGATTTTTTTTTGTGTGTTCCTTCATTATTTTTAAACGCGATTTGTGAGGAAATTAATGAAAATCGCAACTTGAGGTTCGCGCCATTCGAAAGGACGTATTTTTTGATTTTTTCCTATAGAAATCACCGAAAATCGATTTTTCTGCCCAGAGCTTTTCGTGGCACAGGTCATGCCAGAAAATAGAATTTTTTCCAGTTATCTGTGATTGTAAAAAAATCACGAAATTGCAAAAAAAAAATTAAATACGAAATTCACAGTATTAATTTAAAAGCAATAACCTCACGAAATTCAAAATTACTCACTAGGTATTTCGATGTAGGCGAAATCCCAATCTTCCGAATTCATTACCGGCTTTCCCATCTCGTAGATGACGTAGATCTGAAAAAAACCATGAAAACTTCTAAACTAAACATATTTTTTTTAAAAACAGTCGAAACCACTCCAAAAAATAAAAAAAAGAGCAAACTGAGAAAGAAATTCACGAATTGAAATCACAGAAGGTAATAAATCAAAAGTGAAACATTTACCCAAATTTAAAAATCATGATTTATGATTAAAATGTGTCAACATGGAAAATAATTTCACGATTTCAGCTCTCCATCTTCGTACATGTAAAAAAACTTTAAAGCTGGTTTTAAAAACAGCCAAAAACACTAAAAAAAAACAAACGAAGAAACGTACAACACAATGCATCTATTACTACTGCAGAAAACTGAATTTACACCAACAATTTAGAAGCAATAATCTTAAAAAACTCTAAACATTACTTACTCATTTCACTGTAGATGAAGTACCAACTATCTGATGCCATTTTTAGCTCTCCATCTGGGGGTTAATGTTGAAAAAGTAAAAAAATAGAAAAAGTTATAGAATTAAAAAAAAAAACAAATTTAAATTATCTCAAAAATCCTCTCGTATAAGGAAATTAAAATACATATCAATATTTTGAACTCGTTAATCACTTTGAAAAACTAAAAATTACTCACTCATTTCAATGCAGGCGAAATCCGAGCAATCTGAATCCATTTTCAGCTCTCTATCCTTGTAAACCTGAAAAAACAACAAATTGTTTTTTTAATGAAACAAATAGTAAGTACCTGAAAAAATTATTCAAACTCAAAAAACATCATAAAATTGAAAAAAAAACGAACAAATTATTTTAAACGACTCGTTTTGAATGAAACTGAATTTACAGCAAAAATTTAAAATCAATAACTTTTACGAAACTCCAAATATTACTCACTTATTTCAAATTAGGCTAAACCTCGTCCATCTGATTCTTTTCTCAGCTATACATGCTTGTAAATCTAAAAAAATAAATAAATAAGTAAATAAAAAATAAAGATGCTTGTAAATCTAAAAAAAAATAAAAAAATAAAAAATAAAGGGAAGAAAATTTTAAAATGAAATACTTATGTCTTTGCTACGCAAGTTTAAAACCCCAGAAAATTGAAAAAAATATGTTATCAATTTGAATTTGAAATTTATTCAGTGCTAATAGATTTAATTTACCTTCCCCTCCAAAAATGGAATTTAAAAAAATCAGAATTAGCCATCGCTAAAAATGACAAACCATCAAGAATTGAACAATTAACTAGTCCTGCAACAGATTAATTCTGTTCGAAAAACTAAAATCTATTTTAAAATTTCCAAAGACGAAATCGCGCGATACTGAAAAAAGGACAAACGTTTGCCCGAAAATGTATAAAAAATGCAAACAAAATTCCTAAAGAAAGAAAGAAATATGTATGTACCATAAGACTAGCTAGTAAGTGAACATTTCAGATTTTCAGAACTCCGTCAGTTATCAAATAAAGTCTCAAAAATAAATTGAAAATGGCGAAAATAAAATTATTTAAAAAATTCTAACCCAATCTTGTAGAGAATTCATGTTTAAGCAATTATGAGAACTGAAGGAGGAGAATAATTTGCAAATTACTACGTACCTAGACCTACACGATAAAAATTTCAACAAAAACACCCACAAAAAGACTGACTTTATTTGCTCACTACTGCATTGTGGTTTCTCACAATTTCCAGAAAAAAATTTGCAGCCTTGAAATTTTGATTAAAAAGGATGAAATTGAAAAAAAAGGGTTGAGTAAGCAATTTATATTTCACAAATGGAAAACGAGCGAAGGCCAAAGATAGAGAGAGAGTTTACTTTTAAACAGCATTATGTTAACAGTGAAAACGTCAAAAATAAACCAAAAATTTGCGATTAAAAAAACATACGAAAATCAATTTTCACCTTTAAATTATTCATTCTGAGAACATTATTTTTCAACCAAACTTTCACTTTCCAAATTGAATTCATTCTTTCAAAAAATAATAGAAAGGGCAGATTAGGAAAATAGGTAGTTGAAAACGTCAAAAAAGAACTAGAACAAACCAAAAACTTGAAAACAATCCATCCTTTTAGAAAGTAAATACCTACGAGACAAAAAAAACATTTAAAATTTAACTTTCTCTTTCTTGATTAAATTATCTAGGTATACCTATTTCAAAAAGAATAAATTTCAAAAGTAAAAGGTACCCTATTGACAAAATAGAACCGCGTTTACGCGGTGTAAAAATGAGACTATTGGGGGGTTAAATACGCTATTCCTATCCCTCAAAACCGGTTCTGTCAGTCTGTATACGCGAACGTTACGTGGGCGTATACGCGGTCTATGTCGTATGCGGAATAGCGTATTTTGAAAAACGTTGGTAAATCCGCGTGACCTGTAGTGTAAAAGTGAGACTTTCCGCTACTAAGCGAGCGTATACACCCGCATAGTAGCGGATTTCTTTGTCAATATGGTACGAAACAGTTGAAGATGTCAAAAATAAAGAAAAAACTAGAAGTGGATGTTCAATTAACCTTTCCAGTAAGAGAGCCAAAACTAGACTAAGCTGAGTAGCTCCGGACCGCCAAAGTTAACATCACAGGTTCACAGGGAGGAGGGCCATGCCCATAACCTGTTTCTCCCACTTCACCATACTGGAGGTGGCTATTGTTAGATGGGGCTAGTGCTGCACAACTACCAATTATTCGGGAAAATCGGATGATCGGATAATCGGAATCGTTTTTAACCGGTTAATCAGTTCTAACCAATTAATTATCAGTAATTTCATAATCAACTTTTACAAGGTCTGGTGTTCATTTGATCTCAGCCTCCCTCCAGATTATCGACAAAATAAAAATAAAAAACAATTTTTTTAAATTGTATTAATGTTTATAATTCAGTACATTTACTTTATTTTGATATACAATGCTATTGTGTAGAAAAAAAACAACCGTGTAACATTACAAACATTATTACAATGAAAAAAATTGTTCTTTCATTCTGTCTATGATCTGGGAAGAAGAACCAAAAGCGCCAAAATCGGTTCTAATCGATTAATTGTATACTATCCGAATACGATTACAATTATTTGAATTATTCGGATAATCCGAATAGTTGTGCAGCACTATAGAGCCTAAACCAACCAGCAGGAGTAAGATAACAGGACAAAGACCTCAAATAGGGCAATAAATAAAACCACTAACCAGTTATTCTGCTGGTCTGAAATTACTAACCAGCAAGTGGTATAAACTCAGATACAATAAACAGCAGGGGTACCGTATGCCAGAAAGGGAATAAGACATTTAACCCACATGACAAATGACCACTACTGTCAATTAATTGACCCACAAAACTGATTGTTTACAAATAGAGACATCAAATGACCAACAATTATTTTTTGTAACGTCACACGACCACCACAACATTGAACCACTCAAATAATTACCTCAGTTGACCACCAAGTCGTCCGACCCCTCAGTTTTTTGAAATAATAAAACGTCAATTGACTACCATTGAAAAAAGCAATAGGACAAATAACCCACTGTGCTGTTTTTGAAGCGTCAAATGACCACCTCGTAATTTCACCACCAATTTTATATATGTCAAATAACCCACACACCCTTCAACCCACAAAGAAAAATAAAGAAAGGGGCAAAAGTGAAACGTCAATAGACCCACATCCCCGATTTCTGTACGACAAATAACTCACAGGTTGAATAGTGTAAGTACTAATCTATATATGTATACCTACCACGGTATTTTATCAACAATAATTACATTTTTTCGAGGTGGGGTGGGCGGGGGGTAGAGAAATTGGTGCTAAAATTGTAATCTGATATAGGTAGGAATATTAAGTAGGTATGTTATTTTTTTAACAAGTTTTGTGAAATCAGACTTAGCTAATATCAGAAAGTTACCGAAATGTCGAATTTGACTTTTAATTCATAAAAAGGCGTAGTTATCTCAGCAATTTTGAAAATTAATTAAAAATGGGCAAAAACAAAAACTTGAAATCTGACATTTTGAGACAAAGTTACAAATTGTTTGAAATTTATAATTATACTGTATTAATTTGATTATCTGACATTTGGATAAACATTTTTTCAAACCACCCACTGAAACCCCTCAGTATAGGGTACACCTCACGAAAATTTGAAAAAATTTGGTGAAAAACTCGCGGAAATAAATATTTTCAAATGGAAAGGCTGAAAAAAGTAACGTTTGTTCAATAACTGGGGCTAGGAGTGGAGTTGTGGGCCAAAATTTTTACCACGTAGTTTTCAGACCCTAAGAACCAAATTCCATCGGTTAGTTTTGAATTTCAGCTCGGAGCAGATTCGCCTATCTTGACTGCTGGTACCCTTTATTTAATAGCTGTTTAAAGAAATTTGAATTTTACATCAAAGGTGAAAATCTCTCCGGAGAATACAGAGTGATTGAAAATAAAATTCGAGTTGAAGAGTAGGATTTCAAGTGGAAAACAAATTATTCTTATCTTACCTACTGAATAGACAATTATCAGCCGATTTAAACTTGATCATTTTTGGAAAGCTGGTAAAAAAACGTTTGGTGTTAATACTGAAAATTGTTGCAACCCAGTTGATGGAATGGAATAATAATTTATTATGTTTATCTGCTCAAGTCAATTTTTATGCCTTGTGGAGAAATACTTTGACACCACCAACAGACCCGTTAATACAGTTGTATGTCCAATTCTCCGTAAATACGCAAGTACATTATCGTGTATTTACGGCAAATCGATTAGGCAATTCTATTAACGTGACTTATTTTTCTGTTTGAAATCAAAATGGTTCTAGTGTTCCTGAAAACCGCAAACTAGATTTACATTTTTTGTTCAGGTAAGTATTGAAGAGAATCTATTTTTTGCTTCTTCTAGAGAAATGCAAAAGTGAAGGTAAAAATTCTAAAATCTCATTGATGGTTTCAGAGTAGCAGGAAGTAATGAAATTTGATTTCGGGTGGATCGGTGTTAGGCAGAGATCTTTTCCGACATTTTTTTTAAATCAAAAAATTCAAAAACATCAGAATAAAAGAAATTCATTTTCTATTAGCAATAACCCATTGCCAACACTTTCGCGAAAAAAAACCTCTCAAAATAAAACCATAGAGTGAACTCTATGATAAGACCAAAAAAGAAAAAAACGTAATTTTTTCGTTTTTGAAAACAAAACGAAAAAAATTGAAGCATAAAGAAATATTTAAAAGTTTTAACAAGGAAAAAGGCAATAGTTTTGAATAGGTAATTATTTAAAAATTTTCACAGTTTTGAATTTTTCTTTGTTTCAAAGAAAAATTTATAATTTTTGAAAAATATATAGCAATACTTGAAAAAAAACACCAAAAACGAAAAATAACGAAAAAACTGTGATTTCTTTATATTTAGAAAACGAGAACTCAAAAAACGCAACTCGATTTTTGATGATTATTTGTGCTGATGACAAATTTGTCAACTACCCCCCCCCCCCCTAATGATGTCCCAGGGACAAATTTTAAGCAACAAAATTGTTCGCTTTTTATTGCTCTACAATTTTTGGTTCAATTTTTTTTTGTAAGTGAGTAATTTTGAAAATTATAGTCAAAAAATCAAAATTTGAAACCTTCGTCCCCTAAAAGGAAGTCAAAATACTCGAAACATTTTTGAAAAAATTTATACTTAACGACTTAACCCGTTTTCCTCGTGCTCTTAAATAGCAAAATTTTAGGTTTTGCCCTATGGTAGAATTTCTGTCACCCATCTCATCTCAGACCTAAAACCATCAATATAACTTTCAAAATTACGAACTTACAAAAAAAAGTTGAAACAAAAATCATAAAGTATGAAATAACGAACAATTTTCCATCGGACGTCATTGGGGGGGGGGGGGGGGGGGGGTAGGCCTTCAGGGAAAAATAAAATAACCCAAATAATGATCAAAAATCGGGTTATTCGACTTTTAGGAGCAGTATTACTACCTATGTATGATAAGAAAAATGTACATTCTATTTCAAAATTTCAAAAGGGTGACCCCTCTGTAGTAAAAATTGCCTTTTTCCCCAAGAGTAGCTCAGCTGGAGTGGAAAGTTGAAAAAACTGGTTCAAAAACAAACGTTGTAGAGCATTAAAAGACGAACATTTTACTTTTCTTTCCAAGTTTTCTTGGGAGCGAGCTATTGCAAAAAAAAAACAACAAAAAACTATGCGCGTTCGAAAATTTTTCATCAAATGAATAAATTATTCACGTACATATAAGCCCGGTACCTACATATAAAATCCAACAAACCAGTAGTCGAACAAAGTGAAGTTGTCGAATTTTCGTTGGTGCTGAACTCGACTTTTGTGATAATTTGATCCCCGGACCCAAATGGAGGATTTAACTTTCGATTTTTCGAACAACGCCTTTTTTTTTCTCTTTTTGCAATATTTCCTCCCCAAAGTTGAAACATTCTGTCACACTTGAGTAACAAAACATTAAATTTACTAAGTCAAAATATAAATACAAGTAATTCTCTAACATTATTATTTATTACTTACATTGTTTTTTGAAATACCTATACCTACATAGGTATTTGTAAAATCATTGAATAAAAAATTATTAATAATTCGAAAAGATTCAAAATTTTTTTAAAAAAGAAATATCAATTATTTACATTAGGTACAGGGGTGCATTCAATTTGGGATTAGGTGTATGTATACATATACCGATCTACGTCATAATTAGGTGTAAACAAACAAATTCGTTCAAATTTGAAAAAATGCTGGTTATAAAATTTATTATGATGATGGGACAAATATCAGATTTGTCCAATCATAGATTATAATAATAAATTTTATAACCAGCATTTTTCAAATTTGAACGAATTTGCTCCTCATTTTGTTTGTTTATACCTTAGTTAGGTATATGTATACATACACAAAATCCCAAAGTGAATGCAGCCCTGGTACATTCCCCAGTGAATTTCATGTTTGTAACCAATTTGTAACTCAAAAAAGTGGAAGTGCTTTATTTTAAAAACAAAGTATTCTTGGCTGGTAAACATAAATTTGAGGATTAAAGAATTGTCACTCTCAAGATATTTTTTACGAAATACAATCAACCGTGATGGGGCATAAAGCAGTGTTAGTATACATTCCATAAAGGATAATTTTTTTCAATGTTCGCGAACACTGTGCATACTTTTTCTTTGGGCAACTAGTTATATACTCAGTTACTCATAGTAAAGTTGAAAATTTAAAGCGATGATGCATTGCAAACATATGTCTTTATCTATTTACACATATGTCCTGCTCATCTTATTCAGTCATAACCACGGATCAGTTGGAAAAAGCATCCTTTCTGCATCAAATGACAACACTGAAAATCTGAATCAGACTACCACTAGTGCAAATACTACATGTTGTCATATAGCGACATCGTTCACATGGTATCAATTCCTAGCTTTGGAAATATTAGCTTCCATTATAGGGTTGTTATTGTTTTGCGTATGTTTCAAATGCTGCATACTTCTCATGACAAAAGCAACTCCGACACCAATTTCGACGTATCAAATAGAGTCACAAAAACAATCTGCTTCATCTTCATCTAAAGCTTGATGTTTGTATCTTAAGAGTTTGCATTTATTTGGTTAAGATTGATCATTGTTTGGTATTCTTTATTCATATGAGTAGCTGTAAAACTTGCTATAAAGCAAAAATGTTAATTTTTTTTCAAATTATGACTCGTATTCGTAATTCAGTACTTACTTACTACTCACACGTTTGATATATGTAAATAGTTGAGAAGCATGCATTCTGTAGGTACCGAAGATGAAGATCAATTATTGCATATCACAGGTGGTTAGGTATGTCTATTCAATTTCACTTACCTATTAATCCGTACCTAATAATGATACCTACAAAAAAATACATTAGTGTACTTATGTGCATGAAATATACTTTTAGAAATGCCCACCTGATGCTTATTCTAGTTTTTTGAACTTTAATAATTTACTTAACATGGTTAACAAAGGCTTGGTGTGGTTTGGGGGTCATTTGGCCCTTAGTTGAACTTTGACAAAATGTACACAGAAAATACCAAATTTTTCAAAATTAGAATTTTGGGGGCGGTTTTATAGACGAAAAACTCGTTTTTTTAGTGATTTTAACCAAATATGTCCAACTTTGGGAAGCGATGGTTCAGCTCCCTAAGGTCGGGAGGGGGGGCTGAAACTATTTTGGAGAGTACTTCTATACCTACATAACCCTCTGCGTGAATTTGAGCGAAATTTGTACAAAACAATTTTTTCCTTCATAAGGGTTCCACCCCCTCTCAAAAAGCAACAGGGGCTGGGGTGGTGCGAATTTATCACAGACTCTGGACATCATATAGAAGCATTTACAGCAATAAAATTGCGATCAACATCCTTGTCTTTTTTCAAAGTGTATTTCTCAAGTAGGTACAGAAACGACCGGTTTATCGGCCGAATCCATATCGGCATTGGCATTTGTTAAAATGCGACGCGAGTTTAGACATGATATAAGCAGGACAATAAAAATAAGGGTTTCGAATAAATTTCTATTGTTAGAGTCAGGCCGACTCTGGCCTGCTCAATTGCTGCCATTTTTCATTACTGATCAGGCCTGAGCAAGGTGATCGAGTTATGCTCATACCTGATCATACCTGAAGATTATTCCCTGGGATGCTTGAAAAATTTCCATCCAATTTCTCGGTAGGAATACGTAACTGCGCTCTCAATTTATGCATTTTCAAGATATTGTTTAGAGGCTAGATCATTATTCTTATGAACAAAGACATGAAAATCACTAGATTACAGTTCTAGAGAGTAAATATACAGAGTCCAAACATACCTTAAATTCATATTTTTTCAATAAATTTTAAAAAAGGTTAGCAGAATGTGAATTGAAACAGTTGAATAACCACTGAAGATTTTCTGATGATTTATTGTATAGTATTATGTGAAATGTTGAGTTTTTCAGTCTGTTCATGGGTGACCACATTTCAGTTTTGTGGAATGAGCTACCTACATAGCTACTAGCTATAATAAGCTCTGTATCCGTATATGACTGTTCGTCAACCCTCTTTTGTTGTTTGCTGCGCCAATTATCGTTGATAACATGGTTCACTACTAGCACTGTAAATAATAACAACTCAATACTCATTAGCTCACTTCCATACAACGCAGATAGGTATTAGGTACAACGTACTAGGAGCCCAAAAATCTCTGATACCCCTGGAATTTTGATGCATAAAACGTTCTATTTCCGATCAATTACCAAACTATTTTTCCTTATCTAGGTAGTAGGTACCTAGTAGTGTAATATAAGAGTATTCCATATTCATATGAAATACCTATACAATATTTAGTTTCTATGTACTTACCGCTAACGACCAAGAGAATGATACCTACATTAATATTTAATACCTATAAAAATAATGAAATTGTGCGCAAGAAATGAATGGGTACAAGACATGTGAAAATATAATAATAAAGGATCGATGATTTTATTCAACTGCAAAGGATCTACATAGGTACTACAAAATCTATATAATGTAGGTATATCTAAATATAAGTACATATACACATATTTACATACTTACAAGTACCATATACTAATTATATTATCGACATCTGATATTACTTAACATTTAACGTGGTACCTTATTTTTCAAGTGCCATACTTATACTTTGAAATTGTCAAACCAAGTAAAATAGGTAAATAAGTAAAAAAAGTAGCTAACAAGTTATACGTATATTATGGAGAACATTACACGAATGCCTATTCCCAGGAGCATGTTCACTTTTGTCTTATATGTACATAACATATTCTTATACCAGTAGGTAGGTAGGTATAGGTACCTATTTAAGTCATGAAAACCCATGTACTTTCATAATTTGAGAAGAGAAATTATTTCTCTTTAGATAGCAGTGCAATGTGTTCTAACTGATGTCAGTGTTGAAAAAAAACAATTTTTTAAAACGTTTTTTTTACCTACTCAAGTTGAAACATTTCTTACATTGAGAACATTCTTTAAACACAAAGAAACATGCTTTGAACAGAATATTTGATTTGTTAAAAAAAAAAAGAGTTTAATTTTAAAAATAAAAACAAAAATGTAAAAGTCAAGTTGTAAGAAGACAAAAAATCAATTTTGCACCAGAACAAGTCTGTAACTTATAGAATTTGTGAAATTTTCAATTCCCAACTGCTGTGTAATGGTTGACAAAATTCGTAAAATTTCAAATTATGACCGATTTTTTATTTAAAAAAAAAAAAACGCATTTAAAAAATATGTTTAGAATAAAAAAAGTTTTCAAGTTTGGTTTAAAACACAATTGTGTTTTAAACGTTTTACACATTTGGCCAACACTGACTAATATAACTGAAGTTCCAAAAATTGTTTCAATAAATACTTATTTTGTACTCGGAAATTGTCTAGGACTCTTGATATGTTTAAAATTTTCTCTTTCTTTTATTTAATACTATCATTTCACATTTTAACAATCTTGATGTGGGACATGGTAAGTGTAAGTACTAGGTACCATTAAAAGTTTTTGGCTAGGTGAAATTGATTAACTCTATTTCAATTTTATTTTTGAATGTACTTATGTATTAAGCAGAGTTCCTCAAAAAGATTCTATTTATACTAACGAGAAGGACGGGTTTGTTTTGTGTGGTTTTACCTACTACCTACTGGGAAACTTACCTACGTCGCGTCGCGTCGCCAAAAAATTACGCCCTTGAGGTATTTTCAGTAGACAAACAATAATATACAGTATGATACAGAAGTCTTCGTCACTTGAAAGTTGAAACATTTCTCAATATCTCAGAACTGAAAACAGATACCATAACGGTTCAAACGGCAATGTGTTCTTGGCGTCCAGAACATTGAAGATGGGTAATCATACTTTCAGTTCAACGTATAGGGTGTCCACAAATTGAGAAACCGGTTTTGGTCAAAAAATGGGGATCCGGTTTTTTTACTGAAATTAAGTCTCTACACTGACGCGATTAAAATGTGATGTGTGTTTTTGAAACCGGTTCAGCAGTTTCGAACCAGTTGTCAATAATATCCAAAAAAGTGGAGACATGAAGAAAAGTTTGAAACAAAAGTTGTAGAAAATAAAACATTTTTTGTTCCGTAACTTTTTTTTCTATCTTGCAATGAAAAGAAGTTATGGTACAAAGAACTCGTGTATAATTTTTTCTTTTTTGAGCCAATAACCTTTCTCCATAGATAGGTGAGAAAAAAATTACAGAATGAAAAATATGTTGAGTTTTTAATTCTATACAACTTTTATTTCAAACTTTTTTTGATATCCTCGCTTTTTTGAAACTGGTACAAAATGTATCCAATTTTTTCAAGTTTTTTAGGTGGTTTTTTATTCTAAGTCTGTAAACAGTTATCAAAAAGTGAAAATATCAAAAAAAGTTGACATTTTACGTTCTGTAATTTTTTCCTCGTCCAGCAGTGGAAAACAGTTATGGTTTGAATAAGAAAAATTACTTCAACTTTTTTGTACAACAACTTCTTTGAAAGAAAAGTTATGAAACAAAAAATTATTGTTTTTTTCATTCTCTAAAACTTTTGTTTCAAACTTTTTTTCTTATCTTCATTTTTTTTTTTTGGGGGGGGGGGGGGATATGTTTGACAACTGGTTTGAAACTGCTCAATCGATTTCAAAAAAACATACCACATTTTAATCACCCCAGTCTGTAGACTTCATTTCAATAAAAAACCAGACCCCCATTTTTTGACCCAAACCGGTTTCTTAATTTGTAGACACTCCACATGTTGTCGGGCTGAAAGCTTGATTATCGATCTTCAATGTTCTTGACGCCAGGAACAAATTTCCATTTGAACCATCTCGGTATCACTTTTCAGTTTTAAGACATTGAAAAGTGTTTCAAGTGACCATGCCTTCTGCATCATACTGTATGCCTACAGATTTGAACGAAGAAAAATTGAAAAATGACGAGATTTACCCAATGATTTTTCAAGTCAAAATTATTGATTTTTTCTGATAAATGGAACATTGACTGAGGAATTAGTAATTTTTGACCGAAAAATCATTAATTTTCAATGAAAATATTTTACAGACTAAAAAAGACAGAAATTTTGCAAATTCAACTGATTCAAATTTAAAGAGTGGTTTGTTTATTTTTTTTTAAAGAAATAGTTACTAAAATACTGCCAGAGCGAAGCTGGGCCAAATTTTTTTTAAAAAAACATACTCTTCTTTAACATTTTGATAGAAAAAATCTCCTGCCGAGCCCGTTTCTCAAATTAACAAAAAATTGACAAATAGGTGGCTGGCAATCAGGATTCTCGTTTCAATTTTTCAAAAAAAAACCAAATGTTTTGGTTGTTTATTTTCCAGTATATATTTTTTTTGAAGCTTAAGAACCCCTATAATTTAGAACATTTTGCTCATTAGTACCATGTGGAAAAAAACCATTGGTTTATGAAAATACCATTTGTTTTTTTAGAATACGTATGGTTTTTCATGAAATACCATTATTTTTTTTAGGTACTAATGGTTTTTGACCTTATGTTGAAAATACCATATGTTTTTTTTACAATACTTTTGGTTTTTTATGAAATACCATTGTTTTTTTTAAAGTACTATTGGTTTTTTAGAACAAAACCACATACGCCGCCGCCGCCAATTTTTCTTGGTTTTTGGCCGCCGCCGAGTAAATTTACCAGCGCCACCGACGCCGCCGCCGCCGTCAATTTCTGTCTCGGCGGCGTATTGGCGTAAGAGAAGTTTCCCCCTCAAAAAATGTGAAAAATGGCCGCTTTTCAATTATCATTTTTCAAAACGTAATTTTTCTGAAAATTTTCGCCCTTGCTTCGCTCGGGCAACATTTTAGCCTCCTTTTAAAAATGATATAATTTTCCAATTTTTTTCAAAAACTAATTTTAAAGGCAAAAAACAATGACGCCGCCGAAATCGCCGCCGCCAAACTCACTCGGCGGCGCGCCGAAAACGCCGCCGCCATACGATTTTGGAAGCTTGCCGCCGCCGCCGATTTTGCCCCGGCACACATCTCAGGGAGCCGAAGTATTGACGTCATTGCACCACTACTAATGCAAATACTGGTTCATGTACTTGTTTGTGTACTTCTTATAAAGGGGGTTCCGCGAAAAAATTAACATTGATTCTTATGGGAGTCTGTTTGTTTTACTCATTTTTCTCATTTTTCTCATGTTTGATGTGTTGAATTTTTTTTGTTTTGGAAATGTTGACGAATCAAGTTGTTCAATTAGTCAGAATTGTGAATATAAAAAAAATTCAACGTATCAAAAATGAAAAAAATGAGTAAAACAAAAAGACTCCCATAAGAATCAATGTTAATTTTTTCGAGGAACCCCCTTTATAAGAAGTACTGAAACAGGTACATTGTAATTGTAGTGGTGAAAATCATGTGACTATGATGTAACACTTCGGCTCCCTATTACCTTAAGGTAAATTACCATAAGTTTTTAAAATCATCATCAAAATTTTTTGAGGTCCAGAGCGGGTTTTTTTCATAGAATAAATGCTATCTATTTTACTGTAAATATTTATGGGTAGATGGTGTAAAATAACAAATGAGGTATAATGAAGTTATTCTACATTATTCTATTCCAGTAGTGTAACAAACATGTAAAATAACATGTTATTCAATTTGAGTTATTCTACGTTATTTTACATTATTCTACATGTTATATGGTTATTTTACGTTATATTTATATCTAAAACTCACATGAACAGAAAATAAGTGTTTCATACATACTAGAACACATATATTGGCTTTCAACACCCTATTAATTAACTTTAGGGTGTGGATGAGTGGTTAAGGTTCAGGATCAGAGAACAGAAGGCTGGAGAGGCGAGGGTTTAAGCCCTGGTGGAGTCGAAAAATTTTACCCGCAATTTTCTTTTTTTGGAACAGATGATTAAATTCTGACTATATTCTATAAGAAAATAGAGATCTAACTATTAATGTACTTATTTCTGCATTTTTATCACAATTTAAAAATAATTACCTATAGGTAATTCACCAATTGGTATTTTACATAAGGTAGATGCTAAAACCAATGGTTAATTTTGTCTAAAAATACCCCATGGTCTAGTACCAGAATTTTTTTTTGAAAAATGTATGTTTTTTTTTCACATGGGTAACTCTGTAAAAAGTGTTATGATATAATCGCCAAACAATATGAAATCCCAGAGCTCTTGTTAAATGAAACAGACAAAAGGTAAGTTCATTTCCAACCGAATCACAAAATTTCAGAATTGTTACGCAGAGGATTACCAATACAGAAGAAATAACTGGACAAATTTCCAGTTATGATGTTACTTGGTTTACAGGTCCGTACAATAATAGATCCTGGATATAAAGCAATATACAGAGTGTACCATAGGTACGTATTTTGGATTCGGGCAAGGCCAGCATAAAAATTCTTTTCATTTGTACTGTATCGAAAGTACGTTTTTTCGTTTTTAATTTGCGGATCGGAAGTTAGTCTTTTCATTGTTGAGCTGTTAACACAGTTTTTAGTATTTTTTGGGTTTACTTTCGCATCCTAGTACTCGGAAGTAGGTAAACTTCTGTGAACCGGTGTACGAACCGCACGAACGCCTACGCTTTACGTAAAAGTACTAATTGATGATTTTGAGAAGTACAAATGAAAAATATCTTACAATATAAGCATCAGTAGTGAGCATTTTCATGACTCACGTATTTTCTCACTC
Organism: Pseudococcus viburni; assembly: GCA_033439095.1. NCBI lineage: Eukaryota > Metazoa > Arthropoda > Insecta > Hemiptera > Pseudococcidae > Pseudococcus > Pseudococcus viburni. The sequence continues at coordinate 646,009 of JAVBJF010000007.1, read as the reverse complement.
GCCTTCGGCTCGTTTCGCAAACTTATGCTTGTAATGAAAAGCCTCACTTCCGCTGCTTATATAGTAATATACTATTCCTTCTGTTTCCTTTTTCGTTATTTAATAAATCTGACGGTGTAAACTCAATTTTAATTAATACCTAGCCTAAGTAAGTATTTAAACATTAGTTAGTCTCGGCAGTCATTTTTGATAAAAATTATCACTCATACTGTCATACTACTTTCATGCATTTCATTTTTGTACTGTGGAGAGAATTTTTTCGCTTATCCTGCCCAAATCAGATACACACCCAGTAAGTATGTTCATTATACATACAAAACAAAACAAATAATCTGTGTTGCTGCTTCAATTTTTCATGCTCTTACACAACTTTCAAGGGAATGGGTTTGATACAACAGTATGGTAAGCATTTCACAAATAAAACAAATTCTTAGGTAAGTACATGAAAATTATGTCATACCGGACACGATTGAGAAAACGATTATAATACAGTTATAAAGTAAGTATTTGCACCTAATAACTAACTTAAGTTTTAATCCGATTTGAAACGAATAAAATATACCGTATAAAATATTGAGATCATCATAGTTTATCACGCAGAATTACGTTGAAACTTGTGCTTCTGCTTCTACTTTTTCTCTAACATTTACTCATTGTCAGTTAATCAGTTCAAGTATATGTACAACTTTCGAAACAAAAGAATAGAACACGAAAGGAAAAAGTAGAAAAATAGGTATAGGTACTAGGTAGGTCTAGGTACTATTGTATTAGACATGCATATATATCTGTCCACATAATTATCTATATATGTCTATTTATTTATTTATTTATTCATCTATCTCCTATCTATCTATCTATCATCTATCTATTTATCTACCTATCTATCTATCTATCTATCTATAGGTACAGGCATCTATCTATTCATCTACATATCTGTCTTATCTACTAACCCACTCACTTATCCACTGTAACAATATTTTAAAAGTAGGTAGGTCTAGGTACATAGGTACAGTATTTACTTGAAATAAGGTGCAGGCATAGGCATAGTCTCGAATAAGTAAGGGTAGAAAGCAACATTGATTAGGGGATTTGTTTTCAAGTTGGAAAATGTATCAACGCTTTCAGTTTTTACCTTTATTGAATAAAACAAAAGCAAAAATGTACATTTTACACAAAAAAGCCAAGAACTTCGAAAGAAAGTTTTAGAAAAATGATCAAAGTGTACAGGAAAATAAAAAAACGTTGCAAAATTAAATTTTTCTTAAACTTCATTCAGCACCCAACAATCCATTTATGAAAGATAGGTACCTACACCTAGGTACTACATTGTACATACATCCGTGAAAAAAGTGAAGAAAGTCATAGAAAGGTAGATTATATAACACCAAATTAGTACGTCATTGTATCGTTAATACATATTTTAGGAATTAGTTAGGTACATAAACAATTTCCAAATTTCCAGATAAAATGACACATCATTTCTAGATTTAGAGCAAGCAAGTTCTTCGATGTGTCTTCGAGTGAAGGTAAAACAAGATGTCATATTTTTGAACTATACACACGTACTTATAGAGACATAGGAATAATATGTACCTAGTACCTAGGCTACCTACTATACCTACCTACTAATACTTACATAATTGCAACCCCATACAGTACATGCACTATGCAGGTAGGTAATTAGGTATGGGTAAGTAAGTGGGTAAGTCTAAGTATGTATTAGATGGCTGAATAATGTAGTTATGTAGCTATGTACTTAGTGTAAACGCGAAGTTATGAGTTTTTGTTAGATTGCATCTTCAACTTCAGTATGTAATTCGATATCTTCTTTTGACTTGCAGCACATGTCGTTGTTTTTATTGATTGAATAATGCTGCGATTCAATCAGCGAAGACTGATTACTATGCACGTAAGCCTGCTCTTGGTTTCGATTGTTACGAAACACTACACTTTGAGTATTACCGCGTTGCCGTCTAATTGGTAGCCATCGCATTATATTCGAACAGCAATACTGTAGAGTTTTTTTGAAAGCCGCTCTAAATTCCCGATTAAAGTAAGCGTAAATAATTGGATTCAAAGCCGAATTGAAGTATCCAATCCAGAATACTATCACCATAAGTGATCTGGGCCAATCACATTGTGAACCACAGACAGATGACGTTACATACCTGAAACATTTGTAACACTAGCTCAATTTACCGGAATACCACAAGCTTGCAGTAGGTAGAATGATCGCGAATAAGAATCCACACTTTCCTCTCCAACTTATAATGAGTTTCATTGAAATAAAGTGGATGTGGCGACGAATCAATCTGAATTGGAAGTTGGAAGAGGTGCATATATAAAATTACCTACGTCATTTGAGTCTAAGAACAAAAAGTTCCACAAAAAAACCTACGGTAATACAAAGCTTGATTGCAATCAAATTTGGATTAAAAGTTCGATAATAAAAGTACATGATAAGTAAGTACCTAACTCTTGTTTCCAATTTTCAACTCTTCTTCCTTTCGCCACCATTTGCCACACAATTGAAAATAGGTGCATATGTAGGTATTTGTAATGAAATAGAGGAATGCCTTCCTTTCAATTGCCACCTACACCAAGGGTGGCAACTTGGATTCTTTCCATGCACAGCAAAAAAAACTTTCCAATAGTTGAACGCAGGGAAGGGGGGATCCCCCGCCGATGACTTTTCCAGGTTTTCCAGACCAATTTTTCGAATTTTTCCACACCTTTTAAATATGATATTTGTAAACCGGGAGGGGTAATGTTTCACGTAATGTACTTACATACCTAGGGTCTAACGATTTTTTTTCAAAATCACTATATACTTCTTACAAGATCTTTAGATGCTCTTCTTCAAGCCAAAAAAATATTCAAATTCAATTCTGAAAATTTTCAAGTCCATCCAACACCCTCTCACCACAAAAATTTGAAAATTTTAATTTATTACAAACAGAAAATTTTTTAAATAAGTAAAAAGGAAGAACTAAGTATTCCAACGCAAAATTAAGTTTTGAAAAATTAGACAAATTATGCCAGGGTGCCTACCAAATTAAGCGAATGAAAATTCGAATTTTTCCGGACAGAAAATTCAAAAATTTCTTCTCATTTTATCCCCCCCTCGCCCACAAAAATGAAAAACGCATGCCTCAAATTATTAAATTCACGCAATCCCCTGCAATTTTTTAGTTTGTACCAATAAATAAAAAGGTTACTGAGGAGGTAAAATATAAATCATTTTATGGAAATGTATAAATGTGTTGAGCCATATTGAAGCGAGGTCAAAAATTTTTGCGAAACAAATCTTCAAAAGACAAAAATTTGCCACTTTTTTCTCATTCATGCTTTCCAAAAATTGGCCAACAATATTTCGAATTCTGTTTCATTCCCTCCTTTTTTTTTTACATCGTGGTCAAGGGCATCATGGCATTTCTTTCTCATCACAGCTTATTAAAAAGTAAATTTCCAAAAAACTTCAGATTTTAAATAAATTCATAAAAGATGTAATAATTTGGCCCAAACGGAGTGAGGAAGAAATTTTTTAGAAAATTTATAATAAAGTAAGTGAAGAAACACTTTTCTCAATGATTTATCCTTTTTTAGGATTCTCAAAAAATTCCAAAATTTCCCAACTTTTCCCTGACTTTTTCGGACCACCAAAATTTCCCGACTTTTCCTGGTTTTCCAGAGAATGGACAACCTGTGTACATGTACAGCGAGTTTTCTCATGTACAGCATGCTGTACATGGAATTTGCCCATGTACAACTATTAGCAAGGCAGACAATTTACTAAAATCAAGAGGCTCCCCAGAAAATTTTGAGCCCGTAGCACAAGGAAGGAATCGAGCTGGAGGCTTCAAAGTGAGGTCATCAAAAAAGAATATGTTGAAAAGTTGCAGATTACCAATTTGAGTAATTTTTTTTACTTTTTACCAAATTCAAATCGCTCACTCAACACCTTAAAATTGAGCCAAAATTTTTTCTGGTCACTGGGCAGATTAAATTTTGAAGTGGATCCGCATATTGAAAGTTAAGCTTTTAAGTTCAAAAAAGGAAAAAGCTCACTTCAGTTTTTTGAAAATATCTCAAATGGTGCCCAGTGAGGACAAACGGATGGGAAAAAAATCGGCAGAAATTTCACACTTTATAACTTTGGTAGTCATGAATTTGTAATATATTGGATAAGGTGGGTACCTACACAAATTTTCGATTTGTGTGAATTTTTGATTTGTGTAAGTACCTATCTGATAAGAGAAGTTAAAATGGAAATTAGCCAATGCCCAAACTCCTCTTGTCCCCTCCGCCCTTTTGGTAATTTCGTTTGGTGTACTTCAAGGTTCTCTGTGTAATGTATGTACTTTATTCCGTTTTTATTCGTGTAAGTGTAAGTGTAACTCGTAACTTATGTAACTTGGTGGGAGGTAGATCCTACCTGTGTATTCTTATAATTCTGGCTAATTAATTTGAATTATGCCAATTATTGATGATATGATTTTCACCTTGTGGTAATTAAGACAGCCTACCTATGTACATACTAAGAGACGTGTTGACACAATTGTTTCTCTTTGATATACGATGTTTGTTTGCGTCCATTTTAAGCCAGGTCCACACCATCAAATATACTTGACAAGCCTGGCTTAAGCAAATCTGAGGCTTAACAGCTTGAACACCTGTCACAGAGTCCACATGTTCAAGCCTACATCATGCCGAATGCTCAAATTTGTAATGATAACATTGATAATAAAGTATCAATAATTATTTAAATAGCTGTATTCAATTTTGAGTGAAGTAAATTATAATTTTTGATGAGAAAATATAAGTACAGTGTCTTATATTCTTCTTTTCAATTTTCACTCTATTCACTATTCAGTTTTTTTTAGTATAATTTTGAATTATATACTACAAATTCACTACTCTTTAATTTTTATCCTGCTAGTTTTTCCATCTTATTCTTATTAAGAAATGCTTCCATCAATACTGAACATTATAATTTATTATGAAAATTAAATCATCAGTACTTTATTTTGAAACTATAATTTTTAGAAATTTTGTAGTAAAAGTACTTTTATTATCACTTCACACCACTGTCAAAATGTTCTGAGTATGCGCATCATGCCAGGCTTCACAAAAATTCAGACATCCCCTGAATTCCAACAAGCCTAGATAATTACCTCTCAATCTATGCTTGAAGGGTAATTATAGGCGCCCACACGTTCAAATATACTATACTTGTTCAAGCCAGGCTTGTTAGTATATTTAATGGTGTGGACCCGACCTCAATTATGAAAATTTGAGTGTTGTTATAATCACGTTTATCCCTTTCATTACCAATGGGACGTATGCTGTCCCACGGGTAAAAAAAAAATCCAGAAAAAAATCTTTGCATTAAAGGTACATATAAAAGTGTTCCACTGGTACAGCACACCTTCTAGCATAATTTAATTCGCTCACACTGGGAAAGATAGAGCTAGTTACCTCGGAAATAATTTTTTCGCAATCAGCGGGACATTTATGTCCCGCGGGTTTTTAATCCAACTTATGGGACTTATATGTCCCACTTTTTCACTGGGATAAGTATACGCTAAAACTGCCATTAAACATGTCCCACTGGTACAATACACTCATAAGCATATCTTAATTTGCTCACAAAGGGAAAGATAGCGCTTCTTACTTCGGAAATGATTTTTTCATTTTTACAATACTGTTATTTCAGTACCAGTGGGACATAGGGTGTTCCAACCCCCAAAAGGGAGATCAGGGGTTGGGACATAGGGTGTCCCAACCCCCAAAAGAGGGGTTAGGGGTGAGATAAAAATTCTCCGACAGATGATTTATATTTGGATGGGTCTATAGAACATGTTGCGCAAAGAAATTTTTCAAAATTCAAAAAAAAATATTAGCGGTAATGAAAGGGTTATTCGAGTCTTGCAACTTTTAATTTGTATTATAACTTTTATTTCACATGTATTATTCGTTCAAAATGATTTATACCAGGTACTCTTTTAAACATTTCATTATCCACTGCTCTTATTTTTGTGCCTAGGAAACCAACGTGTCTCCCCCAGTCCACTCTCTGAAAGAATGAGTTGTTTGATTTTGCTTTACCTCTAGCCGGGTAACCCGAATTGTACAGCACAAATTTTTTCTTAAAAGCACACAGTTCCCGAGAAAAATGAGTTTAAAGTTTGAAAGCGTATAATTGGTAAGTATTCTCAGATGAGCAAAATAAATAAAAGGAAGTTTGCTATTTGGACACAGTGTGTCTAGTTTTTTTTTTTGATTTCAGTACGATTGGCCAGTAAAATTTTATTTTTCTAAAAATATGAGCTGGAAAATTTCCTTTTTTTAAGAATAAGAGTCGATGAATTTATTTTTTTTTGTTGAAAATATCAGTCGGAAAATTTGTCATTTCACCCCCGAGGTGTTTGCCCAAGTTTTGTCTCCGGAGAGCAAATTATCGTTGCTTTGTATTTCTTTATTTTTTTCCACTTGGGTCAAAATTATTAAAAATTAACTACTTTAACAACCATTTTAAAAATTACTACTGTTCACTATTTCAACTGCTTTCATTATCTTTTTGACATTCTGTCTTAGCTCCGTTCCCCTTTGGTTGAAGACTCAATTTTTTTTTGGAGATCTCCCACTCAAAGTAAACTACCTACCCCGCCAATTCTCGTCAAAATTTAAGATGTTTTTTTGCTCTACCCTAATAAGTATTCTTATTCTTCTTAAATGTGTCTACTTATGTAGGTAAGTACATACATATAATAGAGTATTTCATACATAAAGTAGGTATTTTGATGGGAAAGCCAATGGAAGCACTTACCAAACAAAGAAAGGCAACCAACAAGCGAGAAAAGCGCTCATAATAATTCCCAAGGTACGGGCTGCCTTTCTTTCACGTTTCATCTTACTCATGTTCGGCGTGGGTCTTAACGCATTAGAATCCGGATCATGTTCCACAATACTTTTGCTACCAATTTCGGGCGGCTGTAGGGCCCCTAAACTGGCTGCGCTGATTCCGTTGATTTGTAAATGCCGATTCAATAAAGCTGTTGCTACTTTGCTTCTAAAATGCAAACAAACAAACAAGTCACGTCATTAGGTTCATGTATACTTACCTAATACATACAAATCTAGCTAAGTATATCAAAATCAACTGCATACGTATGAGTGAACTTCAGTAAATACCAAGCCAGCGTTACATTATTGTACATACATATTCAATACAAAAATACGTATGTAGGTATCTGTCTCCCAATAAACAAAATCTGTGAGAAATATCAACAATTTTCCAAAGAGAACTTGATTATCAGATCACCCTCCACCAGCCTTAAAGTCTGCCTATAAGAGTAAGACTGAGTCACAACTAGTGTTGTATAATGATACCTATAGACACAGGATTTCCGAAGAAAAAAAGTGAAAACCTCATTACAATACCAAAATAATTTTTTTTAAATTAAATTTTAATACCAATTCCAAACCCAAAATAAAAAATTTAAAAATACCAATACCCACTAATACATACATTATAGACCTACCAAAATTGAATCGGTATCAGTATGCAACAATGATCACAACAGACATCAAGTAAATTATTCGTCACTTGAGTCTTAGACCATATAGTATTAACATAGACCGCGCTACTGATAAGCGGCGAGTTCCAACAATATTTTTTAAATTATTTTGCATAAATTGGGCCCATTTCTACGGGAAAAATCAAGAGAAATTATACCACATCAGCAGTCAGACAGTTTGCATCAATCATAAAAAAAAATTGGAGCGAAATGAGAGGATACGACTTCATTTTTGGTTCGAGTTCGGTGCTTTGATCGTATTTTCCGCCCTGGACCCAATATTTATTCTCGTGAATTGGGACCATTGCTGCAAACGAAATTCGGAAAATCGATAGTCAAACAATTTGTACTATCAATGGAGACTCATAGAAACAATTAGAGCGAAATCAAATGACGCGAGTTCGTTTTTAGATCATTTTCCGCGTTTTCCGCCCTGGACCCAGTTTAATGTTGGAACATCGTAACAACATACGTCTTATGGACCGTAGCGCGGTCTATGTTAATACTAAATGGTCTAAGACTTGAGTATAGTGCAGGGTTGTTCTTTTACATGTAAAATAATTATTTTACATTCAGTGTAAAATAATTGTAAAATAACCATGTAAAAAAACTGATAATGTAAAATAATTTAAAATAACAATAGGGCGGTTGTAAAAAATGGCAGCGCTCTGTTTACATGCTGTTATCGTTTTGGAGGTACAATTTCCTTTAATTTGATTGGTCGATTTATGAGCCAGTTCTGATCACCACCAATCAGAATTGGAGAAAATACCTCCAAAACGATAACAATAACCTGAATTGCTCAATCGCCATTTTTTACAACCGCCCTATTTACTGTAAAATAACACTGATAAGAGGTGATAACGTGATGAAATGAATTATATTTCAGCATTTTCAACGCTATTTTGAAGTTTAAACTTTTTGTATTTTAAAAAATTAAAATGGCACGCCCTTCTGAGTTAAGTAAGGAAATTGTAGTTTTCTAAAAATTTAAAGATGACAATAAATACTTTGCCTTCTGTGATAATTGTCACCAAACACTTGGAAATGTAACAGAATCGCGATTAAACAACCATAGGTATGTTTTGAAAAATTCTTGTTTTAAAAAATAGAAATGATGTACCTTACTGATACTAAAATGATTTTTGATTTAAAAAAAATAAATATTCGTTTTTTTTCTTCTCATCAGAGTATTGTTCAATTAACTTATTTGGCTTTTTGCACGATAATTTACTAAATATCAATTTTCAAACTGCTGGGAAAATAGAATTGGAGTTATTTTATTTCATTTCATGTGATAAGATAAGAGTTATTTTACATTATTTTACACATGTAAAGTAATGTAAAAAAACATCGTTATTTTACATTATTTTACACATTATTTTACTGTAAAGGTGCGTTTATACTCGCCGTAACAGTCCGTAATCTTTATCTGTAAAAAGTAAAAAGTACACGATTTTATGGGCTAGTTTATACTGACTGTAAAAGATTACGGTTTCATACAGAATTCTTATGGAAAAGTAAAAATTTTTTTACTTTTCTGTAATTTATAAAAGATAAATATTTTTTTCTGTGCTGTTGATGTTTGTTATCAGTTGATGAGATGAAATTATATCCGAAGTGTATTGTTTTTTCAAGTTGAACTTTATTTGGCGTATTATAATTATTTTTTGGAATATGAAATGAATAATAATTGAATACTGTATGCATTAGGGGAACCGCTGGTTTAGCAATATGCTTCGAAATTCTTAGATAAGTATTCATTTTTCTGAAATAAAAATCATCAACTTGCAACTTTGAATACTTTGTTAAGTTGTCTTTTTTCCTCTCTACTCAGCGGCATTTTGAGATTATTAATTCAAAATTCTAAATTTCTAATTAATTCAATACAATTTTTCAACACAAAGGTGATAAAAATCATTTCGTATATCATTATCAACATATCATGTGATTTTTTCGACCAATCAGATTCCTTGTCGTTACGGATTCTTATGGTCAGTATAAACCACCAACATTTTTTCTACAGATTTTCTATTTTTTACAGAAAAAATTACGGCCGGATACAGTGAGTATAAACGCACCTTAAAATAACCAATGTAAATTTACGGCACAACCCTGGATACCTAGTGACATCGGAAAGTAAGGTACCTACTACCTACAAACCAAGAGTACATTGTACCTCCCACCTCCCCCCCTACATTTAGCTGCCAGAGTACACAGTATCAATTTGTAGATGTATCCTCCAAATTACACCAGGTAGGGATTTTCAAAGTATCAAAACATGAAAAAAAACTTTTGTGGGAACGAAAAATTCCATTTTTTTAAAGCTTCGTTTTTGGTTCGCTTGAGAATGCACAAAATCACAGTAATGGAATATTTTAAAACGAATATGTGGAAAAAAAAGCTTCTCCTTACCCCACACCAATAAATTCTTCTGATATTCAAAATCCCATACCCATAAAAAGCTTCTCACGCCAATGCTTGTGTACTTGCATAGTGTATGGTTACTTACTCTTAAAATTTGAATTAGCCAAATTTGGTGAAATTTTGCCATTTTGAATCTGTGAAATTTTTCACCGATCTCAGTCAATTCCCAATTTGTCAGGAAAAAATCAACCGATTTTACTAATTGAAAATGTAGAGTGATTTATAATTAGGTACTTGGTCATGATGGTAAAATCAGCTGTAACGTGATAACTTGACCAAACCCTGACCGACTGAACTGATTAAATTTTGGTGCAAAACTGACTTGTAGAACCGAAGAAAAATCCAAATGACCATTTCGACAATGTGCCTTGAAAGCGTTTTTTTAAAATTTTACTTCGGCTCTAGCGGTTGCTTTTGCGCCAAAATTTAACCATTTTATACTTACCTGCTCACAATTACATGGTAAAAAAAAATGCCAGTCAACGCTTAAAACAAGTATGATTATACTGTCCATCGCAGTAGCATAACTGGACATCCCTTCTGGGGGGGGGAGGGGGGTCTGAGATACAGTGGCGTCGGGAGCTTTTTTTGGGAGGGTAAAAATCGGGTATGGAGATTTGGAATACCAGAAGGGGGTGGGGGGTAAAGGGAGCCTTTTTTTGCACTGTCGCACAGTGGGCCAGGAGACCCCCAAAAACGTTCGTTTTCTGCGAAAAAAAATTGTCATGGATCAAGTTGGCAACACTGCTAATCTGTTGTTAGATATCAGGGTAGCACGAAACGAGTAGCGCAATTTTGATTTTCGTCCCCCTCTCCCTTCCAGCACCCACCAAAGTTGACGATGTGCAGTCTACTAGTTTTATCTTGTTTATGGGGTGTTTACAAAGCAATATTTTTCTGGTTCATGTTAATATTTTTGAGATGTCAATTAGTGCAAAATGATCAGAAAAGTAAGGGCTATTCAGCCATGTATTTGGTTTTTCGGTTTGAGAAATGATAATTCAATCATAACTCTCGAAAGATGTCCATATTTTCGTGAGATTTTAAATGGTTTTTGGAATAAAACTATACTTTCTCAGTCGGCGTCAGTGTCCGTTTATGGTTTAAATTATAGATTTTAGTGTTCTGAAACCGAATCCGGTGTTATTTTTTGCACAAAGTTGCACGATTTGTCTACACGGGCAATTTTCTGACAAAAATAAGTAAAAAAATCCACGTTTTTTTGCGAGGGGTTCAAATTAAAAATTCGGTATGGTATGCTATCGTGTCGTATAATATATCACCATATACGTTTTCGAGGTCGTAGATTACGAATTTCGTACTCAAAAAATTTTTGAGTAAGAAGGGGGGCAGGAGGGAGGGGTAAAAAATGAAATTACACCATACTATCGTGTAATATGTCAAAATATATGTTTTCGAGGTCGTAGATTACGAATTTCATTCTCCAAAAAATTTTGGAGCTGGTGGAGGGGCAAGAAGGAGGGGTAAAAAATGAAATTTCACAATACTATCGTGTAATATACTTATCAAAATATATGTTTTCGAAGTCGTAGATTACAAATTTCGTACTCAAAAAATTGTAGAAGGAAGGCAGTAGGTGGGGTTTAAATTTAAATTTCGCTATATCCTCACTCGTACAATTTTTTGAGTACAAAATTTGTAATCTAATCTACAACCTGTTGAATGCATATAATTTGACATATTATATATGCATTATCATTGTGAAATTTCAATTTCGATCCCTCCCTCACTCCAAAAATTTTTTGAGCACGAAATTCGTAATCTACAACCTCGAAAACATATATTTTGACAAGTTACACTATATTATTGTGAAATTTCAATTTTTACCCCTTCCTCGTGCCCCTCTTCACACTCCAAAATTTTTTTGAGGGCGAAATTCGTAATCTACGACCTCGAAAACGTATATTTAGACATATTACACGATATTATTATGAAATTTCAATTTAGACCCCTCTCTCCTGCCCCACCCATCACTCGAAAATTTTTTTCTCTTCAAAATTTGAAATCTATACGACTCCAAAAACATGAGGTAAACATTTTTTGAACGTTCTTTGGGGTTTTTGAGCAAAACGAACGTTTTAGGGGGTCTCCTGGCCCACTGTGTGTCGTCTCAAATAGATGATATAATTGTGATTCTGATCATGCCCGAGCGAAGCGAGGGCCAAGCTTTGAAAAATATGGTTTTTAATGTCCAAAAAAAGACATTTATTCGCGTTTTAATGCTTTGAAATTCCCTACCTGATGTAATTTGGGAGGAGGAAGAGGTACATTTGATATTTTGTACCCTGGTCGCGATTTCGGGAGTACAACGTACTCCTTTAACTCCATTTTCCGACGCCACAGGTACATTTTTCAACGTTCAATTATTAGTTTTTATTACATAACAAAGAAAAGTAAAAGGGAGAAGGTCGTGAAAAACTGACATGAAAAGTTTTCTCACGTTGAATTCAAAAAATTGATGTGAGAAAATGTTTCAAAAGTAGATAAATTGAGGTGATTTTGATTTTTAATGAAGTTAGGAAAGTAGCCAACTCAGCCCGAGCGAAGCGAGGGCAAATTTTTTTTGTAGAATATACGCTATTGCTATCGAAAAAATATGGTTTTAAGATCACAAATACTTTCGAATAAAAAATTCATTTTTGAAGGGCTTCTGGGGGGGGGGGGGTTGTACCCAAACCCCCCGTCTTTACGCCACTGGTCCGTCGATTATATCACGAGCTCATGACACCCAGACCGCGCTATGGCCCATAAGACGTATGTTGTTACGGTGTTCCAACATTAAACTGGGTCCACGGCGGAAAACGCGGAAAATGATCTAAAAACGAACTCGCGTCATTTGATTTCGCTCTAATTGTTTCTATGAGTCTCCATTGATAGTACAAATTGTTTGACTACCGATTTTCCGAATTTCGTTTGCAGCAATGGTCCCAATTCACGCGAATAAATATTGGGTCCACGGCGGAAAATACGATCAAAGCACCGAACTTGAACCAAAAATGAAGTCGTATCCTCTCATTTCGCTCCAATTTTTTTTATGATTGGTGCAAATTGTCTGACTGCTGATGTGGTATAATTTCTCTTGATTTTTCCTGCAGAAATGGGCCCAATTTATGCAAAATAATTAAACAAATATTGTTGGAACTCGCCGCGTATCAGTAGCGCGGTCTATGTTAATACTATATGGTCTAAGCATGACACTTTTTGCAGTGGTGCCAGCAGTCGAAAAGTGCTGCAGGATTTCTCAAATTAACAAAAAAGTAATGACTGGCAATTACGAATTTCGTTCCAATTTTTTGAAGAAAACAATATTAGGTATTTTGGTTGTTCATTTTCTGTGTTAATTTTTTCCGAAGCCTAAGAACTCCTAAAATTTAGAACTTATTGCCCATTGGCAACCCTGCAAGAAAAGTCAAGATATAATCGACAGACAACAGCGCAGTTCTTTAAGATGTGTCAGAAGTGTCAATTTCTGACTCGGTGCCATCAAAGTACCAAAGTATCAATTACTGGCACTTTTGGCACTTTGTCACCAAAAAAATTATGTTGTGAAGAGTGTTGATTTCTAATGTAATGCCATCAAAAGAAATGTTAAGAGTGACAATTTATGACACATAGGTAGGTACTGTAGGTAGCTAGGTACTTCTGGTACAATGTCATTATTTTAAAAAATGCCAACGTGTCAGTTTTTGGTACAAATTCACGGGTTACTTTGTCCTGAGTGCCAAACGTGTCTAGAGAGAAGAGGCATCCATCGCAAAATTTTGGTTTAATATGAAAAATAACGAAATACGTTTTCATTGTTTGAGAATATTATGCGAAGTCAATTTATCCGACTTTTTCAATTAAGTAACTGAATTATAAATTAAACCCTAGGTAATAAAAGAAAGAGAATATTACATACTTAAAAACAGTAAAGGTGAATTCCAAGAGAATAAGGGATAAAAAGAGAAAAATTAAAACATTTCAATTGGAGCATTTCACGAATACCAAAAATATTTGTGTATAATAAGAACGAACGATAATATACTTATACGTACAAAGCATCGTCCAATAAGGCAGAACATTTATTCAAATTATTCGGTCGTGTATTTGAGAACGCGTATAAAAATGCTTACTCAAAACGAGAATACGTATCATTCGGGCATGTCAAAGTTGAGAATTTTGAAAATGCGAATTATTCTTGACATAGCTTTCGCAGAACCGTGTTAAGGTATTATGAAGGCTGTGTATGATATGACGGAGAAACGTGATAAACGAGCACGAGTTCTATTTTCGTTTCCTCTCTATGAATGAGCAATCCTATAAGCAGGCGGCGTTCGCCCAATTTTAATGAGCACGATTGATGGGAACGTCGCGTCGTGCATAAGGGTGAGGAGGCAATTCCAGCGGTTGTGTTACAAAGCGTGAAAACATTTTTATTTTTTTTAGAAAGTAGGTACCTACCTATATGTACTTACAAGTTACAAAAACACTTTAAAATTCGTATACACATATACTTAGACCAAAAGCTAATCAGATGAAGACGCCACAGGCAAGCATAACATTACGTTGAAGGTTAGCATTCATTCTCAAGTTCTCAAGTGGTACTCAGGCGTGTATTTCATAAGAGTACCAACCAATACCTCGTACCGCGTCACAGCCTGATGCCTGATGAGCATTAGCACAAAAAAATCTCCGTAGATATGCGCAAGTTCACAGACAGATAATAGGGTGTTTAGAAATAACTACACAGGTATATCGAGTAGGAATACCCCGTAAAAACCATTTTTTCAAGAACAATAAAAGCAACATTTATAAGGATAACATAATGTTTTGCAGGGAGGATCGGAAAAATACTAATTCTATAATGTATGTACGCTGGCTTAGTGGATTCTGACGAAAATTGGTGCGACGGTAGTTCATATTGAATGAGCAACCCTTCAAAACAAATTCTGAGCTACTCAGTCCAAAGAGGGACGGAGTTCGGTAACCTTTCGGTGGAGTCATTTTGAAAAAACGAGTTTTTTGTCAGTTTCAGGTTAAAAAAAAAAAATGAAAAAAATGACAATTGTTCACTATTTTACAAATCATTTGCATGACATCTTCGTACTTCTGAAAACATCTCCCTTTCAAAAAATAGGTATCAAAATTTTGTGTTTTCGAATGAAGTCAAAAAATCCCCCAGCTCTCAATTTTTTTTCCGACGGTCATTTTGGTTTTTCTTTGATTCTAATGCTTACTTTTGCACCAAAAAATAATCAGCTCGTTAGATCATCAGAAATGTGTGATAAAAATTTCAGGTCGATTTATTAACGTATGGTCAAGTTATCGCATTAGTACATAAATTTGGTTATTTTCGTTGCAACCCGATAACTTGACCATCGGTTGACCGATCGATCTAAAATTTTCACCATAATATTTCTGGAAGTCTGAAGATGAGCCGATTATATTATGGTGCAGAATTTGACCAGTAGAATCAGAAAAACCCGAAATGATCACTTCGACATTGTACCTCAAAAATGGTCATTATTCCGGTTCAGCGGAATTGAAGACTCAAATCGCGTCGTTTTAAAACTCTTGAGTAAAGTTATCGAAATATTTTGGTCGAAAAACCTCGTTTTTTTGTTTGAAAACGGTCCTAGTTTGAGGATCTTTTATCTCAGACGCCCTTTGTGCGAGAGGTACTCAAATTTTTTCCAAGTGTCCCATTCAAAGTAAATTACGTCAGCAATATTCGTCCAAATCCAGGATGTGTTTTTTTTCGATCAGCCTAATGTATGGGTAGATGATACTTTCAACAGACAGTAAAATGAAAAAAAAAAACAAACGCAATAGATGAAATAAAAACTAATAATAACTACTACTACTAATAATAATAAGTAATTAGAACAAAAACACCGCGCACGTCAGGTTTAATGAAAGATTAAACGGCGGGTGGGTAGAAATATGTATAAGTAGGTACTAGGTACCTATCTTTTAAGCGCATATCTAGCGAAGGAGCATGAAAAACTGAAATTTGATAAGGGATAAAGGTTCGCATTATAAAACATCGCATAAGTAGAAGTCGCGATAAGAGGCTTTCACGGTACAGCGAATCTCCATTAATACCTAATACCTATACCTAACATAAAACGTTACGCACAAAATAAATGTGCAGCAAGAAATAACTGAAACGTATCAACAACACGTCAGCTTTTCCATGATCCAACTTAGGTACTGAGTTACCACTTACCAGTTGGTACGTCTACGTAGACGTACTACGTAGGTACGTGCTACGTAGTACGTACCTATACCTAGACCTACGTAGTTGCTTGCCTTAACAGTTCAGGTTTAGTTTAGGTTTTTAGGTATGAAAATAATAAACTTCATATTGCACATTCCCTTCGCAGTTATAATGTTACCATCTTATAAAAATTCAATTTATTTATTTTCGAGCATTCGATGTTTTGATACTTAAACGAAAAAAATAAAAAAGTTCATTTTTTGGAATAGGTATCACGTTATTACCGAAAAATTTCGATAATTATTACGCGTAGTCCATTTTAGAGTACTTTATTCCAGTCTTCCTCGACCCCTCTAAACAAAGCTATCATAGGCGTAGCTGGACCTTCTGAGTCGGGGGTGCCAAAACTTTGGGCCCTCCAATAAAATCAAAAAAGATGCTGTACCCCAAAAAATTTTCCATTGAAATAACTTTAATAATATTGAATCAAAATCGGAATTAAAGAGGGCAAGGGTTCGAAAGAATTGGATTTTCAATGCCAAAAAAAGTAATTTTTTTCATGTTTTAATGCTTTGAAAATTCAAAATTCATTCAGGAGGACGCAATGGAATGCATCTCTTTCCTTTGTACCCCACTTTCTGGCGCTGGTATGGAAACTTGAAATACGCGAAGGTATTTAAGGGAAGGGGGGTAAAAGAATGCCTTCTTTCGCACTTTTGTCTCAAATAAATCATAAAATTATGTTCATGCCCGAGCAAAGCGAGGGCGAAGCTTTGAAAAATTGGATTTTTGATGTTAAAAAACGACCATTTTTTCATGTTTTAAATTCGTCAAATTATCCCAAAATTCCATCATCAAATTTGTTAAACATTTTTTCTAAAATTATCCCAGGAAAAAATTAAAAAATTTGGAAAAGTAGGGTGTGCCAAGGTACACCCGGCACACCCGGCAGCTACGCCTATGAAAGCTATAGGTCTGAAAAGTGGAATTAAGTTTTGAAAAACGTTGATGCTTAATATTCTTCACCCTTATCCCTCGCATGACACTCCTCAGTTACACACAGATCGACGAAAAAATCATTTCGGTAACGTCTAGGAACTTGGTATCGAAGTGAGACATAAACATACGCTTTGCAATTTGCATTATAGTCTACAATCCAAGGATGAAAAAGTACTCTAGATATCGAATTCAGCGATCTTTTTTGAGAACCAAAAAAATGAGTTGCCAAAATGTCGGTACCACCCGTATTATTCGAAAAAGTGCAGTTTCAAATTTTTAACCCTGCACAATGGGGGGGGGGAGACCCCTAAAAAGGTGATTTAGGGGACATTGTCCGAACCAAAAAAATTAGACGGATTTGGGTTCAGGTACTTCTCCCGATATCGAATATGTAATTTTTTTCCGTTGCACCCTGCACAACTGCATTTTATTGCACTTCAAGTGAAGACCTCACGGGAAGAACGGGTTAACTGAAATTTTATAAATTTTGCAGGTGAAGTGGAACTGAATAAAAATGGATTTTCAAGTTTCGTTTTGATTTTATTACTTTCAAAATGTCAATTAGAATCATTTTATATCGGCAAATATTGCTCAAAAGTTTTTTAAAAGCTTCAAAGTCACACAACACATAATGTGTTTGAACAACATTCTGAGAAGTTAACCCGTTCTTTCCCTGTAAGTGCCTCAATTAACCCGTTCTTTCCGTAAAGTGACACAGTTAATCCGTTCTTTCCGTGTTTTCTTGAAATTAACATATTTTTTCTCTGAAATTAATCAGTTTTTTCCACCTATGAGTTATCTTTTGTTGAATTATGATTTTTTTTTCATGTTCACAACAATAAATCAACTATTTAAAAAACAAAAATCAGCTTTTTGCACATTTTTTTCTTTGTTTAGAGTAGTTAACCCGTTCTTTCCGTGTTTTTAATTTCTTGAAAATTATTTTTTGCATTTATTGACAAAATTTGAAAAGTTGAACATTTTTCATATAAACCACATAAAAGTACATGGTTTATTGTACACAATGGCACAAAAAAGTCATTTTTGAAAAAACCCTCAATTAACCCGTTCTTCCCGCGAGGTCTTCAAGTGCACTTTTTATGCATTTTGGACGATTTTTGACAGTAAAAGAGCCCTCTTATCCAGAATATAGGTGAGCACCAAAAAATACTCGTTGATTTTGTTGAATGAAACCATTTAAAGTCGATTCCCGCAAAAATGGGCGAAAAATTCCTGCACAATGCGAAGTAATGAAAATAAACAGGTTGGTCACCCCATTCCTCCTCCTCCTCCTCCTCCTCCTCCTCCTCCTCCTCCTCCTCCTCCTCCTCCCCCCCCACCAGAATCAAGTCACGGAATACTTGCTCAAAATAGCGATGCGATACATCAAAATAGGTCTAAATTTCGCGTTGAATCCGAAAATCTTCATGATTTTTGATTTCGACCCCCCTCGGTGGAGTTCTACCACCAAACTTGAATTTAAGGGGGAAACTGAAGAATTGACACCATTTAGATGAAACGTAATTGGAATTTACGCAAATCGGACAATTGTGGTTGATTGATTTCAACTTTCAGCATACCTTGGCTCCCCCAAAAAATTTCCAACCCTCATCCCTCCCACCCCCGCCAGATTATAATAAAAACATTCATTTAAAAACAGCGATGTGGCATATCGAAATAGTTTAAAATTTCGCCCCGAGTTCGAAAATGGTAATCATTTTTAAATTTGACCCCCCTCGGTGGAGTTTAGTCCCCAAACTACAATTTTAAGGAGGAAAAACGAATAATTGACCTTATAGTGCAACCGCAAACCATAAAAAATTGGCTTTTAGTGAAAGAAGCATGAAAGTTGGTATGATGAACAACAAGACCAAAAAAAAATTTTAGAGAAGGGGAGTCACTTGAAATTTACCATAGGGGTGTGTGGGGGTGGTTTTTGAGGTTTCACCCCCTCTCATGTGGTAAGGTTGAGCAAAGCCGGCGTTCTTGGGGTCGATTTCGTACATTTCGACCTCCCTGAACACGATTGTTATTACTTTTGAAATCTAATTATTAGAAGTGCCCCAAATTTCGAATTAAAAACCTTCCTATTTACCAATATTTACGAAAAATACGTCAAAAACGCAGTTTTTGCCCCTACACCTCACACAATGGTCAGAAACAAATTTTCAATACCATATTTGGATAGTAGTAGTCAAGCCCGATTTATTGACTCGCATCCGAGCTTCACACGTCTTCAAGGGGAAGAGAAGGAGGTGGCACAAAATTCCCAATTTTGAGGATTTTCGAGTTTTTAACAGTCATTTTGGATATTTTTGTCTCTGTATGTAATATAAAGGATTTTAAACCATGTCTTACGGCAATCAGTGTTTTGTAGCAACTCGTTTTGGAAGTACACAGACAGCAGACACACAGTACACGTTACACGCTACACACATCACATACATAAATGAATAAAGTTTGAACTACGCACTATATACGTACAACGGCAACAATAATAAGTAACTAACTACCTAGTACCTAGTTCCTACCTATGCAATGTAGAGTGGACGAGAAAATATTGGTTTTTGCTATTCGCATCAGTAATTTAACCGTTGAATTTTTACCCGTCTTAATCAATCAATCAAAGAAAAATAGTTTCCTGTACTTTAAACTAAATTCCCTTCCAAATTGATGACACGACGCGACGGATTCGAAAGTAGAAAGGGCTAAAAATTCATGTAGAGCGGTTTCCATTAAAAGTTTACAAGTTACAACAAATTAAAAACTAGACTAAATCGAGAAACCTGTCTACGCGTAAAAACTGATTCATTTTAATAAGTACACATATTCTTACGCAGGTACAGTTATGCACTAAGGAAATACGTACATTCGTATTTACCGTATTTAGCGTAAATTAATATTTATTTACAGATAAAGTAAGTATACAGGGTATACATTGAAATATTATACCCATACGGTATGGGTATCGAGAGTAATCTTGGAAAAGCGCTTTCAGTACCTAAGCATAATACGAGTACCTAAGTATGTAATATGTATTATATAACAGTATTTAGCTTCACCTCCCCCCTCCCCCAAGTGGTTTTTAATTTATACTGACCTCGCTATACGACTACAATACATACATTTATACAATAAAAGTGCAAATAGATAAACAGTAATGAGGACGTGGCGTTTCATCGCAAGTCTATCGAATTAATAAAAGAAAACTCCCCCCCCCCCAAAAAAAAATAACAAAGATAGGTACATAGGTAGGAAAAAAATTACAACCCCCTAGATAGTTTTTTATGGCGTTGAGGATTGCGTTCTCATTTTCAAAGGTTAATGCAAGCCGCGTCGCACCGTCGCTAACTGCATTTTTTTACAGACAAAAGTTTGCACGACAATAGTAGAAAAATGTTCCACATACGAATTCTTACAATCTGTATCATTTGTAACCAAAGTACATACTTTAGGTAGGTATGGGAAAATGGAAAATATTCTGAAATAAGTCTAAAAAGTGACGCAAAAAAATTATTTACCCCAGCTGAAAAACATGAAACATGTTAAATCTGTTTTTTAATAGATCTGTAAACGCAAAATACAAAAGAAGGATATTAATTACCTATATAATAAACTGAAGTAATGAGATTAATTTAAGCTACCTACAAAAACACCTATGTTGACTGCGCTAATTATTATTATTGTATGCATGGCTTTTCTGCTGGTTCAAACTGACCTTTATTGAAAAAAAAGGCCCCGGGAGAAAAAAAAATTCCGGGATGAGGAACGGTATAAGGTCTAGGTATCAGGCGCAGATCCTCTACGAAAAAAATTAGAAATTCTTCCCCCAAAAAAGGTATAAAATGTCTTTGAAAGTATTTTGAAAATACTCCCGCATTTTCGCCTTTCGTTTTCGAAACAAAAAAATCATCCGAGCTTCTATTTACATCTAGGTAAGTATTACGCCTCCACCTACCTACCCACCCGCCCAAATACTTGTGCTTCGGCATCTCCGCCGAAGAAGCACAGGCACGAGAAGGACCACAACTACTGTCATGCCAAGAAGAAACATCCTCCCATCTGATCTCCGAGCGTATTGATTCTGAAACCCAAATGCAGTCATGACTGACATTCTGACTTGTTCGCATTCAGTCTCAGATCACGATTTTCAAACCAATCACCAGTCATTCTCAAGTCAACATTCGAAAATTTCACAAGCTCATTTTCGCAATTGGATGAAACAATGTGTAAAATATCATCCGCAATAGAGCTCAGCCGTCCCCTGAGAGGTAACCCCCCAACAATCCATTGACATAGATGAAGAAAGCAAGGGCCTCAAGAGGCTACCTTGCGGTACACCGCACCGAGTCCCCAACACCATCACTTTGGGATCTTGACAGACAGACGGTTTATTCGAATTGACGAAGAAAACGGAAAAGAAAAGAGAAATTAGAAAGTAAGTAGGTAAGTAAAATATCAAGTGAGTAAGTATGCGATCGAGTGAGTGAGCGAGTGAATGAATGAATCAGCGAGCGAGAAAGTGAGCGATCGAGCGGGCGAATATAAGAAATACCATACCCACTTAGCTGTAGGTATAGCTATAGGTAAAAACGCTAGTATACACTATATATACAGTACAGTACAGTACAGTACAGTAGTCAGTAGTTACGTGAAAAGAAATGTACAGCACAGTACAGTATCATCGTAGTCATAGTATACATATTACATAGGTACATACAAATAAGTATGTAGGTACTTGGATACTGGTACTGGTACAATGTACATACTCGTACAGTAGGTAAGTAAAGATAGAGGCGAAATTGATTAAGTTGGTAATTGTTCATTAAAATTTACATATTTTTGATAGCATTCAAATTAAATACCTGGGTGATACGCTGGATCCAAGGTTCTCTTGGGAGGCCCATGATTTATACCTGCAAAGTAAATTAACAAGGGAAATATTATTTACTTCTAGGTGAATTATTTTCCAAAAGCGTAACCGCTACCGAGCCACCAGTAAGTAGGAAGGAACGAAGGATGCCCTAATTCGCACCTGCTACGGATTATTAGCGGAAAAGCAACGTCGCTCGCGTCAGTTGATTTTTTTTCGTGGTTGTGGCAGGAAGGGAAGGGGGTAGGTAGTAGGTAGTAGGCAGTAGGCAGAGGTACAGGTACAGGTGTGGTAATATTATGTACCTATATATCATTTATGTATTGCATTGCATTGCGATGCAGCATTGTACGTAATGGGCGAGCATACAATTTATTGTTCAATGTTACCAACTTGCGTTTCGAATACGAAAATGTCTCGCAGAAGTGAGTAAGGTAGGTAGGTAGGTAGGTAGGTAGGTATGTAGCGTTAATAGGTAGAGGTACCTACGTACAAAAATAGTCATGTTGTACATGTACGTAAACGAAAAAGGTATCTATCCAATGTAGCCGTAGTAGGTAACAGTTTTTAGAACTAAGTACATACATAATTATATACGGTACTTATGTGTTTATTTACCTACTTATACGTACGTTAGACTAACGTAAGATCTGTGTTTACCAGCGCAGCACAACTACCGATTATTCGGGAAAATCGGATAGGTACTCGGAAAATTAGATAATCGTAAATTTTGTATCCGGTTAACCGGGTTTGATCTTTCATTTTTGAAGAAAAAAAAATGGAAATAAGGTGCGGTTCGAAACTCGCTTTTATTGTGTATGTATATTAGGGTGGGGTGAAAAAAAAAAAACATATCTTGGATTTCGACCAAATTTGGCGGGGTGGTTTACTTTGAGTGGGAGACTACCCAAAAAAAATTTGATTCCCCCCGGTGCGAGGGGAGGGGAGCAGGAGGTGCACTTTGAGCACCCCTGCTCCCCTCCCCTCGCACCGGGGGGACTCAAATTTTTTTTGGGTAGTCTCCCACTCAAAGTAAACCACCCCGCCAAATTTGGTCGAAATCCAAGATATGTTTTTTTTTCACTCCACCCTAATGTATATATATGTGTAGGTGTGCCTAGTTACCTAGTAGGTTCAGGTAGCTATATGGCTATACCTACGTATAACCGGAAACTCTTCGGATTCGATTACAGTTTTCCGAATTATTTGGATTAGGTTGCGCAGCACTAATATTTTAGATTTACATTAGATAGGTACCGTACATTTGCAGGAACAGGACACAGCTACATCACAATCATATCTAATACGTATGAGTAATTTTACTACTTACGGTTAGAAGGTATAGGTACTAGCAGGGGTGGCAACCTTTGTATAGCAAGTGTAGCAAGATGCTACACCCGGAAAATTTTCAATTTCTTACAATTTACCCGCAAATTTTTTTCAAATACATATTTAATACTATAAAAACATTTTTCTACGCAAAGTATGCAATATATTCACATTGAGGATAACACAGGTTGACGTTGAAAATGTTGTTTGAATTTTAATGAATGATTATTATATGTAGTATTTCTTGCACTGATCATGAGAAAAACAGTAAAAAAAATTCCATCACCCACCCGAGGATTTTTCACAATTTGAATTTTTTGTTGAACTGTTTTTCTACTTTTTTTGATAACTTCGACACTTAAAGTTCAGTTTCTAAGAAAAGATAGGATCTATGAAAAAAATGAATAAAACATAAAGTGAAGAGCGTAAAATTTTTTTCTGTAGAGTCCGATTATTTTTCTCTTAGAAGGCTTAGCTTTAGGTGTTTTAGTTCAAAGTTCAAATTTCATTTTTTTTTGAATTGAAAATATCTCAAAAACTAAGCCTCTCAAGAAAAAATTACTTGGACTTTACAGAAAGGAAATTTTACGCTCTACAAGTTATGCTTCATTCATTTTTTTCGTAGGACCCTTTCTTTTCCCAGAAAATCGACTTGAAGAGTCAAAGTTCACTTTGAAAAAATGTAAATAAATTTTTTTCACAAAAAATTTCAATATTATGAAAAATCCTGACGTATTGGAATTTTAAAATTATTTTTTTCGTGATCAGCGCGAAAAATACTATAACAATTATTCATTAAATTGCAAACAGCAATTTCTTTTTTGTTTTGATCACAGTTTTTTTTAGTCTTAAATTTAGTGTAGGTAATGGAGAAATTAAAATAAGCGCTAAATTTTAGACCGAAAACAGTTGGAACGTTTTTTTAAAGAAGTTTTTTTTTACGATGCTGACCTTTCTTGGTAGAGTTAGGTACTAAATCTTGGAAATTTTTGCTACACCCGGAAAAATTCCAGGTTTTCCCCCCAAAAATCTTGGTTTTGCTACACCCGGAAAAAATTTAGGCTGCCACCACTGGGTACTAGGTACTAGATAGGTAGTAGACAGATACCTATATCCACCTACTAACATAATTTACGTAAGTATATAATACAAAATAAAATCCGTAAGTAGGTACATTATATTAGATATTAGTATTTAACATACATATGTACGATTGATGCACCACGTAAACTAACAATAATACATAAGTTTTAAAATGCAAGATCATCGCTGTCATCATCATTATCAGGTCTTAATATTCAGTATTAATATGTTCACTCTTAACTACTACAGCAGATTATATAGATAGGTACCTATTACCTACCATATACTCGTATATGTAATGTATAATGTATGTATTGTACTGGGTAATGCGGTAATGCGCTAGGTATTTTACTCTTAAGTACATACTACATACATAGTACACACATCTACATAGGTACCTATTGTCTTGCGCAGATGCTCTACCATTCGTTCGTTTGTACGTTTCGGTTGCCCTTTCTTGCTATCATCGGGCTCGACAAAAATCTATGTAAGTACTAAGTAGTAGGTACTAAGTATACTGATTACATTCCTATTTCGATTTTTTTTTTCTCGCGATTGAACGCGACGAAAAATCACTGAAGCCAGTACATATGTTCAACGCGTCGACGTCGTGAAAAACCGTGCCAAAACACACCATACCAAACATATGTTATAAGTAATTCTAGGTACATACATATGTATAGAAATAGATACATAGGCATACCTACATATCTGCATCAACTTTGATATTTCAATTCATTAATATACTATTGTTTGATATAACTGTGATTATTCTTCTGACTTTTCTTTGCATGGAAAAAGGCTCGGGACTTGGAAAATTTTTCACAACTTTCTTACTCTAGCCAAATGCAAGGTCAAATTCGAAGATGCATGTTGAAAGTTAATCCGGTGGTGATAGCATGTGAGGGAGCCCCCCCGTGACGGGGGGGGATCCCTCACATGCTACATCCAGCGGAAAAAATCAATGAAACCTGCATACTCATTGTGCGAGTGTTAGATACTTATGCCCAACACAGGGTGTCCAATAAAATTTTTTGAGTGAAAGCTTGACTTAGCTTGACCTCATGGAATGACTTTTTTGAGAGCCACCCCAACAAAAAAATTCTAGGGAATTTGCGGACAAGTTGTATTGAAACCAGAAAACAAAAATTCTTGTTTATTTTGTGCTACTTCTATGACTTCTAAAAAAGATCCGCTCTCTTCGGAATGCTCGTCGGAAGAGGAAGTTATACACATCCCTATTGACAAAAATGCTAGCGCAATGTGCTAGCATTTTTGTCAATAGGGATGGGTCATGAATTTCAACAGCGTCAATGATTCAAAAACATTCCACGTTCCACGCTTTCAACTAATTTCAGAAATTTCCAGCTTCATAATTATTATTATTTTATTTTTAGTATAGATACTTATTTTGAAAAATTCCAAAATGCAATGATATTTCTTTTCCAATACGCAAGGCAGTCAGTAAATTTAATTAATGTACTCGATTTATGCGTTGCCTTTTTCTTTAGCAGTGCGGATATCTACTGTTTAATCAAGCTATACCTACAGTCGCACTTTTTAGTGACAGCTGCATTTTCATAATGCCTTAAACAACGTTTTCTTCTCAATAATATTCTTTCTCTTTCATTCTATACCTTTCAGTTTTGCTTTCCATAAATAAACTTTTCTTCCTTTTAACTTTCAGCTTCTAAAACAATAACCTCAAATGCGCAGATAAAGATACAAACACTTATTTAGTGTTTCACTGATCGTAAAAACTTTTTCATGACGCCATTTCGATATCGCGTAGCGGCAATATTTTCGTTTTTTTTTATTTTTATTTTTTTATCATCTTTTCCCCTATTTTTTCTGTAAGAAACAAGAAATACAACGAGCAGTCGATAGTTCTGGAAGTAACCTCGATGTTCAGAGAAGAAAAAAGTCGAACAAAAATATGTACCTACTCATTCGAACATAAAAAGTAAAGCCAACCTGGTACATATTTGTATATTATGTGCTTTTATTCAATTTGCGAAGCACCGAGATTAAATAACGTACCTGACACTTGAAATATTGAACTGCGGTCGCTGCAACAGTCTACATTAAGGTGAACAGAGTTTCTAAAAAGTTCTTCAATTTTGTTAATTTCTCAAGACATTACATAGGTACTTCGAATTAAAACTCCACCATAATAAATTACCGACCGGCCTCTTAGAACTCCGAAGAGTGAAGTTTAACCTCAAAGCGAAATAATTTTCGAAAAGCACAATTTTTTGAGGTCTCGATTATACCGTGGCGACTGGAATGTTGAAAAAAAGATAATGAAATAAAATTGAGCAAGTAATCTATTTAAAGTTAAAAACGCTCTGAAATATGGTCAAAATTTATCTAGATTCAATACAGGCTAAAACGAATTTCGTGCCGAAAACAATACTTCCCTTAACAACGCTTCGCGCTGTTTGGGAAGTAAAAACTCGCAGTTCGCATTCAACGACTCAACCCAACAACCCGGCTCATACGAAACGGAAACATTCTACACAATACAATTATAATGCCTACGTACTTTTAGACGACGCGACGCGACGAGTTAATAAAGTTGCATATTCAGTTCGCCGTAAATATGCAACGCATGTAAGTATGAAGATGTTCATATAATGAGTAATGACGTACGTGTGAGTGCACGTACTACGTACTACGTAGTGTGTACCTCAACTTCCTCAACTGCCAAAACATACGATAATTACCTAACCTACACATATTACATATAATGTAGGTTGGAGAATACGTCACATGTGGAAGCGGATAAAGGATAAAAGCTATCTGCTGGCGTTCGTCTGCCACTTTGTTCCTTTTAAGACGTCCGAGCATTGGATCTTGTCCCAAAAAGCCTAATATAGTCCAGTTCATTTCGAAGTAAGAATAATTTTTTTTTTTACTGCTTACCCTCCTCCCTCCGCGACCACGAAAAACTGAAGAATAGCTGTTTGAGCTCGAAATACTAGGAGGAATCGAATGCCTCAAACCAGAAAATTTCACTTTCATTTTTGTATGCCTTCGCCGTAATTTGAAAGTCGCCGTGTCACAACGAATGTCTTCCTGTGTTAGGGGGCTTTTTGCGCAGGCGTTTGTGTGCTCAATTTGCGTCTCGTACAAAAAAAAAAGGAAGACGGCTATTTTGTAGCAAATTGAACGTAGATTAATACTGTACGTACAGAACTGATTTACTGATTTTTTGAAAAGTTATAAGCAAAAAACCTATTTTGGGAAGGAGGTTCCACAGGATTTGCTATGTTCGCCGGCAACTTGCAACATGGTGAACGAACGTTCGATTCAATGAGCGAACACGTATGTTGAACTTGGAATATTTTTAGGAAAAAACACTAAACCTTTTGATCTCAGCGATTATTTTCAAATAATCATCTAAATAAAAATTACATACGTATTGTTTACACTTTTAACTCGACAAAACCTTTTTTGTAAAACGAGTCTATTAGGTAAGTATATCTTTAAAACTCAAAGTCGAAATGGCATGATAATGAAGATCGGCGTCAAGAAAACAAAAATGATGACCGTGAAAGTAAGTGTAAGTAGGCAAAAACACAAAAACAAAAATAAAAAATTTACTCTGAATTCGCCGTTGTAATGTCCACGAGATACCAGTGTCAGGACCTAGCAGCCTACACCACTTAGGCGCCTATTTCTATTACATTACCGTCTACCCGTAATGTAGCATTAGGCAGCGCAGGCAATTCCTAATCAAATAGTACATTTATTTATGTACGCAGTATGTCTATGAACTGCAGTTGGCCGGCGAATACACATCTGCTAAAAAAAAAATACGTTCGTGTATTTCCATAAAGTTCGATATTAAAAAATATTACAAATGATAGCCATTTTTCAAATAGCTATGCAATGCGCAGTTTTTTCCAAAAATTAACACCTGCTATTCGGGCATAAATTTATGCAAATAACTATCTGTCAAACGCCTACACAATTATTCGTATACTTCGTTCCGAAGGTATTGCAGATGCAGGATCAGGTACCTAACCTGTCTACCAATAATTATACATAGGTACGTACTACGTATAATGCGAGAAGTGTCCGATAATATTTTTCCAATTTCATAACTATTTTGATTTTAGTTTTGAAATTATGCTTGCAGTATTTTCCTAACAGATGAAAACGACTGATGAAATAACACTGTTAGGCTGTTAGATTCATGCATACCCATAAAAAAAAAAAACTAGTTCTCAAATCCTTATATTGGAAATGATTTATGAAAAAAATTATACGCGTAAGTAAAAAAGGAAAAGCGAAGTGAAAAAAATCAAAGATTTATCTTTCGATTTTTAAATACTCCATTTTGAATCGGTGAAAAGTCACTGAAAAATAGTCAAAATTGCAGCATAGGAAAAATCAGCAAAATTCATTGATTTTCAGCGGGTTTTCGCTGATTTTTCAGCGAAATTCAGAGATTTTACCAACTTTCCTGTGAATTTTCACTGATTTCCCAGCAATTTTTTTCAATGTTTGCCTTCAGTGAAATTTTTTTACTGATTTATGTATTACTGTGCTGAAATTCTGACTATTTTCTAGTGTTTTTCGATAATTTTCACTGATTTATAAACGAAAGAGTGGGTATACGTATGTACCTAACTACATTACATACCACACACACACACACACACACACACACACACACACACACACACACACACACACACACACACACACACACACACACACACACACACACACACACACACACACACACACACACACACACACACACACACACACACACACACACACACACACACACACACACACACACACACACACACACACACACACACACACACACACACACACACACACACACACACACACACACACACACATCATTACCGACGAACTATACCATGATGGGACCTATATTCCTTGCATGCGTTGTTCGGACCCTCGATATTGAGCGATCTAATAGGTTGAGAAATATCTTTGCACAACTGTTGGAATCAGTTTCAAAAATAGAACAGTGTGACGAATCAAATTTTTCTCTAAGTTCAATATTTAAAAGTATGTTTTTCACATGCCATGGTGGGACCATGGGTGTAAGAGACATACACCCACGTCTGCAGGGTACAGTACATGATCGGACTTCAATTTGTGTATGAGTATGAAATTTCAATGCGTTGGTTGGACTTTCAACTTACAGGCTTACGATTTTTGCATACCTTCTGCGGACTTCATTTGCCATGTTGCCACAAATTACATTTTACCTTGGTCGGACCTCTGGGTGTAATACTTGAGCACCAAGGTATAAAAATAATACTATAATGTAAAAATTTTGGCGTGTGTATAATTGTAGAATTTTCAAATACGTTGGTTGGACATCATAACATAAAATGTTATTTTTTTCAATTTCAATAATTTATTTTTAAAAATCACCAAATTTTTCATTTTTTATCAAACTCCTGGCCTTTTGGCATTTTCCCTATAATCAAGTAGGTACATACAGCAGTGTAAAACATGTTCAAGTAAAATTTTCACAATATCTAGGTATTGAAATTTTTTGAATAACGTCATTTTTTACAGTTTTTTTTAGCAGTTTTTTAATTTTTTAATCATACTTTTATTCCAATTACATCGAAGTAAAACATTCATAATCAATCATGTTAATTTACATATCACTTTATTGATTTTTTAGCAAAATTTTACAGCCATTTTCAATGTACCTACTGAAACAACTATAACATTTGAAGATATTGTGATTATTTTACCAAAGTTTGAAGCATCCTCAAAATCATTTAAAATGATGGTGAAACTTTCAAATCACTCTGAGGGCACAGATTTGATCCTGCCTTATTTCTTTTCAAATTTAAGTCTTTCAATGTATTTCACATCCCTGAGAACTTTTTAGAGATTTTTTCAAGTGGTGGAAAGTGGTCAAATGTTCAAAAACCGGGGTAATTCATCATTTTTGTTGCATAAAATCATTGTTTTCGACTTTTATTTATTAATTTCTCACGATTATACTGCACTTTTTGAATTTTCTGGAAACGAGTCTCAAATTCGAATTCAGAAGGTTTGAATTCCTTTATAAACTAGCATTACACCCTGACTCATCAACAATAGTCGTCTAAAGATGAAAGAAATCACATTTTCACCTCTTTTTTCTCAAAATCGGCCCCTGTGCGAGTTCTACGCTTTTGATCGAAAAACTAATCGCAGATTCGAGTTCAGGCGGGTCGAATTAAATGGGAAAGACATCAAACTTACCTCAGCCCTTTTACGTGAGAAAATCGGGGTTAACCCTCTCCTAATACTCCCCCTCATTCAGCTCCAAGGGAAATTTTTGAGGACTTTATTTCTCAAAAATTTCCTTTTTGGTCACACTAAAATAAAAACCACATTTCAATTCTTGTTCAAAAATTGCAGAATGCCTGGGCTATTTGCAAGGACTGCATTTAACTGTGAATGTATTCAATGTTTTGACCCGAAAAAAATTCATCACTCAGGCATAAGGAAAATTTTTGAGGGATTTATTTCTCAAAAATTTCTTTTTGGGTCATACTGAAATAAAAACCACATTTCAATTTGATTTTTTTACGTTGTACGTCCATTATGGTCCACTACACAACATTCTAAAACGGACATCCCATAACCCTCCGCTATCTCCAGGGTAGGGGTAAATGTGTACTGAAACCAGTTATTTTCGAGAATATCTACTCAAATGAGCTTAAAAACAAAAAAAATAGTTATGAACAATCTTGTTCTACACTCATAAAAAAATATATTAATAAATTTTATTTTTTTAAATAAAATTTACTAATTTTTTTAAATATTTCCTATTATTATTATTTTTTTGCGTGTACAAGTAATTTTCTACCAGGATGGTTTTTTTGTTTTTTCAAAAACACTCACTTCCTTGACCAAAAATTAAGGGTAAAAAACACATATTTTTCAACAATTTACAGCATTTTTGGAAGAAATGAAACTTTTGTAAATATCTCCTCAAATAAGCCTCAAAATGGAAAAATAGTTATGAACAATCATGTTCTACGTGTAATTTCCTATCAGACAGGTTCGTGTTTTTCGAAAACACCCAATATTTTGCTCAAAAATTGAGGGTGAAAACACCCATTTTTCCAATATTTACAGCATTTTTGGAAATTATGGAATACGAAGTTGAAAGTACCCAAAATTATACCAGTGAAGAGTAATTTTGTTATACATGCTGGTAGGGTATTCCAAAAAAAGTCACCGCAAGAATTTCAACCCTACCGTCAATTATAAGGGAGGTTATTGAATACTGCATTTAAAAAATCGAGGTTGTGGAAAGAAAAAGTAGTTCAAACGCGATGTTATTGCTTATTATTGGCGATACGAAACATTTCATTGCGTCGTAAGGATTCAAAAACCATATTTTCAGCTTCGTAATTCCATCATTTCCAAAAATATTGGAAAAATAAACGTTTTCCACCCTAAATTTTTGGGCAAAGAAATGAGCGTTTTCGAAAAAAAAACGGACCTGCCTGATAGGAAATTACACGTAAAACATGATTGTTCATAACCACTTTTCCATTTTGAGGCTTATTTGAGGAGATATTCACAACAGTTTTGATTTTTTTAAAAATTGCTGTAAAAATTGTTGAAAAATAGGTGTTTTTTACCCTTATTCAAGGAACTGAGTGTTTTTGGAAAAACAAAAAACCATCCTGATAGGAAATTACACGTAGAACAAGATTGTTCATAACTATTTTTTTAATTTTGAGGCTCATTTGAGTAGATATTCACGAAAAAATGGGGTTCAGCACACATTTACCCCTTCCCTGGGGATAGCGGAGATGGGGGTGTCCGATTTAGTATGTTGTGTAGTGGACCATTATGGACGTAAAACGCAAAAAAATCAAATTGAAATGTGGTTTTTATTTTAGTGTGACCAAAAAGGAAATTTTTGAGAAATAAAGTCCTCAAAAATTTCCCTTGAAGCTGAGATAAGGGGAGTATTAGGAGAGGGTTAACCCCGATTTTCCACGTAAAAGGGCTGGGGTAAGTTTGATGTCATTTCCATTTAATTCGACCCGCCTGAACTCGAATCTGCGATTAGTTTTTCGATCAAAAGCGTAGAACTCGCACAGGGGCCGATTTTGAGAAAAAAGAGGTGAAAATGTGATTTCTTTCATCTTTAGACGACTATTGTTGATGAGTCAGGGTGTAATGCTAGTTTATAAAGAAATTCAAACATTCTGAATTCGAATTTGAGACTCGTTTCCAGATCCTGATGAAAAATCACACGTGGAAGAAGATTGTTCATAACAGTATTCTTTAATTTTAATGCTCATTTAAGTAGATATTCACGAAAAAACGGTTTTCAGCACACATTTACCCCTCCCCTGGGGGTAGCAGAGGGTTGTGAGGGTGTCCATTTTAGTATGTTGTTTAGTGGACCATTACGAACGTAAAACGCGAAAAAAAATCAGGATTTAATTTTTGGAAGGTTTGGTACATTTTTTCTCTTATTTGCCTGGACTTCAAAAATTGAAAAAAAAGGAAAGGGTAAGTATAGCCGGATAAGAGGTGAATTTGACCCCAGTTCCGATTCGGATCTAATGCCCCCAGATAGTGTACCTTGATGTAAAAAAATTTGGAAAAAAATTTGACCACCCTCCCATCCCCTCCCTTTCGAAGCAATGACCATTTTATTGCACTATTTTCAAAAAAATTTAATTCCAACGGAAGTGAATGAAAGTTTCTGATCTTTGCCATAAAGTTACATCTCGTAGATGTGTATTTACGCTAATTTTTTCATCAATTTTAATGCACTCCTTCATGAGGTCTTGAGAATTTAAAATTTTCAACTGTGAAAAAAGACCTTATAGGAGCGAAGTTCAACTATTTTTTGAAAGTATCTCAAAAACGTGTGTTTTAACGTTGATTCACCTTTCGTATTCAGTTTTGGGGATGGAGGTGGCGCAAGGACCGAAAATCGCGAAAAACTGAACAGAAATGT